>CM014270.1:13848556-13924353 GCA_004135705.1 Alloteropsis semialata | reverse complement strand
CGTCGGTGAGAGGGTCGGATATTGATATCCGACACATCCGGTACCGTCCAGTACGGGATAGCATTCCCCGGTGCGGAGGGAAAAACCCAGTACGGGATAGCGTTCCCCGGTGCGGAGGGAAAAACGCCACCCCGTACTAGAGGAAGGGATAGCGGATGGGATCCCGGACCTGGTGCAGATAGCCTTATACAGATTGATTGTCTAATAAAGAGACCTCTGCAAATCATTAGATCAGATGTCAGGTCTTTGCCACCATTAATTACTCCGCTAGTCCAGAGAGGAGCTTAAAACTTCCCTCCAATCACAAATGTACAATGCTTTTTTCTTTCACATTAGTCATCTTACATTGACTAGTAAACTTTTCATTAGATATAGCAAAAGTATACTAGTATTATAAAATTACTTTTTAAGACAATTACACACGTGCCATTTTCAAATATTCAAATTCAATATGTATACGCACCCATTTTAGCTACATAACGTTTACAAATACTTATAAAAAACGTTTACAAATACTTATAAAAAACGTTTACAAATTACCATAGATATATGAAAACATTGTGAACATTTTTGTTTTAGAAAGTAAATAGTAGAAGTATAGTATTGCTATATTTGATAAATATAATCTAAAATTTACTTTATTATTCTCTCCGGTTACAAAAAAAATGTTCATACCTCATCACATAGTCTAAAAGCCAAATATATTCATATATAATAATTTATAATACCGGAGAGAATAATTTACAACCAAAGCTTTGATTTTTATTTTTTGATAGAAAGTTTGGATTTGTCGATTCCATACAAACGATCGAGAACCTCAATTATTTGTGATTCAAAGCAGAGAACAAATTAAAAGCCTGAAGAACTCGAGTACACTTGTGCACTTGTACAGTATCTCCAAAGCCGTATGTGAGCCTGTTTCAAGCGCACGTAGTCTCTCAAAAACTTTTGTGACAATCAAACTACTGTGCGAGACGTTCCAATTTCTTTTATGTCAAGTTGCTCGCAGGCCCCTTTGCTATGGCCTGTATGGCTGTATGGATCAGCTTCAGCTTCACGGCTATATTCATCATCGAATCTATTTTTTTTTTCCCTCTCTCCCTCCTCTCATCAATGACACATGAGTAGTTGCTGGAGCTAAATTTTTTGCTCCCACCTGCTCCGGCTACAGTGATTGAGCCGGAACTGGAGAAGCCCTGCCAAACAGTGCCATACAACGTGTGGAGAGCCCTCACGTGGCAGCTGCGCAGCCAAAATAATTGCACGGCTTGAGGAATGACTTGGCGTCAACGGCAGCTATAGCACATTTCGGAGGTGGAACGTGCACATTATTTCGGGACCCACCTTCCCCGTCTGAACCGACAGGGACTAGAGTGCTAAACACAGGCAGGCGACGACCTTCAACGTCGTCTATACTATATTTTTGTTACTCTTTCAGCTTCATGATGTACGGTGAGGAGGTAAAGAAAATATAAGGTCCAGTTTAACCAGTGTTATATTCAAGACTACGTTTTGACCATTTTTTTAATGAAGCAGGAGGGATTGCCTCCTACTTGTTATATATTAAAATAGGGAAAAACAAAGGGAAACAACAAGTCTCAACATTAAGAAACAAAAAAAAATGAGAAAAATTACAATGTCGAATCCAACCATAAGGACATGGGTTCCTTGTGACGTTCCTTTGCTCTGAGGATAACCCGAGCAAATTCAATTTTGAAGAGGCATTTGCAAGTGCCCACCGATGGTTGAAGACCTTTAAAGATGAGATCATTGCGGGCCATCCAAATACACCAGGTCACCAGCTAAGGATTATAATGATGTCCATGAAGAAAGGCACATTGAGTTGATCCTTAAGCACTACCAGGCAATCAAAAGCTGGCGAGGCTGGTATGTGAAGGGCAATTATGTTCCAGCACTCCAGAGCAAAGGGGCATTCAAAGAAGAGGTGCTGCAGAGTTTCTTCTTGTGTCCGATGACAGAGCACATAATCATAAGTCGGTAGAGCCATGTTTCGCTGGCGGAGAAGGTTCCTGGTACTCAATCTATCTTTGAGTAGTAGCCAAAAGAAAACCTTGTGCTTATGCTGGCAATTAGCTTTCCAGAGCCACCTGAAGAGGGGATGAACCATTCGGTGGCCTATTATATGTCGATAAGCTTTAACTGATGACAAAACGGGAAAGCCCCAGATATATGTCCAGATGTCCTGCTCATGTGACCACGGTATATCCTCTAGACTTTGTGCCAGATCAAGCAGTTGGATGTAGGCTTCATTTGATAGCGGTAGATGAAATAAATTAGCCAAGAGGGTCTCCTGTCTGCCAGATTGAACTGAGATGCTCTCATATATTTGGTTATCAATACAATGAATCGATGGCATATGAACAACTTTCAAATATGGATTAATTGAAACAAAATTTGAATGCGTGGTAGGCAATGATAACCAAGACGATAATGGTGACCTTATCAATCTAAAGATCTACTGACTGATCTCCGGGAGGCGACTTGCGTTACATGTATGAATTAAGATTCATACACGGAAATCTCAAGATCTGTCCACATGATTAAAGATCAGAGTTAAAAGTATCATTCCGATGCCTCAAGTCACAACCTAGTGAGTGTCCGTCCCAAATCCATCCATATTCTTATTCGTCTTTTCTTGGTCCCCTTTCTTTTCCATGTAAGATTTTTTTTGCCCATCTTGATCTCCTTTCTTTTCCATGTATAAATTTTCCCTTGCCACATAACGTAGTAGCCTTGATGATGATCATGAGACTGGCGAATCTAATTTTTGCCCTTGAAGTTTCAATTATTGCTTTCATTGTAATTCAACCAAGAAGGAACATGTCAACAGTCACGTTGGATTCAACTTTAAAATGATGACGATGGTAGAGAACAAACGAATGAAAATATTTTTATGATAGACACGGATCCGAATTTACGATGACTAGCATGGAGTATTCGTGATAAAACCAGAATGACATAATGGTACATGCACACTTATATGACTATTCCTAGCTGCGCAGTTGCAATGGCCACTCTGCTTTACAAAGGCACTGACAGGTTGGGCCACATGCACACAAGCTGCCGATGAGGGAACTCACAAGCAAACACATTCATTAGCCCGCTCAACAAGTCACGAACGGTCCTCTCCTTGATTCCTTGAACAAAGATTGTTGCTGAGAAATCAGTGGTAGTGAGCAAATCAACCTATCCCTTGTGTGTTGCTCTGTTTCATGTGTCACTCCAGCAGAAATCATGTAAAAAATTCCAGGCGGGGTCTAAACTCTAAAGGAAGCAATTTTGTAGGCCCTGTTTGGAATGCGGGAATTTTTTTGTATTCCTGTGTTTTTCCTGTGAAATTGAACTGTTTCCTGTGAAATTCCTGCACGATTCCTACGAAATTCCTGCACGATTCATACAAAATTCCTATTCCAAACAGGGCCGTAATCTTGTCTGCTTCGTTTCCTCCCCTACCGTCTAGAGAGTGGAGACTCCGGCATGGGACGGGACCTGATTGATCATGGTGTCACATCGTCTATCTAAGAATTTCGCCTTGGAGATTTCTTCCGCTGCTACCAGAGCCATTCATTCACTCCGGACTCTGAGCAAGTGAGCAGGGCATTCAACCGTGTCTCCTTGGCTGCGAGCTGCCGATGCCGACGCAGGAACAACACAGGCACAGAAGCTTAGCATAGCCATGTGTGAGTTCACAGGCTGATTTACACAAGAACGCGAATCACCAGAGTTTTCACACCTGCCGGTGTGCTCTGCCACACCAATCACGCCGGAGCATTCGCCATTTCCAAAGGATGGATGGCGCATCAGTTTCAAAAAAACAGAAAGAAAGAAAGGCCGGTGCATACGTACAGCATATATGCCCTGCTGGCTGCTTTCCTGCCTCAAAGAGGCGACATGTGTGTAAAGAACACGGAAAATTGGATGGAACAGAATCCAAACCGTTTGGAGAAAGGTGGTCACAGGATCGCAGTACTAGGATCACGCTTTGATCGAAACTGTTCTTGTGTGCAGCACTGCAGCTGCAGCATCTGGTTGGCAAGCAATAAAGCGAAAATGTTTTCAGTTACTGCCCTGCACCATACTGTTAATCTGGTCATCAGTGGAGGATGATTCACTCTTATCTGCAATCGATTGGTGATCTTGGCCCCAAATCGGATCTAGAAGCACACACACTAATAAGTGCCAGATAACAAATCGTTCAATCAGAGATTGAGAGCACCTTTCACTAATTCAGTGGCGACTCATGCGCGAAGACTTGACCAGTGTGGGTCGTCGCATTCAGTGTGCGCCAATTGCTCACTGGCCACATCTTATAAGCATCCACATGCTGAGCTTAGCTCCCCATACGCCTACCTCGAAGGCTCAGACGAACACGCACTAACAGTGACAGAAATGGCTCACTTCTATCTCCTCCTCCTCTTCTTCCTCCTAGTGTTAACGTTCCTCACCTCCAACTCCAGCTCGCAATCCATGGCGCAGACCAGTGCCGGCGAGCGAGATACACTCCTAAAGATCAAGAACGACTGGGGCAGCCCATCTGCACTCAGCTCATGGAAGAACACTTCTTACTGCCACTGGGCAGGGGTCAGCTGCAACAGTAATGGGCAAGTGACCTCCCTATCTTTCCAAAAGCTCAACATATCCAATCCAATTCCTGCCTCCATTTGCACCCTCAAGAACCTGTCATACCTTGACCTCTCCTACAACAATCTCACCGGCCAGTTCCCGACGGCGCTCTATGGCTGCTCGGCTCTGAACTACCTTGACCTGTCCAACAATCTCTTCTTCGGTGCCCTCCCGGCTGACATCGATAAACTGTCATCGGAGATGGAGCACCTCAACCTGTCGACCAATGGCTTCACCGGCAGCGTGCCGTTGGGGATTGCCAAGTTCCCCAAGCTCAAGTCCCTTGTTCTTGATACTAATAGTTTCAATGGGACTTACCCTGCCTCGGCCATTGGAGGTCTCAGTGAGCTGGAGACGCTAACTCTAGCGAGTAATCCCTTCGCGCCAGGGCCTATTCCTGACGAGTTCGGGAAATTGAAGAAGCTCAAGACTCTGTGGCTGTCAGAGATGAACCTCACTGGTGTCATCCCCGACAGTCTATCATCGCTCACTGAGCTGACAACGTTGGCTCTGTCGGAAAATAAGCTCCACGGTGACATCCCGGCGTGGGTTTGGACGCTTCAGAAGCTTGAGCGTTTGTACCTTTATGTGAACGCCTTCGCCGGCGGCATTGGGCCTGAGATCACCGCCGTCAGCATGCGCGAGCTCGACCTGTCGGCGAACATGCTCACCGGACCGATATCGGAGGCCATCGGCAACATGAAGAAACTGAAGCTGCTCTACCTGTACTACAACGACATCGCCGGGTCGATTCCGTCGAGCGTCGGGCTGCTCCCGAACCTCACGGACATCCGGCTCTTCAACAACATGCTCTCTGGCCCCCTCCCGCCGGAGCTCGGGAAGCACTCGCCGCTCGGCAACCTGGAAGTGAGCAACAACTTCCTCACAGGCGAGGTCCCCGACACCCTCTGCTTCAACAAGAAGCTCTACGACATCGTTTTGTTCAACAACAACTTCTCCGGCGTGTTCCCGGCGGTCCTCGGGGAGTGCGACACGCTGGACAACATCATGCTGCAGGACAACGGCTTCACCGGTGACTTCCCGGAGAAGGTTTGGTCGGCGTTCCCCAAGCTGACCACCGTCAAGATACAGAACAACGGCTTCACCGGCACTCTGCCCAGTGCGATATCCTCCAATATCACACGGATCGAGATGGGGAACAATCGGTTCTCCGGCGCCGTGCCGTCCTCCGCGCCGGGGCTGATGAATTTCATGGCGGAGAACAACCAGTTCTCCGGCGCGCTTCCGGCCAACATGTCGGGGTTCGCCAACCTCACCGAGCTGAACCTCGCGGGGAACCAGATATCTGGTTCGATCCCACCTTCCATCCGATCATTGGTAAAGCTGAACTCCCTGAACCTTAGCGGCAATCAGATATCCGGCGAAATCCCGGCAGAGATCGGTTTGCTGCCGGTGCTCAACATGATTGATCTCTCCAGCAACGAGCTCAGTGGCAAAATACCAGAGGATTTCAACAACCTCCGCCTCAGCAACCTGAACCTCTCTTACAACCAGCTCACCGGCGAGCTCCCGGAGTCGCTGCAGAATTCAGTGTACGAAGAGTCGTTCCTAGGGAACCGTCGCCTCTGCGCCCCGGCGAGCCTCAACATGAAGATCCCGGCGTGTTACGTCGGCCACAACCAGATGTCAACTGGCCTCATCATCTTGTTCTCGGTGGTCGCCGGCGTCGTCCTCATGGGCGCTGTCGGGTGCTTCATCATACGGCGGAAGGCGCGCGGGCGCGACGTCACGTCGTGGAAGATGACGCCGTTCCGCAAGGTGGACTTCGGTGAGAGCGACATCCTCACCAAACTCCGCGAGGAGAACGTGATCGGCAGCGGCGGCTCCGGCAAGGTGTACCGCGTGCACCTCGGCGGGCGCGGCGGCGCTGTGGTGGCCGTGAAGAAGCTGTGGGGCAGGGGGAAGCCCGAGGAGAAGCTGGACAGGGAGTTCGACGCGGAGGTGAGGATCCTCGGCGACATCCGGCACAACAACATCGTGAGCCTCCTCTGCTACATCTCCAGCGAGGACACAAAGCTGCTGGTGTACGAGTACATGGAGAACGGCAGCCTCGACCGGTGGCTGCACCCCAGGGAGGCGGCCGCCGGCGCCACGGCGCCGCTGGACTGGCCGACGCGGCTGGGCATCGCCATCGACGCGGCCAGGGGCCTGAGCTACATGCACGACCAGTCCGCGCAGCCCATCATGCACCGCGACGTCAAGTCCAGCAACATCCTGCTCGACCTCAGCTTCCGCGCCAAGATCGCCGACTTCGGCCTCGCCCGGATCCTGGTCAACTCCGGCGAGCCCGAGTCCGTGTCCGCCGTCGGCGGGACCTTCGGCTACATGGCTCCAGGTAAAATAAAGAGATCTCTAAAATAAATAGCAATCAAGACGCTAACTCTTTTAGTTCTGAACTTCTGATCCAGACTTCAGTTGACACTATACTGATACATTTTCTGCTCTGGTTGCAGAGTGTGGACGCGGCGTGAAGGTGAACCAGAAGGTGGACGTGTACAGCTTCGGCGTGGTGCTGCTGGAGCTAGTGACGGGGAGGGTGGCGAACGACAGCGGCGCCGAGTGCTGCCTGGTGGAGTGGGCGTGGCGGCGGTACAAGGCCGGAGGCGCCCTGCACGACGTCGTGGACGGGGGCATCCGGGACAGGGCGGCGTGCGTGGACGACGCGGTGGCCGTGTTCGTGCTCGGGGTCATGTGCACCGGGGACGACGCGGCGTCCCGCCCGTCCATGAAGCTCGTGCTGCAGCAGCTCGTCCGGTACGACCGCACCGCCAGCGTTGCCAGCGCGTGCCGGGTCGGCGGCGACGGCGACTGCGACGCCGATGTTGCACGGGCAAAGCTCCCCAAGGGGAAGAAGGCAGGCGCCTCGCTGGAGAGCGGAGAGTTTTGGGATGGCGACGTGGAGACGAGCAGCGGCTTCGCGGCACATCCCGTTTAAAGCGTCCTGATTTTTGGATGCCAAGTGAAGGATGTTTATGCAGAGGGATGATGCTCACAATCACAAACAACGTGTTGTAAATGCGTAATAAGGGGTTGGAAATTAAAGAGTTTGTGTTGCATAGTCTATTATCTATTATCTATCTATTATCTCTTATCTGTTACTATGTTATCTCTTATCTGTTATTCTGTTATATCTGTTATCTGTTACCCCTATTAAACCACCAGTTTAATTTTTTCTATGTCTACCCCAACATATGCCCCCCACTGAGATCTTCTTCTCTTGGTTCACACCATTTTATGTACCCACAAATTAAACTTCCCCAAAACGAACGCTTGTTTCAATCCCTCTCTCTCCTAACTCAACCACATCCAATGGTCCCTGTAAAATGTAGGGAAAATTGGTTTGGTAGCACTCAAAGATTACGTGTTCCGGAAAATACCACTGAAACAATCGGTCCCCGTAAAATACCATTCAAAACTGCAAACGTTACCTGAAAATAGCATTCTGTTAGTTTTTTCGCTGAAAACTTTTTTCATCTATTTTGACCAGATAACGTAGACATGAAATGACTTTTGTACCCCTGGGCTCATGACCAGCAAAATCTCTGACGCGCGGCGCATCGCCCTTGGCGACCCCGACAGGCCGCCGCTCCGCAATCTGCACCACCGCGTCCCTTCCTCACCGTCAACGCCGCCCCCTCCCGTGAGCCCTTAGGCTGATTTGCCGTCCTGGCCGCGTCCCCACGGCGGCGTCCTCTCTCAGATTTCTTCCTCCGCAGCAGCATCTCTCTCTCCACGTGCATCTAGGGGTGGATATCGAGCCAGCTCGGCTCGGCTCGGTTCAGCTCGAGCTGGCTCGTTATGGTAACAAGCTGGCTCGGCTCGGCTCATTATTTTAACGAGCTGGAGGTTTAGCTCGGCTCGGTTCGTTTGCTAGCTCGAGCTGGCTCGCTTAGCTCCTGAGCTGGCTCGGTATATGGTATATGGACACAGAATCACGCAGCAACAGAGAAGAATGTCCAGGAAGAGCAAATGTTGCATAGAATTGAATCAGGTAATAACACAAAATGAACAGCGATAGACTACGGATCCCAAGTTGAATCCAAGCAAACTACAAATAAATGGAATCACTTATTCAAACCACAAATCAATTGGAGAATAAATCAAATCCAAACAAAATAATGACTCCTCGATTCAGAACTTGAGGTAGTGCCACTAGCGGGCGTCCTTGCTACTCTTGCTCCTGATGGCTCTCACGGATGTGGTGATGGACTGGAGGCTGGAGCAAGAGGTAATGGTGGACTGGTGGTGGAGTAGTGCACGGCGACTCCGCGTCGTCCGCGAGTTCGTGAGACGCGAGGCCGCGTCCTGCAAGGCCGCGTGACCGCGTCTACGAGCGACGCCGCGATGGGCGTGGGGGCCGCAGCCAACGGCGACGCGCGCGCGAGACTGCGCTAGCGCTCGTGGTGGCCGCGGGCCGCCGCCGCGCAGGAGGAGGGGAGGGGAGGGGAGAGGGGAATTCTAGGGTTTGACCGGTTGAGAGGATTCTTTTATATAGCAATGCTTTTTACATGGGCCTCAAATTGGGTTGGTAATGGATGGCAATTCACTTGGGCTGGGCTGTTTCGGCTCGTTATGGCTCACGAGCGGCTCGCGAGCTGGCTCGAGCCGGCTCGTTAAAGATACCGAGCTAAATCCTTGACTCAGCTCGTACACTTTTCCAAACGAGCCGAGCCGAGTCGAGCCACTAATGAGCCGAGCCGAGCGAGCTACCGAGCCACGAGCTTTTCGTCCAGCCCTACGTGCATCTCTGTCTAAATTTCTATCCACGGAGCAAGCAAGCAGCAGTGCTTGATCTGTTCCTCCCTTCTTCCCTCTTTCTACAACTCCACGAGCAAGCAATCAGAAGGCCATCCTTCTCTCTCTACTTCCCTCCTTGCCCCTGATGCTTGGATTTGATTCAAGGAACTGCAGCTGCTGCGCGAGAGTGCAGAGCAGCGCGCAGGCACGCAGCATCACCAGCTAAATCGGCAGCAGGCGACTGGGAGCTGTGCATCGGTTAGCGGAGCAGCAGTTCAGCGCGACTACGGGCCAGCAGGCGGCGGCATGGACACGCCGGCCTTCAGGACCAACTGCCCGACGGGCAACGGCGCTCCTCCGTCCACCGGCATGCCCCTCCCTGCAAGCTAGGCGATTCGCTTTTAGGCCCAGCGTCCCCAAATCAGTAAGCAGCGATAGACGAGGCTATTTTGGTCAAAATTAACACCGTTGCTGCAAAAACTAACGGAATGCTACTTTCAGTTTCAGTTAAGATTTGGATCTTCCGCTGGTATTTTACAGAGCTTGGTATTTTCCGGAACTCATCATGTTTCGGTGGTACTGAACCAATTTTCCCTAAAATGTATCTGCTCGCCCCCTCCCCACGCGCATGGGGCCTGCTTGAGCCGCTTACTGCCCGTTCGGCTGGCTGTGCTGGTTCGGCTGGTGCTGATTTTCTGTGAGAGAAAAGTACTGCTGGCTGGTTGGTGGCTGGTGGCTGGTGCTGATTTTCTGTGAGAGAAAAGTACTGCTGGCTGGTTCTGGCTGAACCAGCCGAACAAGACTGGCCTTATCCCCCACCCCCTTCGTTCAAACCCCGGTCACGATGGATTCCATTCCGGACGGATCTCCGGCGGCAGCGCGGTTGGGCGGCCCGGCCCCAATGTCCGCCCCCTCGCCCCCCATCCCCTCTGGCTGTCGTCCTGCCGCGCTCCCCCGTACTCGTCGGCCTGGCTTCCCTGCGCTCGCTCACCGGATCTCCTCCAAGCGCGGCTCAACCCGGCGAGGCGGCGGCGCCCGGCCCACGCGGAGTAGCGACGGCGCACCCGCGCCGGGGGCTCGCACTCCTCCCCGCCAGCAGCACGGGCGACATGCTGCTCGGGAGAGGCTTCCCCTACCCAGGAGTAGCCAAGTAGCAGAAGCTCGTGCTTTGTCGGTACGCCGCCATTGTTGCTGCGGTCAGCCTCGCCACCGCTATTGCTGTGGTGAGGCTCGCCGCCGCCGTCGCGGTGACCTTCGTATCCATGTCCTCCTAATAACAGGTGCGTGTGGCTAATCGATTTTTGGGGGAAGTTCATTTTTGATGTCTGATTCTCGCTCCCATGGGTGTGTTGCCGACTAAGAGGGCAGAGCTCTAGCAAGGCGGCGCCACATGCGCAGGGTGGTGGCCATCGTCCACATGCGCAGGGTGGTGACCATCGTCGTGGCTGACACGAGCGTTGGATGGAATGCAGGTTAGCTGTTCGAGAAAATGCCCGTGTTGATTGCATATTGTTTTACTTGTTGAAAATTGTGTTCCATGGATTTTGACTACCAATTTGACTTAGATAATTGTGTCAGACAAGCATGCAGTTGATAATGATTGATATTTAGACATTGCATCAACGGTAGCCAAGCTCACAATGTTGTTTCATAATTAACCACTTGTATGTGTATTGTTTAGTTTTATATTTATACATTGCAATATTTTTGTTGTTTCATTGACCACTTGTATGTCTATTGTAAGTATGAAATAAATGGTCCTTCTTTGATTTTCAGTCCTTTCAAAAAATGCAGTGGAATTCATGCAGATGATGGATGGAAATGAGAACTTTACTAATCAAGGTATGTGTGTCTGTTGCTTCCCTGCATGCTAATGCACTGGGCTCTGTCAACAAACTTGTGACTGAGGGGTTAACGTACATCAAGTTGGTGTTCAGCTAATTTCTTTGTTGGCTGGCTTAGATTCCTTAACAATTGTTTGCCATGTCTTTTTCAACTTATTTTTGCCCTTGTTAATGTGTTTAATGTACATTTCAGTTGGTGATACTAGCATATCATAGATGTTGCTGTTGTTTTATGGATCATGTCTTTGAGAAGGAATGATTATACATGGATATTAATGCAGTAGCAAGGCAAGCATTTGGTGGTTTTATTTTGACATCATACTGAATACTATCAGGTGTTTATCACAATGGTGGAATCTCAAATCCCCTCGTATTTGTTTAGGGAACGCACCTTCCCTTGGGAACTGCAGGCACTCTTGATCCAGGAACCAAGGTATTTGGTCACTTTGCTTTCAATCAGTTATTACTGTGGCCATCTTGCGCTTAGAAAAATAGATAGGAAAAATAATACAATCCAACCATTTAGATTGCTTAAAAACAGAGTAAGGGGATTAATTGGTGTGTGCAGATTCAGGTCTTGGTGAAAAATAAAATCCTCGAATTTAGATTGTTACAAACTCAAGTTGGAAATAGATGGATACTGCTGTAAGTTGAAAATTGGTTTCAATTTCTAAACTTCCTGAGAAATGTCTTTGCAAGATGTTGATTTTGGTGCTGTCTGGTTTTAACTCGACGTGGATGAAAATAACTGGATATCTGGAACCAGTGTGGTGTCAATTACTCAAATGTTGGGAAGCTTTATTAAAATTCCAAATGCCTAATCATGAGTTCATAACTGCTTCATGTCAACTTCCAGCCTTGCAGGTGACTGAAGAATTTGAACACATATGGCTGCTGCAAAAAGACAACACTTGTGGTAAGATATAAATTCCTACATCTGAGTTCCAGTCTCTCACTCACACAGTTCCAATTTTATACATGCATATTTTCTCTCTAGCTATTGGACATTTTTACAAAAAGGGGTTGGATTGAAATTCTCTTGGATTGATGTGGTAAACCTGTAAGCTGCAGTAATGAGGCAGTGAGTTAGGGAAATCATCCTTGGATGTTGAATTGTTATTTCTTTCTGACATATGAAAATTGTTGCTTCTAACTTGGGTTTCCCAGTTGATGTTGTGATATCATGGTACATCATTTTGATTTTGTGAATTAACATCTGTTCCTGATTTGGTGGACCCCTCTCATAATGCTGGTGCTAGCTGCTGAGTAACACACTTGTGTTCAGACTTGCAACAGATGTGCTTGCTTAAGTCGCCATTTTGTTGCCATCTTGTGCTTCATCTAACTGAAAACATGTTCATTTCCCCTGTATGTTTTAATTTCCACATCAAATTATAAGGTTGCGAGAGATTTAAAACGGTTATCAGTTAGTTAACGATCTGTCTGTTCTTATTCCAAATAGATTTCAGGAGCAACACTGATTGGCACATCTTTCATGGTCAAGGTCTCTAATGCTCGATCAAGTAAGAAACTACAATGCTCACATATCAGCTATGTTAGAATTATTCCTGTGAATATATTTTGTAAGAATATTAAGGGAACTTGAAATCTCAAATCTTAATATCAGCATTTATTTTAGAGCAATGTGTGGACGGCTCCCTGCTTCCAAACTCACCACTTAATTTAGTTCTTTTACCAGGAACCTCCTTTCTTTAGATGCAGATACCCTGTCCCTTTATCACAGGGATTACTGTTCTTATTAATGCACTCCGAATTGTTTTTATACAGAAGTAAATTATGCTATTTTCAGTTTTGAGATGTGATTTCCCTGTTTTTTTTCTATTTGGAGCAAAATATTTTGGCTCGAGATATCTAGCAACCACCCACTCATATGAAGGGTGCATACTTTGATTAATTTTTCCTCTGATAGTGAACTTGCTTAGCTTGCACTTCCTTTTCTGTGCACCAAGACCATACTACCTAACCATTTTTACTTCTAGATGATAAAACACAACGGATGCTTAATCTACGGTCTTTTGATTTACAACACATACCCTTGTACAAATCTATATGTTGTCCCAAATGATTGGGAAATTTACATGTAAATGACGTATGTCTCTTGATTTAGTAATCACTTAACATGAACTTTATCTTTTGCAGTGGTGGGGGCCATTCGACCAGTGATATAACATTAGTGTTTTTTTCCTGAAATTTTGAGAAATGGCTATTTAATTCTGTCCGCAGGTGATTCACTATGACCTAAACTGATAGCTTGTTCATGAAACTAATACCTTGTTCATGGAATTTTTGTCCGCAGGTGATTCACTATGACCTATCTTGAGTTAAGGAAGTCTTTGTACTGTTTAGTAGCTACATTAACTTTTTGGAGCATGTACACATCATATAAATGTTTTAAGTAGGAAGTAATTGTTTACGGAGGCATATCAATTGGTAAGATTTTCTTGACTGATTCTGAGCATAGCCATTCATTGCATTTTTATGCCTTTCTCCATTGCCTTGCTAAAATGGTGCAGAGTGTGTTTTGACTGAGTTTTATTTCTTGTCAGTTCGAAGGCATGTAAAATGGAGGATGTTGGTGTGTGGGCACTGGAGTGTCATTTTGTCGAGTACATGTCATTAGGCAGAATAAGAGCAAACCAATGTTTTTACAATAGGGCCGTGATAGAGATCCTTGCTAAGTTATGCTTCCTGAGTTGGCGGCGCACCTGTGTTATTTCCATCATAAGACATATTATGAATTTAAGTTGAGCGCTTGATCCTGTGAAATTTATGTTGACAACCACTATGAATTGTCTAATAACAATTTCAGCTGCTACTTGGGGTGTGGGGATCATTGCTTTCAGGATTTCTTTCATCAGTTTACCTTTACGTCCAAAAACAATTAAGTTGACACGTGGGTAAGAGATTAAAAAACAAATCACTGAATAACTGAACTAATGGGTTCATGGCCTGACTCCTATATATATGTAGTGCATACATGCTCCGGAGACCTTTCAAAAGTACATGGGAACAGACGGCACCTTGTTTGAAGTGTTCTTGTAGTCTATTGGATCCTACTCCAGCAAATGCTGCTCCTTTGGATCAGATTTCAACACATAACTCTGGGGGGCGTGGCGTTGCTGATCCATTCAGAGTTGGGCCATTAATTTGGCATGAATCCTAATCTATCTTACTATTCACTTTATATTTTCAAAAAATATATTGTTCTTGTGTTTTACCGTAGCGTTAGCGCGGGCATGCTACTAGTATGAGTAGTAGATTATGTTATGTAGAGCTAGCTAGTTGCTGGCCCTAAGCAGGCCTTCTTATAAAGGGCTGCTCTTTTTTTTTCCCCCTCTTTTAACAAGTGACAAACGACACAACACTGTAGCATGAACGTACTAGCAAATATGTTCGTGCGATGCAACGTGACTCTATCTTTAATTAACAACATGTTCATCATTTTCGAAAAAAAACAAACGAAAAGATAAATAGGGGTGGAAACGGAACTGGAAAAATACTTACAAGTGTAGTGTTATATGTCTAGCATTGCATATTCTAGTAATATTATTCCGCAGGTAGAGATTTTGTTAAATTTATATATATTTATGCGCGTACTCATGCACGAGTGTTACTGAATGTACCTACATGCATAGGTGCCTCCATGGTCTAGACTCATCTTGAAAAATGAACCATGTGCACAATCGGGACGACAATCATGTGCACAGGGCAACTCAAGTACGTATTACACTATTACTTCATCCACCAACCTTTCACTAAAAAATTATTTATAAGCTCAATTCTATATGTTAATTATTTTATACTAATAAATTGTATGATCCTTCTATCTATTTTTTAAGAAATAAACTCATCATAGATATAAAAATGTAATTATTGGAGTATATGTTATCTTTTTTTTTACCAGGGAATGGGAGAATTCTCACTACTGTAGGCATGCTAGCCCGGCCGTGAGCGTGGTGGAAACAGATTTTTCCAAAAAGTGAATCCCGGCCCGGGTGAGGATAGGAGGGAGGACGGCCCTAATGTAGTGTTGGCCGGCTGGGTTGCGGGTGAATAAAAGTGATTGAGTTCAAATCGATATAAAATCGGGTCTAAAAAGTTTAATGAAACAAATAACTCCAAACTGTAAATTGTACCACCTCATTGATTTTTTTCTGCAAAAAAAAGATATATGATTTACCAAATTCTAAGATTGACTACATCGGCTTAGGAGTAGGCCAGGGCCACGTCTAACATCGATTTGCTATATGTGCGCAAACTTCAAGGTTTGATGGTTTGTCGGTCAACCAAGTCAAAAAGACCATAGGTGTACTGTATGTCCGTACAGGTACTTTAGTAGGTATTTAGAGGTGAAGCTATATTTCTCTCTCTAGGTAACATAAACTACGAGACGGTGAAGCCACTATTTTTTTTTCTCCGTTTGCGCGTTTCTTTTACGCTATACTCAGCAGAAACTTATGTAGATTCGCTTAAAAGACAATTCATTTAATTCCTGGTTGTTTATCAATCACCAATCGACACGGGAAGACATGAAAACAACTGATCCCATTTGAAAGAACCATTTCACATGGTGGGGTGGGGTGGGAGGGGGAGGGGAGAGGTAGAGGTATGAGTTAAGGACATGCGAAGTTACAGTTTTGTCCTTTGTTATGTGTTCTTTCATTGGCTCCCAATTTCTTTTGAAGGGGTATTATAGTCATTAGAATTCATTTCCCTATCCCATAACTCATCCATACCAAACAAAAGGATTGGGATAAAAATTCCCTATCCCATACCCACCTTCTTTTATCCTACTTCATTCCATTTCCCTAACCCCCATATCCAAACGGCACCCTATGGTTTAGTTGTGCTCTCTTGGGCTTGCCTATATATTACTAGTACTTCTTTTTGATAATGTCCCTACATATTACTATGTGGCCCAAAACGTGGAAACAATGTTTCATAAACACAAAAAAAATAAATCTTACTATTACTAATTGGAGGCTCCTTTTGAAGCCTCCAGATAAAGCCACCTAGGATCTTAGGTGGACACTCAAAAAAAGAGAGAAATCCTAGAAATTCTCACAAAAAGAAAAACATCTAGCCATCAATTGTAATACTCAAACCATCATAGCGATTAGATGTATTATATGTTCTAAAATATTACCCACCTATGCCATTATGAAAATAGCCCCCTAAATCTATATCAAAATTACCCACCTCTTCCATTATATAAAATAAACCAAAGTAACCCCCTAATGTTCATCAAAATTACCCACTATGCCATTATAAACAATATTTAAAATAACCTCATAAATTTGCAACTAAATTACCCACTATGAACACCTAAAAAGTAACTTAAATTAACCCCTTAACTTTACATCTATATTACCCACATACGTCACTATTAAAAATAACATGAGGTAATCCTACATTGGAATCCAAATCACCTTAAATAAAAATATACACCAATATACGATTCTGAATCATATATTCTGTACACTATTGGTATATTATATAGTGACTAAGGTATATATGTATAATGTGCGTTGTCATTTATAATATATAGGGGAAGTGACAACAATATAGAATTCTACGTTAAAATTGTAGTTCAAACTTACGGTTTCATTAAATAAATTAAAGGCATACATGTGATGAAAAGTGAAAATTTAAAGATTATAATTATGTATCAAAACATAATAGAGTAATTACTAACAAAGATCTATCACAATCAGATAAAAATAATAAGTATATATCTATATAGGTATTGTGTTCGAATATGTAAACAAATGAGAGATAGATCATAATAGTTTGGTAGAAATGTAACCTTAATTTTTTAATTGGAGACTCTGCATTAATTCTCATGAGACACGCTAGAAAAAAAACAAATCCTAGAAATTCTCACAAAAATTAGAAACAAATGAGAGATAGATCATAATAGTTTGGTAGAAACGTAACCTTAATTTTTTAATTGGAGACTCTGTATTAATTCTCATGAGACATGCTAGAAAAAGAGAAATCCTAGAAATTCTCACAAAAATCCGAAAAGTCAACCATGTAAACTCTAATAACCATAATCATTGGTCTATTATATTTTTTAAGAAGTAACCCACCACTATCATTATAAAATTATTGCAAAATAAATTCTAAAAATATATCTAAATTATCAAGCTATGTCATTATAAAAAATAATTTAAATTAACCCCATAATTTTTATCTATTTTACTCATACATACAATTATAAAAGATAACTTAAAATGACATTCAAAATTGTATTTAAGTTAGCCGATGTATGCTGCTATTAAAGATAACCTAAATTAAACATCTAAATCTTAATATAATTATCTTCATGTGCATCCTACCGAAAAGTCCAAAATTAAACTAATAAATGATTCTAAATTACTGTAATTTATTATTGTTAACATAGAAATAATAGGTTAAGGTATATACACATCATGAGTGTCACCATGTAGATCATTTATACATGTACTAGAAACTTCTCCCGTGCGTTGCTACGGATGAAGACCGTTATATCGTTTTTCTAAGCAAGTTAAAATAATTAACTTGCTTTTCCTAATCTAGTTGTGGTATACAATATACTACTCCTAATCCGATCAAAAAACAATATGAAGCATGTCTAATCCGATTGTGAGACGTATATGACAGACCGTTGAAACGTTCGTTCCTTTAAAAATAGGTAAAGATATATATATAGATAAAGATAGAGAGGTTGGAGATAAAGATTGATGGGTTCAGTTAGGACTCAAATCCATTAGAAAACCGATGTCGACAGTTAGAACCGTGGTTACAGTTCGTCGCAATAGGTGGGACCCACCTATCAGAATGGACAAACAAAAAAGGAAGAAGCAACCCTCTCTATAGAAATAGGTAAAGATATTGGAGGAAATAAAGAAAAATATTGATTTTTATGTTAAATATAATGTATAGAGGCGTGATACAAAGTGAAGAAGTGTGAATGTGGATGAAAAAGTGTATAGAGTAATTACTAATTGTAAATCAATCACAAATAGAAAATGATAAGTATACATCTATATGAGCATTATGTTGAAGTATTGAGAAAAAAAATGAAAGAGTAGTATGTAAACAATTTTGATTATTAGGTAAGAGTTTAATTTTTAAATAATTTTAAATATAATATATTTTAAAAATATTAGTCCGTGCGGGAGCACGGGTTGATGGACTAGTATCTACAAATCAAAATAATATATACAACCAATATGCATTTTGAAATAGAGACATATGGTGGAAAACATCTTAACAATGTATTATATAGTAATTGTTTAATTTCAAATTTGAAGCTTGCCCCTGTATTTGCGCCAGTCCGGCTAGGAAACCACGAGACAAAGGGCTTGGTTACATGGCCGAATATTGCTACCCTGTTTTGATTGCAGAGTGAGGGGTGTCACAAAAGTGAATTGAGAAGGTGCTGTTGGAGCTGACGACCGAGTGGGTGGGAATGAGAATGATAGCAGTTGCTTGGTGGAACAGGAGTGGTGAGGCCCAGCATTGTGGCAGCTTCGCGTGGCACATCGCTTTGAATCTTTCTCTTGTTTTTTTGGGACATCAATTAAATGATGCACCCCGAGCACTGATCAATCTAATTAAGCACTGGTGATGTGTCAGCACGAACAAGAAAATAATTCAATTCTGCGATTTTATTTGCACCTCCTTCCTATTGCTAATGGCCTATCACATTCATACTACATTGGTATAATTCATCTTCTTGGAGCATCGTGCTTGGCAATCTTGCAGCGTAGAACCGCAAGTATGGAAATCTCCATGGCAGCACCAGCAGAGATTTGACCTGCATTTAGGATGATTGGCTCGGGAGCATCCTTGCGTATAAGAAGCATTCACGTTTCCCATTTCTTCCGTGACTTGGCCTAGTAAATCAAACACATGCTAGTAATTTGCATTCATGCAAAGGTTGACATGGTTGACTATAAAAAACTGCAAAAAGATTAAAAAGATTTCTTTGAATAAAATAATAATTGATTAGTGGTTGGTGAATCGATTATTGTTAGCACGCAAGGGATCTTACAATAAGAAACAAAGAATGAGAAGGCGAACGATTCATCTCGAGCAGATAATTGTCCAGAAGACAACAACCATGTATTGAGTGAAATGGAAGCAATATTTGATTTTTATTTTCTTGTACTTACATTGAGCATGACTTGCAAAGCATCCGAGAAGAACCAGGGACAACAGGACTAAAGCACTCATGAGCTTCTCCATGGCGCAAGGCAACGCTTGTATGTGACCTCGGGAGAGTAGTTTGTGTTCAAATGGAAATGCTAAATGCAATGCTTACTTGGTCTGTAATGGATCATATATATATATAAGGAGAAATGAAAATAACAATTAATTAATTAGCATGATTTTAACACACTTCAAAAATACCATTTATAATTAGTAGCTGTTTATATATTGCAATTTTATGGCACATTTATGCGGTTATATATCTATTATTTACGAAAAGTTGATTAGTGGCCAACTAGTTATTCATGAAAAATAGAAGACATATTGAATTAGTGATAGAAAAGACTATAACATAATAAGGGATAGAAAACAGAACTAAAGATTGAGAGGACTAAAGAGTATCATACTTAGCTAGCACAGATCATATGATAACTAAGGCAATTAAACTAGCAATAAAATCTAGGAAGTAATTGATTATATTCTTATAGAAATGATGATACTAATTTTATTCTTTTCTTTTCTCAACCGTTTTTCAAAACTAGATCTTGCATTTTTCTATGTTCAACCCCAGATTTATTTAGTTACTATGAATAATTATTTCCGTGGGGTCTTCATTTATATATTTTCCTCACAATTCATATTGAGTTAAATCTTCTAATTTTACCTTATGTTTTATTGCAAGTTTTACTTATTGATTATTCTGTCTTATATACCCTATTTATTTAGTTATTCAGCTTTATATGGAAGTAAATCAAATAATTAAATGGACACAAGCAATTTCTCTGTGTTTCCCCCACCAATCAGGTGGAGAAGGGGGCGGATCTAGAGGGGGAGAGCCGCCGCCGCCGCTTCTATGGAAGAACTCGTTGGTCTGTGTTCGAGATAGGAAGCGGAAGGGGAGGAAGAAATCGCGGCCGAGAGGTTATAAGCCGCAGTCACGCCAAAGACCCTGGCCTGATGGAGTCGTGCTACAGCATGTGGCGTGACTCCGCCTGGGCCATGTAGGCATCGTCTCGCGCACATTTCGAGCGTGGCAGCCTAGTCACGCCAAAAGCATTGGCGTGACCGACCTATCTGTCACGCCAAATGCCTTGGCGTGACCAAAAGGGTCAGAATTTGGAATACTAGTTGAGCAGAGGTTATTTATAATATTTTAGATTAAAAGGGTTAAAAAATAAAAAAAATCATTATTGAGGCGAATGGAAGAGGTGGCATCGTCCCTAGCGGAGTCTCGTTGGACAGACGTGAGGAATAATGAGACTGCAGGGCTGGATAACGAGCCGCCTCGACTCAGCTCGTTCCGGCTCGTTAAGATAACGAGTACTTTGGCTTTTGCGCGTTCGGTCGTTGCAGGATGCGGAACACGGTGTCGTTGTCCGAGTCGTGGTAGAAATAATAAAATGTGTCGGACATGAGGCCCACAAGTCGTGCCAACACACTCGGTCGCCAGGATAAGAGGGAGGTAAGTGGCTTTTGCTCGGCTCGGCTCATTATCCTAACGAGCTGGAAAGACAGCTCGGCTCGGCTCGTTAGCTAGCTCGAGCCAGCTTGTTTAGCTCGCGAGCTAAACATATAATACAAATATTAATAAAAAATAACCACTGGTGTCCACAATTTCATATAAATGACATAAACACAAGTACACAATCATCCACATGGTATAAATAAGGTCTAACATGCAAATATGCAAATAAACACAAGTACACAGCTATCACATGAGCAGAATTGCAGCTCGTTTGGCTCGTGAGCAGCTCAAACTCGCTCGTTATACTAACGAGCTGAGATGGTTGTTCGAGTTAGCTCGTTAGTAAATCAAGCCGAGTCGAGCCGAATTCATCACGAGCTGAGCGAGCTAACGACTCACGAGTTTTTCGCTCAGTCCTAACTGCATCCATCGGCTTTGTGTGCTTGGCGAGGAAAGGAGGATGGTGGCGAGGACGAAGCCATGGGCCTAGGCTAGCAGACTTGCCGTGAGCCCTTCTTCGTGCCTGCGCACTCAGGATAGATCCCCATTCAGCACTGGCCTGAGCCTTATGCCGTGCTAGGCTGCGTGAAATTTGTTTCCAGCGTCGGTTCATAAAGTTGTACTAATAAAAATGGTCCGTTGCACTCACGGTGAAAATAATTTTTGAATTACACAAACGGTAAACAGACGGCAACGTGGAGTAATTTATGAATGAACTGTCACTAGAATCCTTTTCTTGTAGTGGACCAAGCTGTCGGGGGGCATTTTGGGGTGATAGCGAGCGGCACATCCCCTCTGAATCTTTTCATGGAAGATGTCATGTAAACGATGCATATAGAATAACTAAACTCGTTGTGCGAACAATATCAGATCACTTGTACGTATAGTGACGTGGCAGCATGAATGAACATGAAAATAGTTCAACCCTGCGCTTTACATTCCTTTTCTTGTAGTGACGTGGCAGCATGAATGAACATGAAAATAGTTCAACCCTGCGCTTTACATTTCTTTTAGAAGGAATGTATCACCTAGACTAATGATGCTTTGGTTTGATCTGGTGAATATAGCCGAATCTATTGAATATTCTCAAGATTGTGACGCAATTATCTGGTGCTTTGATGCAACTAGCAAGTTCTCTGTCCATGCAATGTATAACACACTATTAGCTTTAGGGGGATACAGCCGGTCTTTACACCTGCTCTATGGAGAATTAATGTGCCTCCACGTGTTCAAATCTTTCTCTGGTTGATGGCTAATAATAAAACACTTACTAGAACTAACTTGGCTAAGAGAAGGCATGTTGACGATCTGAACTGCTTGTTTTGCAATGAGCATGAATCGGTGAACCATTTATTCTTTGAGTGTTGTGTGGCAAAGACTGTTTGGTCCTATATCTCTGATACTTTTAAGATTCAGTTAGGGATGAATTTCGAATCAATCGCCCGTTGGTGGGTGACTGATAAGAAAAATAGTTCCATGAATATCTGTACTGCTGCACTAATGTGGATTATATGGAAAACTCGAAATGAAATGTGTTTTCAGGGCAAGGTGTGGAAGGACGAGAAGGTGTTGATCCACAAGCTGGTGGAAACATTACGAAGCTGGAGGCCAATCTGTTCGGCAGCAAGGCTGGAAGACCTGGAGGGGACTATAATGTTGCTGGTGAACAGACTACAACAACCGCTGCTCCTGCCTTCGAGCTCCCTGGCGCTGGGCTCATCAAGTTTGGAAGTATTAGTTGGGAATCAAGCTTGCACCGATGTGCACATGGAGGCAAGGACGGCTGGTACATGTGAGGGGATAGCTACTAGGACCTGTGAGCTCGCCAGGGGTTTAGTTCCTAATGTTTCTGATGCTGTGTCTAGTTTGAGAGATGGGGTCGTTCTAGTTCAGACATGTATTCCTGACAGCGGGAGTGCTTCGAATACTGCAGAACCTAGAACCGAAAATGAACTTTGTTCTACGGAACAAAGTGGAGAAACCTATTTTCTAAAAAAAAACCTACGCTTTACATCCACTTCTTATTATTGTCGGCCCGACCCGTACGTTAGGAACCTATAGCAGAGACAACATTTTCCTTATTGTTAGTGTAAATCATCGTACGACTCTAGTTTGAGCCATGAGACGAAATTTAATTAGGGCTCGTTCGTTTCTCAGGAACTATAGCCCCTCATAGAGATGAAAATATGAAAGTGGAATCTGAATTATCGGATATCCGTATCCGCTAAAATATAAATATGGACATCTGTATTTGTATTCGAATTTAATATGGTACTTCAATGGATACATCCAAATTCGTTTTTCGTCGATTTTCTCTATCCGGTTCCACATCCGTATTCGGCAATATCCGACACTATTCGTGTCAGACCATATGGAGATAATATTTAAAGTGTTTATTTGGATGTTAATAATGAGAGTGTATAATCAAAACTATTTAACAAATATTATTATTATTGTACCCATATAACTATTTAAAAGTTATCTCTAATTTTAATAACTAATGTAGTTAATTCAAATAATAAAGATATATGAATATTAAATTTAATTTAATACTATAGTATATTTATTTATTGATGAAAATATTTTTATATACTTTTTATTATTTCATGATTGATGTATATATTTATTTATTAAATATATATTTATCTATAGTTTTATTTAATTTTTATATGATTAATTACTGAAATAATTATGGATAAATGTGACATTATTAACGAGCGATCTTTTTCTACACTTGTTATGTACTTATACTTTAGTATTTACTTTTATAATGATTTTGTTATTTAAAAACCATCAATGAATAAAATAAGTAAATATTATCTTCTAAATCGAGTAAATATCCGAATGCATATTCACATTCGAACATTCGTTTTGTATTCGCATTCGAGAGCATCCGAATTCATATTCATATTCAAGTAAAAATGTGGTAAAAATTGTTATCCGAATCCGATTCCATGCGTATCCGATCCGGTTCTATCCCTAGCCCCTGGAACCATTCCCAGCCGGAATGATTCACTAATTTATATAAGATTTTATAAGTGGAATGGTTCCAGGGCTGATCTGGCCAAAGCGAACGGACCCTCAGTAAGAAATGATAGATTTGTGCATTGCTACGTACTTGTTGAAGATGACACCGTCGCCGCCAGATGCCACAGCGACGGCGAGCGCGCCCCCGGCAAGCGCTAGCTGCGCGAGACGGAGGCGCCGGGCGACGAGCGTCGTCGCAGGCGTCGCTGGACCGCCGAGCTCATCGTCAAGGAGCCAGTGTAACTATCGCTGTGCTAGGCTGCTGCTTCTAGGAGCTAAGTTTTGTAGCTACTCTCTGCGTGCTGCCAATATGCAAAGGCAATGGCTGAACTCATGAACTTATAGTCGGGCCACCGGATTATCCTGCAGTGGATGAACTCGCTCTCGCTCTACGCGGATCCCAGAGCTAATGATGCCGATGGACTGGACGGCGGCATACGATGCTCTCTCTCGCAGTGGAGCTAGGACAAGATTTCTGATTATTGTGCAACACTGCATCTGTTCGGTTGGTGAGATTGAGTCAAAATCCAGTAATCTTACAGTATACCTGTGCTGAATACGAAGGAAGCTTTGCTGGTCAGACGTTTAATGGGCGCGGAGGGGGCATATGCCCCCAATATAATTCTACATATGCCCCCAATATAATTCTACATACGATAATCCTCCATGACTTGGCCTATATGAGAATAAGTCAAACAAACACTTTACATTCATGCAAATATAGGTAGAGATGCCTGATTAGAAACAGTAAAGAAATTCTACAAATCAAATATATTGATTAATTGGTTTGTGAACCGATTATTATTAGCACGCAAGGGATCTTAGAATCAGAAAAAGAAAGAGAATGCAAATGATTCATCTCGAGCACATAATTGTCGAGAAGACAACAACCATGCATTGAATGCAATTGAAGCAATATTTGATTTTTGTTTTCTTGTACTAGTGGAGAGGTACGTGCCACCGGCACATATTTCTAAACTTAAAAATTTGTAATACGAATTCTATATTTATAAAAATCTAGTATGAATAATTTAACATTTATAGAAAAGATGATATGTGGATCCATTTTTTAAAAAACTAATATATAAGAAAGTTTTGAGTTAGTAACCCAGCATCACATATCAAAATTATCCTGCCCACACGTGTTTAAAATAAATAAATATTTTTAAACAAAAAAACCATTAACCATCGATTTAAAAATCTAGTAAACTATAACCTTATATTTATAGCAAGAAATGTTACATATGACAATGACATATTTTTAAAACCTATACTATAAAGAGAAACATTTGAATTTCTTTTTACCCAAGGTTAATCACTGGTACCTCTCACCCAGGTCCCACCTACTAGACCAAAGGTTTGACAACAGTAGGGGGAGATGGAAAAACTAGACGCTAGAAAATGTTTACGACGCTTTTAGCTATTTTTTTTTCACCGCCCCGACATCCTTACCCCCCGCGTAACCTGCACCGACCTGCCTTTGTGAGTCAAGGTCATCGATCACGCACGCCTTCTCTTTTTGTTCTCACTTTCCTTCTCTCCGATCTTTGCCACCCCCTCTTTATCCATCCGCCACCATGCCCATCCTAGATCAGAGATCATACCTCGTCCCCTCACCTGCATGTCCACCAAAACGATGATGCGGCGGCATGTTTGACGAAATGTGCAGAATGAAATGTGTGGGAGGAATTGTGCTGGAGGAAATCTATGAATAAAAGATTTGATGTACTCATATAGCGCAGCAAAAAAATCAGGTCCCTATATATGACAAACCAATATTGATAGGATTTTCTTCAATAGCTCTTTACTTAAATCGTGTCTTCATTCTTCAACCAAGCTACGTGTTTTTTATGGGTGAACGGCAAAATTAAAGGTAATTTTTTTGAAAAATTAAATGTGTTTAAGATTACTTTTGTTTATGTTCTTGATCCTGCATATTCTTCATTTAAGTTTAGATAAACCCGAAACTAACAAACTAATCATTTGCATACCGCATGCCACTCTTTGGCAGGACGACTGGTGCATGATTACACAGTGCAAACATCCACTGAAGTAGCCTGGATCTTATTTCCAAAGGATAGGTAATTTTCATTTTACATATTTTGGAAAGTAAATTGGACAAAATATGTGAATTTAAACTGAATAAAATATGTGAATTGTAGGTGCTTCTGCTAATGTTCATGGAATTGAACTATGGGCGCATTTCAGAGAAGTTGGATTCACATCTTGTTATATTTAGTTTGGTATAAAAAAAGGGAAGTTACAGGGATGAAACAAGTACTAGGTGATGTGGATTGTCTGTCTAGTTGGTGAGAACAAAAATATGGGTCTTTTATCCATAATCATGAGAAAATTCTTTGTTGTTCAACTTTGAGTATTAGAATCGAATCTCTGTTTGACAAGTGAGCATGCAGAAAACAATGTCAAAGGAATGAAGGTGATGGGGCTGCTGTAGCATACCATCCACCTAATGGGATCGAGAAACAAATTGGTGTGGTCGAACGCTAGCTATGGGAGTATCGTGATTCAAAGAGGAGAAGCTTTTTTTCTATTTGTACGTGACCGTGGTTGAACGCTACCTATGGTAGCATTGCGATGTGGAGACGAAGTTTTTTATGTAGACTGTGGTTATCTGTTTGTTGGTTGGAATATTGGATACAAATGGATGATATACTCTAATGAATTATAGTTTGATATGAACAAGCTTGTAACTCTTTCTCTGTTTAGGAAAAGAAATAAATAGATGATGTGGAAAAATTGATTGGGTAAAGAGTTTCGAAAAGCCTTGGCTTCTCAATTGCGTCTCCAAGTGTAACAAACTTTTATTTTTATTGACCAAAGTACGTCTCCATTTTTGTAATAGTATATTACAAGATTAAAGGACTTGAGCTATCTGATACACCAATATAATACAATTGCCCTAACGACATTGTTAAAAGGACATGGCCTTCTCAACAAACCTTGGCTGGAATCCTAAAGGACCCATATAGCATCTTGGAAATGAATATTCCTTCAGCAAATGAGAGCCTTGGATCCCCAGTGTCCCTTCCATGTTCCTAGAAAAAAAATACAAATTCACTTGGGCAGTCAGTTTCAACAAACACGTCATATGCAAGTCGACCGCACAGACCATCTTCCTTATCAGACCGGTTTATTTAGCAGTCAACATAAATTAACCTTGTCATAACCATGGACATAGCCTGCAGCACCCTCGTCATCTCTATGATCCTGTCCCTCCTCAATCAATGCCATGAGAGCTCCACTGGTTCCTAGATAAAGGTATTGATCAACATATTTGGTGATTTTCAAGTTAAAGTTATCTTTAGCAGCAAGATTATAAGCTCAACAGGCACATGCCACAACAGCAAGAACAGATATAGCCGAACTTTACACATAAGTAACTCCCTTTAGCTGCAGGATTATAAGCTCATGGTCAGGGGGACAGTGATAAAGAATGAAATTAAAATAAATACATATAAGTTAGAATGGATGGATATTGTATAACCACACCGGGCATGACTTGGCTAAACATACTAATTAGGTACATAGAAACACTGAAGAAAATTTACGACTTCACGTCTTAATCTTTACATGTGCATAAGAAAGCAAACATTACATCTTAATCTTTTGAAAGATGTACAGACCAAAACCCCGAACCACGAACGTTAAATGTGTTTGTTTCTGTTTTCCTGGTTTGTGGTGCAATGGTTACCGGGCCTTCACAACCCTGATTCTGAGGACCAATGGAGGTCACCCTTGGATGATGAGTGATTGACAACCGTTGAGTGGATTGATGTGTCTCTTGGCTCGTGATGTGTAGGTGCAGGATGCGACATGGTGTCCGACGGCGCGCGGTGAAGGTCAGGCGCGAAAGGTTCATGCCGATGAACCAAGGGTGGCGAAGGATGAACAAGTAGGCTTGGACCGAGGGACCCGAAGAGTCCGGCGGAGTCACGTGCGATCTGCATGGTGCATGGAAGAGCAAGAGTACACGGCGTGATGAAGACGGTGTCGGTCGAGTCAAGCGGGACGGAGGCGTCAAAGGCTTGGCGGAGGCCAGACACGCGTTGACATCGAGGAGGTCGCGTGGCGGCCAAGCGGAGATGGACGGTTTGGGTGGTTTGGGCCTCAAAGCCACTAGGCAGGCAGGTTTGTTTCGGTTTGAGCCTCAAAACCGGGGGCGCGTCCGGTGCGGCCGGATGGCGGAATGGAGGGCACGTGGCGCCATCGCGAAGCTTGCGTCGAGACGAAGCGAAGTCGTGAAGGTCCCGTGTCCGTCCGATGAGTCTATGAAAAACTGGACAACTTTGCCCCTGCGGGGTATGTATCACTTAGGGGTAGTTTGGTCTTTTGGCCAAGGACTATATGTAGTAGAGGGGCTGAAATTTTCAGCTAGCTATTCCATTCCCTTAGTTTTATTTTCTTCTTCAAGGGGGTTTGCTTCAATGAGAGAGGATTAGGCTTAGAGAGTGATTACTCTAGGTTTAGTGCTCCAATCCAAAAGTGGGAGGATGAGGGTGGTTTCCTAGCCACGAATCTTGTTAAGATTTGAGTTCATAATCATTCATGGTGGATTCATGGCTTGTCTCCCTCATTTTTTCTTTTTAGCTATTTTCGGAGCTCTTTTTGGGGATTTTTCGTTCTTCGGATTTAGGGCCGTTTCTAGTGGGATTTCTTTGAGGGGATCACTCATAGGTTCCTTGTGACCATATTCCCCGTGATCTTTCTCCCTCAAACCCACTGATTTGCCTCGGATTTGAAGTTCTTCTCTCTACCCCGAGTTCTTGTGTTTTTGGTCAAATCTGTGAAATTCATGGTGATGGATTGATCTTTCTTGGAGAGATCTTGGATAACACTCACCAAGTCCTTACGCAGCTATGGCTCAAATTTCACGGAGTTTGGACCTCGTTTGAGTGGATTTAGGGTTTTCTCCTCAAGTTTCGTCTCTGCCCAGGAAAAACCGGTGGTACCGGTTTTGGAAAACCGGTGGCACCGGTTTTAGGCAAGTGCTCTGGTTTTCGAGTTGGAAAAGTTCTAGATCTTGTGTTTGGCCTCTGGAATTTTTGTGATGAATTTTGGAGGTCATTTGGTCTAGTTTTGGGATTTTTCCCGAGGTGCTCAGCAGCTACAGAAAATTCTGGTGGTACCGGTTTTGGAATTCCGGTGGCACCGGTTTTGGAAAACCGGTGGCACTGTTTTTGGCTGGCTGAGCACATGCAGTCTTCCGTTGTTTGCTCGTGTCGCTTGCTCGCTTGGTTCGCTGGTTTCTGGACTTGTTCCTAGGGTCATTAGGCACTCAGTTGCTACGTGATCTTGACAAGTGCTAGAATTCTCGCTCGTGGTGTGATTTGGGACATAGGCCCGTTCTCGATCGCGAGAATTTTGTGAGGCTCCCATTCATCCTCCTCTGGTCGCCGTTCCGGTCCTTCAGATTCCCCTCCCACCCTGCTGTAACAGATGATGATTATCATCTACGTCCTGCGATACCAATACCATACAGAAACAAACAGATGCTCTGCCAGTAACAGATCGCTCTGCGATTTGATTATGTTTGCATTAACGGTACCAGTCCATCAACCAAACAGCACCTAAATGGTATAAACCTTATCTAAGAACAAACAGTAGCCCTACCATCTGCAGATGATCCAATGTGACTACATATTTCTTGTTAGCATCCAATTAAGCTCAGTCCATAGTAGTTATAATTAATAAATTAAGCCATATACGCTCTGC
This sequence comes from Alloteropsis semialata, assembly GCA_004135705.1. Lineage (NCBI taxonomy): Eukaryota > Viridiplantae > Streptophyta > Magnoliopsida > Poales > Poaceae > Alloteropsis > Alloteropsis semialata. Next base: position 13,894,662 of record CM014270.1, on the reverse strand, counting down.
AGGCATATCAGAGCATGCAAATCAGCACACATTCATGCTGTTACAAACAGCAAGGCACACATCAGTCCTATAAAATCCTTAACACACCATTTCTATATTATCTTGTACACATTTTTTTTACTTCCATGGCTCTATAAATTAATAATATTGTCCTCATATATGATATATTTCATTTATATAAACTGGTAAAATCATTCGAGAATATGGCTAGCTACTTGAAGCCAGTACATATGATTAATGATTTATATACAATATATGAATAAGAAATAACATTATTAATTAACCTCCAGCAATTAATTTAAGGTCTTGTTTAGTTCGAAAAGTGGAAACTTGCCGAATCGTAAAAATAGATATCGGAAGGGGTATTCAGATACTAATAAAAAAACTAATTACATAACTCGCCTGGAAATTCAATTTTGAATCTATTAAGCCTAATTAATCTGTCATTAGAGATTATTTACTGTAGCACGATGTTGTCTAATCATGACCTAATTAGGCTCAATAGATTCGTCTCGCAAATTTACCTGGGGTTATGGAATGGGTTTTGTCATTAATCTACGTTTAATACCTCTAATTAGTGTCCTAATATTTGATGTGATGGGTGAATAGTAAAAACTTGCCGATCTAAGCAAGGCCTAAGTCACATACCTGCAGTTACCAGATACCAAGGTGTAGCTAGCCTAGCAACCTCAAGGACCCCAGAATAAATTTGGTCCAAGCAAATTGACAGGGCTTCAAAAGCAGTACATGAATGCCACTTTACGGAGTGATGCATGCGTACTGCACAAAATAAATGGAATCGCCATTAAATCTAGACCAAGTACACTAGGTCATAGACACAATCAAAAATAGAATATAGCAAGATCTGAAGAAGAAGAAAAAATAACCTGAAGCAGGACATTGAGAGTATCAGTGCATCGAGCAGCATAGGGCGGTGGCAGCCGCAAAAGTAAGTACCTGGGCGGAAAAATCCACTGATCATGATATGTTACAGATATTCTCCAGTGTGCTATGTGCAGTTAGCATCTCAGAGGCCACCCGATGAAAGAATCCAACGCAAGTAAGCTTTTAGCCTTTATCTAAAATGACTCATAAAAGAATGCATATGTAGGGGCTTATGTCTAAGGAAGATTTTAAGCTGAAACACACCTTAACATTATCTGTGATCAAAATTGTGATCCTTTTGAGGAGGGTATAGCATTTGATTCTACTAATTTATGGGAGTCAATAGACGTCTTCCAGGGGGTGCATATATTCAATAGATTTGCAAATTACAAAGTGATCAGCCCCCATCCGTCAGTTAAGGCACTGTCCGTGTTCTTGCATCACTGGCTGCTCCATCCATCCCATGGTTCAAGAATGCCCACAGGTTTTCATCAAGCAAAGCATACACTGATTTGTCTGCTTTAAAAAATAAAAGAACTCGACCTGCGGGGGTTAAGGCAGCCCTGGGCATTTTCTTAAGAATAGGACGTTCTAACACATGCTAACGCATGTTGAGAAAACCCCCGAACCCCTGCCCCACCCTTACACAGCGGCACCGTAACCCGTGTGAGAATGACCAACGATTGGGCCGAGGCTTAGACCTGTGCTTTGGCCGTGGGACAGACGGGTGGATTTTTTTTAACTCCAACTTGAAATTCGCCCCCACGAGGAGTCGAACCCAGGACTTGCCCCCACGAGAAGTGCTACTAGAGCCACCTAACCAACCTGACTTGCCCGTTCGCGTCTGCTTTAAAAAATGAGTCAGCAGAGGAAAAAGACTCTTACCTTTAATCAACAGCAACCACGACATTCAAATGTTTTGGAGATGGTTTAGACAGAAAATCTGCAAGAAATGCGTGTAGAAAGAAATTAAATAGTTTCTTAGAGAACGATTTTCTTTAGAAAACACTAGTACCTTGCGCGCGCCCATGCGCGCGTACTACATTTTGTGATTCTATTTGATACGAAAAATGAATTTGCATTGATTACATTGGTTTGAACAAAAATGTATATAATTTTACAAAATCTACAAAATATTATGTCAGATTAGCAGAAGTGATGTTATAGCGGGCAATGATGCTCCCTCTGTTCTAAATTATAGTTCATTATTGACTTTTGTAATACACATTTGACTATTCATATTATACAAAACAATTATATTAGTATAATTTATTACATTATTACTTGTTTTATTACCAAATGTACTTTAAGTGTGACTCACATTTTTATTTATTTGCCAAAGAAACTATAGTTGAAATATGGAGGTAAAAAATAACCTCGTTACGAAGCTAATCATTTGAATAGATGACCCTTACTAATGCCCGTACGTCCCAAATACATATCATATCTATTAAATTTTGAAATAATTAACTTGTTAGTTAATTTATTTGGAGGAAAAATAACAGAGAAAAATAAGATAAAATTTACAAGACTAGCATTTGAATGCACACCGTGGACCGCAACACAGTGATACATGAGGTAGGTAAGATTGGTTGAAATTAAATTTATATGGTCATATTTGGAGTGCGGGTTGATTTGGTACAGAAATGATGATCTTACTTCAAAAATTAATATGGATTGTGGATTGGAGGTTGATATCATACAAAGTCGAGAGATTCTTTAGAAAATGGTTGTCACGTGAATTGGAGCGTGGGTTGATTTTACAGAAGTGTGAGGATCTTTTTGAAAATATCGAGGGCTACGAATTATGGGTTGATATCATATGTGCTTAAGGGTTTTTTATAAAATTGTTAGGATGGGTGGCGTAATATGCGCCGTGGGATGCAGATCGAACGGGCGCTATTTAATGGGCGATGTGGCCACCCTGGTTGCTTACTAATGCCCGTACGTCCAAAATACATATGGTATCTATTAAATTTTGAAATAATTAACTTGTTAGTTAATTTGTTTGGAGGGAAAATAAAAGAGAAAAATGAGATGAAATTTACAATACTAGCATTTGAATGCACACCATAGACCGCAACACGGTGATACATGAGGTAGGTAAGGTTGGTCCAAATTAAATTTATATGGTCATATTTGGAGTGCGGGTTGATTTGATACAGAAATGATGATCTTACTTCAAAAATTAATATGGATTGTGGATTGGAGGTTGATATCATACAAAGTCGAGGGATTCTTTAGAAAATGGTTGTCACATGAATTGGAGCGTGAGTTGATTTTATAGAAGTGAGAGGATCGTTTTGAAAATATCGAGGGCTATGGATTGCGGGTTGATATCATATGAGTTTAAGGGTTTTTTTATAAAATTGTTAGGATGGGTGGCGTTGAGCCGTTGGATGCAGATCGAACGGACGCTATTTAATGGACGAACCCTGGTGTCGGGGTTCTCTACCGCCGACAAGTAATATTTCTACGATCGCGTGTCAGGGCACCGGATGGTGGCTCAAGAGACACAGGAAGTTATATTGGTTTGGGCCTCCGGCGAGTAATACCCTACGTCCAGTGTGAACCGGTGTTCTCGAGTCCAAGTCAAACCAGTCGGGAGAGGGAGAACGGTCCCAAGTCCCTGTGTAATGCGTGGTAATGTGTTACGTATGTGTGTGTGTGCACGAGTGTTCTCTCCATGTCCCCATCGATCTTCCTTCTGTCCCCTTTTATAGCCGCAAGGGGAATAAGGAAAGGATGGGGTAAAAAAGAAGGAATTACAAAGTGAGTTACAACGCCGGGGTCTTCGCCGTCGTCATGCGTCCCGGGCCGTACGCGGCATTCAGGCGCTCACTGTTGTTGTTGGTGTTGACGGGATGGGCGTTCCATTTGACCCTGAGCCGGCGGCGTCCGAGTGGTTGGTGCAGGTGGCCTCCCGGATGTGTCTCCGAGTGGTTCACGGGTCGTGGTTGACTCGCACTGTGTCTCCTTGGACTACAGGTGTCACTGCTTGAGCAGGGGAGCGTCCTTTTCCCGGGACTGTAGTGTTCCTGTTCGGAGGAGTCGGGCGTCCCTGTGGCTGCCGTGGCGATGGACAGGCGCCCATCCTATTCTGACATGGCAGACATCAGGTGGGTACGGCCCGGAGTGGGCAAAAGCAGGGGCGGCGCCGAGCGAACCAGTCGGGCGAGGTGGAGACTGGTCGGGCGAGGCGGAGGCTCATCGGGCGAGGTGGAGACCACTCAGATGAGATGGAGACCACTTGGACGAGATGAGGCCTTCACAGGCAGGCTCAGAGCCATCCGGACGAGGCAGGTCCATTTGATTTGGGGCGTTAGCTCTTGTTTTCGAAGGGTCATTTGATGATGTGTCGTTGATTTGGGGGTTGGTCGGTCAACCCTAGTCTAGACCCTCATCAGTAGCCCCCAAGCCTGGGTGGGAGTTAGGGACTCGTGCCCAGGCTCAATCGCTGCGAGGGAGCGTTGAGCCGTGGTTCTTCTAGTGGGTTGCACGCGAGTGCACCCGCCGGGTGTAGCCCCCGAGCCTTGGGAAGAGTGAATACTCTTGTTAAGGCTTTGAAGCTAATGGAGCCGAGTAGTTTGTCTTAGAGGTTGTCAGGGCCGTGAAAGATTCGGGCTTTAGTTGGGAAGGTGATTTGTTGGGCCGGAGTCCTACTCAACCGTTGGTGGGCCGGGAGCGGAGGCGTCGGCCCGCTTCACGCCACGTGGGGGGAGGGCGCCTTTTGAGGCCGTCAGTTGAAGCGACGGGCGCACGTCGCCGCCGTGCCGATGGTGGGCCCACGCATTTAATGCTGCCGCCCCGCTCCGCCCCTCGTCCCCTTTTATTGCCTTGTGCCGCGGCTGCCTAGGGTTTATCTCGCCCCCAACCCTTTCGCCTTCCACTGCACTCTCGTCCTCTTTGCCATTGCCGCGCTCGCCCTCTCACATTTTCTGCCGCCGCCGCGCTCGCGTCTTTCTCGCACCTTCCACCGCCGCCACGCTCGCATCCCTTCGAGGAAGTGAGGGTGTGAGAGATCGAATCCTTCCTCCGAGCCTGCACTTTCCTCCTCCAGCGGCCTCGCCATGTCGAATTGGGTGCGCTCCTCCGTGACCCTGGCGCAGCTAGAGGGGCTCGTGAGGGGAGGAATGCTCCCGCCACTGACGGAGGCCAAGGAGTGGATCAAGCCGGGGTTGGAGGACTTTCCCCGGCCGCCGCCCGGATACGTCGTCTCCTTCGTCGCCTTCCACGAGCGCGGGTTCTCCGAGCCCGCGGGGAGGTTCATCCGGGCGGTGCTTGTCGAGTACAGGCTGAAGCTTCATCACCTCAACCTAAACGGGATCCAGCAGATGGCGACATTCGTGGCGCTGTGCGAGGGCTACCTGGGGATGGAGGCCCATTGGGGCCTCTTCAGGTATTTCTTCAAATTCGTGTTGCAGACCGACGGCGACAGCACTCCTGCGACGATCGGGTGCGCCTCGCTGAGGATGAAGCAGGGGGGGTCGGACGACTACATCCCGGGCTCCCTTGTGAGCTCGAACAAGGTATGGCACCCCGGGTGGTTCTACCTCAAGAACGACCCCAAGCACCCCCTTCTCGAGTACACCGGGAAGTGGTTCCAGAAAGCGCCCGAGAAGTGGTCGTATGGGCCCGAGAAGAAGGACTGGGAGAGGCTCCTCAGGAATGCATGGAAGGCTCTCGGCCGGCTCCGGGCCCAGGATGTGTCCACGGCGGAGGTCATCGGCGGGTACCTCTCGAGAGGGATTGTGCCGCTGAGGCGGCGTGACCTCCATATGTGGGAGATGACCCCAGACAAGGCCCCCATCGTGGGGACGGTGATGGCGGAGCCCCTTCCCTCGGCTGCCGAAGTGCAGCGCCGGGTGGCGGCAGCGGTAGGGAAGGCTTAACTCGAGTACCCGCCGCCCCGTCTTCTACCGATGCTTCCGAACGCCGGCACCAAGGCCATCGTGAGGATTGTCGCTTGTCTCGAATCTGACCTTGAGCTCCTTTTCACCTTTCTAACCCCGAGTTCTTCAGGTGAAGGGCAACGACATCACCTTCTCCCGGGCGCCACTTCCCGAAGATAGGGCGGTGAACCGCGCTGCCGCCGAGAAGAACAAGAAGAAGAAGGAGCGATGGAAGCAGCGCGAGGTGGCCAAGAGGTCGAGGAACGCCGACCGGGCCAAGAGGAGGAGACTAGGCGACGATGTCTCCGAGGATGAGGATCCCGAGTCGGTGCCCGCGGAGGGGGACTCGGAGGAGGAGGATGACGAGGACGAGAGGGACAGGAGTGTGCCCTCTGCGGAGCCTGGGGCAGTTGTGGCGGCGTCGTCCTTGTCTTCGGCACGGGAGCCTAGGTCCGGCGGGAGCGAGAGGTCGTCGCAGCCGGGCGCAGAGAGGAGCGGGGGTTCTCGGTCGGGCCGATCTCACCGGTCCGCCGGGCACAGCCAGCGCGAGCGGCGTGACCGCACGCCTTCGCCCGCCCGCCATGTGTCCGAGGAGCCGAAGGACTCCCGTCGGGGCGCGGCCCCCTCCCGTCGGGATAGGAGCCGTGACCCATCGGAGCGTGTCCCCTCGGGTGGTTTGCTGCCTCAGGGAGTCACGCTCTCCCAGGAGGCCCTCACAACGGGTGAACAGGCGCCTGCCACCGGCTCCTTCAACGCCGAAGGCGCCGGGTGGAGGGCGAGACGCCCCTCCAGTGCCCCCTTCGGCCGGGCAGGTGAGCCCCGTTGGAGGCGGCCACTCGTCGGCACCTCCTGTGGGGGAGAGGCGGACTCCTTCCGTCCCAGCGGAGGCCGCAGTGGGGCGATCAGGTCCTTCCCAGGTTGAGGGAGGAGGTCCGACCGGTCAGGCGGCGCCCTACTCGGGTGGGGGTGCCGACACCCCGCAGGCGGTCCCCTTCCTGACGACGCTGTCGGGGAACAAGAGGCCGTCGCCCTCATTGGACTTGATGCCGGCGAGCATCAAGCGGTCTCGAGCTGTGTCAGCAAGGTAAGTCGTGTTCTGCCTTTTCCGCGTAGTTCCTATTTTTGTGATCGATTTCTTCCTTAGTTGGGTTTCTTGATCTTTGTTGTTCCAGTCGGGCCAACAAACCCGCTCGAGGTGGCGCCCCAGAAGAAGCTGCGCCAGGCGGCACCGGATGCTGATGCCCCATCCACCGCGCCACATAGCCGCCAAGGCCCTTGGTCGAGCGGGCCGAGGAGACTACTCAGAGGGAAACGCCCTCCCTAGAGGAGGAGACCCCGCAGGGTAGTGGTGACAGCTTGGGAGGGGTGCTCCCGGTGGGCCTGGGCGTCGCGCAAACCGTCCCCACGGAGGAGGACCTCATGGCGTACCAGGCGGAGTTGGAGCAACAGCTGGTGGGGCCGATTTTCCTTGCCCCTCAAGAGGTGGCGAACCGTCCTGGGGCAGAGGAGGTCCCTCTGCTTTGCGACGTTGCCCTAGCCGGCGCCGGGGAGATTGCCGCCGGGTCAGACGGTAGCAGGGCCGCTTCCCTTCCGGAGACCACGGCCGGTCCCGAGAGGACAGAGGCGGGGGATCCCGGACTTCTTCTCCGACACCCCGGGGCTGATGATGATGGACCGTAACTTCAGGGCCCTCGTATCCATTGAAGATGACCCGAACCTGCCGTGCGAGGGCCGGCTGAAGTGGGTCGACCGTCAAGACCCGGGGCGTATCCTCTTCGATCTTGACGACGGATCGGAGATGGGGCAGTGCGAGATTCTCGCGGAGGGCCTTCGTAACGTGAAGGAGACCTTCGAGAAGATGATCATCAAGCCCGCCCGGGTGAGTTTTGGGTTTCTTCATTCTCCTTCCGGTTTTGGGGCGGCTCCGCTTTGGCAGTGTTTCACTGCATCACCCCTGCCTTTTTATCTCCGAGTGCAGGAAATCATGAAGCGCAGCTCGGACAAATCCCAGTTTCTTCATCGGGAAGCCGGGCTGTGGCATGCTGTCGACAAGATGAAGGCAGAGAAGGCAGAGCTTGAGGCTCAGCTGGCCGCGGCCCAGCTGGCTGGGGCAGAGGTGCTTACCCATGCCGAGGAGGAGAAGGTCGCCCTCGAGGCGAGGGTGGCTGAGGCCGAGAAGAGGGCGGCGAGGCGCAGATGGCAGCCGAGGCCGCGGGCCGAGAGAGGGAGCCCACCATTCAGGAGAACGAAGGCCTGAAGGTGAAGGTGGCGGATCTTGGAAAGGACGTCCAGGACGCCGCCATCGACCTCAAGAAGGCCCACAACAAGGCGGTCGACCTGGCCGATAAGCTTAAGGCAGCCAGTGATGAGGGGGCTCGCCTCGGGGAAGTAGCTCGGAAGCGGGAGGAGGAGATCATTGGTAAGTTGTCCTTCCGAGTCCTTTGGTGAATTGTTCTTCCCTCCGTCTTCCGAGTGGTTGTTAGTTGCTTGACTCTGTTCGCTGGTACAGCCCTCCGAGCTCAAAAGGCCGACCTGGAAGCCAAGCTGAAGTCGGAGCAAGGCGAGGTTGCCAAGGCCTTTGCTGCGAACCAGGAACTGGTGCAACTTGGCCGCGACCTGAAGTAGGAGATGACGAGTATGCATCATGTTTCCCCTCGTTTTCTTTCCTTAGTGATGGCTCAGCCGAAGAAATTTCTCCAGGGGTTGTCGAGGATCTCTGGAAGTCGAGGGAGATGGCCGAGCGGACTCAGAAGGCCTTTGGGGAGAAGGCTGAAGTCCACCAGGCCCTGGTTCAAGCCGTCGAGCGTTTGTTGGAGGAGCTCAGCGTTGGTGGCGGCCTGTCCCTGGTGGAGTGCGTCGCCCTCGTTCTGGGAAGGACTCGGGAGCAGGCCTTAGAGCTTAGACCGAGCATGGTGTGAAGGATCGTCACCATGTTCCTGTCTCATTACCCGGGCATGGAGCAGGACTGCCTGCGAGGTGGATGGGCCCCGGCTACGAGGACCATGAGTACGACGGTATTGAAGCCAAGTCCTCCTCCTTCGCTGATGAAATGGTCACCGTCGCCCTGAGGGACCTCGGGCTGTAATAGAACAAAATGTAGGGGGACTTAGTCATTTTATCTTGCAATGTAATTAACTTAATTCCCCCCGGAGGGTGTTCCCTTGCTAAGGACTTGCTTTTGTTAAAAAGTTTGTGCTCTTATCTACTGCCTGCCATTTTCGTTTTCTCCCACGTGCTTTGGGTACCATGAGTCTCGATGGTAAGGCTTAGGACCTTGTCGGCTGGGCTTTGTTCCATAGCCACCGGGGCGTAAGAACTCGGGAGTTTGGCCTAACATAGTCGCACAGTGGTGCCACTCGGACTCGCAGGCCCCGAGTAGTTTTGGAAGGTCGAACAATGATAGGCGGCAGCTATAAGTGTTGAAAGCAAAAACTAGTCGGAGTGGTTTCCTTATTACTCTTGGGAAGAAAAAAGAGAACAGCCCGAGGGCTTGGATCTTGCCCGCAAGTCTAGCGCCGTAGCCGCGGGGGCGTAGGTACTTGGAGCTTGGACAGGCGCAATCACAAGGCCACACAAGCTGGTCCTTATTTTTCTCTTAAGCGCAAAAGTGTACCGCTGATCGCATATGGGGGCGATCGTTTGTTTTCCTTTGTCAGGATATTAATTGCGAAAAAAGGAGGGGCACCGTGCCCCGGGTGGAGCCCCCGAGCGGCGGGCGACCCTGCGCGGGAGGGATTGCTCGCTGCTCAGTTTAGGGAGCTCGAAGGGTGCGTTTCGAAAAACGGCCATAGGCTTATAAACCCTTACATCATCGACCAAGTCCTCCGTCCGGGAGTAAAAGCGACGTAGCTGCTCTATGTTCCAAGCGTTGGAGAGAACTCGGCCGTCGGCGTCCTTGAGTTTGAAAGTTCCTGGACGGAGGACTTGGTCGATGATGTAAGGGCCCTCCCATGGTGGCGACAGCTTGTGGCGGTTGCGGTTGCGGTTGCGGTTGCTCTGGACTCGTCGGAGGACCAGGTCACCAACTTGAAACGCCCGGCTTCTGATGTTGCGGTCGTGGTACCGCCGCAAGGCTTGCTGGTACTTGGCCGAGTGGAGTAGGGCGACGCTGCGTGCTTCATCCAGCTGGTCGACGGCGTCTTCTAGAGAGGCCTGGTTCCCCTCGTCGTTGTAGGCTCGAACTCTCGGGCTGCCGTAGTCGAGGTCCGTCGGGAGGACCACCTCGGACCCGTGAACCATGAAGAAAGGCGTGCAGCCGGTAGCCCGACTCGGAGTGGTCCGCAAGCTCCAGATGACGGACGGGAGCTCTGCGACCCACCTTGCTCAAAACTTCTCAAGGCGCTTGAAGATTCATGGCTTCAGCCCCTGCAGGATCATGCCATTCGCCCTTTCCAACTGTCCATTGGTTTTAGGATGGCTAACGGCGGCCCAATCCACTCGGATGTTGTAGGCGTCGCAGAAGTTGAGGAACTTCTTGCCCGTGAACTGGGTGCCGTTGTCGGTGACGATCGCATTTGGGACTCCAAAACGGTGGACGATGTCGGTGAAGAACTGGACAGCTTCCTCCGAGCGGACCCTCTTGATAGGCCTTGCCTCGATCCACTTGGTGAACTTATCAACGGCGACGAGGAGATGCGTGAAGCCCCCGGGCGCTTTCTTTAATGGCCCGACTAGATCCAATCACCATACGGCAAAGGGCCAGGTGATGGGGATGGCCTGCAGTGCTTGCGCCGGGATATGAGTTTGTCGTGCGTAGAATTGGCAACCTTCACAGCTGCGCACGATGTCCTTTGCGTTGGTGACAGCGGTCGGCCAATAAAAGCCTTGTCGGAAAGCTTTGCCGACGAGAGTTCTTGGCGTGGCGTGGTGTCTGCATGCTCCGCCGTGGATGTCCTTCAGTAACTCCTTCCCTTGATCGACCAAAATGCAATGCATCAGGACACCAGAGGCTCCTCGCCTATAGAGCTCTCCCTCGATGAGAGTAAATGACTTGGCCCAGCGTGCGATCCGCCGAGCTTCAGTCTTGTCGGGAGGAAGCTTGCCTTGCACGATCCACTCGAGGAGCGGGAATCTCCAATCCGGGTCTTCGAGGTTGGGCTCTGATACTCCGTCAATTTCTATCACTTCTGTTGCTTCTTGTGTCAGAAGCTCTGGTGGCTTGTCGTTGAGTCGGACGGATGGAGTGTACTGGTCCTTGGCGAAGACGCCATTGGGAACAGGCTTTCGGTTGGAGGCCGCCTTTGCGAGGGTGTCATCCGCCTCGTTGTATCGTCATAGGATGTGCTTGAGCTCGAGGCCATGGAACTTGTCTTCCAGTTCTCGAACCGCCTGGCAGTACACAGCCATCTTGGGGTTGACACAGCTTGATTCTTTCATTACCTGATCGACGACTAGCTCTGAATCACCATGAATCTCGAGACGCCGTATTCCCAGCTCGAGGGCAATGCGGAGCCCGTTGATAAGGGCTTCGTACTCGGCGGCGTTGTTGGAAGCGGGGAAGCGTAGTCGGACCATGTACTTCATGCGCACGCCCAGGGGCGAGACGAAGACAAGGCCGACGCCGGCTCCCTCCTTCATGAGTGATCCGTCTAACTACATGACCCAGGTCTCGTGCTCGATGGAGGCCAGGGGGGTTTGGATCTCCGTCCACTCAGCGACGAAGTCGGCCAACGCCTGTGACTTGATGGCGTTCCGCGGGGCGTAGATGATGTTCTTCCCCATCAGCTCAAGGGCCCACTTGGCTATCCTTCCTTCGGCTTTGGGGCTCTGGATCACCTCGCCGAGCGGGTACTTTGACACCACTGTGATGGGATGAGCGTCAAAGTAGTGCCTAAGCTTCCGTTTGGCGATGAGGACCGCGTAGACTAGCTTCTGGATCTGGGGGTATCACACCTTGGTGTCGGACAGGACTTCGCTGATGAAGTATACTGGGTGCTGTACCTTCTGGACTTTTCCGGGTTCTTCGCGCTCGACGACGAGGGCGGCGCTTACCACCTGGGTGGTCGCCGCAATGTAAAGCAGCATGGATTCTCCCTCAGCCAGGGGCTGTCAGGATCGGTGGGCTTTTCAGCAACGTCTTGAGCGAATCGAGGGCCTCTTGAGCCTCGGTGTTCCAGGTGAAGTTGTCCAACTTCTTTAACAGGTGACATAAGGGCATGCTCCGCTCACCGAGTCGGACGATGAAACGGCTGAGCGCGGCCAAGCACCCTGTGATGCGCTGGACCCCCTTCACATTCTGGATAGGCCCCATGTCAGTGATGGCGGAGATCTTCTCAGGATTGGCCTCGATGCCGTGTTCCGAGACGACAAAGCCGAGGAGCATGCCTCTCGGAACCCCGAAAACGCACTTTTCAGGGTTAAGCTTCACCTTGTTTTGCCTGAGCTTCTCGAAGACCGCCGCAAGGTCTGGGACTAAGTCGCCGACGCGCTTGGATTTCACCACGATGTCGTCAACGTATGCTTCAACCAGTCGGCCGATGAGATCGCCGAAGACGCGACGCATGCATCTCTGGAACGTGGCACCCGTGTTTTTTAGCCCGAATGGCATAGACGAGTAGCAGAAAGTGCCGAAAGGCGTGATGAAAGACGTCGTGAGTCGGCTAAACTCATTGCGATCTGATGGTAATCGGAGTAAGCATCGAGAAAGCAGAGGGTTTCGCACCCAGTGGTAGATTCGACCACCTGATCTATGCGAGAAAGAGGGAAGGAATCTTTTGGACATGCCTTGTTAAGGCCGGTATAGTCAACACACATCCTCCATTTCCTATTCTTCTTTTTTACAAGGACGGGGTTTGCTAACCACTCAGGGTGGTATACTTCCCTAATAAAGCCTACGCTAAGGAGCTTCTTGATCTCCTCGCCGATGGCCTGGCACTTGTCCTTGTCGAAGCGTCGGAGCCTCTGTTTGACCAGTCGTGAGCCAGGCTTGACGTTAAGTTTGTGCTCGGTGACCTCCCTTGGAATCCCCGGCATGTCCGAGGGCTTCCATGCAAACACGTCGAGGTTTGCTCGGAGGAAGTCGACGAGCGCGCTTCCCTATTTTGGATCGAGTGCCGTTCCGATACGGTGGGTGCGGCCGTCGTCGGTGACGGTGACCTCCTTGGCGTCTTTGGCCGCCTCAAAGGAGCAAGCGGCTCGCTTAGACGACTGGAGGATATCGAGGTCCCTGGGAGAAGGCTCTGCGGTGAGTTTCTCGGACCGGATGAGTGCCTCCGTGAACTGGAAGCACTCGGTGTCGCATGCGTACACGTGCTCAAAGGAAGTTCCCACCGTAATGATGCCCTTGGGCCCGGGGATCTTCAGCATGAGATACGTATAGTTCGGGACAGCCATGAACTTCGCGTACGCTGGCCTCCCGAGGATGGCATGATACGTGCCTGGGAATCCTACCACTTCGAAAGTGAGGGTCTCCCTCCGGAAGTTACGCGGAGTCCCGAAGGTGATGGGCAGGTCGATCTGCCCAAGGGGTACAGCGTCCATGCCAGGAACAACTCCATGGAAGGGCGCCGCGGACAGCCGCAGTCGGGACCGCAGGATCCCCATTTCATCAGGAGTTTCGGTGTAGAGGATGTTGAGGCCGCTTCCTCCGTCCATCAGCACCTTGTGGATGCGCTTCGTGCCGAAAAGGGGTGCGGCAACGAGCGGGTATCTCCCCGGTTGCGGGACGTGGTCGGGGTGATTGGAGCGGTCGAAAGTGATCTGGGCCTCCGACCACTTGAGGTAGGAGGGCACCGCGGGCTCCATGCTACAGACCTCCCGCCGAATCAGCTTTTCCATGGGCCTTGAAGGGCAGGCCGCGGACCCTCCATAGATCATCATGACAGCGCCGTCTTCCCTAGGGTATTCATTGTCGTCGTCGTTCGGGCCCCTGGCTCCATCTTTGGCCGCCTCGGGGGTTTTCTTCTTCAGAGTCCCAGCGAGGAAACTCTTCATGAGCTTACAATCTTTCAAGGCATGCTTGACGGGGCCCTCGTGATTGGTGCATGGGGCCTCGAGGAGCTTCTCGAAGTGGTCCTTTGGCGCGCTCCCTCTGGGCTTGGCAGCTTTTCATTCGGCTGCCGCCACCATGTTGCCGTCACACCGCCGCTTGTCCTTTTTATTCTTCTTGTCGGCCCGAGTGGAGGCGCCTACGCCGGCTCCCTCCAACTGCTTGCCCTTGCTTTGGGATCGGTCAAGGGTTGCGGCGACTGCATCTTCCCCATCGGCATGGTCAGTGGCGATGTCGAGAAGTTCTCGGATGGTTCGCGGCTTCTTGCGCCCTAGTTCGTGAATGAGGGTCGCGCAGGTGGTTCCGAATCGGAATGCCGAGATGACATCGGTGTCGGCGATGCTGGGCAGCTCGGTGCACCGCTTGGAGAAGCACTTGATGTAGTCGCGCAGGCTTTCATCCTTCCTTTGGAGGCAGTTGCGCAGATCCCATGGGTTTCCAGGACGTGTGTAGGTACCCTGGAAGTTGCCAATGAACGCGTCGCACAGCTATGCCCAACTGTCGATCTTGCTGTCGGGAGGTGTTCTAACCACGTTCGCGCCGAGTCGGTGTGGTGGGGGAGGTTCTTGATGATGAAGTAGTCGTCTTGTGCTCCGCCTGCGTGGCACACTAGTCGGTAGTCCTCTAGCCAGACGCTGGGATTCGTGTCCCCGTCATACTTGGGCACCGTCGTTGGAGCTCGGAAGCGTGGAGGGAAACGAGCCGAGCGCCGAGGACACGAGGTCCAAAAGCACGCGGCCCCCTAGGATCAGGAGAGACACTCCTGCTTCGGTCTTCGCCGCTGTCGTAGCGGCCTCCGCGCCGCCTGTTGTAGGCTCGTCGTGGGCGGTGCCCTCGGTGCTCGTTTCGTTGTCAGGCGTCTCTATCCGCCGTGACCCCGTGATGATGCACGGACTGCTCCCGGACCTGCTCCTTGGGAGCCCGCTGTCGTGACGCGGAGCTCTCCGCTTGCTGAACTGCTGCAGTTTCTAGGAGCGTGCGGAGCTGTTGATGGAACCTTCGATCCTCGGGGGTCGCTGGTTCAGGATGTTCGCGAAGCAGGACAGCGGCCGCCGCGAGGTTCTGGGATGCTCGTTTGTAGATCAGCGCGTCGTCGGCGTCGTTGTTGTCATCGTTGATTATGCGCTGGCGCACGTCCCGTGCACGTGCGCAGGCGGCTCCTCCATCCGCGTTTCTCCTGAGCTAGTGGTGGAGTTTCCTGCGCTCGTCCTCGAGTTGACGCTGTGCCTCGTTGAGTTCCTGCAGCCTGGCCCGCCGAGCATCGCCTGCGAGGTCGTCCCGGGGCGGTGCTTGGCGGGTTGCCCTCCGTCGAGCTGCTATCGGTCCGTACTTCCACTTCCGGGGTATGGCACATGAAACACTCCTGAGAGGGGTCGTAGAACGTCGATGGAGCCTGGCTCGACTGTGGGTCCGAGTCCCGCTCGTCTGTCGCGCCCTTATTGGCAGGCACGGTGCGGGAGTTAAACTTTGTCGGTGGGGAGGCGGCCGCTGGATCGTGCGGCAGATTCGGCTGTCCCTCCGGGTACATGGCGCCGTAGTAGTCGAGGAACTCATCCCGGAGGAGCTACTCTTCCCCTCCAGCTTGAAGGGCGAGGTTGGTGATCATGTAGGAGATGTTGCGGAAATGCTCCTGGGTCGGGCTCCGTCCCAGAGCGGCTGCCAGATCCTCGCCTAGTATGTCGAGGACGTAGGCAGTGGCGCCCGTTGTGACACGTGGAGGCTCGGACCTCTTGTCGTGGATCGCGGCAGGGCCGCCATCAGGGGTGGGCTCGGGGCGCAGGAAGGTGGCCCCGATGAGGGGCTCCTCTGACTTGCTGAAGACAAAGTCGAGGGAGCCGAAACGCAGGTGAGCGCCTGGCGCCAACAGGGCGCCTCCGTGGGCCATCCAGGCCCTGGTGGAGTGAAGCGACACGCGAAGGCCCCTACCTGGCGCGCCAACTGTCGGGGTTCTCTACCGCCGGTAAGTAATATTTCTACGATCGCGTGTCAGGGCACCGGATGGTGGCTCAAGAGACACAGGAAGTTATACTGGTTCGGGCCTCCGGCGAGTAATACCCTACGTCCAGTGTGAACCGGTGTTCTCGAGTCCAAGTCTGTAGTAGGGGTTACAAACCAGTCGGGAGAGGGAGAACGGTCCCAAGTCCCTGTGTAATGCGTGGTAATGTGTTACGTATGTGTGTGTGTGCTCACGAGTGTTCTCTCCATGTCCCCATCGATCTTCCCTCTGTCCCCTTTTATAGCCGCAAGGGGAATAAGGAAAGGGAGGGGTAAAAAAGAAGGAATTACGAAGTGAGTTACAGCGCCGGGGTCTTCGCCATCGTCTTGCGTCCCGGGCCGTACGCGGCGTTCAGGCGCTCACTGTTGTAGTTGGTGTTGACGAGATGGGCGTTCCATTTGATCCGGAGCCGGCGGCGTCCGAGTGGTTGGTGCAGGTGGCCTCCTGGATGTGTCTCCGAGTGGTTCTCGGGTCGCGGTTGACTCGCACTGTGTCTCCTTGGATTCCAGGTGTCACTGCTTGAGCAGGCGAGCGTCCTTTTCCCGGGACTGTAGCGTTCCTGTTCGGAGGAGACGGGCGATCCCTATGGCTGCCGTGGCGATGGACAGGCGCCCATCCTATTCTGACATGGCAGACATCAGGTGGATACGGCCCGGAGTGGGCAAAAGCAGGGGCGGCGCCGAGCGAACCAGTCGGGCGAGGCGGAGACTGGTCGGGCGAGGCGGAGGCTCGTCGGGCGAGGTGGAGACCACTCGGACGAGATGGGGCCTTCACAGGCAGGCTCAGAGCCATCCGGACAAGGCGGGTCTGTTTGATTTGGTGCGTTAGCTCTTGTTTTCGAAGGGTCGTTTGATGACGTGTCGTTGATTTGGGGGTTGGTCGGTCAAACCTGGTCTAGACCCTCATCACCTGGTTGCTCACCGGGCCTAGGGGCTTTTTCATATATATAGAAATAGAGTTATTTTGATCCGTACCATCACAAATTGCCATGCTAGAAACTACAGAGGGTCAGAGATAAACGAAGTAATTAAACCATGTTTGTTTACAATTAATAAGCACGCTTGCTTTGATTCTTAACAAAACACAGGGCCAATGACAGCAGAAGACAATAACCCAGGCCATTTTACTAATATAAGAATTTCCCAGCCAAAAATTTCAAATAAATTGCTGCCAACAATCTATTGACAGATTCATTTTCAATTATGAATTTATTTGCTTGGTCGAATGCAAACCTAACCTATTTGCTCAAACGAAATACTCTGTCTTCTAGACTACACAGTTCTAGTGCTAAACAACTTAAAAATGGATCAAGCAATTTGTATATAAACACATATTCTTTTTCTATTGAATAGGTATATGCATTTATACATGTCCTATAGTTCAACTGGTTGTAATTGTGAAGGGCACAATTACATTAGGCTACATCAAATGGGAGTTTCATTTTCGTTAAATAGATAGGATGCCACGTGGAACTAGAACTCATGAAGAGAGAGAACAGAAATGTTTCATCCAAGTAAAACTAGATGTATACTTTTTCCAAAAATTGGAAACCGTTCCACACTAGCATTTGTGCAAAAAATATCATTTCATCTAATCATTATCTAACCCCATAGGTCACATATTAAAAGCAATTTCCCTATAAAACAATGAAAAACATAAAATTAGCATTGGAGGCAGATGTTTCATTCATCTAATAGAAGCAAACTATATGATATGACAATCTTGGAAACAAGGAAATAGAACTCCCCATTGGGAACAGCTTTAAAATAACTACAAGCAATGAGCACTTTTGCATTATTTACTACCACTATTTGGTTGTTCTACTCCCTCCATTTCGAATTACAATTTGTTTGACTTTTTTGACTCCAAGTTTGACCGCTTGTCTTATTCAAAAAATTTATGCAAATATAGTCAAATTAAAGTCATTCTTGAAGAATTTTTATTAATAAATCGAGCTAAAACAAAAGATTGATATTTTGCGTAATTTTTTGAATAATATGAGCGGTCAAACTTACGATAAAAAAAGTCAAACAAATTGTAATTTGGAACGGAGGGAGTACTATTTATCCGCAGGCCATTCTTTGAGCATTAACAAGCACCATTTAGCGTTAACGACAACTATTGTGGCGCCCATACTATCATTGGACACCTTTTTATCACAGAACGGATAGGAATTGCTCATTTCCAAACACTGGACATTGATTAACCAATTTTTTATTGCAACAAATCACAGTATCCTGATAACAATATTGTACTATTATATAAACCATTGATGGTTTGCGTACTCAGACATAAGTGAAAATAAAATAAATATAAGTTCCGTCGAACTTGAGAACAACACTGTCACACTATCTATTATTTTAGTATTTGACCAACAAACGGAGCCTCCATGTTTGCTTTCAAGGCCTAGAAATCCTACATTAATTGGAGAAAATAAGGAAAATAAAAAATACCCACCACTGCCATTATAATAAAAAATAGCCCGAAATGCCCTTATACTATTTGTGAATTACTCACTAATGCCATTATAAAAAGTTGACCTAAAAATACATGGGCTAAATATACTACTTTAATTAATCTAAGAAAAGGAAAAATCTACTTAATTTTTCTTATATCATGTGTATGTATAATATTTAAATGGAATAAAGGATTAAGAAGAGTACCATGAGGTTCCTTTTTTGAAAATCTTATATTATTTATTTATACCTATCTATAACCATGTATTATGGTCTTCAATGTTATAAATACAATTTCTATCGTACATACGTATCTAGCTTTGGCTTAATAAACCTACCAGCACTTTGCTACCGGTCTCCACAGCATCAAGGCGTGTATGTGTTTCTAAAGATGCAGTGCAATATGAAAAAGAAATCAATGCATTTTATTAGTCGACAGTGTTGAATTTCTTGCTGACTAACCTTGCAAGACTAATGAATCATACCACTAAAAGTGTTGAATTTATTGCTGACTAACCTTGCAAGACTAATGAATCATACCACCAAATACGTACATGATATAATCACTGTGTCTTAAGCAAGCAGAGAATGGCGAGAGACAACAACTCACGGGAAAAGACAAAAATATATTGTATCAATAGGGGAAACAATGGAAGGGTAAATCTTGGCAATAACATTGAATAAAAGAGATGAAGAGTGACCCAAAACATTTCTACAACTGATGTACAAACATTAATCACTGGAACTTGGTCCATTAGATTTCGTGCTTTTACACAAACCTTCTTTATCAATGGTGGTTCTTAATATATCCAAATATGCACAATTTATCAAGTTAAAAGTTGGTTCATAAAAAATCATAAACATTACGATTAGCCTTTTATATTTCAAATTTAAATAACATGATTAGTCTAGCCTCGCAAATTCTGCGCGGGCTGTATATGAAAGGGTGAACGCTGCACAACCCTTCCTCGAAACAACGAGATAGGTACTGTATATAAGCAATATTGCCCGCGTTTGAAAGGGAAAAAAAACAGCTAACCAATATCAATGCGATCTCACTACGATTAAGTTTCTGAAGCAAAACAACCATATTGTTCAGGGATACACTCACTCTTTTTTTAGCGACCGTGCCTTGGCACATTTTTCATTAAGAAGAGAAGGAGGTTACAACCTGAGCGGCTCCGTCATCACAGACGATGGCGTGCCCCACGACCAAGGGCGATAAAGGTCTGTGAATGATTACACGGTTAACAATGTGCGACCTAGCAACGGACCTAAAGCTACAGCAATTGGAGCTAGACTCCTGTACCCTGCATGAACCCACATTGCCGTCTCAGTCGCGATGTTCTGAATGATGCGGCCGGGTAGATGTCTCTAATTGTGGAACGTCTGCGCATTGCGTTCCAACCAAATGGACCAAGTGGTGAGGACGACCAGAGAATCAAAACCTTTCCTGTCAACGTTGTCCAGCCTCCTGCGCACTCTCTCCCACCACAGCAACAGCGACGGTTCAGAGGGAACCGGCATTAGCTGCTCCCAACCGCACCTCTGAAGCAGTGGGTACCAGATTTCTCTGCTGAAGGAGCAACCAAGGAGTAGGTGGTCGATGTGTTCCGGTAGCTGTCCACATAGGACACAGGTATCGTCATTCTGTAAGTTGTGCCTCTTCCTGCGTTCGGCCGTCCAGCAGCGTCCATGTTAGCCCAACTAGACGAAGAACTTGCATTTGCCCGGTACGGCGTATTGGCCAATGAAGAAAGCCCGATACGCAGAAGCATATGAGAACTGATCGTCAGCTGTCCATCTCCAAATGACGCGGTCACTGGTGGTGGGATCAGGCTGAATGGACCGAACAACTTCCCAAACATCCAAATAGTCCAGTATTACCTGGACCGTGAGTGCTCCCGTGATATCCTTGACCCAACGATGATTCTGCAGTCCATCAGCTACAGTTCTTATCTTCTGAATTCGCGGTCCGACTGTCTGTAAGATGCAGGGTGCAATTTCCCCCACCGGGCGACCATTGATCCACCTGTCAGACCAAAAAAGGGTCTTCTTGCCATCTCCAACCAAACTCGTTGTGGAGGAATGGAAGAGCGTGGCGACCTGAGGTTCAACGGGGTCCGGTAGCATCGCCCAGGGTCTAGCATCGTAAGTCTTCTTAAGCCATAACCAACGCATACGTAGGGCATATCCCATTAATTATCTTGAGGTCGATGAAGTCCAGACCACCAAGCTCTGGGGGGCGACAAACTCTCAGCCACGCCAGCATGCAGTGCCCGCCGGCCACCGTCTCCGTCCCTTTCCACAGGAAAGCTCTTCGACGCTTATCGATCGCGTTGATCGCCCAAGGAGAGATAGCAACTGCGATGGCAGTATGGATGGATACCGCAGACATCTTCGCTTTAACCAGCACAGCACGACCATCCCTACTCATAAATCTTGCTTTCCAGGTGGGTAGACCATGCGAGACTCGGTCTACCAGGGGCTGTAGATCGCCCTTCCTTAACTTGGTAACTGAAAGGGGAATGCCAAGGTATTTACAAGGGAAAGGTTGCAGAGGGCCGCCAAGGAAGCGCAACAGCGTCGCCGTCTCCTCCAATCCGCATTGGATGGGCGTGATAGCACATTTGTCAGGGTTGGTAAATAGCCCTGCTGCATGGCCAAAGACGTCCAGCAGCGTAGTGGTGGCGACCAGGTCCTGCTGCTCAGGTGACAAGAGGAGGACCACACCGTCGGCGTAGAAAAAGACTCATTCCTTTATCTGACGGCGTCCGAAATCCTTGAGGAGACCCTCGCGCTCTACCAGCCGAATCAGAGCATTCAGGGCCTCCATAGCCAGAACTAACAGCAAAAGAAGTCCTAGCAGCCATCCGGGAAAACTCTCCTGTTGACGCGACCGACACTGAGCAAGAAGACTCCCAAGTAGAACCCATAGACTTGCCCAGTTCAGCTCCTGAGACCTTATCCGTTGAGGAAGAGGAAACTCAACCTCTCGGATTACCCTTTGAGTTCGAGGAAGACCTTTTTGAAGATTTTGGGAATATCTTAAACTACACAACAGAGAAGAAGCCTACGGTAGAGACCCCCTCCATTTATATGGAGATAGAATTCCTAAACGAAACCGTAAAAGAGCTTATTTCCATCCTAAACACGGAATGGTCAAACGAGGCTGAGTTTTCCTCTGAAATTATTCGGATTAACTCACCTTCGCAGACCATTCGAGGTTTCTTAAGCAAGGTAGCCGTAGACATTCTCTACAACCCTACTGTTGGGGCGAACATCATGTCTAGTTCATTCGCGCATGCCCTTGGACGTCGTAAGAAGCTGGCCCCAACATCAAAACTCCTTAGAACACCCTCAGGCCGTATTCGAGAGTCTCGACTTAGCACAAGACCTTCTCCTCATGCACAATGGGATTGAGATGGCCCTAGACTTTTATGTCTTCGAAACATCAGATTTAGACCTCTTGATAGGACATCCTATCGAGGCCCTCCTATAGGATGTAACCTTGGAAGGAAACCTCCTAGCCAAAGTAGGAAGAAATCTCCTCACTATACCTCGAGCTAGGGTCAAGAATTCCATAGTTGAACCTTTGGTAGAGCCTAACCCAGCCGAGGAAGTGAAATCCCTACAACCAAGTGACCCATTTGAGTCATTCCTCGAAAAGCATGTTCACGACTTTATAGAGAAAGAGGATGACGCTTCTGAGTCACTTGAAACCGAGGAGCCACCCAAGACACACGTAGAGCTAAAACCCTTGCCTGCTGGTTTTCGCTATGTCTTTCTAAATGAGGACAGGGATTCCCCTGTTATCATTAGTGACAAGCTAACGCAGGACGAGAGCGATAGACTCGTAAAGGTGCTCGAGAAACACCGCTCGGCGTTCGGATACTCCCTCAAAGACTTGAAGGGAGTAAGTCCAGCACTCTGTACCCATCGCATTCCCATAGATCCAGATTCTACACCTTCTAGGGAGCCTCAACGTAGGCTAAATAATGCGATGAGGGAAGTCATAAAGAAGGAAGTTCTAAAACTTCTGCACGCCGGGATCATTTATCCCATCCCTCATAGTGAATGGGTAAGCCCTGTCCAAGTAGTACCCAAGAAGGGAGGTATGACCATCGTAAGTAACGAGAAAAATGAGCTGATTCCTCAGCGGACCGTTACTGGGTGGCGGATGTGCATTGATTACCGCCGACTCAACAAGGCAATGAAGAAGGATCACTTCCCGCTTCCCTTCATCGATGAGATGTTGGAGAGACTCGCGAACCACTCCTTCTTCTGTTTCCTTGATGGGTATTCCGGCTATCACCAGATTCCCATCCACCCCGATGATCAAGAAAAGACCACCTTCACATGCCCCTACGGAACATATGCATACCGCAGGATGTCATTTGGGTTATGCAATGTGCCAGCATCGTTCCAAAGGTGCATGATGTCTATTTTCTCAGACATGATTGAAGAGATCATGGAAGTTTTCATGGACGATTTTTCAGTCTATGGAAAGACTTTCGACCATTGTCTGCAAAATCTAGACAAGGTACTACAAAGATGCCGAGATAAGGACCTGGTGCTAAACTGGGAAAAGTGCCATTTCATGGTCCGAGAGGGTATAGTGTTAGGACACTTGGTGTCTGAAAGGGGAATTGTGGGATATGGGTACCCCTGGGCCCACTACTGACTAGACATGTAGTCGGCCTGGGCCCATGTCTGACAAGGATGTGGGCCGACCCCAGGCCGGCCCACGAGGATCTCCGACTTGATGGACAAGACTGGTGATGACTTAGCTTGCAAGGCACGCCGACTCAGATTAGTTTCCTTGTTGTAACCGAACACAAATAGGAAACCGACTTGTAAACCCTAGGTCGTCGGCCTATATAAGGCGGCCTAGGTCGACCCCTTAGCTCATTCAATCTCACCTCCACACATTCGACTCCTAGCTACCAGATCCCCCGTTGTAACCAAGAGCTCGCCGCTGTTCCCCAGAACTCGCCGAGCAGATCAATACAAGACCCCCGAGCACAGGACGTAGGGTATTATACCTCCGGGTAGCCCGAACTTGTATAATCCCTGTGTCCCTGTGTTACCTCGAGCTCCCTAGTCCAGCGATCTCCCTTTGCCTACAAATCAACCATCTGGGTACCCCCAGGTGGACTGCCGGTCAATAGATCCGACAGTTGGCGCGCCAGGTAGGGATGATCGCCGGGCAATAAAGCTAGCTCGATGGCAGATTCATCATCAACTTCGATCAATTTGGCGTGGCCTGGCGGCGTTTGGCAGCGCTGCAACAATCGTCGAGTCGAAAACGCCAGATCCCTTCTACAAGCTGTTTTGTCCGCAGTCCTGTGCTTGTGCGCATGCATCAAGGCCGACTCGATTCCACCGCTTGCTGGTGTTTGGGTCGGATCAGGGCACGCGTCACCAAGATCGAGGAAGGACAGGTTATCTCCTCTCTCCCGACACCGCTCGGCAATGGTGGTTACATGCGTGAGGCATCAGCCGCCGTAATCCTATGCGTGAGCCACCGCGGTGGCGCACAGGGAAGATTTTCTGTTATTTTATTCTCATCTACATTACCGATCTGATCTCTGACTCATGTATTTTACTGGTAGCTGACAAAGACTATTCTAACCTATGTTTAATCTAATCATGCATGGACGGATGGCCTGCTCGATGCATGGACGGACGGCCTGCTCGTGCATCTGAGGTCACGTACTGAGTGCGGACTTCGTTCCGACCACCCATCACAAACCTGCCGCTGGTCGCCGCAACTCTATCAAACACAACAGCCTCGACAGCTCGGCAACAGGCGTCATGACTCGGCCACGATGAGGATGACGCACATGAACGATACGATGATTCTCTGACTCGATTACGAATCAAGCTAAGTATTATTTTCAATTAAATATTTTACGGCTATCGTATATTTTCGTACGTCTCGGCTCTTCTATGTCCCTGTGACTTTTGCCGAGCACCTGCGTCGCACTCCGACTACTTGTACAGTCTGGTCTGTCCAGACTGCACCTCACGGGTGTCCAGCTCATGCTGTTATTTCGGTTTAATTTTTTAACACGGCGTGCTGTTTCAGCGCTCGGGAGAGTCCCTGCTGACTCTGACTTACGAGTCCCTGCCCTACCCTATGTCTCTCTAGTAATTCCTGGGTTAACCCGTGCGGTTCAAGTCCCCAATCGTGAAACCTTGAGTTCCGTACTCACCCCGCGTGCCGCCTACACCTAAGCCTCCCCGCTGAGCAGTGTAGTCTGTGGTAAGCCATCCTCTCCGTGAGCAGTGGTTAGCAGGAAAAGGTGCTTAGCGACACAAGGCAAGGGCCGCACGGCGTCCTACTCGGTGTTTTTGCTAGAGGGAAGGGGTTTTACACATATGCACAATGCATTCACAGACCTGTTTCTGTTATGACCTTACAACAAACATTGCTTATCATTCAGATTATTGAATATTATGCTACATAATATTTGCACTGTCTTCATACAGCTCAGGCATTATTTGGTGTACTTCGACCGACTCGGCCAGCTCCCAGATTCGGGGCTGGCGCGAGCCGACCACTCGGCGCGTCTCCTACCACCCGGCCGACCTCCCAGCTCGGGGGCTGGGTGCGGGAGGCAACTCGGCGGCTTGCTCGGCTCCCAGGCTCGGGGGCTGAGCGCCACAGACGACTCGGCGGTTCGCCCGGCTCCTAAGCTCGGGGACTGGGCACGACGACTTCGGACGGCGAGTCTCCGTGACTCGGCCAGCTCCCACGCTCGGGGACTGGGCACTACGACTTCGGACGGCGGGTCTCCGCGACTCGGCCGGCCCCGACGCTCGCGGACTCGGTGCTACGGTCAATGGGTCTCCGTGACTCGGCCAGCCCCGATGCTCGGGGACTCGGCGCTATGACTACGGTCAATGGGTCTCCGCGACTCGGCCAGCCCCAACGCTCGGGGACTCGGCGCTACGACTCTGTTCAATGGGTCTCCATGACTCGGCCAGCCCCAACGCTCGGGGACTCGGCGCTACGACTACGGTTAACGGGTCTCCGCGACTCGGCCAGCCCCGACGTTCGGGGACTGGGCGCTACGACTCCAGTCAGCGGGTCTCCGTGACTCGGCCGGCCCCTACGCTCGGGGACTCGGCGCCACAATTTTGGGACAAGCTCCTCTCTTCGGGCGCCAGACCACCCTATCTTCTTGGCGGCCTGTCTGCCCTGAAGCTTGGATGTTTTCTCTTTGACCATTGGCCCGATTCTACTAATCGACCCAATGCTCGGGGACTACTCCATATGGAGAGCTCCTTACGTCGCTCTCCATATGCCCCATCAGGATGTGTCACTTTTCTCAAAGTGGCGCAGTTCCTCGCGGCATCCGACTCGGCCACAGCTCGGCACCATGCCACTCGGGGTTTCACCCCCGGGTCTGACCAGGGTCATCCCCGATGATTCCTTGTTTCTTCTTTGAGCACCGCCCACCTTTGTGTCAGCCTGCCGACCAAGACGCTTCAGCCGACTATGACGGCCTCGCCTCTTCATCAGCAATCCGACACGCGCCTGCACGTTGCTCGGGGACTTGTGGGATATGGGTACCCCTGGGCCCACTACCGACTGGACATGTAGTCGGCCTGGGCCCACGTCTGACAAGGATGTGGGCCGACCCCAGGCCGGCCCACGAGGATCTCCGACTTGATGGACAAGACTGGTGATGACTTAGCTTGCAAGGCACGCCGACTCAGATTAGTTTCCTTGTTGTAACCGAACACAAATAGGAAACCGACTTGTAAACCTTAGGTCGTCGGCCTATATAAGGCGGCCTAGGTCGACCCCTTATCTCATTCAATCTCACCTCCACACATTCGACTCCTAGCTACCAGATCCCCCGTTGTAACCAAGAGCTCGCCGCTGTTCCCCAGAACTCGTCGAGCAGATCAATACAAGACCCCCGAGCACAGGACATAGGGTATTATACCTCCGGGTAGCCCGAACCTGTATAATCCCTATGTCCCTGTGTTACCTCGAGCTCCCTAGTCCAGCGATCTCCCTCTGCCTACAAATCAACCATCTGGGTACCCCAGGTGGACTGCTGGTCAATAGATCCGACAGGAATAGAGGTGGATAGAGCGAAATTTGAAGTCATAGAAAAGCTTCCGCCTCCTACAAATGTCAAGGGAATCCGTAGCTTCCTAGGCCATGAGGGATTTTACCGGCGTTTCATTAGAGATTTCTCTCAGATAGCCTGGCCCCTCACTAGCCTTTTAGCAAAGGATGTACCCTTTAACTTTGATGATGAGTGTTTACATGCGTTCACCATTTTAAAGAATGCTCTCATCTCAGCACCAGTCATTCAACCCCCTGACTGGACGCTACCTTTCGAGATCATGTGTGATGCTAGTGATTATGCTGTTGGTGCTGTCCTTGGACAAACCAAAAATAAGAATCATCATGCTATCTCGTATGCTAGTAAAACTTTGACAGGAGCTCAACTTAACTATGCTACCACTGAAAAAGAGCTTTTGGCAGTAGTTTTTGCTATAGACAAGTTTAGATCTTACTTGGTAGGAGCTAAGGTGATTGTTTACACCGATCATGCTGCTTTGAAATATCTGCTCACCAAGAAAGATGCTAAACCACGCATTATCCGCTGGATTCTCTTACTCCAAGAATTTGACTTGGAAATTAAAGATAAAAAGGGAGTAGAGAATTCAGTGGCAGATCATTTGTCGCGTATGCAGTTTACTGACATGCAGGATCTACCGATAAAAATGACTTCCTAAGCGACGACACCCTACTCAAGGTGACTGCCTCCGACCCCTGGTATGCAAATATTGTGAACTTTATGGTTGCAGGATATGTACGGCCAGGGGAGAACAAGAGAAGGCTTATCTACGAGAGCAGACTCCATTTATGGGATGAACCATACCAGTACATAGTATTTCAAATGGCATGCTCCGGCAATGTGTACCAACAAACGAGGCAAGAAAGGTCCTTGAGTAGTGCCATGCAGCCCCATATGGAGGTCACTACGGGGCGTTTAGGACAAGGTTGAAGATCTGGCAGAGTGGATTCTACTGGCCCACAATGTATGAGGATACAAAGGAATTCATTCGACGATGCCAGCAATGCCAGAAACACGGAGGGATCACAGCAAGAGATGCAATGCCACTCACAAACAACTTATAAGTTGAGTTGTTCGATGTGTGGGGCATTGATTTCATGGGACCCTTTGTCAAATCCTATGATAGCGAGTACATCCTGGTGGCAGTGGACTACGTTTCAAAATGGGTTGAAGCAATGCCATGTCGAGCTGCTGACTCCAAACACGCGTGGAAGATGTTCCATGAGATCATCTTTCTATGTTTTGGAACCCCCAGGATGGTGATCAGTGATGGAGGGTCACATTTCATCGACAAGACCTTCCGAAAGTTTTTGACAGAACTGGTGGCAAAGCACAACATAGCTACACCGTACCACCCCCAGACAAGCGGTCAAGCAGAAACTTCAAACAAGCAAATCAAGAACATTCTGCAGAAGACCGTGACAGAAATGGGCAAAGGATGGAAGAGCAAGCTACCGGATGCTCTATGGGCCTACCGAACGGCATACAAAACGCCAATCGGGATGTCTCCATATCAACTGGTTTACGGCAAGACTTGCCATCTACCAGTTGAGCTAGAGCATCGGGCGCACTGGGCCATAAGAAAGTGGAATATGGATTTGCCAGTAGCCCAGCAGATGAGGAGAATGCAGCTGTCAGAGCTAGAAGAGTGGAGGGACAAAGCATACCACAGTGCCAGAATCTATAAGGATAGGACCAAGAGATGGCATGACAAAAGAATCAAGGTGAAGGAGTTCCACCCCGGGGATAAGGTATTACTCTTTAATTCCAGGGTGAAGCTCTTTGGGCATGAAAAACTTCGGAGCAAATGGGAAGGACCGTTCGTTGTGGTGGAAACTTCATCGCACGGAGCAATCACACTCCAAGATGATGAAGGTAACCTTTTCAAGGTAAACAGTCAACGTTTAAAAGTTTTCCTTGAACCTGATAAAGTAGATGAGGAATTTGATGTGATTAATCTGGTCATGGATAATTCCCATTTATAATTTCACCTTGTGCTAAGTCCTTAACCCCTAGAGCATATATGTACACACTTTGGGGTATAGTGGACCTGTCACGTAGTGCACAAAAAAGGAGAAGGTGACCAGGCTCAAGGCCAGATCGGCAGACCCCACCAGGTCGGCCGACGTGCCACTGAGCCCGATCAGCCCTATCCTTTGCCAACATCCCGCACCAACGTCTCTAAAGCCGTTCCGCGGTGGACGAGCGATTCAACCTCTGATGGATCCGAGAAGAGGGTCATTCTTTCTTTAAAATTCCACCCATCCTCTTCTTCCCTCTCATCTGAGTTCTTCCTCGCCCACATTCTGAAAATACCAAACCACACCTTCCAAATCCCCAACAATGGCCAGCAGAAGTCACCCGAAATCCCGATCGACCTTCGATCTGGAAGGAGAGCCCACTCCGGTGAACCAACTAGTACCCATCAACCTGGAGCAGGCCATGGAGGTGGTCGTATCCCCTCTGGCCAGCCTCCCGCCAGAAGAGGACACGAGAGGATGCACCAGGGGATCAGCCGACGGCCTAGGTCGGCCGACCGGCCCTAGTGGCCCCTCGAGGTCTCGCTCGGCGGTGCGGTCCCAGCCTCCGAGGAGAACTCAGAGGCGTGATACACGGGCATCAAGCCCGTAAAGAAGGCCGACGATGGGGCAATTGACTCCAAAGAAGACTCCAGCAGCCACTCCAATCAAGGGGGATGGACTCCCCAAGCTTCAACCAGGGGAGAAGTTGAAGGAAGTGGTCAGGAACAAGTGGGAGGACGTCGTGGCGTATCACTATACGTCCGATGTGTCCATCTACTCTCCTGCTAGCACCCCAGAGCCACGTTTCCGGGTCTTTGGGGAAAGGAAACCCGGGGGTGGCTACGGAAAGTGTCTGTTCCCTCCCCTCACACCTGAGGAGAGGAAGGAATTGGAGGAGTCGGTGGAATCTTCACCCACCGGCAAGATCAAGAGGCACATCAAGCCTCCTCCAATTCGCAGGCCTGGGGGTCATTACGAGAGTGATGAGGAAAAAGTCCCCAAGGCTCCCTCCAACGTGAGTTACTAGAGTTGATTAATCAACTCGGTCGTGACTATGCAAAGTTGGAGAAGAAGTTCGCTGAAGAGCGACTTGAGCGCATTAATCTTCAAGACGACTTTGATATGCTACGCAGATCAACAGTCGTGAAGCTTAAGCGCTATGCCAAAGCCGTAGGAGATAAAAATCTCTACAATGCACCATAGGCATCCTAGGCTTTAGTTTAGGATAGGAACATTAGTCTTTTCATTCATTCATTTCATTTATTTCATTTGTTCATCATGTAATGTGCCTCTGAGTTTATGAATAAAATAAATTGTTTAGTGTATTAAGATTATGTCTTTTTGTTTCCACTTGTTTTTGAATAAAAGGTACAAGTGTGGGGAGATTCACAACGGGAAACAGAGTGATCCAATGTGAAACAGAGCATATCAGAACGCAACAAAACAGCACGCGAAAGGGCTGAACCAGGGAGATCACCCCCAGGTCGCCCGACCCCACCAGGTCGGCCAACCTGGCCTGGGTCCCACCTCGCTTCTTCTTTTTCCTGCATGCTGGTTTGATCGTTCTAACCCTTGTTTCAGTTGAATACTTGCAGAACCTGATCATGAAATTATGAACTTAATTAAATTAACCCTTTTTGCATCCTCCCATCACATGGAGAATGTTAACTTACATATATTTTATTCCCTGTACCTTTTGGCTTATGGAAAATCCTCATGTTTTTAGGAACTCATGTCATCTAAGTTATTGCATTTTGAGATATGGCTTTAATATGAAAGATACTTTTACTTACTCAAGTGCTTGGAATTTATGAAAAGTTTTTAAAACTTTTAACCATGCTAAGCTCCTCATGGGTTTGAGAGACAACCACTTACAATTATAATCAAGCATTCCTTTTGAGCTTTGAGTTGTTCCAAGTCTTGTGACCCTTATTAGAGATACTTCATGTTTTTAAAGTCAAGATCACGTACACTCCACCATAAAAAGCAAAACCCTTGCATTGAGGGTAAAGCAAAAATGCCTTTGTTCCATGAATAAAATACTCCTAAGAGACTTTCTTCCCCAAAGTCTAGATGAAAAGAAGATATGGGCCATATGCGTAGAAAAAAAGAGAGAGAAGAAAGAAACTCATGCTAAAAAGCATTGAGTGAAAAAAAAGAGAAGAAAAGTGCAATAGCCCATATCCAAAAAGAAAAGGAAAAGGGAAGGAATTCAAGACAAAGGAGTATTACTACATTTCCACCTCATATCACACACTAGCACATCTTGACTTGATTACATGATTTGTCTCTGACTTGGACCCAATCCTTGGAATGACAACACAAGTGAATTAAGGTATGTATCTTGAGAGCTCCACAAATAAAGTTCTATTTTGGAGAGTATGAGTGTTGTCCAACCACCATGAATATTCAGAGAGGAAACTCTTTGACGAGCAAGGCATTGGTTTTTCTTTTGCAAAATTCTGAAAACCCAAGTACTTGAGAGTAAAGTGTATCATGTCATAGAAAAAACTGTTCCTTCCTGCAATAACCCAAGAAGACATGTTAGCCACTCATACAATTCCACTAAGTCTAAATGTTTGGGAATAACCTATATGTTTGTTTATGATTTCCATGATGAAGCTTAGACTTTACTCGAGGATGAGTAAAGGATAAGTGTGGGAGAGCTTGTTGGCGGTTCTTAGTGATAAAATATTATTNCAGAAACACCATTAACTCGGCCAGGATTAGCCTGAGCAATTGACGTACTAGTTATAAGCTCAGGTGTTGTCTGATATGCAGCAACAGGGTAAGAACCGGTAGGACCGGTTCCTGGAACCGGTTGAACCGGATTTTGGCCGTACTGAGTATTAGGACTAAAACCGGTAGGACCGGTTACAGAAACCGGTTTTACCGAATTTGCCTGGCCAAATCCCTGAAAATTCTGTCCTGTCAAATGATTTAACGGCATCCCATATTGTGGATTTCTGGGTGGTACTGCTGCCGATAAATTCTGAGGTACAATTGCGTGCTGTGAAGTACCCACTAGATCAGAATTAATAGCATTACTAATTACGGTCGAGGGTTGTTTTCCTACGAATTTATCAATCATGCCATGAACAATCGTAAGAAGATTCTTTTGACCAGAAAGTAATAAGCCATTAATTTGCTCAAGGGTAACAGGCGCGGATGCAGCACTTACAGTGGGTGTTACCTCATCTTTTTCTTCTTCTCCCTCTGAAAGAACAACCACCTCCTTGTCCTTGGAGATAGCACCTTTTCGATCCTTGGAGAAGTGCAAGAGGAACCATTGCGCCTTATCTTCAAGTTTCTTCTTGGCCCGTTCCATCTCCTCCTTTTCTTGCAACAGGAGTTGCTCGAAAAGATGACGATCCTCAGCCGAAAGCTCATTGGCAGTCGGCCTTTGAATATTATCAGGATCCACCTCGCCTGGCTTTGGTAGACTCGACATGATAGTAGATCCCTTTTTCTTGTTCCCCAGCGGAGTCGCCAAAAAGTGTGTTGACGCTAAAATACGCCGCGCCAAACACTCACGCGCGGAATCGCAAGATGCAGATCTGACTGCGCAGAAACCGGTGAAACCGGTTTGCTAGGGTTTCCTGCGAAGACCAACGAACGCACGCCCGGGAGGGACCCCGTCAGGGTGTGCGCACCTTGGGTTGTTCTAGGATCGGTCAGGCCACC
Organism: Alloteropsis semialata; assembly: GCA_004135705.1. NCBI lineage: Eukaryota > Viridiplantae > Streptophyta > Magnoliopsida > Poales > Poaceae > Alloteropsis > Alloteropsis semialata. The sequence goes on along the minus strand of CM014270.1, from coordinate 13,862,633 downwards.
TAGAACGCCCTCAATCGCCGTGGAGACGAAGAAAGAACAGCAGTTAGGGTTTGGAAGAGGCTAGGGTTTGAAGAACATAAAGTAAAGGCAAAAAGTAAAGACAAATAAAGGATAAATTGTGTTTGATCGATTGGATGATACTCAATCGGCCGCAACCCTTTATATTTATAGGGTGAGGAGGTCTTGCCCCGCAAGGAAAGTTCAAATACAAGTCGGATCTACAAAAAGAGTCCAAACCTATCACAACTCGGGGAAAACCGGTTCTACCGGTTTCTAAATCCGGTTCCACCGGTTTGCGTTATTAGACGCAGCACAGTGTAACAAACCGGTTACACCGGTTAGCAAATCCGGTTCCACCGGTTTCCCTGCAGAAACTATTCCTTGCCAATTTTGATCGCTAACAGACAGGTTATCTCCTCTCTCCCGACACCGCTCGGCAACGATGGTTACATGCGTGAGGCATCAGCCGCCGTAATCCTATGCGTGAGCCACCGCGGTGGCGCACAGGGAAGATTTTCTGTTATTTTATTCTCATCTACATTACCGATCTGATCTCTGACTCATGTATTTTACTGGTAGCTGACAAAGACTATTCTAACCTATGTTTAATCTAATCATGCATGGACGGATGGCCTGCTCGATGCATGGACGGACGGCCTGCTCGTGCATCTGAGGTCACGTACTGAGTGCGGACTTCGTTCCGACCACCCATCACAAACCTGCCGCTGGTCGCCGCAACTCTATCAAACACAATAGCCTTGACAGCTCGGCAACAGGCGTCATGACTCGGCCACGATGAGGATGACGCACATGAACGATACGATGATTCTCTGACTCGATTACGAATCAAGCTAAGTATTATTTTCAATTAAATATTTTACGGCTATCGTATATTTTCGTACGTCTCGGCTCTTCTATGTCCCTGTGACTTTTGCCGAGCACCTGCGTCGCACTCCGACTACTTGTACAGTCTGGTCTGTCCAGACTGCACGGGTGTCCAGCTCATGCTGTTGTTTCGGTTTAATTTTTTTAACACGGCGTGCTGCTTCAGCGCTCGGGAGAGTCCCTGCCGACTCTGACTTCCGAGTCCCTGCCCGACCCTATGTCTCTCTAGTAATTCCTGGGTTAACCCGTGCGGTTCAAGTCCCCAATCGTGAAACCTTGAGTTCCGTACTCACCCCGCGTGCCGCCTACACCTAAGCCTCCCTGCTGAGCAGTGTAGTCTGTGGTAAGCCATCCTCTCCGTGAGCAGTGGTTAGCAGGAAAAGGTGCTTAGCGACACAAGGCAAGGGCCGCACGGCGTCCTACTCGGTGTTTTTGCTAGAGGGAAGGGGTTTTTACACATATGCACAATGCATTCACAGACCTGTTTCTGTTATGACCTTACAACAAACATTGCTTATCATTCAGATTATTGAATATTATGCTACATAATATTTGCACTGTCTTCATACAGCTCAGGCATTATTTGGTGTATTTCGACTGACTCGGCCAGCTCCCAGATTCGGGGCTGGCGCGAGCCGACCACTCGGCGCGTCTCCTACCACCCGGCCGACCTCCCAGCTCGGGGGCTGGGTGCGGGAGGCAACTCGGCGGCTTGCTCGGCTCCCAGGCTCGGGGGCTGAGTGCCACAGACGACTCGGCGGCTCGCCCGGCTCCTAAGCTCGGGGACTGGGCACGACGACTTCGGACGGCGAGTCTCCGTGACTCGGCCAGCTCCCACGCTCGGGGACTGGGCACTACGACTTCGGACGGCGGGTCTCCGCGACTCGGCCGGCCCCGACGCTCGCGGACTCGGTGCTACGGTCAATGGGTCTCCGTGACTCGGCCAGCCCCGATGCTCGGGGACTCGGCGCTATGACTACGGTCAATGGGTCTCCGCGACTCGGCCAGCCCCAACGCTCGGGGACTCGGCGCTACGACTCTGGTCAATGGGTCTCCATGACTCGGCCAGCCCCAACGCTCGGGGACTCGGCGCTACGACTACGGTTAACGGGTCTCCGCGACTCGGCCAGCCCCGACGTTCGGGGACTGGGCGCTACGACTCCAGTCAGCGGGTCTCCGTGACTCGGCCGGCCCCTACGCTCGGGGACTCGGCGCCACAATTTTGGGACAAGCTCCTCTCTTCGGGGCGCCAGACCACCCTATCTTCTTGGCGGCCTGTCTGCCCTGAAGCTTGGATGTTTTCTCTTTGACCATTGGCCCGATTCTACTAATCGACCCAATGCTCGGGGACTACTCCATATGGAGAGCTCCTTACGTCGCTCTCCATATGCCCCATCAGGATGTGTCACTTTTCTCAAAGTGGCGCAGTTCCTCGCGGCATCCGACTCGGCCACAGCTCGGCACCATGCCACTCGGGGTTTCACCCCCGGGTCTGACCAGGGTCATCCCCGATGATTCCTTGTTTCTTCTTTGAGAACCGCCCACCTATGTGTCGGCCTGCCGACCAAGACGCTTCAGCCGACCATGACGGCCTCGCCTCTTCATCAGCAATCCGACACGCGCCTGCACGTTGCTCGGGGACTTGTGGGATATGGGTACCCTGGGCCCACTACCGACCGGGTAGTCGGCCTGGGCCCACGTCTGACAAGGATGTGGGCCGACCCCAGGCCGGCCCACGAGGATCTCCGACTTGATGGACAAGACTGGTGATGACTTAGCTTGCAAGGCACGCCGACTCAGATTAGTTTCCTTGTTGTAACCGAACACAAATAGGAAACCGACTTGTAAACCTTAGGTCGTCGGCCTATATAAGGCGGCCTAGGTCGACCCCTTATCTCATTCAATCTCACCTCCACACATTCGACTCCTAGCTACCAGATCCCCCGTTGTAACCAAGAGCTCGCCGCTGTTCCCCAGAACTCGCCGAGCAGATCAATACAAGACCCCCGAGCACAGGACGTAGGGTATTATACCTCCGGGTAGCCCGAACCTGTATAATCCCTGTGTTACCTCGAGCTCCCTAGTCCAGCGATCTCCCTCTGCCTACAAATCAACCATCTGGGTACCCCAGGTGGACTGCTGGTCAATAGATCCGACAGGAATAGAGGTGGATAGAGCGAAATTTGAAGTCATAGAAAAGCTTCCGCCTCCTACAAATGTCAAGGGAATCCGTAGCTTCCTAGGCCATGAGGGATTTTACCGGCGTTTCATTAGAGATTTCTCTCAGATAGCCAGGCCCCTCACTAGCCTTTTAGCAAAGGATGTACCCTTTGACTTTGATGATGAGTGTTTACATGCTTTCACCATTTTAAAGAATGCTCTCATCTCAGCACCAGTCATTCAACCCCCTGACTGGACGCTACCTTTCGAGATCATGTGTGATGCTAGTGATTATGCTGTTGGTGCTGTCCTTGGACAAACCAAAAATAAGAATCATCATGCTATCTCATATGCTAGTAAAACTTTGACAGGAGCTCAACTTAACTATGCTACCACTAAAAAAGAGCTTTTGGCAGTAGTTTTTGCTATAGACAAGTTTAGATTTTACTTGGTAGGAGCTAAGGTGATTGTTTACACCGATCATGCTGCTTTGAAATATCTGCTCACCAAGAAAGATGCTAAACCACGCATTATCCGCTGGATTCTCTTACTCCAAGAATTTGACTTGAAATTAAAAAAAAGGGAGTAGAGAATTCAGTGGCAGATCATTTGTCGCGTATGCAGTTTACTGACATGCAGGATCTACCGATAAATGACTTCCTACGCGACGACACCCTACTCAAGGTGACTGCCTCCGACCCCTGGTATGCAAATATTGTGAACTTTATGGTTGCAGGATATGTACGGCCAGGGGAGAACAAGAGAAGGCTTATCTACGAGAGCAGACTCCATTTATGGGATGAACCATACCAGTACATGGTATTTCAAATGGCATGCTCCGGCAATGTGTACCAACAAACGAGGCAAGAAAGGTCCTTGAGTAGTGCCATGCAGCCCCATATGGAGGTCACTACGGGGCGTTTAGGACAAGGTTGAAGATCTGGCAGAGTGGATTCTACTGGCCCACAATGTATGAGGATACAAAGGAATTCATTCGACGATGCCAGCAATGCCAGAAACACGGAGGGATCACAGCAAGAGATGCAATGCCACTCACAAACAACTTACAAGTTGAGTTGTTCGATGTGTGGGGCATTGATTTCATGGGACCCTTTGTCAAATCCTATGATAGCGAGTACATCCTGGTGGCAGTGGACTACGTTTCAAAATAGGTTGAAGCAATGCCATGTCGAGCTGCTGACTCCAAACACGCGCGGAAGATGTTCCATGAGATCATCTTTCCACGTTTTGGAACCCCCAGGATGGTGATCAGTGATGGAGGGTCACATTTCATCGACAAGACCTTCCGAAGTTTCTGGCAGAACTGGGGGCAAAGCACAACATAGCTACACCGTACCACCCCCAGACAAGCGGTCAAGCAGAAACTTCAAACAAGCAAATCAAGAACATTCTGCAGAAGACCGTGACAGAAATGGGCAAAGGATGGAAGAGCAAGCTACCGGATGCTCTATGGGCCTACCGAACGGCATACAAAACGCCAATCGGGATGTCTCCATATCAACTGGTTTACGGCAAGACTTGCCATCTACCAGTTGAGCTAGAGCATCGGGCGCACTGGGCCATAAGAAAGTGGAATATGGATTTGCCAGCAGCCCAGCAGATGAGGAGAATGCAGCTGTCAGAGCTAGAAGAGTGGAGGGACAAAGCATACCACAGTGCCAGAATCTATAAGGATAGAACCAAGAGATGGCATGACAAAAGGATCAAGGTGAAGGAGTTCCACCCCGGGGATAAGGTATTACTCTTTAATTCCAGGGTGAAGCTCTTTGGGCATGAAAAACTTCGGAGCAAATGGGAAGGACCGTTCGTTGTGGTGGAAACTTCATCGCACGGAGCAATCACACTCCAAGATGATGAAGGTAACCTCTTCAAGGTAAACAGTCAATGTTTAAAAGTTTTTCTTGAACCTGATAAAGTAGATGAGGAATTTGATGTGATCAATCTGGTCATGGATAATTCCCATTTATAATTTCACCTTGTGCTAAGTCCTTAACCCCTAGAGCATATATGTACACACTTTGGGGTATAGTGGACCTGTCACGTAGTGCACAAAAAAGGAGAAGGTGACCAGGCTCAAGGCCAAATCGGCAGACCCCACCAGGTCAGCCGACGTGCCACTGAGCCCGATCAGCCCTATCCTTTGCCAACGTCCCGCACCAACGTCTCTAAAGCCGTTCCGCGGTGGACGAGCGATTCAACCTCTGATGGATCCGAGAAGAGGGTCATTCTTTCTTTAAAATTCCACCCATCCTCTTCTTCCCTCTCATCTGAGTTCTTCCTCGCCCACATTCTGAAAATACCAAACCACACCTTCCAAATCCCCAACAATGGCCAGCAGAAGTCACCCGAAATCCCGATCGACCTTCGATCTGGAAGGAGAGCCCACTCCGGTGAACCAACTAGTACCCATCAACCTGGAGCAGGCCATGGAGGTGGTCGTATCCCCTCTGGCCAGCCTCCCGCCAGAAGAGGACACGAGAGGATGCACCAGGGGATCAGCCGACGGCATAGGTCGGCCGACCGGCCCTAGTGGCCCCTCGAGGTCTCGCTCGGCGGTGCGGTCCCAGTCTCCGAGGAGGACTCAGAGGCGTGATACACAGGCATCAAGCCCGTACAGAAGGCCGACGACGGGGCAATTGACTCCAAAGAAGACGCCGACAGCCACTCCAATCAAGGGGGATGGACTCCCCAAGCTTCAACCAGGGGAGAAGTTGAAGGAAGTGGTCAGGAACAAGTGGGAGGACGTCGTGGCGTATCACTATACGTCCGATGTGTCCATCTACTCTCCTGCTAGCACCCCAGAGCCACGTTTCCGGGTCTTTGGGGAAAGGAAACCCGGGGGTGGCTACGGAAAGTGTCTGTTCCCTCCCCTCACACCTGAGGAGAGGAAGGAATTGGAGGAGTCGGTGGAATCTTCACCCACCGGCAAGATCAAGAGGCACATCAAGCCTCCTCCAATTCGCAGGCCTGGGGGTCATTACGAGAGTGATGAGGAAAAGGCCCCCAAGGCTCCCTCCAACGCTGAGTTACTAGAGTTGATTAATCAACTCGGTCGTGACTATGCAAAGTTGGAGAAGAAGTTCGCTGAAGAGCGACTTGAGCGCATTAATCTTCAAGACGACTTTGATATGCTACGCAGATCAACAGTCGTGAAGCTTAAGCGCTATGCCAAAGCCGTAGGAGATAAAAATCTCTACAATGCACCATAGGCACCCTAGGCTTTGGTTTAGGATAGGCACATTAGTCTTTTTATTCATTCATTTCATTTATTTCATTTGTTCATCATGTAATGTGCCTCTGAGTTTATGAATAAAATAAATTGTTTAGTGTATTAAGATTATATCTTTTTGTTTCCACTTGTTTTTGAATAAAAGGTACAAGTGTGGGGGAGATTCACAACAGGAAACAGAGTGATCCAATGCGAAACAGAGCATATCAGAACGCAACAAAACAGCACGCGAAAGGGCTGAACCAGGGAGATCACCCCCAGGTCGCCCGACCCCACCAGGTCGGCCGACCTGGCCTGGGTCCCACCTCGCTTCTTCTTTTTCCTGCACGCTGGTTTGATCGTTCTAACCCTTGTTTCAGTTGAATACTTGCAGAACCTGATCATGAAATTCTGAACTTAATTAAATTAACCCTTTTTGCATCCTCCCATCACATGGAGAATGTTAACTTACATATATTTTATTCCCTGTACCTTTTGGCTTATGGAAAATCCTCATGTTTTTAGGAACTCATGTCATCTAAGTTATTGCATTTTGAGATATGGCTTTAATATGAAAGATACTTTTACTTACTCAAGTACTTGGAATTTATGAAAAGTTTTTAAAACTTTTAACCATGCTAAGCTCCTCATGGGTTTGAGACAACCACTTACAATTATAATCAAGCATTCCTTTTGAGCTTTGAGTTGTTCCAAGTCTTGTGACCCTTATTAGAGATACTTCATGTTTTTAAAGTCAAGATCACGTACACTCCACCATAAAAAGCAAAACCCTTGCATTGAGGGTAAAGCAAAAATGCCTTTATTCCATGAATAAAATACTCCTAAGAGACTTTCTTCCCCAAAGTCTAGATGAAAAGAAGATATGGGCCATATGCATAGAAAAAAAGAGAGAGAAGAAAGAAACTCATGCTAAAAAGCATTGAGTGAAAAAAAAGAGAAGAAAAGTGCAATAGTCCATATCCAAAAAGAAAAGGAAAAGGGAAGGAATTCAAGACAAAGGAGTATTACTACATTTCCACCTCATATCACACACTAGCACATCTTGACTTGATTACATGATTTGTCTCTGACTTGGATCCAATCCTTGGAATGACAACACAAGTGAATTAAGGTATGTATCTTGAGAGCTCCACATATAAAGTTCTATTTTGGAGAGTATGAGTGTTGTCCAACCACCATGAATATTCAGAGAGAAAACTCTTTGAGGAGCAAGGCATTGGTTTTTCTTTTGCAAAATTCTGAAAACCCAAGTACTTGAGAATAAAGTGTATCATGTCATAGAAAAAACTGTTCCTTCCTGCAATAACCCAAGAAGACATGTTAGCCACTCATACAATTCCACTAAGTCTAAATGTTTGGGAATAACCTATATGTTTGTTTATGATTTCCATGATGAAGCTTAGACTTTACTCGAGGACGAGTAAAGGATAAGTGTGGGGGAGCTTGTTGGCGGTTCTTAGTGATAAAATATTATTGCCAACAAAGATACAAAAGGATGATAAAACAAATAGACATAGGGTTATTTACTAATGAATTCCACAAGTTTTGGTGCATATGTGCTTACAGGAACAAAGTGGCAAAAGAAGGACTAAATTGGGCCCAGGGCTAGGTCGCCCGACCTCTCCTGGTCGGCCGACCTGGGTAGGCCCAGGGAGGTCCAACCTTAGCCCATCAACAGAAGCACACTTGAGAGTGATCAGGGACGTTGAGATCAAGTCGGTGAAGTTGAAGAGATGGGATTGGGCCACGTGGCAATCACTTGGATCCATGGGTCCACATCCCTGACTTAACCGACATATCTTTGACATTACCCACCGGAAACCGACCATGGGGCCCACAGGAGAGTGACCCTGACAGAGTGGGGCCGAGGGGCCATGACCCTGGGTCGGCCGACCTGGCCTAGGTCGGCCGACCTAGCCGCGCGACCATTTCGCCACTGCCTTCTCCTACAACTGTCAACCGTCTCCAGGAGCCCATCTGTGCCGTGGATCACCGAAGTCGGTGAATCCCACGGTCGGCCGACCTGGGCCCACCTCCGGACCGACTCAACCGCTGCATACCGACTCCAAACTCCAAGCTATAAATAGCTGGACTCGGGGCAGGGCTAAGCATCATCAAGATGAAGTGAAGATCCAAGGCGAAGCCCTCCTCATATCTAGAGTAGAAGTAGGGAGAGAGTGAGGGAGAGTCTGGAGGAGTCCCGGCGTGTCGGCGACCCTCCACCTGTACCTCGACGGATGCAAGCTACTCAGTAAGTATCCGGGATTCAACTAGTACTTAAGTCTGAGTTATAGAAAGTGAGTTCTCTATTGTGCTTGTGGGTTCGTTGCTTTATTCGTAAAGTATTCTAATCTCTGATCAAGGTTAGGATAACTGATATTATCTTAGGCGTGGTGCTTAGGTGTATATCTGCCCTCGTTTGCCTCGTAGCCCCACGGATTAGTAAGAGGTAGGCGGCAGGTGGTGACAGCCCTGTCCGTCCTTTGTAATCCTCCATGTACGGGTACGGCAATTTCCTAGAGGTCTAGGATACCCCGGTGCCCAAAGCAAGCATAGGAGAATTCCCTTAGCTATATTCACAGCCTTAGTGCTAAGTTATCCTCTCTACCCAGCCTTTACATACACTCGATCGATCCGGACATTCTTAGTGATTAGATAGCCTTTACGTTCCCCGTGGATTCGATACCTGGTTTACTCACGGGTGAAAGCTACTACGACAGCCGTGCGCTTGCGGACTTTCTGTTTGCCACCGCTGGTGTCAACAACGTGAAACTCTTCGAGCAGGCGACCAACCTGCCAGGGATGGACCGGAGGTCGGGGCAATGATGGCAACGAGGGCATGGGAATACAGCCTCGCCTCCACTGCATCAACCTCAGGTCACTAGTAGAGAAAGGGCCTTTGGTTCGGGCCTTTAGTCCCGGTACCAATTGGGCCCGGGACTAAAGGGAGCTTTAGTCCCGGGTCCAATTGGAGGGGGGCGGGGGCTTTAGTCCCGGTTGGTGGCTCCAATCGGGACTAAAGGGAGGCTTTTAGTCCCAGCTGGAGCCACCAGCCGGGACAAAAGGGGGGCGCGCCCTCTAGTCCCGGCTGGTGGCTCCAGCCGGGACTAAAGGGGACCTTTTAGTCCGGGTTGGAGGGCTCCAACCGGACTAAAAGGTCCCCTACAAATATCTTCTTCCTCCCCCAACCCGGCCGAGCCATGAACAGAGCTCGTTCATGGCGCCGGCCGGAGCAAGGAGAGGTCATGCCCATTTTTTTCCTCGAATTTTGAAGATTTAGCTCCTCCAAGTGGTCTAAAAGGAGCATATCTTCATCCGCTCATCTTTCACGGTTAGTATTTCTTGTTTTATCCTTTATACATAGAGAAATTTGAGTTTTAGTGAAATGGAGAGATGGGTGAGTTCTTTAGCACAATTGAGACATTGATTTGTTAGTAGTTTGCACTAGTATGTTTTAGTAAATGCAGATTTAGTTTTTAATTTATATTTATACTTTAGTTATTTATAATTTAGTTAATTTATATTTATACTTTAGTTATTTATACTTATACTTTAGTTATTTATACTTTAGTTAATTTATATTTATACTTTAGTTATTTATACTTTAGTGATTAGTGAATTAGGATGGTAATTTTCATTTATTGCTTAGTGAAATAGGATGGTAATTTTCATTTATTGCTTAGTGAATTAGGGATGGTAATTTTCATTTATTTTAAAAATAAACTTACATTTGTTCTACTTATAAAAAATTGCCTAAACTTGCAGATGGACCGACAATGGATGTATAGCGCCGACAGACATTCAGGTGACTTCTTTCAAGGCATGCATCATTTTCTAGATGTGGCAGAGCAAAACAAGAAAAGCAGTTTCATGAGTTGCCCCTGCGGGGTCTGCAAGAACCAGAAGGAGCACAGTTCAAGAAAGGTCATTCACAGCCACTTGATTAGACATGGTTTCATGTCTGGCTACAGTTGTTGGACCAGCCACGGAGAAAGAGGTGTTATAATGGAAGACGGTGAAGATGAGATTGATGACAACATTCTCGGATTTGCTGAATACCGTGCTTTTGCTGATACTATAATGGGTGATGCTGAGGAAGAGGGTGGAGAAGATGCGCCTGCAGATGATCTTGGTCAGATGTTGCAAGATGCAAAGGGCACAAGCGAAACTGAGAAGGAGAGGTTGAAGTTCGAGTGCATGTTAGAGGACCATCACAAACCTTTGTACCTGGGTTGCGAAGGGTGACTCAAAAAACTCGGGAGCACACTGGATTTGCTACAATGGAAGGCCAAAAATGGTGTATCAAACAAGGTCTTTGGTGAGTAACTAAAAATCGTGAAGAAGATGCTTCCTAGGGATAACGAATTGCCGTCAACAACATACGAAGCAAAAAAGCTCGTTTGCCCACTGGGGTTGGAGGTGCAAAAGATACACGCATGTCCGAATGATTGCATCCTATATCGTGGTCCCGAGTACGAGAAAAAGGACGCATGTCCGGTTTGCGGCGCCTTGCGGTACAAGATCAGAAAAGGCGACCCTGGTGATGTAGAGGGAGAGTCTATCAAAAAAAGATTTTCTGCCAAGGTCATGTGGTATTCCCCTTAATACCACGCTTGAGGCATTTTTTCAGAAACAAAGAGCATGCTCGGACGATGCGATGGCACAAAAAAGAGCGCAAGAGAGACTCAAAGTTGAGGCACCCTGCCGATGGGTCCCAGTGAAGAAAAATCGACCGAACATTCAAAGACTTCACAGAAGATCCAAGGAACATAAGGTTTGCTTTGAGTACAGACGGCATGAATTCTTTTGGTGAAATGAGCAGTAGCCATAGCACTTGGCCCACTTTGTGTATGTACAATCTTCCTCCATGGCTCTGCATGAAGAGGAAATTCATGATGGTGCCTGTTATTATACAAGGCCCAAAGCAACCGGGCAACGACATTGACGTGTATCTCAGGCCATTGGTTGAGGAACTTTTACAGCTGTGGGGCGAAAACGGTGTACGTATGTGGAATGAGCACAAACAAGAGGAATTTGACCTACGAGCATTGCTGTTTGTAACCGTCAATGACTGGCCGGCTCTTAATAACCTATCCGGATAGACAAACAAGGGATATAGGGCGTGCACCCATTGTTTAGATAATACGGAAAGCATTTATTTGAAACATTGTCGCAAGGTTGTGTACATGGGCCATCGTCGATGGCTTCCTCTCAATCATCCGCTAAGAAAGAAAGGCAAGCATTTCAAAGGGGAGGCAGATCGTCGTCCCAAGCCTATGCATCGTGATGGAAAGTACTGCTATGGTAAAAGATCTAAAAGTTATTTTTGGAAAGGGGCCAGGTAGAATTGCTGTTCCAAATAATAGTAATGGGATGGCACCCATGTTTAAGAAGATGAGTATACTTTGGAGTTACCATATTGGGAAGTCTTGGAGGTCCGCAATGCAATTGACGTCATGCACCTGACAAATAATCTTTGCGTCAACTTGATAGCCTTTCTAGGCACCTATGGTAAGACAAAAGATAAATTAGAATCACACCAGGATCAGCAACATATGGAAGAACGACATGTACTACATCCAGAAGAGAGGGACAATGGGCGAAATTACTTGAGTCCTGCCAGCTTCACTCTTAGCAAAGAAGAAAAGGAAAGCATGTTTGAATGCCTCCATAGTATCAAGGTGCCCTCTGGATACTCTTCAAACATTAAGGTAATAATAAATATGCCAGAGAAGAAATTTACAAACCTGAAGTCTCACGACTGCCACGTGCTCATGATACAACTGCTTCCAGTGGTATTGAGGGGAGTTCTGCCAGAGAATCTACGATTAGCTATCGTAAAGCTATGTACATTCCTCAACGCAATTTCTTAGAAGGTAATCGATCCAGACAATCTACTGAAGTTGCAGGTTGATGTGGCCCAATGCCTGGTGAGCTTTGAGTTGGTATTTCCACCGTCGTTCTTCAACATTATGACACATCTACTAGTTCATCTTGTCAAAGAGATTGAAATTCTAGGTCCTGTCTTCTTGCACAATATGTTCCCTTTTGAAAGGCTGATGGGAGTACTAAAGAAATATGTTCATAACCGTGTTAGACCAGAAGGATGCATATCAAAGGGCCACAGAACAGAGGAGGTCATCGAATTTTGTGTTGACTTCATCGACGATCTCAAACCGATTGGTGTCCCTGAATCATGGCATGAGGGGAGACTCGGTGGAAAGGGAACAATAGGAAAGAAGGTTGTTGCTACTTGGGATGATGATTCTTTCAACAGAGCACACTACACTGTTCTACAACAATCATCCTTGATTAGTCCTTATATAGATGAACACAAAGAGCTTTTACGCACTGAATTCTCAGGGAAGTCCGAGACCTGGATTACACGTAAACACATTGATACTTTCGCCGGTTGGTTGCGGAAACATCTAATGCGCAATATGGACATAGATGAACAGCTAGCATGGTTGGCCAGGGGTCCCTCCTTTACAGTCTTGACATTCCAAGGGTATGAGATTAATGGGAATACATACTACACGGTATCCCAAGATAAAAAGAGCACCAACCAAAATAGTGGCGTCTGTGTAGATGCCCTAGACAGCGATGGTAACAAGGACACATATTATGATTACATAGAGGAGATATGGGAACTGGACTATAGCCCGTTATTGAAAGTGCCACTGTTTCGGTGCAAATGGGTGAAGCTCAGTGGAGGAGGGGTGTCAAAAGACAATTATGGAATAACAACAGTGAACCTCAATAATCTTGGTTACAGAGATGAACCATTCGTCCTAGCCAAGGATGTGGCTCAGTTTTTCTATGTGAAGGACATGTCTAGTAAACCGAAGAAGCAAACAGACAAGTCAAATGATGAGCCCAGGCGACACATAGTACTTTCCGAAAAAAGAAACATCATAGGCATCGAGGGAAAAACAGATATGTCGAAAGATTATGATAAGTTTGACGAGATTCCTCCATTCGCCGTGAATGTTGACCCAAGCATTCTATTAGCTAAAGAGGATGCTCCTTACGCACGTAGTGATCATAAGCAAGGCACATTCGTGAAAAAGAAGACTATTGCCATTGTAGATCGTGATGTTTAATGTATTGTTATAACCATTATGTAAGATATTGAGCATGCACTCTTATATTATTAATTTATGCTTATGTGATGGAGTTGTATTCAAATTGTTCTCAACCCACATGTTCATATTAGCACATCTAGCTAGTAAATAATAATAATCATAACATCATTCATATTATTATCACATATAGTAAATGAAAAAACTAATTGAAATATATTTTTGTAAATAAAATAAAAAACAAATTGAAACAAAAAACATATTAAAAAACTAAATGGGGCTTTTAGTCCCGGTTGGAGGCTCTAATTGGGACTAAAAGCTTCATTTAGTCCCGGTTAAGGCCACGAACCCGAACTAAAGGTGTCGGTGCCCGACCTTTAGTCCCGGTTGGAGCCTCCATCCGGGACTAAAAGCGCCCTCCTTTATAAAAGGAGCCGACCGCAACCGGCACTCGTGCGAGCAGAGCATCTATGTTTTCACTCGGCCGAGCAGAGCATCTCTGTTTTCTTGTTCATTCTCCGGCCGAGGTGTGCTCCTGAATTTTTTTTTAAGATTTCAGTGCGCCGAAGTTTTTCACGGTTAGTATTTCTTGTTCATTCTATAGTCTTCCCTAGTTAGTATTTTTTGTTCATTTCTTTGTATGTAAGTTTTATCGTTTTGATTAGATTGATGAATTTTAGCACAATATTGAGTTATGAAT
>CM014270.1:13802777-13846830 GCA_004135705.1 Alloteropsis semialata | reverse complement strand
TGATATTAGATGGATCCGAGACTTAACGAAGAGGAAACCGACAACCTCCGAAGGGAAATGATTGCTGAAGGCAGTGGTGTCGGCCCCGTCCCTAAAGCCGATGATTGCAGCAACACCGATCAATATCTCAACATGTCCGGTGAGGGAATTGAGCAGTCAGATGGTGACGATGGCCAAGGCACCGATGGTGATGATTTAGTAATAATGTCATGATGTATAAAGAGGTACATATATTAACAATTAAGTATCCTCTCTTAACTTTTAGCCCTCTGGAACGATGTCGACTTAGGGGAAAAGAGGACTGACAAAAAAGCTGGAGGGTCGTTATATTGTCACACAAGTAGACGATACAGGAGAACCAATTGCCCCAGCTTACGTTGCAAGGAAGATGACAAATCAATGCGGGGTTCTTGTTAGAGATTACATCCCAATCAGCATTCCAAGATGGAAACCTATGAAACGCGGGGATACTAACTTTGTCCCTCAAAGAGAGAAAGATATGCTCTGGCAGCAGCTACAAGAACATTTCACAGTGCCAGCAGGAACTGAGGATAGAGTGAAAGCTTGGGCTCTTTCGAAGATGGCAGAACAATTTCAGAGCTTTAAGAAGAAACTGTACAAAAAATTTGTTGACAAAAATCTAACGCCAACTTTCACAGGAGCATATGAGAAGCTAAGACCCCACTGGGCTGCATTTGTGCAATACAAGCGTTCGAAACTTGGAAAGAAGCTTATTGTTGGTATTTCTTACGGTCGCAGATAAATCCGCAAGCGCACGGATACCGTTGTAGCTTTCACCCGGAAGTATTCAGGTTATCAAATCCACAGGGAACGTGTGTACTAATCTTCTAACTAGATCGTCCAAGGACAACAAGAGAAATGATTGGCGAGGGTAGAGAGGATTCCTATGGTTTAAGGACCTTGAAGAAGAATAAGCTCAGCGTCTATAGTTTACTTACTTTGGGCACCGGAGTATCCTAGGCCTCTAGGAAATTGCCGGCCAACAGCTCTACGCCATACCCGAACGTGGAGGATTACAAAGGACGGACAGGGCTGTCACCACCTGCCGCCTACCTCTTCTAATCCGTGGGGCTACGAGGCAAACAAAGGTAACTTCTAGCCCAGACACCACGTCTATGCTATCAATTACTACTTTAGTCTTGTTCCTAGACCAAAGTATTCACTAAGCATTAATGATTAATAAACGATGAACCCGCAAGCAACTATAGCAGAGAACTTACTTAATCAAGAGAACTTAATACCATAAGAGATCACGAACACTTACTAGAAGAAGGAAGCATCCGTCGAGGTACAAGATCGGGAAAGAGTGCCGATAGACCTGGCACTTCCCCTGGACTACCCCTCACTCTCTCCCTATTCTCTAGATACTACACTGGAGTAGAGCTTCGCCTTGGAGTGGAGCTTGTAGCTTCTCTATCTTGTGTGTGTTGAAAGAAATGGGTAGGGGTCTATTTATAGTGTAGAGAGCGCCTTGGGAGAGTGGAGATCCTCCCTAGATCCTAGGAAATATTCTCCTCCCTATTCTCCTTTCTGTGCCATGTGTCCCTCGGGAAACCGACGTCGTAGAGGCGGTGGCGCGAAGGAAAAGGCGCGCACGAACGAGTCCCGCGCTGTGCTTCCGCGGGAAATCCCAGCCGTCCTGCCTTGCTTCGATCCGCGTGAACAGTCCTCGGCGAATCAGCGTCCGCCACATCATCTGCTGGACTCCTGCGCAAGCGTGCAAGGGCGCTGGTGCCGATCCGCATGGACCCGGCTTGCAGGCCCCCTGGCGACGCGCCACGAACCTGGCGGCCTGGCCTGCCGTCACGAGTGCGTGAGAAATGCACCGGCCACCTGGTGTGGGCCCACCTGGGCTCTCCTGCACATGCATGCACATGCATGCAGGCCGGTGGGTTCAACCACGCCTGGCCCTGTGCACAAATGGCCGTGTGCCACTGCACAGGCTTTCGGCCGCTCGGCTTCTTGCCATGCAGTGCGCGGCAGTGGCCTGTGGGCCGTGTGGGCCCCGTAGCTTGGCCCTTGGCCTGTGCGTGCAGTCCAGCAGCGAAGCAGGGTTGTGGGTCCCTGGTGATGTCAGCAGCGCTAACGTCAGCGATGATGTCAGCGCTGCACAATAATATGTGATATCTTTATTTTATTCATCTGAACTCCAAATAATATGAATAATACATCTATCGAAATCGCCTCGACGTGATCTACGTAATGATTCGCTCCAATTAGATATTTGAGATGCTTTATGACAATGATATTTTAGATCTCATCTCACGCCCATAGTGCCCTTTCCTGTGTGACAAAGTAAAACACCAACACTTGTGGAATTTGTTAGTAATAAACCCTATCACTATGTTTGGGTGATTATATTTGACATATTTTCTGCAGGAGTTGATGGTCAAAACTGGCACTTAAGGACCGTCAACACTTATGGAGACGAACAAATCTAATGCCGCCCAGAAAGCATACTATCACCGTCTCGGCCAAGGTGGCTACGCTGCAGCAATTCCAAAATGGGACAAGATGGAACAAGATCTACTGATAGAGGTATCACACCACAAACAGCAACTTGGACTGAGCGTGAAATTGGTATTATGCCCATGGCGGAACATTGGCCGTGGATACCGGGGAATGCATCTTTGAACAACAGATACAACAAGCAGCACAGAGACTTATGCAGGCCATAGATGCAGTTGACAAGGGAGAGTTCCACCCGGGCAGAGAAAGGATGAGCTCACATTTGCTCTGCAGAATTTCGAGCATCCTGGACAGACGCGAGGCAAAGGAGGGGTTCCGTGGAAGTATGGGTTTGCCGACTGCATTGAGTCTTATAGAAGTCACAGTAGAAGAAAAAACGAGGAGTTAGAGAAGATGTGACGAATTGAGGAAAGGATACCGTAGAATGAACAAAGAACAGGAGAGGTTTAGCGGCAACTAGAGATAGCACTTAGCGCTCAGCAGCAAAGCCGTGGATCCGCCGGCGCTCCAGTAGACGCAATTAGCCCTACCCAGCATCATCGAAGTAGTTGCGCGTCCACTGACATCCCAAATGATGCTCAAGTCCAACGCTACCCTGTGGACGATATAACCAGGCGGACGACCTGTGAGCTGCACAGTCCATTCAAGAACTTAACGTTCAAGGTGGGGTACGGTAGTGCTTTGCCGAGTCAAGAAGGAGATCTCTACCATGGAGGGAAAATACCTGCTGGCTATGCTAGAGTTGGGTGGAGCAGGTCTTGGCCGGGTACAAATCACTCCAGCTTGACATTCCTGGAGGTGACGGGAAGACGACACTAGAAGAGGCAGTTCATGGTGTTATCCTATGGGAGAAGCGTTACATCGTCTTAACTCCTGAGGGGCCTTCATCGTCACCCCGAAGCTCAAGGCCATCTCCGCTGCCTTCAGCTCCGCAGTCCCCGCCGCAGCAATATTCGCCTGTTCTCCCTGAACAAAGGTCTCCATCACCTATAACTCAGCAATCTTCGTCGCCTCCAGCTATGCAATCTACGCCGCCTGCACCTCCGCCGACAAAGAAAGCTAAGCAACAGAAAGCCAAGGCACAAACAAAGCCACTACAAAGAAGCCAGCAAAGCAGCCAAAGCAAGCCAAGGAACCTGCCAAGCTACCATGGGAAAAATCTGATGAGGAGTGCAAGCAACAAAGTCTGGCTGAGGTTAAAGAGTTCTTCAAAAAGGAGCTCGAGAAAAAAGAAGTAGTTGATTTTGCTAAGTCTGCTTTTTTTATTGGCATGTCTAAAGAAACTAAGAAGATAGTGTTGTCAGACTATGACCGCTCTATTAAGAAATCGTATAAGAAGAATAAAAGGGAGGAGAAGGAGCAACGGATGTAACAGAGCCAAGAGACTACCGAGAGCCAAAAGAGTGTCAAGCAACAGAGGAAGGAAAAGGTTGTTGCTCAGCTCGGTGAGCAGGAGAAGCAAACAATTGATCCACTCATAGTGAATGATGGACTTGGACTGGTCGACGTGCTTCAGTTTTGCAAAGGGGCAGGATTGACGCCCTCGCAAATGCTGAATGAGAATGAGACCCCAAAGGCTATACCAAGGTGGCCATTTCAGCTTGGCTTACCTCTAGTTGATCCCGATACGTACCACACGCTGTCAACAAAAATGTACAGCTTACATGAATGGTACATTAAGGCGTCGGGCACAGGCCAGAGAATGGTGAGATTGAAGATTAGAGATAATGACTACATTCGTGGCGATAATGTTATGTATCTTAACGTCTCCTATATATTGTCAATGGTATTATTAAACATTTCTTTCTTTTAAATTGTATCCTGTAGAATGGAGATTGAAGAATGCAGGAAAAACTCATACTTCCACTTGGGCTTCATCGACCCAAAAATTGTAAACCAGCGTATGTTACAAAATTTTTATGAAGACACAATGAACAACATTGACAAATTCTTACATGTACAACATTACAAGACAATGATTCTATTTCCTTACAACTTTGGGTAAGTACTTTTACTGTCTTGTGCATTTTCCAATTTTCTTCGTAACCTAATTTTTATTTCAATTGACGTGACCCTTGGTACAAAACATGCATGTAAATAGGTTCCATTGGATATTATTTGTTATACAACAAGACATAAGCTTGTTGACCGTCATGGACTCATTGAGGGGACCACGGGATGCGTACCAACCAATAATTGACCTCCTTCAAAAGTAATTTCTGTCCTCGCACTATTATTCCTCTTTAGATCAGCCAAGAATTCCATTTATTTCATATGGTGTGCGCAAATGTTGGAAAAAGTTTCATGCAGAGCAGAAAGGTCCATTCAAGGAACAATTTGGTATCAAGGGAGACTTTCCGGTAAATACTACTATACACCAATGTAGGAAATAGCCCGCTATAGCTTCGCCATAGCCCGCTATTAGCTTTTTAGGAGATCTACCGCTACGCTATATAACATTTGTCCGCTATCTCCGATAAAAGTGTTTTTATGAGATTTAGCGGTGCTAAATGTCCGCAAATAGGTTTTTTTGTGAGATTTAGCGGCGCTAAATGTCAAGTGACGAGCAGATTTTAGTGGTGTCATTCCTTAAAGATGCGGTCAAAATAATTGATACAACTAAATCAATATAGGGTGGACCGTAGATAACATATCATGGCCCCGTTGGGCATTTTAGAGACATGTTAGAGTCTATTTTTTTATTTTTTTTGCTGTTACACCAATGATGTTTATAATTTTGTATGAGATTATTGATTATTTTTATCATTCCGCTAAATGATTTAGCTTTCGCTATAGCTTTCTATAGCTTTTAGAGAAGTCTTCCGCTAAACTTAATAGCCCGCTATTTCCTACATTGCTATACACAGACACACGTCTTGTTTTGTTTGTTTCATTATTGTGAATATGCATGTAATGACTTGACCATTTCTCCTATAAAGTGTTATAGGCAGAATGAAGGCACCAATTTATATGGATATTATGTCTGTGAGTTCATGCACACTCTTGTAGTGCATAGGACGATCTGCAGTAATTGGGAACTGACGGTATGTTCCATTTCCACAGATATCTATATGTATGTATGTATGCATGTGAGTCATAATAATATTATTTATAATTTTCTATTAACCACATCCTCAGATGATGCATATGAAAGATGAGATCTTACCGATCCAAAGAGTCGCGGCGATTCAAGAGGCACTCTGAGAATTTATAATCGATGAGGTCGTGAGCAAGACAGGGGCGTTCTGGTGGAATAGACACGAGGCGGATACAAGGAGCAAATATTAGGCATTTTGTAAGTATACATATATATACTCCTTTGAAATCTTGGTGTAAATATTGATATTCGTCTTTCAAAACTTGTTGTAATTAAATATATATGTAAGTTAATATTATTAGCGTATATATTAATATTAGTATTAATAGTTTAATGCATTAGTCAAGTATAACTAATATGTATATGAACATATACGTATATTAATATACAGGTATAATACGTATCTCTATATAAAAGAAATCAGAAAAGAAAAAAAGAAAAAAAAAGAAAAGAAAAGAAAAAAGCCCTTTAGTCCCGGGTGGTAACACCAACCGGGACTAGAGGGGCTCCACCCTGCGCGCTGCATGGAGCCCCTTTAGTCCCGGTTGGTGTTACCACCCGGGACTAAAGGGGCCTTTTAGTCCCGGGTAAATGCCCGGGACTAAAGGCCACGGCCTTTAGTCTCGGCGCCGTAGTCCCGGTTGCGGAACCGGGACTAAAGCCGGTTCCGCACCAGGACTAAAGGTGGTTTCTCTACTAGTGGGTGTCTGCGGAACGACACAGATTTCGCTCGTTGGTCGCCGTGAAGGGTCCCTCAAAGGTCGAGGGGATGGTGGTGGTGACGGCATGGGCACATCCCCCCTCGGCGGCGAAGAGGAAGGAGCGCAGGCCGGCGGCAAGGAGAAGGAGCGACTCATGGACTCTGAGTGACTTGAGGCAGTAGCATTCGACGGGGGGAAGGGCAACAGGGGGGTTGACGAGCTGGGGGACGACGAGCTTCCCTTTGCGACGGCGACCGACCCCGCTTGCACTGGCGTGACCGGTGGTCCTTGCGACCGCAGCGAAGACAGCGAGAGGGGAACCGGCAAACGGCCGCCACATGATCCGTTGCCAAGCAGTTGAAGCATCTTCCCACGAGATCAGCAGGGACCGGCCGAGACGGCGGTGGCGGTGGGCAGGGAAGAGGCCTAGCCTGACGTTGTCGGCGATGGCGACGGCCCCGAGCAGTCTCCCATCCCTCGCCCGGGTCCGCCGCCTCTTGCGCGACCAAGGCGACAACCGAAGCCAGGTGGCGGCCGACCGGCGGAGGCGGCGCCGAATCGCGGGCCAGGGCAACCCAAGCCCTCCGCGCGTCGGCCATGAAGCCGAACCGGGGGGGCGACCCCGTGGCGCGGAGGGGAGACATCAAGAGCGACCTCCTTGCCCTTACGACGGGCCAACAGAGGCGACCTGGGAGAAGGGGAGCCATGGTCATCGGAGTCGGAGGAGGCGCTGTACCTGAGCCAGTCAGGTGTGCCGACGGAGTTGCGACGGCCACTGTCGGGGTGGGGCTCAAACGGCGCCACAACATGGTTGAGAGGAGAGGCAGGTAAAGTGGAGGTGGGGTGCCTAGAGGAGGAAGGTGCTGCCCCCGCCAATGTGGCCATGGCCGCCGTCGCGAGGGGAGGAAACCGGGGAGCGTGGTCCTCCCCATCCGAGCCATCCGTAGATCCGGCCATCCGCCGAGATGCGGAGCGAAGATTGGTGGCCGCCAGGGCCGGGGTGGCCGCCGGCGGAGGCTTGGTGGACGCCGGGACCGGGGTGGTCACCGGCGTGTGCAGTGCTCTCACCTAGAGAGAGAGTATGTAGTCTTATCTCCTGTTGGGGGATATACTCACTCTTTACCGTATTGTCCACTGATACATTAAGTTGGAGACTGAGAGAAGAAGATCAAGAGTGCTGCCAGAAGAAATTAAGAAAAATTAATAGAGCACAACAGTAGCATATATACCGTGATCCTAACGGTGACATCTGACAGTTAGTCACAACCGGATAGATCTCTGCTGCAGAGGCAAAACGCTGAAGGGAGGTCAAGGCAATTTTTTTTTTGAAAGAACTCAGGTGGACACCCACGCGGACCGCACGCTCACACGCGAATGAGGCTGCCTGAGTAGTCTCGGAACGCGCCTACTGGGCACACACACACACACTACTCACCTACACCTACACACACGCCCAGTTCCCTTAGGGGAAAATCCCAAGTGAGGCGCGCGGTTCGGCCCAGCCGGGGCTCGAACACGCGAGCGGCCGCTCCCGCACCTGGGGAGCGAACCACCCGAGCTAGGAGAGGAGGATTTCATAAATCATGTACTCGTGTACTATGAATGTTGCCCATATCGTCAACTGGAGTAGATTGCGAAGAAATTCTACTTAAAAATCTGGAAGTCA
The DNA here is from genome assembly GCA_004135705.1 of Alloteropsis semialata. Lineage (NCBI taxonomy): Eukaryota > Viridiplantae > Streptophyta > Magnoliopsida > Poales > Poaceae > Alloteropsis > Alloteropsis semialata. Next base: position 13,838,876 of record CM014270.1, on the reverse strand, counting down.
AAAAGCAGCATATAAATCGCAATGATCATGCAGAAGAAATTAGTTACCATCTGCAGCGAGTACTGGCCGGACATTAGATTCTAAGAAGAAAAACCAATTCAATGAAATCAAACTGATGCCACCACAGGTCCAAGTCGTGACTTGGGCACTCAACCACATACAAATTGGGAGTCATCTGCAGCGGCAGAACAGACGGAAGACGACGATGCACTGCACAGAGGTGGATACAAACAAATCCGTGAAGAGGAGAGGACAGGATTTACAAATCCACCGAAGGGAAAATACGTACTAGTTAGAAGAACAAGGTTAACAGGATCTCGACCACGACCTGCTCATCGCCGGCCACGGTGCGGGTGCACTGGTCCTGGCCGCCACTTTTGCATCCACGCCGGCCGCTGCCAAGTGGAAATAAGATCTGCATTAAGGATCCGCTTGCTATTGCGAACTCGAAGGAATTGAGATCATTCTCGGTTATTTGTCCTTTAATTTCCAGCCGAATATTTAGGCTCACTGATCGCCAATGCATTACCTGATGATATTCATAACGACGGTAATCTATTTGGTCGTCGGACACGTAGTTGGTGGTCGTTAGAGCAACTACAGTCGGGCCTCTAAACTTTGAGCCCCTATACTGTGTTTCCAGGCCGGCCCCCAAAGTTTAGAGGCCCAACTTTTCCTCCGAACTCCAGCCGGCCGACCAAAAACTCGCCGCCGCCGTCGGACCTGCGCCTCGCGCTTCCGCCCTGCGCTTCCGCCGTCGGACCTGCGCCTCCCTGCGCCTCCGCGCCCGCACCTGCGCCTCCCTGCGCATCCGCCCTCGCCGCCGTCCTCCCTCTCTCCTTCCCGCACCCGCTCCTTGCGCGCCTCCCTGCGCCGCCCTGCGCCTCCCTCCGCATCCGCCGCCCTGCGCTTCGTTCTTCGTCAGTGACGGCAAGGGAGCCGGCGGCCATGGAGAAGGAGAATCCGCCGCCGCACAGGGAGCCGCAGGTGACGACGCATCCCTCACCCCCTCTCTTCTGCTTCTTTCCTCTGCAGACAACAGACACTGAATGTTTATGTTTACCATTGAATGTTTATGTGAAATTCTCCTGATTTTCATTTATGTTTACCATTGAATGTTCCATCTATCTACATATACGAAACTTTCTTGTATGCCAACTGAATGTGTTGCATTTTCTTGGTGCGGCAGATGTTGAGGTCCGAGAGGCTTCGGCGGTTGCGGGAGGAAGAGGAGGAATCCGATGAAGATGATGTCATCTTCCTTGGTGCTATGCTTGCGGCATTGAAGAGGAAGAAGAGCAAGAAAAAGTTTCGCGGATCTTTGCCGGGCCGCCACAACGTGCCACGAGACATCCTTAGCGGTCACGAGAAGATTTACTGGGATTACTTCACTGACAAGCCTATTTACAACGAAAAGCATTTCAGAAGGAGGTATAGGATGTCAAGGGCACTTTTCTTGAGGATAGTAGCTGCAGTCGAGGCTCATGACGAGTATTTCCGCCAGAAGGCTGATGCAGTGGGTCGTCTGGGTGCATCTGCTATTCAGAAGGTTGTTGCATCCTTTCGGATGCTTGCACACGGTGTGTCAGCTGATTTCTTGGATGATTCAGTCAGAATGGGTGAAAGCACCATAATTGAGTCTTTCAAGCATTTTGTAAAAGCTGTTGTTGACATCTTCGGTGAAGAATACCTGAGGGCCCCCAATGCCCAAGACACAGCCAGATTGCTAGCCATTAACAAGGAGAGAGGATTCCCAGGGATGCTTGGATCCATAGACTGCATGCATTGGAGGTGGGAAAAGTGCCCGGTTGCTTGGCAAGGTGTTTACACTGGGCATAAGAATGGGCCAACTTTGATCTTGGAAGCTGTTGCATCACAAGACCTGTGGATTTGGCACGCCTTCTTTGGACTTCCTGGTTCATTCAATGACATCAATGTGCTACGTCGGTCGCCACTATTCGACAGAGTGGTTTCTGGGACAGCTCCACAAGTGGAATATATGGTAAACGGAAACAAGTACACCATGGGGTATTACCTTGCTGACGGGATATACCCCGCATGGGCACCACTTGTGAAAGCTTTTCGCAACCCGCAAGGTAACAAGAAGGCGCATTTCACAACAATGCAAGAGTCTTACAGGAAGGACGTAGAACGAGCCTTCGGGGTACTACAATCCCGATTCGCCATGATTCGAGGCCCTGCAAGATGGTGGAGCAAAGATGATCTCTGGTACATAATGATGTGTTGTGTTATCTTACACAACATGATAATAGAGGATGAGCGAGAAGAGGATGACGACTTCAACTACTACCAGGAGCCGAGCGGCCTCCCGGAGTTGGCACCCGAGGACTACCAAACACGTGATCCAGTTCTGGTACAAGAGTTTCTCAAGAACCATAAAGAAATCGAGGATAAATCGGCGCACGAGCAACTACGAAACGATCTTGTGGAGCATCTTTGGGCAATTCATAGCTCCAAATAAGCAATGGAGCTCAATTTGCAGCTAAATATTAGTTTGAATAAAAACACACTAGCACCTTGTGTAATTTGTGGTTCAACAAGTGATGAATTAGTATTTTTTTCCCAAGTAAATTGGAATTTGTTACTAGAAATCTGTTGTCTCACCTGAGCATTTTGGGTGCCCTCCAATAATGTCATACTGTGTACAAAAGTCAATGTCATACTTCAGATGACAGTAGCCTCAACTGAAGGGATGAATGAAGTAGAGATGATAACTCCATGATTATTGAGGCCAGTAGGGTATGTCTCACTTCAGTATTGAAGAGTATATGAAGTGCTTGCATACATGTGTACAAAAGTCAATGTCATACTGTCTCCATTTGATTATATCAAACTTGTAATGCATAGCCTTGGTTTGCCTGCAAAGTGTCATAAGTAGTTTTGCGCTCTGTGCTTGGAACTTTTTGTGGACCCTGATTTTTTTTAGTTGTTTTGGTTGTGTCTGACAATAGCTGTATATCATATTTGTATATATGCTAACTTAGAGATTAATTTTACAAGATGGATAAAGACACGAGAATGCTGCATTGCTACTGAGCTAAATGCTGTATTACCTGACTTTATTAATCCTGATGTATTGCTACTGAGCTAAATGCTGTATTGCTACTCTGCAGAAGTATGACACAATGTTTGGACGGAGACGTTCTATCTTCTCGATGCATTCTTGAAACCGAACGCATTCCCTCTGGATGCCATTCCACCTTTTTTCAAGGGAGGTAGCATTTCTATCAGAGGCAAAATTCTTGTTGTCATGATAGTGTTGTGCTATCCGATTCCAATATGTGCCTTTTGGTTGATCACTTCCAATTCTTGGGTCAAATGTTATGGCCATCCAAGACCAACACAACTGGATGTCCTCATTGTGATTGTAGTTTCCTCCCCGCCCTCTGCTGCTGCCACTATCTGGGATTGGTGCTTGTGTGAGAAGCTCCAGATCGACTTCAGAGTCTTGTGTCTGCATGTCCAGAATTGACTGAGAACTGCCCATTGGGTCCTGTAAAAAATAAATGTGTTAGTAGGTCAATGCAACCAAAAAAGAAAACAATAGACAAACCCATCAAAGCTTATGGTCAGCAACACTGCATATTATCCATGATGGTTAGAGCTTTCTAATAAAGGATAATTCTGTTTTAGAATCAATATATGTGATTCAACAAAGCAGTATAACTATTATTAAATGCAGGCTTTCCCCACTAGAGCACAATTAATAGGCTTGATATGCCATTCAAGAGGTTATGGGACATGCCAATTGCCTGCTAGTGCTATGTTATCCATATAATGTATCAAGATTCAAGCTCCAATGCAAAAACAAAGAGGTCATGAAACCATTTGGCACAACTCAGTGCCACCTATATATTCAAAGTAAAGATTGGCAGACAGCACTATCTGAAGACTGCAAGTTGGGAAAATATATCAATTTGTCAATATAGGACCATCAATCAATTATAAATATTGAGATAGGCATCAAGACAAACTAGAGAAAATATTTCTTTGGCTTTGCAAGGCAACAAGAGCTTTCAGTAATCATGCCTACTGTAACATTGAACAGAAAGGCATCTTAATTATAATCAATAAAGGCATCTTAATTATATTCCCAACATGGCAGCAACAGAAAATTCACAAATAAGCAAAAGCATGTACCTGCAGCTCTTGCATGGTGTTGTTGGCAGTCGGGGTAGGGCTCCAGTCAAAGATTGGCATCGAGGACGAGCTGAAGTAGTCGCCGTCGTCCTGGAGTGACGTCGTTGAGGTGGGTCTTCGGGTGTCCGAGGCGGTGGCGGCGACTTCCATTGAAGTCTTCTGGACTTGGTGCGACGGAAGTTGTGCCGGCTCGGAGAAGCTCGGCGTTTGGGCCTTCCTGCCGGCGCTGGTGAAGACAGAGCGCCTCTGCTGTGCTTCATGGCTGGGAGCAGGCAGGCGGAGGCCGGGTGGAGGCGCTTCGAATAGCTGGCGACGAAGGAAGGCGCCGGGTGCGAGCGCGGCGTCGGGGACCTGGGGTGGCCGGACGCCGCCGGGATCGACCCCGGCGTCGAGGTAGGTCTCCTGGCGAGGTAGGACGCCGCCAGGACGAGGAACTGCCGGTCGTGTGGGTGCCACAAACGTCGAGCGGCGTTTCTTGGATGCCGATGTGGTCGCGGCCGGCCGGGGAGGGCGCACGTCGCCGGAGATGCCGCCAGGCAGCAGCGCCCCGGCCAGGCGCGGTAGCGGCCTGGTCCGGCTCGGCCCGTCGCTGGCGGTGCCCGAAGCAGGCCGTCCGTCCCCCAGAGGGGCGGATCCGGCCATGGCGGGCGGCGGGCGAGGATCCCCGGCGACGGATTGGCGGGATGTCGCGGCGGCGGCCGGCGCGGGATTCGGCGACCGAGCGAGCGGAGGAGAGGAGAAAGAGGAAAAAGATGAGGTGGGGCCCACGTGTCGGGTGGGAATGGAGGGCCTCTAGATGTAGGGGGCCTGGACCAAAATTTGGTAGCCTCCATAAAATGGTAGCCCATTTAGGGGCTCCACTGGAGTTGTTTTTTTTATCTGAGAGACTAAAAGAAGAGATAGAGGCCCATTTGAGGGCTCGGCTGGAGTTGCTCTTATGTATTAGTCGTTGTTAATTAGGAAGAATTGTTGTGGTGAGCCAAACAAAAATATGGACAAAAATGCAGGAATATACTATAGACCTCTCTTGCAATGCAATGGTACTGTGCAGTCCACACAATAGAGCATATAATGAATTGATCACGTACTCTAGGGAAAAAAACAGATATGGAACATTAGCAAGGAATGGGTTCAACACATATGGCGCACATGGTCCATCTTCATTTTATTTCTCATTGCTCACCCACAACTACCCCACATATAGTAATTACATTCTCTCAGCTAATTAATGGAGTACTCCATAATTTAACTTTTGGGGCAGTGTGTTAAACACACAGGTTTTGTCGAAAAGCATCTACTGTGATCGCCTTGGCAGCACCAGCACTGATTAGGCAATGGACAGCCATTGCCAGATTTAGCGCCATCGATGCATATTCCTTTTCCTGGATCAACCTTCTGGTTACCCAGTTCATCCATGACTGCTCGGCCTATTTTTGAAACATGAAAAGCAAATCTGTTAATATAAGTTACATACATATATACACAGACGATATTACTCTAAAATAAAGCCGATAGATGTAATGAAACTACACGTTCATTAGTGTCTCTGTCCCAGCTAGTTGATCTTAAACGAAAGAAAAATATCAGCTACTCTGAAGTAATCAACGCTGGAAGACAATGGAAACAACATTTTGTTTTATGATCACTTACCCTCAGCATGAATGGAAAAGCATCCGAGTAGCAGCAACGAAAAAAGGAGCACTAGTGCATCACTGCGCATTGTGCGTCTCTCCATGCCGCACAGAACGAAAGCTTCTTGTATGGTCTTAGGAGGTGTGTTGTGCTGGAATGTGGTGCATTGACACATACATCGATCGTTGTATATATAGGACAAAAAGATTCTATGCATACACGACAATAATTAGCAAAAATTAGGGACTGCCAGCTAGTCATAGATACAGTCATTTTAAAGTTATAAATGGGGTATAGATTTCTCCTTTTTTAAAGTTGGGTCCAGGTTCATCCTATGGATTGATTTCTGGATCCAATTGTTTGATACCTATCAATGCATTGGTGATACTAGAAAATTTTCATATTTTAGAAAGAATCGATTACTTACAACCTTTAGACCATATATCAGTCTGTAATTTTGAGAGCATATGTTATCTAGTCTTTACTGGGTTAATTTCCTGCTATCTTTCCACAATCCTCTAAAAATGGTAGCCATATTTTTTGACCTGAAAACTGTGGGGAAAAATCCCCCAGTGAGATCATTTTTATGTATACAAAAAAGACATGGAAACAAACAGGAGGCCAATAAGGAACTGGCCACAACTCACACAACAGAAAAGAGAGAACAGAAAAAGAACACCCACACACACCTAAAACACTAACAACCACTGGCCACAACACACACAAGAGAAAAAAGAGAAAAAGGGAAAAAAACACGCCCTAAAACATAGAGAAACTAAAGCCATGGGGACACTGCAAGAGACACTGAAGGGACCCAACAGGCTCCAGCACGGCAAGCTGATCCAAGTCAGCAAAAGAGTAGAAACAAAAGCCCCATCTCTCAATGTTATCTATCCATGAAAAAACTGTTGTATGGAACTCTTCCTTTATCATGGGTAAATGCGGGATAATATCTTTCTTTAGGGTATATTTCCATTAAGCAACACTAGTCCATCAACCCGTGCTCCCGCACGGGCTAATATTTAAAAACTATTGTATTTAAAATTATTCAAAAACTAAACTACTTCTATAATAATCAAAATTGTTTACATACTACTCTTTCGTTTTTGTCAATACTTCAACATAATGCTCATATAGATGTGTACTTATCTTTTTCATTTATGATTGATTTTTAATTAGTAATTACTATATACACTTTTTCATCCACATTCATACTTCTTACATTTTGTATCGTGTCTCCATACATTATATTTAACATAAAATCAATATTTTTCATTACTTCCTCACAAATCTTTACCTATTTCTAAATAGAGGATTGCTTCTTCCTTTTTTCCATCCTGACAGATGGGTCCCACCTATTGCGATGAACTGTAACCACGGTTCTCTGTCGACATCAGTTTTCTAATTGGATTAGAGTCCTAACTGAACCTATCAATCTTTATCTCCTACCTCTCTATCTATATATATTTTTACCTATTTCTAAAGGAAGGAACGTTTCAGCGGTCTGTCATATACGTCTCACGATCGGATTAGACATGCTTCATCTTGTCCCCTAATTGGATTAGGAGTAGTCCATTGTATACCGCAATCAGATTAGAAAAAGCAAGTTAATTATTTTAACTTGCTTAGAAAACGATATAACGGTCTTCATCCATAGCAACGCACACGCAAGGTTGCTAGTACATGTATAAATGATCTACATGGTGACACTGATGTGTATATATCTTAACTTATTATTTTTATGTTAACAATGATAAATTACCATAATTTAGAATCATATATCGGTGGGACGCACATGAAGATAATTAGATTAAGATTTAGGTGTTTAGTTTAGGTTATCTTTAATAACAACATACGTGGGTAACTTAGATACAACTTTGAATGTCATTTTAAGTTATCCTTTATAATGATATGCATGAGAAAATTAGGTATAAATTATGGGGTTAATTTAAATTATTTTTATAATGGCATAGCTCGATAATTTACATATGTTTTCAGATTTATTTTAGAATACTTTTATAATGATAGTGGTGGGTAACTTTTTTAAAAAATATAATAGACCAATGACTATGGTTATTAGAATTTACATTATCGACGTTTCTGATTTTTGTGGGAATTTCTAGGATTTATCTTTTTTCTAGCATGTCTCGTGAAAACTAATGCGAAGTCTCTAATTAAAAAATTAAGACTAACATTTCTACCAAACTATTATGAGTTATCTCTTATTTGTTTAAATATTCAAACACAATACCTATATAGATATATACTTATTATTTTCATTCAATTGTGATAGATCTTTATTAGTAATTACTCTATAATATTTCTATACACAATTATAATCTTTAAATTTTTACTTTGCATCACATGTATGCCTTGAATTTATGTAATGAACCTTAAGTTTGAACTATAATTTTAACTTAGAATTCTATATTGTCATCACTTCCCCTATATATTTATAAATGACAACACATATTATGCGTATATACCTTAATCACTATATAATTTACCTATAGTGTATGGAATACACAATTTAGAATCTTATACCGGTTTATATTTTTAATTAAGATGATTTGGATTCCAATGTAGGATTACCTTGTTATTTTTAGTAATGACATATGTGGGTAATATAAATGTAAAGTTAAAGGGTTAGTTTAAGTTATTTTTAGGTATTCGTAGTGGGTAATTTAGTTGCAAATTTATGAGGTTATTTTAAATATTATTTATAACGCCATAGTGGGTAATTTTGATGAAGATTAGGGGATTACTTTAGTTTATTTTATATAATGGCAGAAGTGGGTAATTTTGATATAGATTTAGGGGGTTACTTTAAGCTATTTTTATAATGGCATAGGTGGGTAATTTTTTAGACAATATAATAGATCTAATGGCTATGATGATTTGAGTGTTTCAATTGATGGCCAGAAGTTTTGCTTTTTTGTGAGAATTTCTAGGATTTCTCTCTTTTTCTAGAGTGTCCACCTAGGATCCTAGGTGGCTTCATCTGAAGGTTTCAAATGGAGTCTCCAATTAGTAATAGTAAGATTAGGTGCTTTGCGTTCGAAGGTAAGAGCATTTTTGTTTCCAAATCCCCAGTCAGCAATTGTGAATATTTCATAAAAAAAAAGGAGGCAAAAGAATCATAAGCTTGCAGTACCATACCGTAAGGTCAAGGCTTGCGTCCCGCTGAGAACCGATGGAGAACCAGTAGGAGATAATAGTTGAGCACACAAAAAAAAAGTATCCATTGCAAAGGCTTAGGAGCTAAATAGAGCTGAAACTGTTTTTTTCCTCGAATATGCAGAAGAGTTGTCAGTTGTGTATTAAAAAAGGAAAAAACGGTCCATTACTAAGTGAAGCCACCGCTGCACCCAGACCTAAAGCTTGGAGCCCTCGTGTTCCCGAGAGACTCCAAAGGTGCCATTCATCTTCAAAAGAGCAGAGCATTTTTTTGCTTCCATAACAGCCAGGCTCCCAAGACCACTACTGTGTTGATCCCTTCTCTTTCCTTTTGGCGCTCGTTTGCCGCTTTTTCTCCACCAATCAGCAAAAGTTCACTCATTCCGGCTTGGCACACATGTCTGACAACCCAAAGGTGCTAGCACTTTGAACCAAAACTCCCGATCGAGCAAAGACGCAAGAAGTGAGGAGGTGTTGGATTGTTTCGTCTGATTGATCACAAAGTGGACATTGGCTGGGGTTTCGTTTAGCTAAACGATCTGATGTCCTGCAATGATTCCGAATAGCCAACCATAGAAAAACCCTGCACTTGGCTGGGCCCATGTTCTCCATATAAGTCACATCATGGTTCGAAGGTAATCGACCCATTAAAGAAAGCCCCATAGGCTGATTTTGGATGAGAAAGTCGTCCCAGAGCTCTCAAATTTCGAAGTGTGCTGATCCTCCTCTTGTGTCAGCGCAAAGTTTTCAAGTAGATCCCAAAGCTGGATGTATTCGAACGGAGCGATCAAAGAAAGTCCTCCCTACACATTACTGTTAGAGCATCGGCCACTGAGCTGCTCCTCTGAAGTTTCATGGGGACCGCGTTGATCATGGATGGGACAAGGCCCTTGATGCAGCACCCAAAAAGCCATCTTTCAGTCCAGAAAAAAGGTGTTGCATCCATTACCAATCTGAGACTCCAAAGCGATAGAAAAATAGTGCCTGAGCATTGTGGTGTATTGGGATGTGTAGTAGTCCTTGCCAGGACCTGGTCCTGTCAGTCTTCCTTAGCCATGCATACCCACCGTATTTGCAATGACCACATCATAAACTGAAGGTTAAGAACTCCAGGCCACCGATGTCGAGTGGTCTGTGCTTTATCCCAACCCACGCGAGTATGAGGATAGACCTAAGAACTCAACATGAACACTAGAAAAAATGTGGTGGAACACAACTAGCATCTTTTTTATCTATTCTATTTCCTTGTTCATTTCAAAAGATTACATAGATATATATGTAGGGGCAGCACCTAGCAGATTCCACAATGCTAAGGTATGTTCACATTACCTAGAGACCCTTTGACTAACACATGTACAACTCCTTTCACACATGCGTGTATAACCCTTTCACATATGCATGGAGCTTGATTAATCTTCTCATGCGTGTTCACAACTAACACATGCATGTTATGTCAAGATTAATTTCCATCATTCTCCCCTTAATGAGAGAGTCAGTACTAAAGATGATTTCACCAGCTCAACAGATTTTCCTTGCACTTGCCACCCGATATTCTATCTGCTCCTGCCCAAAGGAAAGATCTTCGCTTGGAGTCTAGCCCTTTTAGGATGTCCTTTGGTGGGATGAGGGCCGTGAGGAAGTATACTGCTTGTGAGGAGAGTACCGATTTGACGAGTGTGTTTCGGCCAGCTGTGGTGAGAAGTGGCCCCTGCCAATTGGCCACCCGACCAGCGGCATTGTCGAGAAGTGGTCAGACGCGGCCGGAGCGAGCGGGGCAGGTGGGCAATTGAACCTCCCGAGCATGGATTCGGCGTCGAAGCAGGGACTTGGCGAGATTGCCCTGGTGAATCCATGGGATTAAGAGGATGAGGACGCACACAAGGGGGGTGGGGTGCTCCTCCCTGCCGTGCGTGTTTTTTGTGGGTCGCCTCCACTGTGTGGTTTGTGAGGTGTGGATTTCGGATGCGTGAGCAGACCTTTTTCAACCGGGTTAGTGATAGTGGCAGCCCCAAATATGTGAAGGGGAAGCTCATGCGCTTGGCCGGAAAATCAACGAGTATCGACTGGATATCAATGCTGGTGCAGTGTATCGGCGCGATCATGCTCTTGTCCAGGTTAGTGACGAGACCTGTCACGTTGCCAAAGTGCTGTAGAATTTGCTTGAAAGCCTCAACATCCCCAGCCTTCAGCGACAAGAAGACGACTGCATCATCAGCATACAGAGAAACTCTCAACCTGGCCCTTTGTCCTCGCAGCTTTGATAGGATGCCCAACTTAGTGGCGCGGTCTAGTAGCCTTACAAGAGGATCAAATGCGAGCACGAACAGCAGCGGGGACAACGGATCGCCCTGCCTAAGCCCTCGACCGTGTTGGATTAGCGGTCCCGGTCGGCCGTTGATGATTACCTTGGAAGTCGACGATGTCCGATCGAGACCAGCCAGTTTCACCAACGAGGAGGGAAACCGAGTCGTTGTAGGAGATCAAGTAGGTAGTCCCATCTTACAGAATCAAACACCTTTGCTATGTCAAGCTTTAGGAGTAAGGCCGGCGTCCGTGTTCTGTGAAAACACCTCGCTAGGTTGCGGACATACAAGTAGTTATCATGGATTGCCCGTGTTTTGATGAAAAAGCAATTTGGTTTGGCGAGACGAGGCCATTCATTAGTGGCTGCAGTCGAAGCGCAAGGATTTTTTGATTAGCTTTGCCACTCCATGGATCAAGCTAATTGGCCTATAGTCAGTTATCCGTGCAGCCCCCTCCTTTTTCTGAACAAGAACAATGTTTGCTGTATTGAGGGGCGCAAGGTGGTCTGTACGCTGGTAATGAAAGCTGTGCATGACGCACATGACATCCTGCTTGATGATATCCCAACAAGAGGAGAAGAAAGCAACCGTGAATCCATCTGGTCCGGGCGCCTTATCCTTTGGCATTTGCTTGATTGCGTGAAGGACCTCTTGTTCAGTGAATGGTGTGTCCAGGGGGCAAGATCATGATGTCCCACCCCGCTGTAACAGATAAAGATTATCATCTACGTCCTGCGATACCAATACCAGACAGAAACAAACAGATGCTTTGCCAGTAACAGATCGCTCTGCGATTTGATTATGTTTGCATTAGCGGTACCAGTCCATCATCCAAACAGCACCTAAATGGTATAAACCTTATCTAAGAACAAACAGTAGCCCTACCATCTACAGATGATCCAATGTGACTACATATTTCTTGTTAGCATCCAATTAAGCTCAGTCCATAGTAGTTATAATTAATAAATTAAGCCATATACGCTCTGCAGGAATATCAGAGCATGCAAATCAGCACACATTCTTGCTGTTACAAACAGCAAGGCACACCTCAGTCCTATAAAATCCTTAACACACCTTTTCTATATTATCTTGTACACATTCTTTTTGCTTCCATGGCTCTATAAATTAATAATATTGTCCTCATATATGAAATATTTCATTTATATAAACTGGTAAAATCATCCAAGAATATGGCTAGCCACTTGAAGCCACCAGTACATGTGATTAATGATTTATATACAATATATGAATAAGAAGTAACATTATTAACTAACCTCCAGCAATAATTTAAGTCACATACCTGCAGTTACCAAATACCAAGGTGTGGCCTAGCAACCTCAAGGACCCCCAGAATAAATTCGGACCAAACAAATTGACAGGGCTTCAAAAGCAGTACATGAATGCCACCTTGCACAGTGATGCCTGCGTACTGCACAAAATAAATGGAATCACCATTAACTCTAGACCAAGTACAGTAGGTCATAGACACAATAAAAATACAATATAACTAGATCTAAAGAAGAAGAAAAATAACCTGAAACAGGACATTGAGAGTATCAGTGCATCGAGCAGCATAGTCGGTGGCAGCCACAAAGAGCACCAAAAGGAAGTACCATGATATGTTACAGATATTCTCCAATGTGCTATGTGCAGCTATGTGCACCAAAAGGGTTAAAAATGCACTGATCATGATATGTTACAGATATTCTCCAATGTGCTATGTGCAGCTAGCATCTCAGAGGCCATGTGATGAAAGAATCCAATGCGAATAAGCTTTTAATCTTTAATACTCGGATGCAGTCTGTTTAGTAGCCTGTGGATGCTGAGTTTAGAGGATTATCTAGTAGTAAAGCTCTGGTGTGTAGACTCTGTTCTCGCTGGTAGCGTGTCTGCTACTTCAGCTCTTGTTTTAAGTGCAGGACGTCTGGGTCTGTGAACTTGAGAACTGGTTTCCCCAATTGCTCGATCAAATGTAAGGCTCGTTAAGCTTTCAATAAAGCTGGGCATAATGCCGGCCTTTGATCGAAAAGGGCTTATTTCTAAGGAAGATTTTAAGCTGAAACATACTTTAACATTATTTGTGATGAAAATTATTATCCTTTTCAGCAGGGTATAGCATTTGATTCTACTGATTTATGGGAGTCAATAGACGTCTTCCAGGGCGTGCATATATTCAATAGATTTGCAAATTACAAAGTGATCAGCCCCCAAGGCACTGTCCATGTTCTTGCAGCACTGGCTGCTCCATTCATCCCATGGTTCAAGAATGCCCACTGGATTTCATCAAGCAAAGCATACAGTGATTTGTCTGCTTTAAAGAATGAGTAAGCAGCGAAAAAAGACTCTTACCTTTAATCAACAGAAACCACGACATTCAAATGTTTTGGAGGTGGTTTAGACAGAAAATCTGCAAGAAATTCGTGTAGAAAAAATTAAATAGTTTCTTAGAGCACGATTTTCTTTAGAAAACATAGTGTTATTTTGATCTGTATCATTAACAAATTGCCATGCTAGAAACTACAGAGGGTCAGAGATAAATGAAGTAATTAAAACATGTTTTGTTTACAATTAATAAGCATGCTTGCTTTGATTCTTGACAAACCACAGGCCCAATGACAGCAGAAGGAACTAACCCAGGCTATTTTACTAATACAAGAATTTCCCAGCCTAGAATTTCAAATAAATTGCTGCCAATGATCTCTTGACAGAATCATTTTCAATTTGTGAATTCTTTGCATGGTCGAATGTCAAACCTAACCTATTTTGCTCAAACGAAATACTCTATCTTCTAGACTACATAGCTCTAGTGCTAAACAATTCAAAAATGGATCAAGCAATTTGTATATAAACACATATTTTTTTCTATTGAGTAAGTATATGCATTTATAAGATGTCGTATAGTTCAACTGGTTGTAATTGTGAAGGGGACAATTATGAAGAGAGAACAGAGATGTTTCATCCAAATAAAACTAGATGTACACTATTTCCAAAAACTGGAAAACGTTCCACACTAGCATTTGTGCAAAAAGTATCATTTCATCTAATCATTCTCTAATCCCATAGGTCATTAAAAGCAATGTTCCCTATAAAACAATAAAAAACTCAACATTGTCACACTATTCTATCTGGAAGGGTGAACGATGCAGAACCCTTCCTCGAAACAACGAGATAGGAGTATTTTAAATACTGTATATAAGCAACATTGCCCGTGTTTGAAAGGCAAAAAAAGCACAGCTAACCAATATCAATGCGATCTCACTACGATTAAGTTTCTGAAGCAAAACAACCATATTGTTCAGGGATATACTCACTCTTTACCATATTGTCCACTGATTATACATTAAGTTAGGGACTGAGAGAAGAAGATCAAGAGTGCTGCCAGATGAAATTAAGAAAAATAGAGCACAACAGTAGCATACCGTGATCCTAACAGTGACATCTGACAGTCACCACACCAACCGGATAGATCTCTGCTGCAGAGGCAAAACGCAAATGGGAGGTCAAGGCAAATTGGGGAGAGCAGGAGGATTTCATAAATCATGTACTCATGTACTATGAACGTTGCCCATGTCGTCAACTGGAGTAGATTGCGAAGAAATTATTCTACCTAAAAATCTGGAAGTCAAAAAGCAGCATCCAGATCCAAATGATCATTCAGAAGAAATTCTACTCACCGTCTGCAGCGACTACCGGCTGGCCATTAGATTATTCGGAGAAGACAAACCAATCCAATGAAATCAAACTGACACCACCACAGGTCCATGTCGTAACTTGAGCATTCAACAACAAACAAATCGCAAGTCATCTGCAGCGGCAGAACAGACGGGAGACGACGATGCACTGCACAGAGGTGGATACAAACAAATCCGTGAAGAGGAGAGGACAGGATTTACAAATCCACCAAAGGGAAAATACGCACTAGTTAGAAGACAACGTTAACAGGATCTCGACCACGACCTGCTCATCGCTGCCCACGGTGCCGGTGCACTGGTCCTGACCGCCACTGTTGCATCCACGCCGGCCGCTGCCAAGTGGAAATAAGATCTGCATTGAGGATCCGCTTGCTATTGCGAACTCGAAGGAATTGAGATCATTATTACTCGGTTATTTGACCTTTAGTTTCCAGCCGAATATTTAGGGCTTGTTCGTTTATTTGTAATACACATGGATTTGAGAGGGATTGAGGAGGTTTAAGGGGTATTTTAACTTGTTGGGGATTTAATCCCTCCAATCCACCTCAATTACACCCCAACCGAACAAGGCCAGGCTAACTGATCAGCAATGCATTAATTTTATGACCGCTTACCTGATGATGGCAATCCTAACGACGGGAATCGTTTTTGGTCGTCGGAAACGTGGTCGTTGTTAGTTAGGACGATTTGTTGTAGTGAGCCAAACAAAATATGGACAAAAATGCAGGAATATACTATAGACCTCTCTTGCAATGGTACTGTGCATTCCACATAATAGAGCATATAATGAATTGATCACGAGCTCTAGGAAAAAAAAACAGATATGGAACATTAGCAAGGAATGGGTTCAACACATATGGCGCACACGGTCCATCTTCATTTTATTTCTCATTGCTCACCCACAACTACCCCACATATAGTAACTACATTCTCTCAGCTAATTAATGGAGTACTCCATAATTTAACTTTTGGGGCAGTTTGATTCACACACAGAATTTGACGAAAAGCATCTACTGTGATTGCTTTGGCAGCACCAGCACTGATGAGGCAATTGTGGACCGCAGCCATTGCCAGATTTAGTGCCATCGATGCATTGTCCTTTTCCTGAATAAACTTTCTGGTTACCCAGTTCATCCATAACTGCTCGGCCTATTTTTGAAACATGAAAAGCAATTCTGTTAATATAAGTTACATACATATATACACAGATGATATTACTCTAAAATAAAGCCGATAGATGTAATGAAACTACACGTATATTAGTGTCTGTCCCAGCTAGTTGATCTTAAACGAAAGAAAGAGAGAGGCCTTGAAACCATATGTATTTTTGGAATAAAAGGACGAGAAGAAAAATATCAGCTACTCTGAAGTAATCAACGCTGGAAGACAATGGAAACAACATTTTGTTTGGTGATCACTTACCCTCAGCATGAATGGAAAAGCATCCGAGTAGCAGCAATGAAAAAAGCAGCACTAGTGCATCACTGCACATTGTGCGTCTCTCCATACCGTACAGAACGAAAGCTACTTATTATATGGTCTTAGGAGATGTGTTGTGCTGGAATGTGGTGAATTGACACATACATCGATCGTTGTATATATAGGACAAAAAGATTCTATGCATACACGACAATAATTAGCGAAAATTAGGGACTGCCCGCTAGTCATAGATACAGTCATTTTAAAGTTATAAATGGGGTATAGATTTCTCCTTTTTTTAAGTTGGGTCCAGGTTCATCTTATGGATTAATTTGTGGATCCAATTGTTTGATACCTATCAATGCATTGCTGATACTGGAAAAATTTCATATTTTAGAAAGAATCGATTACTTACAACCTTTAGACCATATATCAGCCTGTAATTTTGAGAGCATATGTTATCTAGTCTTTACTGGGTTAATTTCCTGCTATCTTTCCACAATCCTCTAAAAATGGTAGCCATATTTTTTGACCTGAAAACTGTGGGGAAAAATCCCCCAGTGAGATCATTTTTATGTATACAAAAAAGACATGGAACAAACAGGAGGCCAATAAGGAACTGGCCACAACTCACACAAGAGAAAAGAGAGAACAGAAAAAGAACACCCGAGCACACCTAAAACACTAACAACCACTGGCCACAACACACACAAGAGAAAAAAGAGAAGGGAAAAAAACACGCCCTAAAACATAGCAAGGAACATATACAGAAACTAAAGCAATGGGGACACTGCAAGAGACACTGAAGGGACTGTTGACAACCAAAATTGGCACCGGTTGGATTTGGCAGTCAGTCTGGGCTAACCGGTCTAAACGGGGTGCCTAAATGGTTAGACTGGTCTGTGAGATGTCCTCAAAACATGAATTGGACTTGGCCATTGGATAGTTCTCATCGAGACGATCAAAATGCATATGTGGAATGCTCAATTTCGAGTCCAGATGAGAGAGTTATGGTGCCAGCAAGATTTCAGCTCTATTGCAGGGAAAACCGGTTAAACCTATTCTAAACCGGTTAGACCGGTCTGATCAAAGTCTTCAAAGTGCTAATTTGACTTGCCCAATGCGAATATCTCGTCGAATAGATCAAGATTCATATATAAAACGTCTGATTTGGACTTCGGATGCAGGAGATATGACTTCGGGAGATTCTGCACTTAGGAAAGGCGGTTAGACCGGTTTGCCAGGGCGGTTAGACCGATATTGGTCTGTGTAATCCGATTAGGATTCTTAGTTTGTGTAGATTACGAGTTGTAAAACCTTTTCCCACGGGTACAGACCTCCTCACCCTATATTTATGAAGGGCCATGGCCGATTGAGGGTATCCCAATCGAATCAAACAACAATGCATTTACTTTTTATCCTCGAAACCCTAGATCTCTTTTCCAACCTCTCAATGCTGTTCGTCTTCTTATCTCCATGGTCAAGATGGCGTCCTAAGGCTTGCTGGTCAACCTAGGGCACGTCCGGCGACGTCCTCACCCTAACGGGGTCCCTCCCGGGCGAGAACTTCGACGGCCTTTGCTAGTTTGCTCGTAAACTAGTCGTTCTTCGCTACGTAAGTGCGTCGGTTATCCTTTGCTGGTTTGCTCGTAAACCTCACCGTCCTTCACCACATAAGCGTGATAATTATCCTCTCGAACGATCGATTCGGACCAAACCCTAGAATACCGGTTTAACCGGGTTCCCATATCGGTTTAACCGGGTTTGGCAGGAAGCACGATTCGGTCTGTTTGCGACCCGCGCGATCTAGCGCTCTCGTGTGTTGACCGAATTTTGCGTCAACATACTTTTGGCGACTCCGCTGGGGAATACTATTCTAGATATCTCAACATCCGAATTTTTCTAACCTAGCCAATTACCTAATTGATCTATTACTTTGGTTCGCCACTATTGTTACATCTGGTCTTTTTGGGACCGATTGTAACTACACTTGTGATATTGCATCAGGCAGCTCAAGCCGATTGCATTGCACTTGCTTGCTGCTGTATATTCTGAAAATCAAAGAAAGGCAAAGTAGTAAGGATTTTATTGGTCATTGATTGCTTGGATTATCAAGAATATCTGGATTTATTTACTACAAGATCAGAAGCATCAAGGCTTATTATGGCGGGTTATTCGTACACTCCACAACAATATCACTACAATGAACCCGAGGTACAAGTTGCAAATATGTTAGATTTTTCTAATAATTATTTTACGAGTACCACAAATCCTCATGTTGATGTTGCTATATATGATACTAGTAGGCATATTGCATCGGCTAGTCATTGTTCAGATAATGCTTTCAATTATATAAATTATAATTCTGAATGTTACATGCAAAAGCCATTGTCAAATAATATGTATACTTTAGATTTTAATGTTACTAACAACATGCAACATTATTCTCAGACACCGGCAGTGGAACAAGTTCAAATGCCGGTTAATGATTATCAAGGCCAAATTAACATTGTGAGTTTGGCCAATTTTTATGAAGCACCATGTTTTAATGATTCTAGTAATATTGAGCAAGGTGTTTCATCTTTTAATTCATCGGTAGAAAATTCACAATATTTGGTTTCGCCACAATACATGCCGATGAATGAGGAAATTGGCCATACTAATTTTAGTTATCCGGCTAGTTATTCTCAATTACCATATGTTGCACAACATGCTACTGGAGTGGAGGTTACATCTATTTTTTTAGCACCATATGCAAATGCTAATAATCATAATTTGGCTCCAAGTGTTATTCATAACCATAGCCAAATTAATGAAAATTTAGCAAGCATGCATTTATCTCCACCTGTGCAGAAACATGCAGTAATTGCAAAATCGGAATATGCTATTTTTGAAAACAAAACATCCGATTTTCTAGATGAAGAAGTCAAATACGAGGATCTCTCTGAGGAGTATCGCCAGGAACTGGATATGTTTCTTAGAAAATCCAGACAGAAATACCTTTCTCAATGGGCAATTAATAAGGGAAAGAAGAACGATTCAGATTTGAGTAGTTCAGTTATTACAGCAACTGAACGATCTGAATCTGTTCAACTAAAAGAAACAAGTTTGGCTATACAAAATCAGTTCAATCATAAGAAAAAGGCCATACTTGATTTTTCTAAAGCCGAAGGTGTTGTGCAGTTTTCTAGTGATTATCATATCATTGAACGGTAAGTTCTGGCTAAGAAAAGTTTAATACATCAAACTGTTGAAAACCATGAGAAAGGAGATAAGGAGAAGACATTGGCATGTCAATGCAAGGTGATTTCCAGCAACCCTGGAAAAACCGATTTAACCGGTTCTGTAATCNAAAGCAATTCTGTTAATATAAGTTACATACATATATACACAGATGATATTACTCTAAAATAAAGCCGATAGATGTAACGAAACTACACGTATATTAGTGTCTGTCCCAGCTAGTTGATCTTAAACGAAAGAAAGAGAGAGGCCTTGAAACCATATGTATTTTTGGAATAAAAGGACGAGAAGAAAAATATCAGCTACTCTGAAGTAATCAACGCTGGAAGACAATGGAAACAACATTTTGTTTGGTGATCACTTACCCTCAGCATGAATGGAAAAGCATCCGAGTAGCAGCAATGAAAAAAGCAGCACTAGTGCATCACTGCACATTGTGCGTCTCTCCATGCCGTACAGAACGAAAGCTACTTATTATATGGTCTTAGGAGATGTGTTGTGCTGGAATGTGGTGAATTGACACATACATCGATCGTTGTATATATAGGACAAAAAGATTCTATGCATACACGACAATAATTAGCGAAAATTAGGGACTGCCCGCTAGTCATAGGAACAGTCATTTTAAAGTTATAAATGGGGTATAGATTTCTCCTTTTTTTAAGTTGGGTCCAGGTTCATCTTATGGATTAATTTGTGGATCCAATTGTTTGATACCTATCAATGCATTGCTGATACTGGAAAATTTTCATATTTTAGAAAGAATCGATTACTTACAACCTTTAGACCATATATCAGCCTGTAATTTTGAGAGCATATGTTATCTAGTCTTTACTGGGTTAATTTCCTGCTATCTTTCCACAATCCTCTAAAAATGGTAGCCATATTTTTTGACCTGAAAACTGTGGGGAAAAATCCCCCAGTGAGATCATTTTTATGTATACAAAAAAGACATGGAACAAACAGGAGGCCAATAAGGAACTGGCCACAACTCACACAAGAGAAAAGAGAGAACAGAAAAAGAACACCCGAACACACCTAAAACACTAACAACCACTGGCCACAACACACACAAGAGAAAAAAGAGAAGGGAAAAAAACATGCCCTAAAACATAGCAAGGAACATATACAGAAACTAAAGCAATGGGGACACTGCAAGAGACACTGAAGGGACTGTTGACAACCAAAATTGGCACCGGTTGGATTTGGCAGTCAGTCTGGGCTAACCGGTCTAAACGGGGTGCCTAAACGGTTAGACTGGTCTGTGAGATGTCCTTAAAATATGAATTGGACTTGGCCATTGGATAGTTCTCGTCGAGACAATCAAAATGCATATGTGGAATGCTCAATTTGGAGTCCAGATGAGAGAGTTATGGTGCCAGCTCTATTGCAGGGAAAACCGGTTAAACCTATTCTAAACCGGTTAGACCGGTCTGATCAAAGTCTTCAAAGTGCTAATTTGACTTGCCCAATGCGAATATCTCGTCGAATAGATCAAGATTCATATATAAAACGTCTGATTTGGACTTCGGATGAAGGAGATATGACTTCGGGAGATTCTGCACTTAGGAAAGGCGGTTAGACCGGTTTGCCAGGGCGGTTAGACCGATATTGGTCTGTGTAATCCGATTCGGATTCTTAGTTTGTGTAGATTACGAGTTGTAAAACCTTTTCCCACGGGTACAGACCTCCTCACCCTATATTTATGAAGGGCCATGGCCGATTGAGGGTATCCCAATCGAATCAAACAACAATGCATTTACTTTTTATCCTCTAAACCCTAGATCTCTTTTCCAACCTCTCAATGCTGTTCGTCTTCTGATCTCCATGGTCAAGATGGCGTCCTAAGGCTTGCTGGTCAACCTAGGGCACATCCGGCGACGTCCTCACCCTAACGGGGTCCCTCCCGGGCGAGAACTTCGACGGCCTTTGCTAGTTTGCTCGTAAACTAGTCGTTCTTCGCTACGTAAGTGCGTCGGTTATCCTTTGCTGGTTTGCTCGTAAACCTCACCGTCCTTCACCACATAAGCGTGATAATTATCCTCTCGAATGATCGATTCGGACCAAACCCTAGAATACCGGTTTAACCGGGTTCCCATATCGGTTTAACCGGGTTTGGCAGGAAGCACGATTCGGTCTGTTTGCGACCCGCGCGATCTAGCGCTCTCGTGTGTTGACCGAATTTTGCGTCAACATACTTTTGGCGACTCCGCTGGGGAATACTATTCTAGATATCTCAACATCCGAATTTTTCTAACCTAGCCAATTACCTAATTGATCTATTACTTTGGTTCGCCACTATTGTTACATCTGGTCTTTTTGGGACCGATTGTAACTACACTTGTGATATTGCATCAGGCAGCTCAAGCCGATTGCATTGCACTTGCTTGCTGCTGTATATTCTGAAAATCAAAGAAAGGCAAAGTAGTAAGGATTTTATTGGTCATTGATTGCTTGGATTATCAAGAATATCTAGATTTATTTACTACAAGATCAGAAGCATCAAGGCTTATTATGGCGGGTTATTCGTACACTCCACAACAATATCACTACAATGAACCCGAGGTACAAGTTGCAAATATGTTAGATTTTTCTAATAATTATTTTACGAGTACCACAAATCCTCATATTGATGTTGCTAGATATGATACTAGTAGGCATATTGCATCGGCTAGTCATTGTTCAGATAATGCTTTCAATTATATAAATTATAATTCTGAATGTTACATGCAAAAGCCATTGTCAAATAATATGTATACTTTAGATTTTAATGTTACTAACAACATGCAACATTATTCTCAGACACCGGCAGTGGAACAAGTTCAAATGCCGGTTAATGATTATCAAGGCCAAATTAACATTGTGAGTTTGGCCAATTTTTATGAAGCACCATGTTTTAATGATTCTAGTAATATTCAGCAAGGTGTTTCATCTTTTAATTCATCGGTAGAAAATTCACAATATTTGGTTTCACCACAATACATGCCGATGAATGAGGAAATTGGCCATACTAATTTTAGTTATCCGGCCAGTTATTCTCAATTACCATATGTTGCACAACATGCTACTGGAGTGGAGGTTACATCTATTTTTTCAGCACCATATGCAAATGCTAATAATCATAATTTGGCTCCAAGTGTTATTCATAACCATAGCCAAATTAATGAAAATTTAGCAAGCATGCATTTATCTCCACCTGTGCAGAAACATGCAGTAATTGCAAAATTGGAATATGTTATTTTTGAAAACAAAACATCCGATTTTCTAGATGAAGAAGTCAAATACGAGGATCTCTCTGAGGAGTATCGCCAGGAACTGGATATGTTTCTTAGAAAATCCAGACAGAAATACCTTTCTCAATGGGCAATTAATAAGGGAAAGAAGAACGATTCAGATTTGAGCAGTAGTTCAGTTATTACAGCAACTGAACGATCTGAATCTGTTCAACTAAAAGAAACAAGTTTGGCTATACAAAATCAGTTCAATCATAAGAAAAAGGCCATACTTGATTTTTCTAAAGCCGAAGGTGTTGTGCAGTTTTCTAGTGATTATCATATCATTGAACGGCAAGTTCTGGCTAAGAAAAGTTTAATACATCAAACTGTTGAAAACCATGAGAAAGGAAATAAGGAGAAGACATTGGCATGTCAATGCAAGGTGATTTCCAGCAACCCTGGAAAAACCGATTTAACCGGTTCTGTAATCCGGTCTGACCGGTTTATACAGGGAGCAACTGCTGTGGGCTGTCATCAAGAGAAGAAGTACGACACTATCTACATCAAGGTTCCACGCCTCTCCAACATATTTGATAAGTTATGCTGCACAAATAATTTATTTAATTCCCAATCTGATCATATGATTCCAGTTGATGCATCTAGCTGTAATATCATGATAAACAATAAAAAAAGATCGGTTGAGGAGAATAATTTACTTGTTAAAAGTAGCATGATTTCAGATTGTGTCGGCCATTGTACTGTAAAAGTTAGAAAGGCCGATAACAACAATATTTTGGCATTTAAGATTTCTACATCATCATTGTCAAAGTTTTTGTCTTCATGATTTGCTTGTGGTCATTCTGAATTTAAAAGCAAGAAACCAAAGTTGATAAACATTGTGAAGTCCGATGATAATATAGTGATCAAATCCAAAACATCGGGTAAGGGAAGCACAAGTAAATGTATAGCCTAATGGATCGATGATAAATCTGAACCGTTCGTTTGCTTAGCCTTGAAACCTTCTCCACAAAAGAATCAACTGAAGAAGACAAAGTACACTTTTGATTTGACTTTGTGTGATGATTTATTTGATATCTTGTTTGAGCATAATTTTATTAAGATATTTGATCACAAAGTCATGCCATCACTTCTGAAACTAAAAGAGCAAGAATATTGTAAGTGGCATAATTCATTTGGTCATAACACTAGCCATTGCAATATTTTTCGTCAAGTCATCCAATCGGCCATTAATGCAGGACGATTGGGGTTTGCTGAAATTTCAGAGGATGACCAGTTGACTCCAATTGGTTTTGGAGGCAAGAGATCGTTGGATCGGTTAGCATCAGCTGGTTCATACGAAGATCCAAGAGAAATTGATAGAGAGGAAGATCCAAAGCTCTCAAGTGATGAAAAGGACATCGTCTGTGACTTACAAGATCAAACACTTATTGAGGATGATGAGCCAATCAAAATACCAGAAGTTACTGGGAGGCAAACAGATTTTTCTCCATCAAACCAAGAACCTGTCCCTCCCATCGTGCTGAGTGCACAGGTCAGACCGGTTGGGCACACAGGTCTGACCGGTGTAGACCAACTGGTCAAACTGGTTCCCCTAACCGGTCAGACCGGTCCTGGTCTGAAAGATTTGGAGATGCCCAAATCTGGATCTTCCGTAGCTAATGAAGGTAAAGACCGTGTCAAGCACAATGGAAAAAGGCCGAAGCTTACTTTTGATGAGCTTCTGGCTAAATACCAAAAAGAAAATGAGGCCAAGCGTGCTAATCAGTCAAATGATGTTAAATCATCAAGATCATCTCCTAAAAGTAATTCTGGGAATTGGAATTGGCAAAGAAAAAACTTTCATTCAGCAGCATCATATTTTCCGTTTGGATCATCAATGCCAGTTCCATACGCTCCACATTCCCCTAGTTTTCACCCTTACTCATCATGGGGATGGAATGACCCATGGGCACATATTCCTTCATATTTTAGGCCTTATCTTGTAGAGTATGCGGCTCCAAGGAAACATTCATGTGTGAGGCAACCGTATGTTGAAAACGACCGTTTTGAGCATAAAGATCGGTCTAAAATTCAGAGCAAGAAAAAGGTTGTCAAACAGATTTATCGAGTGAAAAACGATGGCTGCAAAGATAAAAGTTCAGATCTGAATTCAACTTCTGAAAAGCCGATTAATGTTGAAAGCACTTCGGCTACTAGTGGCAAAGAAAAGGGAGAATTCATCGTTGATCCTCCAAGTGCCAAATCTGAACAAAATAAGTTGAGAGCACCAAAAATCAAGAAGAAAGCACTGCTGTCCAAAACTGAAGCAAGGCCAAGTCACCTACTTGGTTTATCTCATTGGCAGAAGAAGAAATTACAAAAACTTGGTGCTCAAGAACTGACAAAGGTGGGCATGGCATGGGTTCCTAAAGTAAACATTCAAATTCAACACAAGGACGATGTTGAAGAAAAAGGTGCAACACAGTTGAAGAAGAAGAAGATGTGGCTGAAAAAGAAGACCCCTGAAGTTGCATGTAAGAATTCAACACTTGGGGATCAAGATAAAAGTCAAAACGCCGGATCTGACAGAACCGGTTTGCCTAACCGGTCTGATCGGTTTGCATCTGAGAATTCTGATGGTTTTAAAAAAAGGAGAAAATCCGGGAAGCGACCTTCAAATATGAGGTTTGCTCTGAATCATCAAAATTATTGGCCATTACATCGTCCATTTGCTTTACAAATGCCACATATGCCTATGTCTTGGAATTCATCCTTAGGTATGTTTGGAAATCCCTCACACTCTTATTTTGATCCTTGGGTTCTACATGGATCTTTATATCATGGGAGGTTGTCACCAAATTATTATGCATATTGATTAATTGCAACAAGTGTTGCTATTAATTTTCAAAAGCCGAAATATTCAGTTCTTTGAGATGGTTTAATTTCTGAATTTATATCTCTTGCCACCCTTTTATTTCGGTTGTACATACTCTTATGGATGAATTCTCTATGGATGATATTTCATTATCGTCCTTGGCAACATATATGGCCGATGGATCTCTTTGATCATCATCCTAAAGTGATAGCTTCCCGACGAGAGATCATTTTTGACCTTATTGGTATCTTAAGTGCTCGGGGGGCAAGATATTAGCAAAATGAGTGATTCATCACCATGGGCTTTATATTTACACAATCGACTTGCAAAGTGTTTCAGAACATTGTGATATCCTTATTTCACCAAATGGTATTGTTTTGAGACCTTTGGCTGGTTGGAGTGTTTAGCCTTTATGAACAAGCCAAATATGAAGTTTTCTATTCAGGCTAGGAAGTTTTATGATCTTTAGTTGTGAATCTTGTTGAGGCATTTGGTAATTCATTACTAGAGACATAAAAAATTCAGAATTGACACTTTGGAACAATGAACATCAGGTTATAATATCCAAAAGGACATTCACATGAGAAAGACCGATGTTTAGCAGATTTCAGGGTGCACATTCTTGATAGACCAGTCTAATCGCTATTGAGATCGGTCAGATTGGTATGGCTACTACTTTGGTTATTGAAATTTCGGAACTTGGTGAGGCCAAGGTTAGTAGTTCGAGAAATGTTGCTGTTGATTGTTTACATAATCTGAGATGCATTAAAGGACAAGGCAAGATAGAAAAGGGGAGTAAGGCGTTCAAGGTCAACAATGGTGACTTCAATAGTAATCAGATTTTTGACATAAGCAAGACATTGTTCCTGTGCATTTCTGGTGCTGATAAGTATTTCTTGGTACGCAAGCTTTACCAAGAAACAGGGGGGGCATATGTTGACAACCAAAATTGGCACCGGTTGGATTTGGCAGTCAGTCTGGGCTAACCGGTCTAAACGGGGTGCCTAACCGGTTAGACCGGTCTGTGATATGTCCTCAAAATATGAATTGGACTTGACCATTGGATAGTTCTCGTCGAGACGATCAAAATGCATATGTGGAACGCTCAATTTGGAGTCCAGATGAGAGAGTTATGGCGCCAGCAAGATTTCAGCTCTATTGCAGGGAAAACCGGTTAAACCTATTCTAAACCGGTTAGACCGGTCTGATCAAAGTCTTCAAAGTGCTAATTTGACTTGCCCAATGCGAAGATCTCGTCGAATAGATCAAGATTCATGTATAAAACGTCTGATTTGGACTTCGGATGAAGGAGATATGACTTCGGGAGATTCTGCACTTAGGAAAGGCGGTTAGACTGGTTTGCCAGGGCGGTTAGACCGGTATTGGTCTGTGTAATCTGATTAGGACTCTTAGTTTGTGTAGATTACAAGTTGTAAAACCTTTTCCCACGGGTACAGACCTCCCCACCCTATATTTATGAAGGTCCATGGCCGATTGAGGGTATCCCAATCGAATCAAACAACAATTATCCCAACCGAATCAAACAGCAATGCATTTACTTTTTATCCTCTAAACCCTAGATCTCTTTTTCAACCTCTCAATGCTGTTCGTCTTCTGATCTCCACAGTCAAGATGGCGTCCTAAGGCTTGCTGGTCAACCTAGGGCACGTCCGGCGACGTCCTCACCCTGACGGGGTCCCTCTCGAGCGAGAACTTCGACGGCCTTTGCTAGTTTGCTCGTAAACTAGTCGTTCTTCGCTACGTAAGTGCGTCGGTTATCCTTTGCTAGTTTGCTCGTAAACCTCGCCGTCCTTCACCACGTAAGCGTGATAGTTATCCTCTCGAACGATCGATTCGGACCAAAGCCTAGAATACCGGTTGAACCGGGTTCCCATACCGGTTTAACCGGGTTTGGCAGGAAGCACGATTCGGCCTGTTTGCGACCCGGGCGATCTAGCGCTCTCGTGTGTTGACCGAATTTTGCGTCAACAGGGACCCAACAGGCTCCAGCACGGCAAGCTGATCCAAGTCAGCAAAAGAGCAGAAACAAAAGCCCCATCAAAAAAACAGTTGTATGGAAAAAACTGTTGTATGGAACTCTTCCTTTATCCTGGGTAAATGCAGGATAATTAGAGAGATGTACCGCACATTTGCGCGGCTAGTATATAGAACTAGGGAGACCCGCGCATTTGCACGGCTAGTATATAGAATTCAAATATCTATATATATTTTTGCATCTTTATTGTTTTTCCTAAACTTATGTTTCCTTGCCAGTGTCCTCTTGTTGCACATTAAGCTAAATTGTTAACAAAATAATTCAGCCATTGTCAGAATATTTTTTCTTTGTTAAGACTACTATTATCTTTGTTGAACAATCTATTATAGATATACTCTTTATGTACATTTTGTTTATTTTTATTTTGACTAAATAACTTTGATTGGAGTTATTTTTAGTTAATGGTAGAAATTGGCATTTTTATCAGCTAAAGAATTTCATATTTATGTTTGTATAGTGACAATGACGGGATAATTAATGACTGGACTAATTTCATAGTAAATAAAAAAGTATATACTTTTTAGACAAAGCATGAGTATTTTGGTTAATTCTTTCTTTATGTAAGCAAATATTTTATTTTATTTTTTATTTTAAATAGTATTGAGGTATTTTAGGTTAATTTTTATGTAATGACATTGATGAATGATTTTTAAAAATATAAAGATATAGGGATGTTTTAGGCTAATTTTTATGTAATGACAATTGTGGATAAGTTTTAAATAGTTACATGGGTATTTTAGGCTTATTTTTACGTAACGACAGTTGTAAGTTTATTTTTCTTTTTTCTCTGATTAATGTGGAAATTTCTATGTCTTAATAGTGAACGTAACTTTTCTAATAACAATGGTAGATCATTTTTATAAATATATGATGTTTTAGGCTATTTTTATGTAATGGCAGTGGTGGTAATTTTTAAATAGTTAAGGGGGCATTTTCGGCTAAACTTTACGTAATGGCAGTGGTGGGTAATTTTATCTTTCTTATTTTCTCCGATTAATATGGGAATTTCTAGGCCTTGAGAGCGAACCTAGAGGCTCCGTTTGTTGGCCAAATACTAAGATAATAGATAGATTCAAGTATCTATATATCTATTTTTGCATCTTATTGTTTTGCCTAAACTTACTTTTTCTTACCATTGTCCTCTTATTACATATTATGCCAAATTGTTGACAAAATAACTCAGGTATTATCATAATATTTTTCTTTGTTAAGGCTACTATTATCTTTGTTGCTCAATCTATTATAGGTATACTCTATATGTACATCTTTATATATTTTTATTTTGACTAAGTAACTTTGATTGGTCAGCAGTCTTATCAGCTAAAAAGAATTTTATATTTATGTTTGTATAGTGATAATGATTGCATAATTAATGATTGGACTAATTTCATAGTAAAGAAAAAAGGTATATATTTTTTAGATAAAGCATGAGTATTTTTGTTAACTCTTCCTTTACGTAAGCAAATATTTTATTTTATTTTAAATAGTATTGAGGTATTCTAGGTTATTTTTTATGTAATGACATTGGTGGATGATTTTCAAAAAGATAAACATATAAGCATGTTTTAGGCTAATTTTTATGTAATTATAATTGTGGATAACTTGTAAATAGTTGCATGGGTATTTTAGGCTACTTTTTACATAGCGGCAATTGTAATTTTCTTTTTTTCTCCTATTAACGTGGGAATTTCTATGTCTTAAGAGTGAATGTAGCTTTTCTAATGACATTGGTGGATGATTTTTAAAAATATATGGACGTTTTAGACTAATTTTAACATAACGGCGATTGTAATTTTCTTTTTTCTTTTTTCTCCGATTCACGTGGGAATTTCTATATCTTAAGAGTGAACATAACTTTTCGAATGACATTGGTGGATGATTTTTAAAAATATATATGGACGTTTTAGGCTATTTTTTATGTAATGGTAGTGGTGAGTAATTTTAAAATAGTAAAGAGATATTTTTGGCTAAATTTTATGTAATGGTAGTGGTGGGTAATTTTAATTAAGGGGTATTTTTGGCTAAATTTTATGTAATGATAGTGGTGGATAATTTTAATTTTTCTTATTTCTCTGATTAACGTGGAAATTTCTAGGCCTTGAGAGCAAATGTGGAAGCTGCGTTTGTTGGTCAAATACTAAGATAACTAGAACATATAGCGCGCCTTGCACGCCCTATCATAACCAATGTTAGCCTAAACGTTAAACGCTAAACAGTCGGTTACCTACCGTTTAGCTCTTTATTCGGGCTAAATGGTCATTTAAACGGGTTAAACGGCCATTAAACGGGCTAAATGGTTGATTAAACGGACACAGCTAGCCGGTGTGTAGCATTTAAACGGTGTGTAAACGGGCTAAACGGCCGAGTAGGCGAATAGTGATCATAACCGTCACAATAGAAACATTTTGACATTATGACTTAGCTACATCGACCAGTTGGTCAAGACCCAATAACCAACGGGTACATGTATTTCAAACACTTGAAATTCATAAGTTAATAAGGAGCATAGAGGAGCCACATCTGATGAAAACTGAATCCCACATGGCACACTTCAATTCGCAAGATAATTAGGAGAAACATGTGTACTTTATAATTTGTTAACAAAAACAGAAGGTCTAGATCTCTCCACTGGGCCCAATGTTGCTTAAAAATGGAAGATTTAGATCTGATATCATGACAAACCGCAGGAACAGGAAGATTTAGATCTGATATCATGACAAACTGCTCACAAACACAAGTTAATTGTTTTAAGAGCATAAGGTGTCTTTAAAAAAAGGCGACCGAAATGGGCAGACTGCCCTTTCGTCTTTCATTAAGAGGATGCGGGGATTCGAACCCGGGTCTCCGGACTAAGGGCGAGCCCCAGTAGCCGGTCGCCCGCGAGAGCCCCCGCATAAGGTGTCTTTCATGTGATCTCTAGCAGGAACATAGGGAATCATATCCACCTGTTACTGGTAAAAATTGAATTGCTACTACGCCGACAGCTGGAAGCTCAAATGATCTAGAACTTCTCTTATGCATTAAAAGGTTCACAATGACATATGCAGAGGAAGTTCAGTGCTTAACGGTGAAGATTATGTGAGCATCTCATGGAGTCGAAACAGATGAAATTATTTAGGTAAAGGGACCTATGGCCCTATCTATCACCTCTATGCCATCCCCAGTATTATTGCTCTGTTCACCCTGATAGATAAAAGTCAAGAAAAAAATGAAATGAGCAAACAGATTGGTATAAAAAATGTAATGTGCAAACAGAGGTAACATGTTTTCTAAAACGTGCAAGATTACCGAGGTCTTGTAAAAAAAATAACTATGTCAAAGCAGAAATTCAGTATTTCATCCATCTACAGAAATTAAAAATTTGCATAGCATGATGGGCATAAATCAGGAAGATTTTTCTTTATGTGAGTGCCATTCTCATTACCTCAATTAAAGCCTCATAAAGTATACAAGGGAAACATTTTAGGAAAAGTATTACTTCAGTTAGAGCCTCCTAATCACTGAGATATCACATAATTTTTGGAGAACTCTCACACCAGTGTATACCAAATCCTGAATGCATACAAAGTGAATCAGGGAAAATATGTAAAAGACAATGATGATTGGAGAGGGGCAGAAGGCACATAATCAGATAACATCACATTGTGTCTGAAAGCTTGCTAAAGTCAAACCATCACTGATTCATCTAGCCGCTGGAAAGGACTATGCTCTTATCCACTAAAAAGTTTTACCGCTTGCACTTGCAGCCACCACTTAGCATAAACACATTGAGAGTTTCAGGGCACGGGTCTTACCAAATGTAAGCATGGTAATCTCGCTAATTGGCCAGGCAGCCAACATGTTCATGTGAATAATAACTCTCATGATATATGATTCTATGAATATGACCATGCAACACTCATGCTTTGAGGTTAAAAAGCATTGTTTCTTCACTTTTGATAGATAAACATGAAAAGGGCAAGTGCAGTAGAAAGCAATGCCGTCCATAGATCACAAGCAATGGCAACAGTGGATGCAGGAAGCTTACTCATGCATCGATTTAATTCCTCCACAAGTATGACAGATCAGAGTAGTATAGAACTCTAGAAATGTGATAAGAAAATGAATGCCAAGGCATAGGAGAGTATAAAAGCCTTGCTAGAAATCAAATGTTACTTGTATGGATGTGGTTACCGATTTATTTGCAAGTAGAAAAAGTTTAAAGCAATTGATATTATCTAAGCATTTTCAAGTTCTTTTCAGTTGTCTTGGATAACATTACAAGGTTGTCACACAATGGCACATAACATATTCCTTGACTATTGCTAGCCTGTCAGAAAGAATAGCAGCCACAAAAACTAAAAGCTTAGATCAGATTATTGTACAACAGAATTCTTGGACACATAAACCACAGGCCACCTGCATGGCCATAAGTGCATAGCCTATTCTGAATGGATGAATGCCATAGTGAGCCCCCTGTATATTAACTTGGTGAATTAGTTCTCATGTTGACATGCAATTTCTAGGATCAAGATAAATATTTTCACCATAGACAGGCGCATCAACATTCTTGTGCTTACCAACTTGACAACAAAGCTTTAGATAGTTGATTCAATCCTCATGACCTGTACAGTTCCTCATTCGTGCTCCCAGGCCTGATAAAGAAACAGTGTTTAATATCTGACAATAAAACCAGCACTTCACTCAAGAATCAGATACAACATGTAAATATTCAGTTTTACCTTGACATGTGTAACTTGACCCGGCCCAACATCATTACTTTTTGAGCGCTCCATTGCAAGAGCACACAAAAAAAACTGAAATTTCTTATCTCGATAGTTTTAGGCCCTGTGATTTACCCTTCAAAGATTACACTCACGATGAAATACGAATTGAATCTGGATAATGCTGGGAAACAGAAGAGGAAATTGTGGAAAATCAAACCTGAGTAAGTCCCAAGGGGATTAGATGTCCCGCAGGAGCACCATGAGGCCATCCCTTGAGTAGCCTCGTTTATCTTCACGGTAAAGAACTGAACATCTCCGCCGTGGACATCCTCCTCTACACGAGATTTGGGCATGGATCTTGAAACCTAGAGTCCTAGAAAGATGACCGGCTCCGCGCATGCAAGAGATCAGGAGAGGTACTTAGAGGCGCTGCCCATCCGCCGTATTGCTGCCTACTCATGCCGCCATCGCTACCTTGGTCCACTTCCGCCAAGCGCCAACCATGGCTGCAAAGGTTGGGCCTAGCTCTTCGCCTGGCAGCCCTGCGCCGCCGCAGCCGCCGCCGAGGGCAAGGCCTTCCTTGGCGTGTGCGTGCTCACGTGTTGACGACGGCGTCTCCTGGGGACAGAGGCGACAACGAGGAGAAGCGCAGACCTACGGTTTGGTTGTCTGGGACTCTGGGTGAGAGAGGAGAGTAAGGCCATCTCCAACCCATAGTTTCCATTAGTAGTTTCCATACTGTCACGTAGACAAGACACCCATGGCGGACCCAGCACAAAATCTTAGCTGGGGCGGACTCAAAGAGCACGGCACATATACATCAAGGTCACGACGTATGGTTGTTATATACACCTCTAAGACGAAACCCTCAATAATTACACATAAATAATTTGTGAAAAAGCTAATAATATATAAACTGTAGCACTATTTTTTTTGCGAAATACTAGTACAGACGCAGACGCTCACACACGAACGCACCCCTACGAAAGACCAGTACTGTATCACTGTGATCTATCGAATTCCAAGATGATGCATTTGGGAAGAGATTTTCTTACACCCACCAATGAATTCGTTACGAAAATTCAGAACTTATAATTTAGTAGATCTTTACGGCAGGTTAAACATTGGATCAGAAGCACAAAATGGTTATCGATAATCATGGGACAATAAAAAGAGCAACATTGATATAAAGAGCAATCAACCTCCCTGGCGGGTGTACAAGCATGCTGTACGAATGTGATTATTGATTAAGCAGCAGCACAGTCACACAACAACTAAATTACTAGAGCAGTTGCGCCTGATGTCTATTGGGCCACGCGCATAGCAAGCATCTGCCTAGTCAAACTGCTCAAGACCCAAGCGCTTCAATTCAGCCTGTGGCCCCAGCCCCTAGGTGGGCCCCACGCCACGTCGGCGATAGCGGACCTGCGGTACCTCCGCTCCCAGTAGCGGAAGCGGCCTCGTACGCTATTTTACCGTAACCCTATAGCGTACCCGCTGCAGCGTGGGAAACACTAAAAGCGTACTACAGTACCGGGTACCGGAACCTTTCCAGTACCCGATGCGGGTAGCCTCAGTCGTCCTCATCGAAAAGCTACTGCCCAAGCAGTCAAGTTGCAAACACCATCTGCCCATCTGCCATGGACGCGGGTTGGGAGGGGGCCTCGTGCTGCTGGCTACCTGGGGCGGCTGCCCCATGTTGCTGTAGTGGTAGGTCCGCCTCTGCAAGACACTACCTCTAGAAATTGTATTCCCCAACCCATTGTATACTGATGTGGGTCCCTAATAAATTCTCTCTCCTACCTCTCTTCCTCTTCCTCTGGCTCTTCTCTGCAACGGCGCCTCACGACAGATGAGCGGCGCCGTGAGGGACCTCGCCACGAGCGGCCACGCCAAGGCGGCGCCCGGCCTCGCCGTCAATGGCGCATGGGCCAAGCTCGAGCGACACGGGCAGCGACGCGAGGGCCATGTTGGGGCCTGACGGGGACCTTGCAAGCTGCATGCCCAGCCTCGCCGTAGATCTCGGCAGTACATGCGAGCTCGCAGTGGCTGCGAGGCCAGGCATGATTAGAGCAGCATGGCGGCCACTAGCAAACTCCACGAGGTAGATGCCTCACGCAAATCCAGTACCGTAGCAGCGGATCTAGGTGGAGAAATATATCAATTTGATGACTCGTGATTTGATTTGTGAGGTCATGTTTCCATCTGTTTGATTTCTGGTTTGATTTGGCTTCAATTTTGTCTTTGCTGCATGGATCTCCACCGTGACTGGCAAAGTGGCAAGGTCGCGAGGGCTGCGTCTGGGTTGCAGGGCTGCGAGCGCGACAGTGCACGGCCGGAGCAGGGTCTCGCCAAGCTCGTCGCGGGCGGACGGCAAGACGAGGCATCGCCGTGTGCGGTCGCGGCGCCTAAGCCGGCAGCAGGGCATGGAGACCGAGCAAGAAGAAACCACGGAACGGCCCATCGCGTGTTTTTGCAGTTTCTTCGCCATTGGTGGTTTTCGAGTCGACACCGAGTCGTGCATGAGAAACGGTTTTCATGTTTTTTCATCTCTCTCCTTCTTAACTGCCCTGCCAACTCAGCTTTTTGCCTACATGGCAACATATTTAATGCTATAGAAACCAGCTGACTTGAAGGGTTGGAGATGGCCTAAGGGAGAGAAAAGGTGGGGGCCACCACGTTTGGGTCACCCACTCCATGAAGTCGGGCCCGGAGAGTTCTCTCATGTGTCATATGGATGGATAACGTGGCAGCAAGTGAATGGGGCGGGCACGTAAAACGCTCCGGGGCGAGAGTCGTAATCGGGAAATGCTCTCGTTCGGTGGGGAGCCAGCAATGTTTAAGAAACCCGATAGATATCTTTCTTTAGGGTCTATTTCCATGAAGCAACATTAGGTGCTTTGCCTTCGAAGGTAAGAGCATTTTTTGTTTCCAAATTCCCCAGTCAGCAATTGTGAATATTTCATAAACACTACAAGGAATGATGCTTGGCATGACGGATCACTTTTGTCATAAACGCTCGAAAATGCGTCACGGTGTACTTGCTATGACGATCGAAATAGCCGTCATGTATCTTGCGTCATACATTTGGTAGACCTGTTACGAACCGTCACAGGTTGCGTTCTGGTTTCGTCATGGAGTAAATGGCCATCAACAATGGAAAAGAGCTATCGTGACGAAACGAATCGTCATGAACTGGTTACACCTCGCCATGTCAACATTTGCCACCTGAGCGCATGCCACGTTGGCCTTGCCACCTCAGCACATGCCACGTCATACCTAGGCCAATGTCAGCCCACTATGTAGGCCCATTTGATCTTCTTATTCTTTCCACATTAGGTCCATGTTTTATGCTATTTTTTATAATGAGGCCCATACTAATCGGCCAGCCCATGAGGTGCAAAGAAGTTTGGCCCATTATAGACCAAATCATTACATATTCAAATTTAAATTTTGCCAAGAATATTCAAATTTAAATTTAAAATTTGCAAAAATATTCAAATTCGAATTTAAATTGTCACCACATTTAGATCGTCACATATCAACACAGATTCATTCAAATTTAATTTTTTGCCAGAAATATTTAAATTCAAATTTAAACGCGCACCACATTTATATCA
>CM014270.1:13750293-13762302 GCA_004135705.1 Alloteropsis semialata | reverse complement strand
GATGAGATACAAATCACATTTTGCACTAGTAAATCAATTCAAATTGAAAAGCTTTGAACTACAAAGTTGTATAACTTCTCAAGATGTAAAACTTTTAGTTTGGTCATTTCTTCATTCGACAAATTCATATGAATGTTGTTCACAAAATCTATATCTCTCGTAGAGTTTCCTGAAACTAGAAGAGACATTTATAAGATTTGTGAACAATATTACTCTCACTACGTCGGATGAACAAATGACATATATGAAAGTTGTAGATCTTCAGAAGTTATACAATATTGTAGTTGAACTATTTTTAATTTGAATTTGTTTTCATAAGAAAAAGTATGTTTGTAGTTCTCAAAATTTGAAATTTGAGTTTTTTTAAATGACCTCGGATGAAGAAACAGTCAAAATAAAAGTTGTAGAGCACAATAAGTTATGAAACTTTGTAGTTGACAATTTTTTTTATTTGAAGTGATCTTGTCAACGAAAAGTAAGTTTGAATGTTCTCAAATTTGAAATTCAAATTTCATAAACGACCTCGGATGGAGAAACTACCAAAATAAAACTTGTAGGTTTCAAAAAGTTATGAAACTTTGTAGTTGACAACTTTTTAATTTGAAATCGTTTAGGGCCTCAAACAAGTAGTTTACACTCGATTTAGTATAATATGGTAGGAATCAGAACAGCATCTAGTCACTAGAGACAGTGTAGTGCAGTGGTAGAGAAGGTCATGCGCAAGGGAGAGGTCGTGGGTTCGAATCCCACCGACCGCGTAGCGCGCGAATTTTCCGCGAAAAATACCGCGCCTTGCGGCTTGATTGCTTGGGTGGCTGGTGCCTTCCCACATTTGAATAAATTTTTTTGCTATTTATTTTCGATTTTTTTGTGCTCAGATTTATTTAAAGGCTTTGTGCCCTTTGCCGAGTGCCCGACGCCTGACCCACGGCAAAGGCCTCTTTGCCGGCCGAGCTTTGCCGTGTGTCCTCTGCCGTGGGCGGCTCACGGCAAAGCCTTTGCCGTGGGTGAAACAGCCTTTGCCGTGTGCCCCTGGCACACGGCAAAGGAGGGGATTCCGGTAGTGCATGCGTCCTCATCTGCAGGACCACATCTTCTGCGAAGCGCCGTTCTCCTTCCCGCCGACGACCTTTACCAGAGCTTGCCGCCGTCGATCTTCACTGCAAGAGGAGCCGTCCACGCGAGGGTCGAACTGCAGCTGTCCTCCTATTTGGTCTAGACTCAACGAAGTTTCTATCGTCGTCAATCGTTGTCCGTCTGATCTAGGTGAGCAGGCCATCGTCCCCGTCGTCCTTTACTTGCTTCGTTTTGCTGCTCACCCATGTCCCTGAATGCCTTGCAATTGCAGTGCCTATGTGCTGTGTCCTCTGCGTTACGTGCTACTGCATGGTTCGTGTGCATCTTGTGCGCATGCATGCGGTGATCTCCGGCAAGAGCTGCCAGTGCCAAGAGAACCACGTCGCCATGTCTGTCCAGCTGCCTACCCTGTCCTCTGCTGCACCTGAAACAGCTGCCGCCGATTGCGGCCATTGCCGAATATCTCCACGGAAGGTGAGCACACCAGGCAGCATGTTTTCTCCTCTCTTCGTTCTGTTTTGCATCTCACCAATGTTGGAGCGTTGCCGGCCATACATGCTAGCATGCTGCAAACCTACACATCAGTACGTGCATACTCCTACCTTGCTTGATGTCACCATCGCATCATGCTGATGTCATACGCACCTTTTTGTTTCCTTGAATTATCTATTCAGTAACTCAACGAATGTATATCTTGCCATCTAAACCATGTCATTTGCTTCTTTTAATCTCTGTTCCTCATGCCTCATATTAGTTCCTTGTCACCGTACCCCTTTTGATCTATAAATAATTAAATTTTTTTTTGAAAAACATAAATAATTAAGTTTAGGTCTTGAGATCTTGTTTAGCGCATAGATTTCATGTTTTAGCTCCGTTTTAGCTCGTTCTCGTTTCGTTAGTCTCCGTTTGGCATAAGCTATCGTTTTGTATCGTTGTTTCATCTAGTTCGTGTTTCTAAAGTTAAATAGAATATTAAATTGATTAATAAACATTCCACCAGTTTTCGAATAAAACTTGTTTAGGTTAATACCTCGGTATTTCATAAATTCTTGTTAATTTGACTAATATTAAATAAATGTGTTTTCAATAATAATTTGCTTAGTTTTAACACGTCACATGAAATAATTCGATTAGATGCATCACATGTCTTTTATTTCAAGCTAATTGTTAAATGGCTTAATTCCTATGAAATAATTATAAATAAAATATGACTAGGTTTTACTTTGCTTTTAAATTATGAAATAATTTGAATAAATCAACTTGGGTATTTCTTTGAAATATCCTTTAACACGTGCTTTTCTTTAATTAAAATGAATCAAGCATGTAGTCTTTGTGCTCTCATAAATGCAAATGTACGATAATTGTCTTTTTTATCGTTTCTCTGCTTTCAGCATTTCTCTGAGCCTTCATAACCATAGCTTCTAGCCCTGTCCTTTAGTGGTTGTTTTAAGCTTTCTTTGATTGGTGTATTGTTCTTAGTTGTGCTTGTTTGTTTGCTTTGTATGTTTGTGCTCGATGATTGCTTCGAGTAGAAGGATCGCTGTTCGTTGCTTTGAAGATCAAGAATTCCAAGTAAGCAAAAGCTGAAGAGCAATAAGAGTAACTTTATGTTGGAGAAAGGCAAGTGTCCCTAACCATCCTTCTATCTATGCTTTTAATATATCATTGTGATGATGTTAATTGGAACATGGAGAACCACCCAGGAAAACAGTACAACCATGAGTACTATATGGCTCTGGTCTTGGCTAATTAATTAGATGTATAGGTGACTAGTGGCCTTACCGAAAGGGCAAGGAGGGGGACGTTGAAGGGGTCATAGCCCGGTCCTCTTGGAGGAGTAGCCTTTGCTAAGGTACGGTCTCATTAGGGAGGGTTATGGACCTCACCGCGGCTGAAACTCTAGCGGGCCGCTAGTTATATATGTGTCTTTGTAAAGGCCTTGTAGCGTCCCTATGCAGTCACACCAAAGGTAGTGTGTGCCTGATCAGCACCGCGTGGTTGGGTTTACGCTTCTTGTGGGTAAAGTGTACAACCTCTGCAGAGTGTTAAAAACTGTTATATCAGCCGTGCTCACGGTTAAGAGCGGCCTGGACCCTCACATGATTAATAAACTTGAAGATGGAATTGAATCGATATTCTGGTTATTTCTTGTGGCCTTGCTGAGTACCAACCATAAGTGTACTCATCCTTGCTTACTGCTGCTCAGAAAGGTGATGTGAAGATGTTGAAGATGGTGCTAGGTGTACGCAACCCCCAGTCGATTGCCTGTGAAGTGTTGGAGCCTTCGTTTTCAGGATAAGCTGTAACTCTGATAAGTTGTAAGTTTTTATATTGTTTTACGTGATTCTGCTATTGTTTATCACTGATGAAGTCTCATATGTGTGAAAACTTGATCCTGGCACACATATGAATGTCATTCGGTTTTGTTCTTAAAACCGGGTGTGACATTAACCTCATTGCCAGTTTGCCACCACTGAGGAACCCATGTCTCCAACCAATATTTTTTTGTTAGCTGACCATCTTTCGTTTTTCACGTTTAGCAATTTTGGATCCTCAGTAATACCACCTCTCAGCTTAAAATTACAGTTCTGTTTCTGAATTCATGACAGATAAAGTTGATATACATCTGAACCTGGTCTCACATTTTTTACACAGCTTATTTGCCACAGGTAGTTGTGTTTCCCATACATCTTATTGGCCTCATTCCCATAATACAAATTCCACAGTATTTTCATTCTGCTACGTACAATCAATTTTTTATCATGTTATTTCTTCATCAGAGTTGATCTTTTACAGGGTTGTGAACTAATCTTTCCAATTCACAAGAACCCTTGTGAAATGAAAATAAAAAGATAGAGTGCAGAACCTTTTAGTCGGTAGAAATTTTATTGGCACTACTAACAGTCAGTTACTGGTACTGAAAATGCTGCTTATGTCATGCATCTAAATATCGGCGTGCTGTTTTCTATTCTTTTGCGGGGTTCATGTGCCTATAAGATTCATATGGCTAATAGTCTTCAGTTTATCGATTATTCAGTACATGTTAGTATAGATAAAGTTTGCCATGGGTAGTGTGAAAATTTGAAAAAAATGCTTGTGTCCTGCATTTTTAAATTATTTGTGTACTGTTTAGTATTCTTTTGCGGGGGTTGTGGGGTATAATAAGTAGTTCTATGGGGTATTCATGTTTTTTAACAAAGTTCTTCACCTTCCATGCTCTGTGTAATATCAGAACATTGGCATTTGGTTGCCAGTTCCAACAATTTATTTATTTTCAGGTATCTGCCTTACAACCTACACATTGCATATTTGTTGAGTGCTGCTACTAATGCCGAATATATTCGCGAGTGGAAATGAAAAAAAATCAAGTTAAAATTGTCTACCAAAAGTATATTCTGAATCTGAATCTTCGAATTTTTTATGCAACAGAGGTTTCCACTACATAATGATTCTAATCCTCTCTGATTTTTCTGTGCAACAGAGATTTGCACTACACTACACGATGATTCTAATTCTAGAGTCTAGATAGTTGTGCAAGTTATTGAGTGTGGATTTATCCACTGATGTCATTAAAATAAGGTGCATGCATTCAAATTCACCATG
The DNA here is from genome assembly GCA_004135705.1 of Alloteropsis semialata. Classification (NCBI taxonomy): domain Eukaryota; kingdom Viridiplantae; phylum Streptophyta; class Magnoliopsida; order Poales; family Poaceae; genus Alloteropsis; species Alloteropsis semialata. The sequence goes on along the minus strand of CM014270.1, from coordinate 13,757,622 downwards.
AATAGGAGGCCAAAAACACTAGAACAGAGGAATATAATTTTATCCTTTCTGAAATTTGCAGGTTATGAAGGCTTCTGGATGGATTATTGGATGATGCCATGGGGGAGTAATTAGAGATGGCATTAATGTGCTGCGATAACGGATTGATTTAGTGACTGGCCGGTTCTCCTTTTTGGTGGACAGAGGAATATAATTTTATCCTTTCTGAAATTTGCAGGTTATGAAGGCTTCGGATGGATTATTGGATGATGCCATAGGGGAGTAATTAGAGATGGCATTAATGTGCTGCGATAACGGATTGATTTAGTGACTGGCCGGTTCTCCTTTTTGGCGGTTGATGGTATTGCACATTAGCGACTTGATTCAGTTTCTGGCTATGTGATTGTGATCTGGATGATTAACATGGTATTTGAGAAATTGATGACAAATATTATCGTATTGATCGATGTTATGCGAATATTTGTGTATTCATTTCAATTGTTATGGTTATGAAATTAGATAGGGCACGCAACGCGCGCCGAGTGTTCTAGTTAGAGTTTACATGATTGACGTTTCAGATTTTTGTGAAAAAATCTAGGATTTATCTTTTTTCTAGCGTGTCTCGTGAAAACTAATGCGGAGTCTCCAATTAAAAAATTAAGACTAACATTTCTACCAAACTATTATGAGCTATCTCTCATTTGTTTAAATATTCGAACACAATACCTATATAGATATATACTTATTATTTTCATCCGATTGTGATAGATCTTTGTTAGTAATTACTCTATAATATTTTCATACACAATTATAACCTTTAATTTTCACTTTGCATCACATGTATGCCTTGAATTTATTTAATGAACCATAAGTTTGAACTATAATTTTAACATAAAATTCTATGTTGTCATCACTTTCCATATATATTTATAAAGGACAACGCACATTATGCATATATACCTTAATCACTATATAATTTACCAATAGTGTATGAAATACACAATGTAGAATCTTATATTGGTTTATATTTTTAATTAAGGTGATTTGGATTCCAATGTAGGATTATGTCATGTTATTTTTAATAATGACATATGTGGGTAATATAGATGTAAAGTTAAGGGGTTAGTTTAAGTTATTTTTAGGTATTCGTAGTGGGTAATTTAGTTGCAAATTTATGAGGTTATTTTAAATATTGTTTATAATGGCATAGTGGGTAATTTTGACGAAGATTAGGGTGTTACTTTAGTTTATTTTATATAATTGCAGAGGTGGGTAATTTTGATATAGATTTAGGGGTTACTTTAAGCTATTTTCATAATGGCATAGGTGGGTAATTTTTTTAGAAAATATAATAGATCTAATGGCTATGATGATTTGAGTGTTTCAATTGATGGCCAGATGTTTTGCTTTTTTGTGAGAATTTCTAGGATTTCTCTCTTTATGGCCAGATGTTTTGCTTTTTTGTGAGAATTTTTAGGATTTTTCTCTTTTTCTACAGTGTCCACCTAGGATCCTAGGTGGCTTCATCTGGAGGCTTCAAAAGGAGCCTCCAATTAGTAATAGTAAGATAAGATAGATTCTACTCATCAATTAGACATGATTGCAATTAGTTTAAAATTAGCTCATATTTAGTTTATCTAATTGACACTTAAACAAGGTGCTATTTTTTAGCAGCCGGATCCAAACAGCCCCTTACCACTCACAGATCCTTTAGGTGAGATTGCTTTTGCTGGAACTAAATGGCCCATTGTCAGGCTGCACCACGCCGTTTCGCCTCCCTCTAAATTTCTCTCGGTTGGGCTAATGCTCATGAGTCTGGCTTTCTCTCGTCAGATGGTGTCTAGGAATTGGGTGTTAGCTCCGATTCAGCACTATCAATGGGCAAATATTTCTCTTGCCCCTTCCTTCAGAAGGTGGATCACACGTCACAATCTCCATGAACTAATTTCAGCTGGCTAAATGTCTAGGACAATCTCCGACATTTCGAGGGCCAGAAAATAATAGTGTTAACAATATGTATCTAAATCTTAAAAGCAATGTAGATAGTACAAATTGAAAGAGCGGAAAAATTACAAGTTTGATTACTTTGCGATTCAACCATCTTATTTTCTATTTTTCTTTTTTCTGAGCACCCGACAATGCTTGGCATCTAATAGACTAATACCTAAATTATATAAGAAAATAGAAACTAAGTAAATGATGATGGCTAGAAATCTGGAACTGAAAGATTTTAAACAAAATTAATGAGAATAACTCACCATGGGCCAACGCGAGGGCGTGAGCCTATACTATATGCTGGTGCAAACTGCGGTATGTGGAGCGATGGAGTGAGTACATACTGGCAGAGTGGGGAGAGTAGCGTAGCGGCATCTCGCAGTCTTGGTGTCAGCGTGATCGAGGATGCGCCCGGGTTATTTATATTTTCTGGCAACGAGTTTTGTAATCAAAATACATCTACCCATGCATTATCAATAGAAATAATCAAGGAAAACAAGATTTTTAGTAATGATACATAGCCCTGTACATGGTCCGGTTATTAACCGACTAACCCGTGGAACCGGCCCGGATGAAACCGTGTGATCGAACATGCACGGGTTGGCTTTGGGTTCGGTTCCACCCGGCTAACCCGTTCAACAAACAAACATAATCTCCGACTTAATTGCTAAAACAACGACACAGGAGCAAGCGATGGCCACGTCCAAACAGGCTTACCTAATCGTCGTAGCCAACGAAGAAGATGCGTACTACAGCGGCGGCGGCGGCGCACCTCGCGCAGTCGATCGAAGCTGGATAATCTTCTGACTGCTTCGGCGATGTGTCAGGCCATCTCGGCCGCGGCCGCCGGCGGTGTCGTTCCTTCGCGAATCCATGGTCAGCAAGTCTCTCAAGGCCTCCATGTGCCGCTAATTCCTCCTCCACATTATCGTCATGCTATAGCCGCGGCGAGCAAGCTCGTCCACATCTAGAATCAGCGAGCTGAAATCAGCAGCCTCGTTCACGCCGGTGGGCCTCGTGGGTGCGGCCTTAGTAGCACAAGCCTGTGCTGGGGTAGGAGTAGGACATCGACTATCTCTCCGGAGAGCCATCGTCTCCGGCCCAGCTAGACTCTGAGCACGCTCAAAAACAAGCTGCCACCAATGACCTGCCGGCGCTGTTGCCGACGCCACAGGGTGTGTCCAGGCATCGACGGCACACGTCGGAGTCCAACCTTGAGGAAGAGCAGGCTGACAACGTAGTCATAGAGTCCACGAAAGAACAAAGGAAACAGGCCGCGGGAATCCGTCTCTCGGCGTGTGTGGCGACGGGCGGCCATTGCTGTCGCTTGCCTCAATCCTGAAAGCGGAGGCTGTAAACCGTGAAACCGTTTAACCCGTCGGTTTCCAAACCGCAGAGTTGACTCCTGCATGGTCCGGGCTGGGTTTAAACCAAAAACCAGTAAAACCGGACCATGAACAGGGCTAATGATACGTCTCTATTGTTGCGCTAGAAATGCTATGGACGAATAGAAAATTGGATTATGGCATCAAGCTTCCTGGGCCACTCCAATAGGGGAGCCTTTTCTAGTATATAAATGAATTCTTCATTGAGTACTTTGCACTGCAAAATTTCACTTATCCGTTTACATAAAAAAATATTTTCTAAACCTGCAGATTTGCATAAACGGTGGGTGCCGGTCGGGAAAAGCGTCATCGTCCCGCGAGGGCTCGAGAGGACATGGAGGAGGGGCAGGAGTCGACCTCGCCGCCGACCGCCTCAGCGCCCTCCCGGACGCGCTCCTGCACCACATCATGTCGTTCATGAAGGCGTGTGGGACGTGGTGCGCACTTGCAAGCTCTCGCGGTGGTGGCGTGACCTCTGGGCCACCGCGCCCTGCGTGGACATCCGCCGCGTGGGGAGCTACAGGCTACAGCCATGCGCCCGAGGACTATGTCAAGTTCGTGTACCGGCTGCTGCTCTCCCGGGATGCCCTCGCGCCGGTGGAGGCGCTCCAGCTGTGCTCGCCTGGCGAGGACGATCATGCTTTTGACATTGACGATGCCAGGATGTGGATCCGTTATGCCATCAGACGCAGTGTTCGTCCTATTCAGCTCAACGGGCATCTACATGAGCACGATGTGTTTGATTGCCCTGACTTCTTCTCTTGCCACCTCAGAGTCTTGAAACTGTCGTATACTGAGATGGATTATAAGGACCTCTAGCAGCTCTGTTCTCGCTGCACTTCTTTGGAAGAACTGGAGCTTAAGCGTTGTGTGGTAGGAGGCCATGAGATCGTATCTGCCTCTCTTAAGAGCCTAGTCATGGTCAAGTGCAGGTTCACGATGAACCTCTTGATGCTCCAAGGCTTGTCTCTCTTCAATGCATGTTGCCGGAGAACTGGGTTCCTCTGTTCAAGAACTTTGGGCCACTGGTCGCAGGCAGTGTCATGCTAGATGACTCTTTATTGAGCCAGGAATTTGAAAAGTACCAAGAGGAGGAGGATGAGTTTTCCGAAACCAGTTATGACGATGACAATCGTCCACATGACAAGCGTAACGGTAAAAATGTTCCTGCTCCTAATGACAGTGATGATGATTGGGATGATTTTTATGATAATTATTCTGATGCCATCAAGGATGATGATGATAATGGAAGTGACATCTATAGTGATACTGACACCTATGAATATAGTGAGATTGCAAAAGGCATTGGAGTTAGGCAGTTTGAAAACCGTGATGATGGCCCCAATTGCAGTAAGGGCAGTAAATGGCTTCAGTGCGAAGTACTCCCTCTGTTCCAAAAAAAAAATGCAACTCTCGCATCTCAAGGAGTCAAACCATTTCAAGTTTGACTAGATTTATATAAAATAATACTAACATTTATGGTACAAAATAAGTATCATTAAGATTGATCATGAAATGTATTTTCATACTAAATATATTTAAAAGTATAAATGTTAGTAATTTTTTATATAATCTAGGTCAAATTTGAAATAGTTTGACTCCTCCGGAAGCGAAAGTTGCATTCTTTTTGGGACGGAGGGAGTACGTCCTCAACAATTACAAGAAGTTAGGTGGCCAAAATGTTATTCACAGCCTTTCAAATGCTCAAAGCCTTGAGCTGTTAGGTCATTCAGGAGAGGTACTGTTCTTAACTTTGTTGCTGATATATATCTATTCATTTTATACTATTTTTTTTATATCCTTGATGTGCAGAATGCAGCCCCTGCATATGAGGTACACACATCATATAGAATGTAGCTAGGGAGTTAGGCTGTCCGCACTGGGGACGCTATCTCCTCCTTCAGTACCGATATAGAGGATTTTTCTTTGCACCGCGGTACTAGATGCCGCACTGTAAAGAAGCGCATGGATCCGTTTCCTCTATTTCCAGCAGAGGTCGTGGAAACGCTACGCCCTCTTTCCAGCGCCAGCTATCCGTCCCCAACTGCGGTCTCCCACCCTCCTCCACCTTCCCCCCTCTCCGCTCTCTCCCATCTCGCCATGGGCAACTTGCTCGCCTGCTTCTGCTGCACCGCGTGCCGCCCGTGGGCCCCGACGGTGGTAGCGGCGGCGGTGGCCCCTGCTCCGCCTCGCGCCGCCCGTGAGCACCGACGGCGAGAGCGACAGTGGCGGCGGCCCCTGCTCCTTCGTGGAGGGAGCAGGAAGGGGCGGCGCGGAGAGAGCAGAGGAGGCGCCGGTGGAGGGAGTAGGAGGGCGCGGCGCGGAGGAAGCACGTCGGCCATGAAGCGGCCGGCGGGGAGCACGAGGATCCACGATATGGTGAGCGGCTGCGTGCGGTAGGTGAAGGTGTTGAGGAAGATGAGTACGACGCAGGACCCGAATGTCATCACCGGCAGCGATGGGTCGTCCGTCTCCGGCACCACCAGCGCCACCTCCTCCACTGGGCACCGCTCCCGCTCCCCTACCCCTTCGGCCGCCGCCGCCGCCGCCGAGAGAGGTCGAGCCCATGCTCCTCCACCACCGCCACTTGGGGAACGAGTGCGACTCTGCAGAGCTCGACCTCGAGAGCGCGGCGGCGTGCACGACGTCCTTGGCGAAGAGGTGTGACACGATGTCGGAGAGCACCGCACCCGGGAGGCGGCTGATGTGGTCCTCGCCGCCGCCGCGGTGGGCGCTGGGGGAGGGGCGGGAGCCAGCGGCGGTCCTTAAGGGCGGGTCGGGGAAGCCCAAGTGGCGGAGGTAGATCAGCGCAGGGCGGGGAGGCGAGCTGTCGGCCCGCCGCAGTTGCCCCAGAGAGGCTCGCCGGCGGGGAACGCTGCTTGGAGCTCGCTGCCGCTTGGGGAACGATGCCGGGCTCAGGCAGGCGCAGCTCGGCAGCCCGAGGGAGAGGGAGGGCCGGGCGAACACCGGCGCAGGGGAGAGGGAGTGCCGCGCGGCGGCCGACGCCGAGGGAGAGCACGCGGCGGGCGGCGCTGGTGGAGAGAGGGGCGACGGGCGGAGGGAGAGAGGCGGAGAGATTGCGGGTGGGGTGGGAAAAAAAGAGATAAGAGAGAAGAAAAGAAAAAAAATGAGTAGAGAGCAGATGGTAGTTGAAGATTGTTGATTAAAATATGTTATAGTTGATACAGAGTATGAGATATGACGGGTGTGGACGAAATTGATATAGAGTAGAGGATCTCGATGACCAGGACAGAATATTCCTTTTAGATGATGAAAATAGAGTATCATGAGTGCGGACAACCTTACAAACATAAGAAATGTGCTATCTGATTACTCTTTTTACTGGCATTCTAACTATATACAGTGCCATTCGAAATTTGAAGATTGATACGGTTTGCTTTTATTGCATTGTTACTGACTTTAGTGACATGGTTTTAGGTGTTTTTTTTCCACCATGGGGATGCGTGCCTTTTTGTTATTATAAGTTAACCACATTAAATAGACTTAAATTCTGGGTCTTTTTTGCAAGATACGTCATTTCTACAGTAGTTACATACATCTCGGATCCTTGGCCCCTCTCCGGCTTGGGCCCGGACCGTCGGCTCTGCTTTCCTAAGGCCAGAGCCGGGCCTGTTAACGCCTTAACGCCAAGCCCAAACGTGGTGACGGTATTTAAAAGGAAGTAAATTTGATAATATCTTAGCACAAAAAATTGAGCAATACTAACAAAGCACTCCAGGCATGTAGGCAATTACAACTCCTTTTTGCCATCAGTTTGGACAATCTATAGGCTCTTGTAGTTCTCCTACTAGCCAATGTGAAAGCTATGAAAGTCATGAAGGACTGAGCTCAAAAAAGCTAAGCAAAGAGAGGCACCAGGCCCCCACATTGCTGGGCTAAATTGTTGTGTCTCGCGAATAGGTCCAGCCCAAACTGCCAATTGAAGATCCATCGATCTGCGTCGACTCAT
>CM014270.1:13684540-13749293 GCA_004135705.1 Alloteropsis semialata | reverse complement strand
AATCAGACGAGACGACCCTGGTGATGTTGAGGGCGAGCCCCCCAAGAAAAGAGTCCCTGCCAAGGTGATGTGGTATTTCCCTATAATACAACGTCTGAAGTACTTGTTCAGAAACAAAGAGCATGCTAAATTGCTGCGGTGGCACAAAGAGGATCGGAGGGAAGACAATATGTTGAGACACCCCGCTGATGGGTCGCAATGGAGAAAAATCGACAGAGCGTTCCCGGACTTCGCAGAAGATGCAAGGAACATAAGATTTGGTTTGAGTACGGATGGCATGAATCCTTTCGGTGATATGAGCAGTAGCCACAGCACTTGGCCGTGACTCTTTGTATGTACAACCTTCCTCCGTGGATGTGCATGAAGCGGAAGTTCATTATGATGCCAGTGCTAATCCAAGGGCCAAAGCAGCCTGGCAACGACATTGATGTGTATCTAAGGCCACTGATTGAGAACTTTTGTTGTTGTGGGGCAAAGATGGTGTAAAGGCGTGGGATGAGCACAAGCAAGAGGAATTTAACCTACGAGCATTACTGTTTGTGACCATCAATGATTGGCCTGCACTTGGTAACCTGTCGGGACAGTCAAACAAGGGATACAAAGCATGCACACATTGCCTAGAACACACCGATTGCATTTATCTGAAACATTGTAGAAAGTGTATGTATATGGGCCATCGTCGATTCCTTTCTGAGAAACATCCACTAAGAAAGAAAGGAAAGCATTTTGAGGCGGAAGGTCGTAGCAAACCAAGGCATCGGGATGGAAAATATGTATTTGCTATGGTAAAAGATGTGAGGTCTTTGGGAAGGGACCTGGCAGCCAGCCAGCGGCAAGTGAAAATGGAAAGACGCCCATGTGGAAGAAAAAGTCAATATTCTGGGACCTACCATATTGGGAGGTCTTAGATGTCCGCCACGCAATTGATGTGATGCACCTGACAAAAAATCTTTGCGTAAACGTGCTAGGGTTCCTTGGTACTTACGGAAAGTCAAAAGATACGCTTGAAGCACGACAGGACCTAAAACGTATGAAACAATGAGATCCCCTGCATCCTGAGAAAAGAGAGAAAGGGCGTTGGAACTTACGTCCTGCTAGCTACACTCTAAGCAAGGAGGAGAAGACCAGCATGTTTGATTGCTTGAACAGTATTAAGGTCCCGTCCGGCTACTCATCGAATGTAAAGAGTCTGATAAATATGAAAGAGAAGAAATTTGTACACCTCAAGTCCCATGACTGCCATGTGCTGCTCACACAATTGCTTCCGGTGGCGCTGAGGGGAATTCTACCCGTTAATGTCCGAACAACTATTGTGAAGCTATGCGCCTTTCTCAATGCAATCGACCAGAAGGCAATCGATCCCAGTAATCTAGCAAAGCTGCAGGATGATGTGGCCCAAAGTCTTGTCAGCCTTGAGATGATATTTCCTCCGTCTTTCTTTAATATTATGACGCATCTCCTGGTCCATGTTGTCAAAGAGATTGGTATTCTTGGTCCTGTATTCCTACACAATATGTATCCTTTTGAGAGACTGATGGCTATTCTAAAGAAATATGTTCGTAACCGTTCTCTTCCAGAAGGATGCATCGCCAAGGGATACAGAACAGAGGAGGTCATTGAGTTCTGTATTGACTATATCCCCGAACTGAAACCGATTGGGCTACCTGAGTCACGCCATGAGGGGAGACTACTTGGAAAGGGCATGTTAGGAAGAAAACAAACAAGGTGTAGCGACTACGATTTATTCATGAAAGCCCATTACACTGTATTGCAGTCATCAACCATGGTGGCTCCTTACATCGAGGAGCACAAGACTATAATATGCTACCAAAATCCAAGAAAGTCTGACAAGTGGACACGCCATCACATAGAAACTTTCGCTGGTTGGTTGCGACAAAAGCTCATGGGTAACGAGACAATACATACACAGCTGGCGTATTTGGCAAGGGACCATCATCCTCATTCTTGACGTTCCAAGGCTATGACATAAATGGGTATACATTTTACACGAGAGCCCAAGACGACAAAAGCACCAACCAAAATAGTGGTGTCTGTATAGATGCCTATGACAACAAAGGGAACAGGGACTCATATTATGGCCAGGTAGAGGAGATCTGGGAACTAGATTATTGACAACAAAGGGAACACCAACCAATATCGAGTTAATGGTGGTTTCCAAGCTAATATAACCTTGAGTCATGCGAATGCTGCTGAGATCACAATTTATGGAGAGGTCTTGGATTCACGTTACAAGGCACAGGATAGTGCATACATATATGCACTTGATTATGTCGACAGGTTCCTAGGCATCGAGATTATCGATATAAACTATCCTTTCTATCTCATGAAGAAGCATGGCGTGCAGGGACCCTGATTATTGCTGTTCAAGCATAATGTTGTACTTATGTTGAACCATGATGATGCTATGTAATTCTAATTATGTTGAAGCGTTATGATATGTAATGTAAAGGAGTTAACATATAGTACTAAATAGTAATATGAATCTAGAATAGTAAAGGAGTTAATATATATTACTAAATAGTAATATGAATCTAGAATAGTAAAAGAGTTAATATATATTACTAATACCAAATAAAATATATATAGAAATATGAATCTAGATTTACATTATTTCATATATCATTATAAGAAAAATAATACTTGTTAGTTGATGTATACTTTGTTATTTCATGTATAGGAAATTGAAAGATTATTATAAGAAATTAATACTTGTTAGTTGATGTATACTCTGTTATTTCATGTAGATATGTCAAACAATACATACAAAAGATTTAAATTTGAAATATTAAGTATAAAGGAATTCATTGAAAATACTAATAATATATATGTCAAATAATACGTACTAAAAAGATGGCGTGTAATCCACTAACAAGTTAAATTTGAAATACTAAATAAAATATACTAAAAAGATAAATTATAAATACTAAATAGTATATACTAAAAAGATAAAAAGGAAGAAAGATTATATACTAAAAAGATAGAAAGGAAGAAAGAATTATGCAAATAGAATATATATGAAATAATAAATACTAAAAAGAAAAAAGGAAGAAAGAGTATATACTAAAAAGGAAGAAGAGCGGGAAACTGAATTGGGGGCCCTTTGGTACCGTGTTGGGACACCACCCGGTACCTTAGGGTTTCACTTTGACGCGCAAAACACCATTTGGTACCGGGTGATGTCACCACCCGGTACCAAAGGGCCTTTGGTACCGGGTGGTGACATCACCCGGTACCAAAGCCTGAGACCTTCGGTACCGGGTGATGTCACCACCCGGTACCGTGCACGCCGGCCCCTGTGTATGTGTGTGCGCCGCGTCGCGCGAGTCAGCCGAGCGGGGCTGACGTCAGCCCCTGCTCGGCTGACGTCACCTTTTTTTTAATTAATTATGTATTGTAAATTGTTGGAAATTGTTTAGAAATTATTTAGAAATGTGTTGAAAATGTGTTGGAAATTGTTTAGAAATTATTGATTCCATTGACTATGAAATATGTTAGAAATTGTTTAGAAATTTCCATTGACTCTCATTCTATGTAATTTCCATTGATGATTATATAGGAAATTGTTTAGAAATGATTATTAGAAAATGTTTAGAAATAATTATTAGTGTAAATGAAAATGATTATTAGAAATGTTTAGAAATGATTATTAGTGTATTAGAAATGATTATTAGAAATGTTTAGAAATGATTATTAGAAAATGTATTGGAAATTGTTAGAAATTATTTAGAAATTATTTAGAAATGTGTTGGAAATTGTTTAGAAATTATTGATTCCATTGACTATGAAATATGTTAGAAATGATTATTAGTGTATTAGAAATGATTATTAGAAATGTTTAGAAATGATTATTAGAAAATGTTTAGAAATCATACTATATTAGAAATGATTATTAGAAAATGTTTAGAAATGATTATTAGTGTAAATGAAAAGGATTATTAGAAATGTTTAGAAATGATTATTTGTGTATTAGAAATGATTATTAGAAATGCTTAGAAATTTATAGAATTTAATAGAATTTGATAGAATTTGATAGAATTTGATCGAATTTGATAGAATTTGATCGAATTTGATAGAATTTGATAGAATTTGATAGAATTTGATAGGATTTGATCGAATTTGATAGGATTTGATAGAATTTGATAGGATTTGATAGAAATTGATAGAATTTGATAGAATTTGATCGAATTTGATAGAATTTGATAGAATTTGATCGAATTTGATAGAATTTGATCGAATTTGATCGAATTTGATAGAAATTGATAGAATTTGATCGAATTTGATAGAATTTGATAGAATTTGATTGAATTTGATATAATTGTTATTTCATGTATATTTCATAGACGGAAGACGAAATGGACATGACAGAAGACGAAATGAACATGATTATGATGGAAGAAATCGCAAAAGGCAGTGCACGTGCCACAAACCTTCTCGACGTCGACGAGGAGGCAGGTGGTGACGATGGCAGCCAATACCTGAATATGTCAGGTGATGGCATGGAAGAACCTGCCACTGCAAGTGTTCGGGCCGAGGAGGCATATATGTATACATATTGTCAATATCGAATATATATATGTTCAAGCATGAAATCTTGATACATTTCTTTCTCGTATGTGTAGCCCTCAGGCTCATAGCCTTCTGGGTCCTCATCATCGAAGAGGACGAAACGTGGCCCGACCAAAAAGTTAGAGGGCAGACTTGTAATCACTGATGTGGCAGAAGATGGTCGGCCAGTTGCGCCAGAGAAAGCTGCTATAAAGATGGCCAATCAGTGTGGTGTTCTAGTGAGAGACCATGTGCCCATCAGCCTGCAGAGGTGGAAACCCAGCGATGATGCTACATACGTGCCGCAATCAGAGAAAGAAATGCTATGGGCCAGTCTGCAAGAACATTTCGCGGTGCCTCAAGGTTCAGAGGCAAGAGTAAAAAATTGGGCTCTAAAGACGATGTGTACTGCATTTCAAACATGGAAGAAAAATATGTACAAGAAATATGCCGAGAAGAACCTGACACCCAACTTTGATGATTACCCAAAGCTGAGGGGTCATTGGGATTCCTTCGTGCAGTACAGGCGGTCGAAGTTAGGTGAAAAGAACTCGCGACAGAATAGGATCAATGCCGCGAAGAAACGATACTTCCACTCTCTTGGACCAACTGGCTATAAGAAGAAAATTCCTATCTGGGACAAGATGGAAGAAGATTTGATTGCCAGGGGAATCACGTCGGCGACAATGAATTGGCCCGAGCGATCAAGGCATTGGTAATACGCTCATGGTGGCACTCTGGATCTTACTGATGGGTCGCTTATATACAACGATGAGTTACAAGAGGCGGCCGCTGCTATCCTTAAGGTGCTTAAAGAGAAAGCTGATGGGACCTTCGTTCCCGATAGAGAAAACGACGAGCTAACAAGGGCTCTGGGAACCCCGAACATCCCGGACGAGCTAGAGGTGTCGGCGTCGTCCCGTGGAAGGTTGCATTCCCTGCGGACATTGACACGTACAAGAGTCGAAGCCGCTCTAAGGCCGCACAGGAGAGAAGAGTAGAGAACTTGGAAAGAGAGCTTCGGGAGACAAAGGCCGGCATCGCAGATGAAGTGTCTAGACAGATACAGACATTGCTGAGCCAAGGGCAGTCGGTGCCGGGAGCAGTACTTGTACCAGCTGTTGGATCAGGTGATGGTGTTAGCCCGCCCTCCCAACGTCGCAGCAGTGTTGCTTCCACGGAGCTGCCAACAGCCGATGCCGGGGACGAGAGTGCTCGCTATCCAGTGGACGAAATCACTCTGCGTACACCATGTGAGCTTCATATACCAAGCCGGAACTTATCCACTAAGGTGGCTTACGGTATGGCTTATCCGGTGGAGCAAGGGCAGACCATTCATGGGGCACAGATTCCAAGTGGCTACTGCAAGGTGGGGGTCGAGCAGATTTGTGAAGGATATGATGACTTGGAGCTCGACATCCCAGGTGGCGACGGAGAAAAGACGTTAGCGGATGCTGCCCACGGCAGTATCATTCTATGGAAGAAGCGTTACGTCAAATTTGGCAGTCAAGGGCCGTCATCTACTCCACCCAGGGATCCCCCGCAGCCACCGTCACCTTCAAGAAGGGACCAGGATGACCCAGAGCTGCCACCTCCAGGTCAGGATGATGCCGGCTTACACATGTCTCCTCCTCCACCAGCACGGCATCCCCCAAAGCGCCAAGCTCCCCCCCACGGCGGACTACTCGCCAGAAGCGCCAAACGGTGGAGAAAGAGCCTACGACTGAAGAAGAAAAGTTGGCCGCCATAAGGAAGAAGTTACCTTACGACCAAACTGCCGAGGAAACTGCTTTGGTGGTCGCAGCCCAGGTCAAAGAGCATTTCAAACCAGATGAGCCAGAGAAGCCGGTACCCATAGATCCGATAGCGAAGACCTTTTTCAAAACAATGAGCGCGGCGAATCAGAAGAGATTCATGCCCTCTGACTACGACCGCCAGCTTGCAAAGTCTTATGATAAGCAGAAACAACAAGCCAGCAGTGGATCCTCGGTGAAGAAGGCGGCCACTCCTAAGAAGAAATAAGTCGGTCAGAGCTCTGCTAGGAGGACACAAGGGCAACAGGAATATGACGACGAACAACTTGCGTTGTTGTGCGCGCAAATGGGCCTCTCACCAGTAGAACTTTTAACGGGCACGGGCGAAATTCCTAAGGCAACACCAGTGAAAATTTGGGAATTTGAATATGGCAAACCAATGGTGCCCCCAGATTCTTTGAAGTCCCTAACCACTCAAGCGTTCCGATTTCATGAGTGGTACATGAAGGCGTCCAAAAGGGGTAGACGGATGCTCAATGTTTTGATAAAAGACCGTGATTACTTCCAAGGGCATAGTCTCTTGATTTTGGATTTCAAGGATGTGTATATGTTGTACCGTCAAGATGCCATAGACCTCTCATTGATGAGCTGCTGGGTTGTGTAAGTTTCTTTCACTGATCTATTCTCGCAATACTTGCTTTCTTAATTATAATTTCCAACAATAACAATCTATTCTTGTCATGTAGGATGGAGATCCATACATGCCGCGAAAAATCGTATGATGATGTCGGCTTCATGGATCCATGCATGGTAAATGCCGTAACTGTAGCCAGTAAGCCACTAGAGACGGTGGACAACATATACTTGTACCTGGAGAGACAAAGAAGCAAGACTTACATTCTTTTGCCATACAATTTCCAGTGAGTACTTCTCTCTATGTATGTATAACTTTAAGACTTTGTTCTCAATACTTGTGCATGTATATATATATATATATATATACAGCTTCCACTGGATACTGCTTGTGATAATCATAAACACTGGTCAAATTATTGTCATGGACTCAATGCGGAAAGAAAAAGAGGATTACCAAGCAGTTTTAGACTTGATTGACATGGCATGGACACGTTTCCATGTGAAACAAAAAGGAAATTTCAAACAAAAATTGGATGTGAAGACGGACTTTCCGGTACGTGGCTGGTGTACCCGCATATCTCGTAAAATCACACTAATATATAGTTGTTACGTCTAACTTTATTCTTCTCCACTTTCAGTGTGCCAGACAGGAAGAAGGGACGAATCTATGCGGATACTACGTCTGCCAGTGGATCCATACCTTTGTTTCTCCCAAAAAAGCGACTCAAGAAGAACTCATGGTATGAATTAGCATATGACTTGTTCTGTAATGTGTATGATCTAGTGTTATCCAAAGGATAATGAGATTATTAGTGTATATAGAAATTAGATTATTAGTGTATATGGAAAATAGATTATTAGTGTATATGAAAATTAGATTATTAGTGTATATTGAAATAAGATTATTAGTGTATATGGAAATTAGGTTATTAGTGTATATGGAAATTAGATTATTAGTGTATATGGAAATAAGTTTATTAGTGTATATGGAAATTAGATTATTAGTGTATATGGACATTAGATTATTAGTGTATATGGAAATATGATTATTAGTGTATATGGAAATATGATTATTAGTGTATATTTATTATGAATATATTTATTAAACTTTGTTATTTCATGTATACTTTGTTAATTCATGTAAACTTTGTTATTTCATGTAAACTTTGTTACTTGGTTAGAAATGATTATTAGTTATTGATTATTGTTTAGAAATGATTATTAGTTATTGTTTTGAAATGACTATTAGTTATTGTTTAGAAATGAATGTGTTAGGAAATTTTATAATTACATGCAAAATTTATTTATTATATGAATGAATGATTATTAGTTACTTGTTTAGAAATGATTACATGCAAAATTTATTTATTATATGAATGAATGTTGTCATTTGTGATTAATGCAGAGGATGTTTTACCATGAAGTGCTCCCAATGAAACAAAAATCAAAAGCTATTGCGGACCAACTATTTGGATTCATTATGGACCAAGTTATAAGTCCACTGGGAGAGTACCACCATGATGGACGCGCTATCGCTCAATTGGACTCCCTTTCCGCTCCTTCTTCCAGTTCTGCTCGTTAATTGTAAATAACTTTTAAACGCTCTAACTTTTGTATTGGCTGATCTCAAATGTTTATATGTGAATGTTCGAAAAAAATGCAATCAAAGTCGGTCAAAATCAATTGACAATTGCGACGACTTCAATCTTATTGCGTGAAAGATCGTGTACGACATATGACATATGACGCGCAGACACGTAGACGCGTAGATTTGTATATAACTAACCCAAATATCAAACATTTAAAAAAATAACCAAAACAGCCTTTGGTACCGGTTGGTAACACCAACCGGTACCAAAGGCCCTCCCCGCATGCCTACGCGGGGGGTCCTTTGGTACCGGTTCTGGACCCGGTACCAAAGGCCGGCCCCCTTTAGTCACGGTGTCGCGGTACCGGTTCCAGAACCGGTACCTATGAGGGTTACGAACCGTGACCGATAGCGCCTTCTCCGGTAGTGGCAGCACGTGGCGCGAGCTCAGGATGCAGGTTTGCATGGGAGGAGTTAGCATGCTTCCAAATCAGCAAGGCGCGGATCGATTCGAGTTGCACGTGCGGGGTTCTGAAGCGTGGATCGATGGACGTGAAGAAGCTTCAAGGGCTGAACTGGAAGGAAATATAGACTGTGGTGTCTGTACTTGCAACTGGAGTAATTTGGTTGGACATGGCTGCAGGAGATTACGGTGTAAGACGTCAGGCGTAGTATGGCAGCAGAAAGGGAAGAACAATGCTAATGTGGCAATTCCAATATTTGACTCAGGCAGTGACAGTGAGGTTCTCATTATCATATTGTGGTGATAGAAGAGAGGGTGCACAGTTGCAGGTGGAGTCATTGAGATCGAAATTGCAGGGATAGAAGTGTTTACTTTGGCGGTGGGTTTGAGAGGTCAAACTCGTCGGGCGGCTCTCATTGAGCAGCAAAGGCAACAAGTCAAGTCTGGTGTACATGGAGATTCGCGCATGAC
Organism: Alloteropsis semialata; assembly: GCA_004135705.1. Classification (NCBI taxonomy): domain Eukaryota; kingdom Viridiplantae; phylum Streptophyta; class Magnoliopsida; order Poales; family Poaceae; genus Alloteropsis; species Alloteropsis semialata. The sequence continues at coordinate 13,739,815 of CM014270.1, read as the reverse complement.
GACTTCAAGATGGTGGAATATTCGTCAAGGTGGAGTTTGTTAGATATTGTGTCGAATATTTGTACAAGTCCGGTTACGATGGGACATGAGTTATATTTAGCAGTATAGGGTAGAGTCTGTGTCGAACTCTGTAACCTGGACCTCCTCATAAGTATGAGAGGGGGGCTGCTGTTGTAACCATGACGACATAGCGACAGGCTTGTAGGGGGGAGGCGGCACGTTGCCGGGATCCCGAAGCAGCCGGTGTTGTGGTTTGGGGAGGAGCGCCAGTAGTCATGCCTTGGGGATGTAGGCTTCGGCTGAACCTCGTTAACAAAGATCGTGTCTCTGGTGTCGTCTGTGATCTTGCAAGTTTGTCTCGGCAGATCTAATCGTCACTTCCGCGGGTGGAGATTAGCTGGCGGCGTGCCGCTGTGAGATTTAATTTTCTAATAAGTTTTATTGTGGTTATTCACACACAATGTCGGAACTCCTAGCTCCGAGTGAAGAGTGCAAAGAAGGTAAAGGACATTCTAGCTGGATATCTGAAAATTCATCGTTTGCCCTCGTGAACTTAAAAAACACAAAGCTTGCACTGGATGATGCTTACAACGAACTGATGGCTCCACTGGTGACGCCTAGAATGCTTAACAATTTCATATTATCTTATAAGATAGGATACCTACATAACACAACCCAAGTAGATTGTACTTTTTATACTTAAAAACTATATAGATTCTGCTGCAAATGCGCATTGAGAATCAAACTACCCATTGGGCACATTTGTTTACTCTAAAAAATGGAACCAAACATAGAGAAAAGAATAACCACAAGAGAATGGCACGGCAATATTATACATTGAGTAAATTGCACCCACCATTCAACAACTTGTAACTTTGTATCACTTTGGTCCATCAAGTTGTAGATTGTGCAATCTCATTTATAAGTTGTTTGGTGGGTGCATCTACCGTTCTAGATACGCCAAGTCACTGTATTTTGCCATGGTGGTAGCATGGCATAGACGTGAGGGTTTAAGAATTGAAGTGGATTGTACGGTGCATAACAGTACTCATTGACTAACACTCAACACCTGCGAATATAATAATTCAGGGAACGACTCATTGCTATATGAGAGACACTAGCTAATACGAGCTTCCTAGTGACAAGCTTAAATCACAAGAACAACTTATTTAATTTGTAAGTTCAGGTAGGCATGATGCTGCAGACTAAATTGCAATTGGTTGGCATGATATCGGTACAGACTAATGTAATGAGCAATCGGCATCGGAGGCTAGTGTGGTAGAGCAGTTGCAGCTAGCAATCACACATCAATCACTTGAATGTTCGAGGGAGCTGGTGAGACACGCGGCAATAATAACGGCCATTATAGCCTATAGTGAATCACTGATATATGAATCATGGCCAGAGATAAGCTGCTTTGCGAGCCTGTGATGCTCGTCAAGGATGGCGGAGCCTAGGAGTAGAGGATAACTTCATGCACTGTATTGCACAATTTACAACTTGATGGACCAAAGTGATATGAGGTTACACGTTGTGATATGATGGGTACAATTTACTCTTATACATTTGTTAGACTATCTATGACCCCCAACACCGGCCTAAAAACCTAGGTAGGCATCCTAGACCTACAATATATTTTTTTTGATGAAAATTATGGCAACCCTCAGGTTGCCTGAACTTTATTGCCAATAGGAAAACATTTACAGAGGTAATTACAAAAAAGAAAATAGGAAAAAAAAGGAGCAGAAAGCTCCCAACAGCACCGAAACTGAATGTGACACTTACAAAACTATCAAAACTATTCAAGCGAAAGAAGTGCTCCATTGAATTAAACAACCCTTGTCAACAGAGTTTCTACACCTATTAGACCAAAGGAGGAGATCGTCTTGACATCTTCTTGCAATCAAGGAATTTGGTTCGTCTTCATTCCTGAAAATTTTGGTGTTTCTGCATTTCCAGATGTTCTAAAGAATGCAGGTGAGGACAGAGCTCTTGATGCGCTGATTTTGAATCTGCAGGGGGTTGTCGAGCCAGAGAGACTCAATTTCACCTTCCTGGAGTGCATTCAGATCGATGTCCATGGAAGACCAGAAGCTGGAGCTGCGTTGACACAAGAGAAAGAGATGGGGACAATTCTCTTCTTGTATGCAGAATGGGCATTGACTTGCGGGTCCTATGTTGTAGTGGCTTAACCGTGCGTTGGTACTCAATCTTCGTCGATGGAGTAACCAAAGAAAAAATTTACATTTTGGTGGAGCGTAGCTATTCCAGATCATGGGTGCGAAGGGGTCATCCTCCATTGCCCTGAAGGCCAGTAGGTAATGCTCCTTTGTTGATGGCGGCTTTCCATTGTGTCGGAGAACGCGCAAGTCTGTTTCTCCTGTGCTCAGGTTGACAGATGGAACAAGTGACTGCAATTCCACAAGTTCGTTAGCAGCAGCATGAATTAGGCGTGGTCGTAGCGACAGGTTCAAACTTGGCGAAGAGAGGGCTTTGGCGACAGAGATATTTGGCCTGGTCGCATGACTAAAAAGCGCAGGGAAAGCCGTCGCAAAGGTTTGGGCACCGCACTAGAGGTCAAGCCAGAAGGCGGTCATTTGTCCATTGCCCAAAATGACTTTGGTTTCATCTCGAAAGGTTGGTAGCTCAGCATAGATATCCTTCCAAATTGGGGTGATATCGGGGATGTCATCGCCAAAATCCCGTCTGTTGTTCCAGCTGTATCTTTGTCGAAGCCAATCAATCCATGGGGTAGAAGGAGCACAATGAAACTTATACAAAAATTTCTTGAGCAGGCTCTTATTCCTTTTAGTTAAATCTGGAATGCCAAGACCCCCTTTAGCTTTTGGGAGGTTGACATCTTCCCAGGCCACTTTACATTGTGCGCCTTTACACTTATCTTCGCCAGCCCACAGGAAGGCTCGTTGTTTCTTGACAAGAAGATCTATTGTCCCTTTGAGCAGAAGCATTGTACTCATGGAGTAAACGGCTTGCGAGGAAAGCACCATGGTTATAAGAACCGTTCTACCCATTTCACTCAAAAGGTGCCCTCGCCAACCGGCCAAGTATTTATCAGAGCTATCCACCAGAGGAACAAAGTCTGCAATTCTCAGTTTAGTTGTGGAGAGTGGGAGGAGGCCGAGATAGGGCTGGGGAAAGGAGGAAACAGGACGGCCAAAAACTTCAGCTAAGGAATTAGCTAGGTCAGCTTGCAAGCACAGACCGGAAGGAAGGTACTTTTCTCAAAATTGATATGTAAGCCAGTGGCTCTGGAGAAGGTTAGAAGACTTTCCTTGAGAGCAAGGAGCTGGTTCTCCTCGGCTTTCAGAAGAATTAGTGTATCGCCTGCATATTGGAGGACAGGGCAAGAAGCAGAAGAAACGATGGGATGCTCAAGAACACCTTCAGTAGAGGCTTTGTGGATCATTTGTTGGAGGACATCAGCCACCAAGATGAAAAGATAAGGGGAGAGGGGATCCCCTTGTCGAAGCCCTTTTCTATAGTGAATCCATTTTCCAGGTGTTCCATTTAGAAGGACAGCGGTTTGGCTAGTAGAAAGAATTTGCTGCGTCCAGACTCTTCACTGACTGGGGAAGTTCTTGGCTTCTAATATGATATCTAGGGCCTCCCATTCAGCAGAATAAAAAGCCTTCCTGAAATCCAACTTTAGGGATGTTTCTTTTATGGAAGGTTTGTAGAAGATCAGCTGCATATATGAAATTTTCGGATATGCTTCTACCTTTGATGAATCCAGTTTGATCGGGGTGTACTAGGGTGGGGATCAAGGAGATTACTTTCAGCGGGCAATTTTGAAGCGAGATTGGGCGGAAATGTTCAGGTTTGGTTACACCGACCTTTTTGGGGAGGAGAACAATGTGAGACTGATTAATGCGAAGGAGCTTGGAGTTGTTGTTGTGGGAAATTATCAAAGAGGGCATAGAGGCTGGGACCGACCAGGTTCCAGAAATGTTTAAACAAAGCAGGGCCAAAACCATCAGGCCTGGGACTAGAGTCATTTTTCATGCCCCAAACAGCATTCCTAATTTCACTGATCGTGAAAGGAAGGGTAAGAGAGGAGCTTTGGAAGGAGTCAAGGCATTTGGAAGACATGAGAGAGAGAAGGTTAGGGATTGGCACAGTGGGTGTAGCGTGCCCAAGGTGGTCCTTGTAGAAATCATAGAGTAATTGTGCCTTGCCAGCATGAGAGTGTACAGGGACGTCCCCTGGGTCAAGGACTCTGATTTGATTTTGCCTGAGTCGTATGGTGGCGCACATTTGAAAGTATTTGGTGTTGTCATCACCAAAGACACGATCCTTAATTTTTCCACGTTGTCGCCAGTAAGTAGCTAGAAGAGCAGTATGGTCGCTCAAGGATTTCTTGAACAGAATTCTCAATTTGTATTCCAAAGGAGAAAGACAGCGACATTCCTCAAGGAGATCCAGAAAGTTAATAACTAATAATTCACAATTTTTCACAACGACATGAGGTTTCTTTTTATCTTTTTCCCATTTTTTGGTAGCTGCTCTCACTCGCTTGAGCTTGATATTTATTGCAGCAGCTGCGTCCTGACCAGAGGAATCCGGCTTCGGGACACTAGTCCAGTTATTTGAAACAAGGTGTTGGAACGTGGGGTTCTGTAGATGGTGGTTATTTAGTCTGAAAATCGAAGGCTTTGGAACTGTGGTGGAGGCTTGCAGGGAGATGGGAACATGATCGGACGTGGAACGGGTAGAAGAGGAAAGGGTGGAGTCTGGGAACAAGGTATTGCAAGTTAACCAGGGCGCAATCGAGACGGCAAAGAGCGGGTCACTACGGGAAACATCATGTTTGCCGAGTGCCAGGGGCACTCGGCAAAGCCCATATGGCACTCGGCAAATGTTTCGCCATGGGCCCCTCCTGACGAACAGCACACAGCGAAGGAAGTGCCCGCGAGTGCTGTTTGCCGAGTGCCATATATCGGGCACTTGGCAAACTCTTTGCCGAGTGTCAACATGCACTCGGCGAACATTTTGATCACTCGGCAAAATAAAGTACCTAACGGCACACATGGGACGGAAAAGAGACGGCGTCGAGACCCTTATGCCGAGTGTCGACCCTAGGGGCACTCGGCAAAGCCGCCACCTTTGCACAGTGTCGACCCTGGGGGCACTCGACAAAGGAACCCCCCCCCCCCCCCCCCCCCCCCACCCCCTCCTTTGCCGAGTGTCTTGCGGGGGGGCACTCGGCGAAGCCCCCCCTTTGCCGAGTGTCGAGCGGGTGCACTCGGCAAAGCCCCCTCCCCCCCCTCCCTCCCCCGCCGAGTGCCCGACAGAATGCACTCGGCAAACATGGGGTTTCCGCCTTTCCGGTAGTGGGTGAATCTTGATTGTTAGACTAAGTGTACAGTCTGTCAAGGAGTGGAATATCCTGAAGGCCTAGTTATCATGCTCAATTTCAACGCCTGGATGTCGACTGAAGCAGCATTCCAGCACAACCTATTGTGAAATACTAAGCTGATGCACAATTTCCTTTCTCATGGAGCTTGACAAGATCTCCCGGCAGCATATGCGCATCATCCATTAACCTAGACTGTGAGAAAGATATAGAATCCAAACATATATAAGCCAGGAATAGTTTAAAAGTCTGTCAAATAAAGTGGCATCTTTCAGGGTCTCATTACTTATAATTGAAACTAAAACAAGCTGCATACCCAACTTGCCACATTGAAAACAGAACAAAGATATGAACTTAGGGTTTAGGATTGTGTATAAAAACCCTAAACCCTAAAACCCTAAACCATAAAACCCTAAAACCATAAACCATAAAACCCTAAAACCCTAAACCCTAAACCTTAAAACCCTAAGCCATAAATCCTAAACCCTAAACCATAAACCCTAAAACCTAAACCCTAAAACCTATACCCTAAATCATAAACCTTAAACCATAAACCAAAACAAATTTCATTTATTAGCTTCCTCTTGACATCATCAAGACTCTGAATAACATCATACAAGTGGCTGAATGAGAGCACCTTGCAGATATACCTAAAAGCTTAACTTTCACCGACCCACTCACATCATTCATCTTATTTCCCTCCTTGTTACCAATGTCAATATCAACAATCCCCTGTAACATATCAGAAAATAGCATGGGAAAATGTTTATATTCGAACATCCAAGAAACATCGTAGGACAGAATTTCTCAAATTTCAGAACGACATCGGATTCTAGTATATATATATATATATATATATATATATATATTATATATATATATATATATATATATATATATATATATATCTCAATTTGTGTGTAGCACCGGCAATCAGTTATACTACTTACTACTGTTATCCATGTTTTTGCTAGAAAAATGGTATTGCCTTCTAATTCTAGCAGAAGAGTAAAAATGACTTTTTGAGGTGGTTGTTTAAGGAATGTCAATTCACATGGCACGATCTCACAAAAAAACAGTGAAATGGTTTGCACTGTGGAATCTAAATTGCTCACTTAATTTAGTAAGTAATGGCCACACACGTGCAGTCCATGGGGTCTCAGGTCTCTTCTCCCAGGAATTATACCACCGCCTTCTAACATGTTGGCCTGCAGTGTGATTAGTCTGATGGGGGCAGGTACCTTGTCAACTAATGATCATAGATCAACTGTGTTTCGTTTCAAACAAAAAAAAAGGATCGGCTGTGCTTGTGCCTCAATGACTCTCAAATGTGAAAAGCTGAAACAAATGAGTAAGCTAACATGCAAATGTGATAGGATGAATAACAATAAAATATCCTAAATTCACTATAAGCTCAATCAGCAGTCATGCATGTTAATGAAAATCAAGATGCGTCTCTTTTAAAAATTAATTTTGTGTATGAGAGAGAAATTTCCATATGGCCTTATCAAAAAGGAAATGTGCATAAAAGAAGGAACATATATTGAATAGGAAAAGAACATTCACATCCACCGTAAGAAGAAAAAATAACATGAGTTGATAGGCCTGAAATCAAAACTCACAAAGCATTGAAATTGAATAACACTTAAATTGAGTCACATTGAATCCTTCAGAAAACCTTACTGCAAAGGTTCCTGGAGACGGTTCATAGAGTACCATAATCTCCAGATTGGTGACCATCTCCTGCAGCAGAAATCACTACAAAGAGCACAAAGAAAAAAAGGGAAACAAACTCCAATGAATGTGAAATAACAGACATCATATGGACATTTATTTAAGTGTTTATCAGAGAGAACTGTGGTTAAATAGCTAGTGAACCAATGGTAAAACTGGATGTAACATAATTTGTATTACAACCCTCATCATGCACTTCCTTCATAAATCACAGCAAGAACCATCGATAGTGTCGAAAAGCAAAACTTAAGTTATTGAACGATGTGTTCTATTTAGAAGTCCTCTTATTCAATGAATTAATATCTTTATGTGCCTCCAAATTAAATAGGTAGTAAATTGAAGAATAGAAGTGAGATATATCATCATTCAAGTTACAAAAAGTCAAAAACTGAAACCATGCAGGGTAAGACAATTGGCATGCGTGCATTTTAGGTAAAACTGCGGCCTTGTTTAGTTCCACGAGATAAGTTTTGCTACAGTAAATTTGAATGTTTGGATACTAATTAGGAGTATTAAATATGGATAACTGACAAAACCCATTTCACAACCCGGGTAACTTTGCGAGACGAATCTAATGAGCCTAATTAGGCCATGATTAGACAACGTCGTGCTACAGTAAACAATCTCTAATAATGGATTAATTAGGCTTAATAGATTCATCTCGCGATTTCCCGTCCATTTATGTAATTAGTTTTATAATTAGATCATGTTTAGTCCTCCTAATCTTTGATTTAGTTTTGCTACAGTAAATTTCACAAAATTTCTTGTGAATCTAAACGGGGCCGCAATTCATACACAAGAAAACCGATTATGAGGTACGAAGGTAGTACAAAATGCACTTATCACTATTTCTGATTGTGCAAACACCAAGTCTAAACAAAGGGAAAACCTCAATATAATAACTAAAGTTTTATAGTCTATACAATCACATTTTCACACCGGCTACGTGCTAATGGAAGTTAGGAACATAGGAAATAAGATATCTAATTCTCCGTGGCAAGGCAAAAACAATTAAAAAAACAAGATGTGGCTCCGTTTGGTTCACACGCTAACAATTAGCGCTAAAAGGAATCTTGCATGAATGGAGTGCTAAATAAAAATATTTATAAAACCTTTTCATAGATGAGTGCAACTTTACGCAACGAATCTAATGAGCCTAGTTAATCCATGATTAACTACAGTAATGCTACAGTAACCATCCTCTGATTATGTGGTCAAAGGTCTCATTAGATTCGTCTCGCGAATTAGCATAGGGGTTGTGGAGGTAGTTTTGTAAACTGCCTTTATTTAATACCCCTAATTAGTGGTCAAAGATGTAAATAGTACGGTGCTAAACATTAGCACAAGGATCCAAACAGGGCCTAGGATATGCATACCGATTGATCTCTCTGCAAAGTCAGTAGGTTCAGCTCATGAGCTAAGATAGTGGCGATAACAATGTTGCCAAATTTGCCTAGGTTCAGATTTGTCTTATCTACGAAATCCTATGATTTAGAAATCCACCCTCTAGCCCTTTCCTGTTCAACAGATCATTCGAGCATCTCTCCCTGATGACTTCAGAACAAGATGAGATACAAAATTATACGACATTATGTCTAAGGTGATCTCCTGCATCTGCTCCTCCAACTCCAACTGATACTGCACTATGACATCTCCTGGCCATTCAATTACTGGTTGTCAGTTTTCTCCGGACTATCCTTATTCTGGAAACAAAATGATTTGAATACTCATACAGGTGTAGCAGAGCAGAAAACCAATAAACTAGCCAATCGTCACCAGGGGCTTGCTAGAAGCAATTAGACCATGAGGAAAATATCGATGCCAGGCCGCCAGGGGATGCTGCCGAGTAAACAAATATGATCTAATGAGTGGATAATAAATTGTCTACCTCTGTTAAGCCATGTAATGAACTTATGGACACATGGTTGGCAGCAGAGTGGAGGGGAAGAGGGAGTCAGTCAGGTGTTGCTCGCTGTACCCGTATCATTTCTTCAGACAGCTTGCGAGCAGAGGCTCCAGCCTCCAGGAGAGGAGCGCCACTGGTCCATCACTTTCTGCTCCACCTGCCCATGCGTCGTGGCAGGGAAGGCTACCGTGGCCGTCGACGCGCCGCCGCCACCACGTCCAGTTCCCTATCACGGGGGCGTAGATCAACCGCACGTTGATTCTACGGAGGAGAATTTGGGGAGGTGAGTAGGAAGTTTAGAGGTGGTGGCTGGTGGATGGGAAGGAGAGGGACTGCAACGGCGGCCATGGCGCGGAAGGCAGTGTCGATGAGAAAAGGCGGCGGGTGGTGGATTAGGCGAAACGAGAGGGAGGAGAGACCGGGCCAGAGGATGATGGGCCCACCTGTCGACGTGTTTTGACCTAGAGGGGGAGCGCTGGAGCGGAGCGCAGAGACACACATACTTGTCCTGTGTGTGAAACGAGCTCAGACCATCGATTTGACCACGCAGGTTAACCACAGCAAGATCCGCAGCGCTGTACTGTCAACTGCCACGCTGTCCGGGAGTACGAATCTTGGCGCGAGATCAGACGACAACAAGCGAGGGAGGGTACGTACGTACCAGGGGGGTACGAGAACATTAGTGCCGCCGACAATTGGATCATCAATGCTATGATTAAGTAGCTACATTCAATGGGCATGGAGAGGGCATATGCCCCAATATACTTCTACATAAACAAGCTGTGGTCCTCATAAATACATTGATCATATTAAGGCCATGTTTGGATACCGTGATGTGAGCAACCTGAGATCCCATGCATTGAGGAAAGTATTCATCAGAAAAAGGATATAACATAATTCAAGGAGAATAAATTTTTCTAAAGAACTTAGCAGAACAGTTGACACATGACTAGTAGCTTTGAACTTGAGAATCTCAACTTTGGATCTCTAACAAATTATTGGAACGTATATGCATGGTTATATTTATATATTCTCTAGCAACTAGTACCATGCATGTGTGTACATACAAACTTTGAATGCTAAATTGTGTAGCTAGCTATTAAAAGCTATTGTTGGATTCGTAATCCGGGAGGAAAATAACTTGGAAAATTCAAACACTAATAAACCTAAGGAAATGATTGTAAGATGACAAGTGGGGCTGAATTTGGTTCTGGATTTTGAAACTGAGAGCTCTTCTTCAACTCTCTCTCTCTCTCTCTGTGTTCTTTTTTTGTATGAGTCAAATTCAACTAGTAGAATGGTTGAGGCAAAGACGTAACATGCGATTATTTATAGCTGTGCTGAATTTGAATGGGAAATCTGGCCACATTTACTAAGAATATTCTTTACCGTACACCAATGATCGCTGCCAATGGGAGTTGTGTATTGTCAATACGAATAAGCGCAAAAGTGATGGATGCTTCTGTGCAGCAGGCCTACGTGTCATTTGTAGTGTGGACGAAGATGTCAGCAAGGAAGCAGGAGATGAACATTATCATTGTGGCGGCGGGGGTGTCAATATAAGAGGAGGTCTGACGGTGGGCGGAGTGGAGCAGAGCAAAGGCAGCGGCAGCTTGGCCAGTGGTAACATGCGACTATTTATAACTGTGTTGAATATGATGGATGGGGCATATGCCCCCAATATACTCCTACATAAACAAGTTGTGGTGCTCATAAATACACTTATCATATTAAGGCCCTATTTGGATACCATGATGTAGAGCAACCTGAGATCCGATGCATTGAGGAAGGTATTTATTAGAAAAAGGATACAACATAATTAAAGGAGAATAAATCTTTCTGAATAACATAACAGAGCGTTTGACATGTGATTAGCAGCTTTGGATTTGGAAATCTCAACATTTGATCTCTAAAAAAATTATTGGAACGTATATGGGTGGCTATATTTATATATTCTCTAGCAACTAGTACCATTGTTGACGCAAAAAATCGGCGGTTGTATCTTCTGCGTGCAGCACACGAAGACCAGGGAGATCTGCTTCACTCCAGTGCCAGCCCACACTCCAGTTTAGGTTCGCAGCGTGCCAGTCAATTTGACCTGAAATTGACAAGGAGATAAAATAGTTAAATTACTCTTTGATTGTGCCGGCTCTATTTCAGACGATGGAGTAACGTCGAATTTTAGCCAAGACCCAATCAGGCACGTGTCGGCCGATGCCAATCGGACCTCAAAATCGGACTTCATTGATGACGTCAATCAGACCGAGTAATCGGACCTCAATCAGACACTGAATCGGACCTCAGAATCGGACCAATCAGGATCGGACCTTGATTGATATAACAGATCAGCCTTTGAATAATAAAATAAAGCATAAAACAAGGCCAATATGTAAAGTAATGGATCAGCTGTGTCTTTAAACAAGATATCAAATAATCAAAGTGTAAGCCGATACATTGTCCACCTTGCCTAGTTGCCAGTTTGACTCATCTTATCGGACCATCTAACTAGCCAATCGGACCATAGCTTTTTCAGAGAAATCTAGCTCCGACGTAGGGAATCTAGATTTTTTCAGCTATGATCAAATCAGATAGCTAGATAGTCAAATTCAACTTACCAATCTGACAACTAAACAAGATGCTCGCACAGGTGTTAATCAGATTAAGCAAATAAGCAGATAAAGCATTAACAGGATCGTTCTGATTCTAAGATATGCTACCAAATAATCAAGCAAGACCTAGCTCCGACGTAGGGAATCTAAACCACACTTAACATTCAAATAGCAATAAGGCATAACCAAAGCTTCCTTTGACTAATCAAGATGAATCTAGCTCCGACGTAGGGAATCTAGACCAAGCATGACAATCAAAGATCAATCTAATCGTATTGCGAAGATCCAGCTCCGACGTAGGGAATCTACACCAGCGCAATACTCAAAGAACAACCAGATTAAACCACAAAGCATGGATCGGACCTAGAACGATGCTGTAAGATAAATATTGCTTAAATCGGACCAAGACCAATGCTCAAAGCCGTTGAAGAAGTAGAATTGATTCACATGGCGTAGATCTAAACCAATCTAGCAACTCCAAACAAACCGCAAAAACTGCCTTTAAATAACCAAGATTACTCTAGCTCCGACGTAGGGAATCTAGACTAATCTTGATGATCTAGCTCCGACGTAGGGAATCTAGACATAAAGTGCAGTCCGATAAACGATAATCTGTTGAATAATCAATATTTATCTAGCTCCGACGTAGGGAATCTATATCAATCTTGATTATCCAGAGATAAATCGGTTGAACAGTATAAACGAGAAAGGGCGATGCGCCTCAATTCAAAACCTATACTAGTTCGATAAATTGACTAACTTACTGGTAAGCCGGAGATCAGAACTGATGCAGCCCGTCCACCAATGAGCTTCGTCAGTAACTACTACTAGGGTTTTTGGCGTGAAGCCGGGTTGTATTGATTGTGAGAATAATTTTTACAATGGACGAGGGTTCATATTTATACCCTGGTCATGGAGAGTCCTGATCGGACTAGACTAACTTGCGGATAAAGTAAACTAGATCTAATATAGAATGGGACTCTCAATATGCCTTCAAAAAGGAAATAGCCCCTGTATCTGATACGCTTCCTTCTGAGCCGACGCATCTTCCTTCATTCGTCACTGGATCGGATTCCCTTGCCTTATCGGACCTCTTCTTCACGTCGGCTTTCCTCTCTGCCATCTTTGGTTTCCTTTTCTGGCACTATTTGTTTGACCAGTCAACGGGCCCACTGCGTAATTCCAGCCTCACCACGTCATATCTGACTCAGCATATCTGGTGCGAAAACCTGGTGTCAACACATGCCCCCCAGTTTCGGAGTATGAAGGATTCATGCTTCGAAATTCTGTAAATCCAGCGTCTCAATCTCCTAGCCGACGCAATTCGCTTCATAGATTCAACACCTTGACTTCTCTAGCACTGCCCTTTTCATAGCCGATACCTTTCTTCAAGCTTCTTTATCATAACTTGTTAGCCAATATGAATAATCAAGAAAACTCTACTCTTCCTGCTAAATAACTTGGTTTTTCATTTTGAAATCAAAACATAACTTCGCTCCTCAAATGATTCTCTCAGATCGCTCAATGTGTATTATTCCTCACCAAGGCACTGTATCGTCTCTTTTTCTTCCTACTTCTAATAAGGCTTTTGTGGAGCTCAGGGTAGGATATAGAAAGGAAGCATACTTGCACTGCATATCTTGCAAAGTCAAAAACCGGATCTAGTGGAGAAAATAAGTCATACAATCAGATCAAGATGTGCATGTGTGTGGAATTTTTTGGGTGAAACTCCCTTTTGCATGACTCTTCATTTTACTTTCCTTTTCAGATATGGGCTATCTTTCATATTTATTTTTTATCACTCTTCCTTATACTTTTGAGCACGGATAATATATTATTTTTTTTTGCATAACCCATACCTTTTGCATAATAAATTTGAAAAGTCATGTCAAAGGGACGGAGTATTTTTGTATGGATGAAAGGCATGTTTTTGCGTAACTTCCAGTGTAGAAGTCAGCATATGAATAGTCGAGTATGCGAATCCAGACCAAACGACCCATGTGCCCGGAAATTAAAGTCTAGCATACCTAACAATGGAATAATATGTGAAGTGTACGTGATCTCGATCTTAAAAGCATGAAACAAATCTCACAAAGGTCACAAACAATTTGACAATGCTCAATACAAAACAAGCAGCATATGCGTAAGGTTTTCAGAAGATATCAACATATGGCTCTGGTAGGAATTTCATATCATTGAGGAGCTAAACTATGTATTTTATTTTCACAAAACAAAATTCCCAAGTATTTCGCAGTAAGAAATAAAGTTTACTTGATCATACCATAGTTTTCGGATCGACGAGCCGACGTCGTGTTAGCATAGATTGGAATCCTTTCTTCTGAATCTTGGTATTCCAACACTGTTCCTTCATCAGCAGCGACGGCATGAGCAGCAGCGGTATTGGCTTTATGAATTTACCCAAATGCTAGGGTAGTACTTCTTCAAATATTTCCCGTTCAATGATTTAGGAAATGTTTCCCCTTCAACCAAGACATGTCTGATTGATTTGTAACGTAACTTCCTGGAAGTCTTGACAGAAGAATCCTTCAAATATTCAACGATTTCTTTCCTCCAATCTCCTTCTGGCATCTCCTGCACCATCACATCGGACATAGGCCGATAGCCAGACGCCTTTTGCACCAGCCGATTTGCTTCCTTGTTATGATGTCTTGGAATATGCTCAACAAATTGAACGCCGATTTCTTTAAGAATCCGGAGATCTTTCATCAATGCTTCATATTCTGCCTGATTATTCGTGCACTTTTCAATCGGATAAGCAAACTCGAATCTTGCCCCCCAAGGCGAAATAATAAGAAGGCCGATTCTGCAACCATCATTGCAAGATGAACCATCAAAGAACATGGTCCAGGGAACTGCGTCAACCACATCGGCCTCTGTATTGATCGGACCAATTGCATCAAGCTCATGGTGCATTGTTCAACAGTATCAACATTAGGTCCACAATGATCAGTAACCAAATCAGCCATTTAAAATAAAGTCTCAGAGCCGACTGCTTGGACCGGCTGTAATCCTTGATCGGACACCTTGAGGAAGTCGCCATCCCATGTTTTTCCTGACAGGCATTCAATCCCTTCAAATTCCCAAATCGTTGACTCGGCTGTTGCAATGCTAACCGAATCATCAGCTGGAACAATCTCCACATTGTTGCCTTGCCACTGGATCAAACACTGGTGCATCGTGGATGGGATGCAACAATTGGCATGAATCCAATCTCGCCGACCCTTGTCCATCAATCACAAAGAAAGTGATCGGCAATGTCTTGCTGCCGATGGTTAACTCCACATGAATTGCCCCCCGAGGCTCTGAAACATTACCGCCGAAATCTTTAAGTGTCATGTTCGTCTTGATCAGATCATCAATCCCTTTGCCCAATTTACGGAATGTGAAATATGGCATGAGATTGACGGCAGCTCCTCCATCAACAAGCATCTTGGTCATCGGCTTCCCATCAACGTATCCCTTGATGTACAGAGGCTTCCGGTGCCGATAGCCATTCGCATTTGGCTTCTCAAATATCGCCTTTTCTGAATCAAGAACTAAGCATGCGGCGGCTTCTTCCAACTCATAATTGGCCTCATCATCGTCCTGTTCATCAGGAGCAGCAAAATCAAAAGGCAACAATAAAACCATGTTTACCGGGGCCGATGTGCTTGCTTCATCATCATTGGCCATCTTAGCGCGCCAAACTTTCTCTTTGGCTAACTCCTGCTCCTGAATCTGCTCATGATAGCGCAACCTCTGAACACGTCTCTTTTTGGATCTAGAAATCCCTGATGGGCACCACTGTCCAGGCTTCATTTGAGGTTCTTTAATCCGATCCCGAACTGGAGCCTTTTCTTCCATTTTTTCAGGGCCAAGAGCATCAACCTGGCCTTTGATATTTTTATGGCCATGAGCATCAACTCGGCCTTCATCTCTTGATGATGATCATCAATCCTGACGCCGATCCGTTCATGAACTGATCGTCGACCTCTTTTGAAAGCTCTGTATTCTTCATACTGGAGACTGCATTCAGGACAATCTGCTTTAGATGGTAATCTGAGTTTCTCGTTCCAGCAGAACATGAAGAAAGGACATCTCCAGTGACCATCATCTTGATCGTACTGCTCATAAGTCTGACGTCTGTCCATATACCAATCGGACCTATCATCGCACCAGCGTCGTCCATCGGACCTATCATCATATCGGCGTCGTCCATCGGACCTATCATCATATCGGCGTCGACCATCGGACCTGTCATTGTATTGGCGCCGATCATCAGACCCATCATCAAATCGCCTCGCCTGATATTCGCGCCTCTGACGCCGTCGTTCCTCGCACTCTTCCCATGCTCGGGCTGCTGCCTGCTGCATTTTGTACTTGTTAATCTGCATCTGGGAAGTCACACGTGGCTGATATCCACCAAGAGCATTAGATTCATGCCCAAATGCCTGATGATTCCTCCGCAGCTCTTCGACAGTAACTTGAACTGCAGGATCAACGGCACCAGAACTCTTGGCGTGGTCCGATGTAAGCACTTTAAACTTCCCCTTCTCATCAGTATCAACCATATTAATAGAAAAGGAGAAATCAGCAAAGTTATTCGAAAAAGGATGACCGTCGATCTTCATGGCTTTCTTGTTATCTTCAAACTTGATCTTGCCAGATTCAATAGCCAATTGGATCTCCCTCCTGAACACCTTGCATTCATTCGTCTCGTGAGAAGTTGAGTTGTGCCATTTGCAATATTTGCGTTTCTTCAACTCATCGGCCAATGGAATTGAGTGATTTGCAGAGAGTTGGATAAGCTTTTCACTGAGCAGCAAATCAAAAATCTTATCGGCCTTTGTTATATCAAAACCAAACTTCTCAGGGTTCTGTTTGATCCATGGGAGCGATACCGGCTTCTTGGATTTGGTCCATTCAGCTATGTTGACATCAGCCTCCTCTTCAGAATCAGAGAGATAAGATACTTGCTTGGAAAACTTTGTACGCTTCATCTCTTGATATCGGACCTCATGGGCTGACACTTTCTGCACCAGTTGTCCCAATGTCTCAAACTCCTGAGCAGAAAATTTTTCTTTGATCGGCGCGAGCAAACCCTGGAATGCAAGCTCGGCCAACTGCATATCAGATAGCTTCAAACTATAGCATCGATTCCTGGTATCACGGAACCGTTGGATATACTCCTTGACGGTTTCATCGTTTCTCTGCCTGACAGCAATCAAATCAGAAATCTTCATCTCGTTGAGACCAGAAAAGAAGTATTTATGGAACTGCTTCTCCATATCGGACCATCCTGTGACCGATCCTGCTGGCAGCGACGTGAACCAAGTAAATACCGGCCCTGACAGTGACAGAGGGAAAAATCTGAGCCTGAGTCCCTCCTCAGAAGCAGCTTCACCACATTGAGCTAGGAATCGGCTGACATGCTCAATGGTGGTCATATCATCCTGCCCGGAGAATTTGGAGAAATCCGGCACTCTGTAACGCGGAGGAAGTGGCACTGCATCAAAGTAAGACGGGTACGGGTGCCGATACAACCTCGCTTCATCTTTAGGCTTCAAACCGAACTGATTCTGGATCACCTCGGCTATTTTCCGTGACCAATCGGACTCCTGTCCTCCGAGTGGTATTCCACCAGCTTGATTCACATCCGTCATGTAATTGTTGTAATCACCGACCATACGCTGATGCGGAGAAATCTCTGCACGTAGCCTTGCAGCTGCAGGTTGCTTTTCTTCTTCGTTTAGAGTCCTAGTATATTTTTCACCATGCGGGCCGACAATTGTTCCATCGGCCATCAATAGAAAACCGTTGGCCAGCTGAATAGGTAGTGGAATCGTTGGATTCTGCGGAGCAACGGTCATGGCATTATCTTCAGTCTCCTTGTCTTTCCCTGATCCTGATGCCCCTGCAGAATTTGCTATAAAGACTGGGCCTTTCAAACAAATGGAATCATCCACCGCCTTCTTGATGAGATTATCTAAAGAATTCACCAAAGTGCCTGACTGGTTAATCAATGCATGATGAACAGCTTGGTGAATCATCTCTGTCATGTTGACCTGATACTCCTGAGCATCAGTTGTCTTAATTGGCCAAGGCAGAGCTTCTCAAATGCATCAATCTGGGCCTGAACTGCATCTAATTGAGCTTTAGACAGATCGGCCTTTGTGATTGGAATGCCTGCCTCAGGCGTCTTGTTCTTGTCATTCTTAGCCTTCTCGGCAGCATCTTTTTCAGCAGCAAGTTTTGCTGCAGTTTCTTTCTCAGCGGCGAGCTTTGCTGCGGTTTCTTTTTCAGCATCAGACGACGACATCTTGGAATTTGCTTCTCGTGTCCCACTGGGCGTGCCAAAAATGTGTTGACGCCAAAAATCGGCGGTTGTATCTTCTGCGTGCAGCACACGAAGACCAGGGAGATCTGCTTCACTCCAGTGCCAGCCCACACTCCAGTTTAGGTTCGCAGCGTGCCAGTCAATTTGACCTGAAATTGACAAGGAGATAAAATAGTTAAATTACTCTTTGATTGTGCCGGCTCTATTTCAGACGATGGAGTAACGTCGAATTTTAGCCAAGACCCAATCAGGCACGTGTCGGCCGATACTAATCGGACCTCAAAATCGGACTTCATTGATGACGTCAATCAGACCGAGTAATCGGACCTCAATCAGACACCGAATCGGACCTCAGAATCGGACCAATCAGGATCGGACCTTGATTGATATAACAGATCAGCCTTTGAATAATAAATAAAGCATAAAACAAGGCCAATATGTAAAGTAATGGATCAGCTGTGTCTTTAAACAAGATATCAAATAATCAAAGTGTAAGCCGATACATTGTCCACCTTGCCTAGTTGCCAGTTTGACTCATCTTATCGGACCATCTAACTAGCCAATCGGACCATAGCTTTTTCAGAGAAATCTAGCTCCGACGTAGGGAATCTAGATTTCTCCAGCTATGATCAAATCAGATAGCTAGATAGTCAAATTCAACTTACCAATCTGACAACTAAACAAGATGCTCGCACAGGTGTTAATCAGATTAAGCAAATAAGCAGATAAAACATTAACAGGGTCGTTCTGATTCTAAGATATGCTACCAAATAATCAAGCAAGACCTAGCTCCGACGTAGGGAATCTAAACCACACTTAACATTCAAATAGCAATAAGGCATAACCAAAGCTTCCTTTGACTAATCAAGATGAATCTAGCTCCGACGTAGGGAATCTAGACCAAGCATGACAATCAAAGATCAATCTAATCGTATTGCGAAGATCCAGCTCTGACGTAGGGAATCTACACCAGCGCAATACTCAAAGAACAACCAGATTAAACCACAAAGCATGGATCGGACCTAGAACGATGCTGTAAGATAAATATTGCTTAAATCGGACCAAGACCAATGCTCAAAAGCCGTTGAAGAAGTAGAATTGATTCACATGGCATAGATCTAAACCAATCTAGCAACTCCAAACAAACCGCAAAAACTGCCTTTAAATAACCAAGATTACTCTAGCTCCGACGTAGGGAATCTAGACTAATCTGATGATCTAGCTCCGACGTAGGGAATCTAGACATAAAGTGCAGTCCGATAAACGATAATCTGTTGAATAATCAATATTGATCTAGCTCCGACGTAGGGAATCTATATCAATCTTGATTATCCAGAGATAAATCGGTTGAACAGTATAAACGAGAAAGGGCGATGCGCCTCAATTCAAAGCCTATACTAGTTTGATAAATTGACTAACTTACTGGTAAGCCGGAGATCAGAACTGATGCAGCCCGTCCACCAATGAGCTTCGTCGGTAACTACTACTAGGGTTTTTGGCGTGAAGCCGGGTTGTATTGATTGTGAGAATAATTTTTACAATGGACGAGGGTTCATATTTATACCCTGGTCATGGAGAGTCCTGATCGGACTAGACTAACTTGCGGATAAATTAAACTAGATCTAGTATAGAATGGGACTCTCAATATGCCTTCAAAAAGAAAATAGTCCCCTGTATCTGATACGCTTCCTTCTGAGCCGACGCATCTTCCTTCATTCGTCACTGGATCGGATTCCCTTGCCTTATCGGACCTCTTCTTCACGTCGGCTTTCCTCTCTGTCATCTTCGGTTTCCTTTTCTGGCACTATTTGTTTGACCAGTCAACGGGCCCACTGCGTAATTCCAGCCTCACCACGTCATATCTGACTCAGCATATCTGGTGCGAAAACCTGGTGTCAACAACCATGCATGCATGTACATACAAACTTTGAATGCTAAATCGTGTAGCTAGCTATAAAAAGCTAAGGTTGTTGGATTCGTAATTCGAGAAGAAAACAACTTGTAAAATTCAGACACTAATGATACCATCAACCTAAGAAAATGATTGCAAGATGACAAGTGGGGCTAAGTTTGGTTCGAGCTTTTCTTCATCTCTCTGTGTGTGTGTGTGTTCTTTTTTTTTTATATGAGTCAAATTCAACTAGTAAAATGGTTAAGGCGGTGAAGTAGCATGAGATTATTTACAGCTGTGCTGAATGCGAATGGGGAATCTAGCCACATTTACCGAGAATATTCTTTAACTTACACCAATAATCGCTGCCAAAGGCCCTGCTTGACCTTGGCCNCATGCTCCAATCCTTCTCAGCCTTTATACCGCCTAGTCTTGTCTCTGGGTGCCTCGGTGGCCGTCGCGCGATTTACACTCAATGGGCATGGAGGGGCATATGCCCCCTCCAATATTTTCCTATGTAAATAAGCTATGTACTCCTATATAAATAGGTTGGTATTTCTAAAAAAAAAGACAGACAAAATGATTGACTCTAGTCCAAAGGCCCAGCATGACCTTGACCATTCACCCCCTCGATGATTCTAGTTGAATTTGACTGCCCATATAAAAAAAGAGAGGGAGAGTTGACTTTGCCATAACCCACATTGTCCTGTCACTAGTGGCAGAGACACTCTCTCTTTCCTCAACCTATTCGTGCGCACAGATTGTCGTCGAGCACAGGAGTAGACTAGAAGATGTTGTGTTACATATCTTTAAGCTAGAAGAGAATGCCCCTGTCACTGGTAGTGTTATTGACTTTCTAGTATCTAGAAGAGAATAATTGGAAGGTGTGGCCGGCTAGCTACTTTTACTGCTTTGGAATAGATACTTCCACCGGCACTTGTTTTTTTAGCCTTTATACCGCCTAGTCTTATCCCAATGCGCCTTTGTGGCCATCGCGTGTTGTACATTCAATGGGAATGGAGGAGCACATGCCCCTAATGTACTCCTATATAAATAAGTTATGGAGCTTATAACATGAAAAAGTTCGCAACCAAAAAATAAAAGACAGACACACAGATTGTAAGAAAACCTGTTGTGTTACATAATACACAAATTGCTGAAGGCTTTATATTTATCTTGGTAATTCAGGTGCAATATATCATCTCTATGTATGACAGTAACGTAAATTGTGACCTATTTTTTTAAGTAAATTATTGCTTTGGAGGTATACAAACAAGTGCTAGACATGTCACAAAACTTTTTTTAGTCATGATCGTAATTAATTAGGTGTCAAAATCCGCGATGCCATAGATATTCACCTCGTGATGGATGTACATCAAAGTTTGTTTGGTGGGCAACATGGTGTGGGACTTGCTGATTGGCCTCATCCGCTCGCCGTCGTGCGCCCAATTCAGAATTGGAGAGCACGGTTGCTTGGCCGCACGCGTGCTCCTCCTGCATTCAATGGGCTTCACAAGTGGGCTCACTCGGTATACCTTGTTGGCTGCCCCTGCTCTTGGATGCCCTCCTCCAGTCCCCCCACGATGGAGTCCAGTACTCGCAGGAACCGGGCAACCCTACCAAGTGTAAAATCTCGCCCTGTTTCATTGCTGCAACGCTTTGGTATTGTATTCGAGGTTTTCTTCTCTACGCAGGGTGGTTCTGATGGGTTGTTTGTGTCATATGTGCAGCGGACAAGGCTATGGGGATCTCAGGGTCCACTTCAAGGTTCACGTTTCAACCTGCTTGTTAGGGATCCTTATTTCCTTGCGAGTTAATTGCTTACTCATTATTTAGCTGAGCATTTGATGTAATTGTGGTGAATTAGCTTTATGACTGCTTTCTTGTGCTAAGCATGTATGCGCATATGGCAAAATTGTGTCATCATGCATGAATGGATTACCTTGTGGAAACCTAAAGAGTAAAGGTTCTGCTCTATTCTTGAAATGAGCAGTCCCCACGTTACTTTAGGGACTTCAACACATTGTTGGTTGTTATTGATGAACCATCGTATTGTTTTCCATGACAAATGGTTCGCAGACAATGTGACATCTATAAACATGTTTTTTCTTTGCCAGAGATTTATTTACCTAATTGATGTCTGTGTTTTGTAAAAATTCCACAATACATCCCATTGCCCCTACAATGCCGCCTAGGTTTGCACCTGAAACAGTGACACTTTTAAACAATATTTCTGTATGATGATAGGAATATGAACTTCAAATATTGTGTCGACATGGCTTGCGTCATGCTAATCACACATCAAACAAACTCCTTGACTCACTATGCAAAATTTTCTCCTTATGTTAAGTTTTTGAAGGACTTATGATTGCTGATTTTATTGTGAGCTATATCATGGAGCATCATAAGTTGATCATGTGATGTGTCCTTGGGGACTAACTAGCTGGCAGTTTTCCTTTTCTCTGAAATTGGCACTTATAACATGTGGTGATACTATGGTAAATTTGATCTTATATTTTCAAGATTGGGAGCTGATTGAAATATCTTTGAACTGCACGACTGAATGCTAGGTTTCCCGTTCTCTTGCTGCTTGTGAGGGCGCACTTCTGGTCATTGATGCTTCTCAGGTGCAATATATATTTCCTTCCTGTAAATTTCAATAGATATCTATTTGAAGATATTTACCTTCTACCTGCCAATGCACAGAAGTGAAGCCAGCCTATGATTTTGCTGGCTTCCAATACACATTTGCTGCAAACTGAAAGTTGCCTGATGGCTTGATGCAGGGTGTTGAAGCTCAGACGTTGGCAAATGTGTATCTTGCATTGGGAAACAACCTTGAGATCATACCGGTTAGTTCTAGAATTCCATTCCCATTTGCATGCACAAATTGAGCTTCCAATTTTCAAATTTTACAAGCATATACCTTTAATTACCAAATCAATTTTGGTTGGACTTTGCCCGAGCCTTTGAGATGCTAGCATTCCTTTTTGGTATTGCCCTTTTTCCTTAGTAGACCTGGATGCAAACTGACTAAGAATGACAGCCAATATGCTGTTTAAATTTCCCCTTCCAATCTTACAGACATAAGAAATTATTTTGTAATGTGGACAAGGACTTTCTTAACTTTGCTCCATGTTTCTTCGTAAGATACACTCAAGCTTTATTTTTGTGATTTGCCCATCAAACTGAAATGGTAAATTCTTTTGTGATATCCTGCTGACCAGCTATATATTCTCATTTTTTTTATTTTTGATAATGTATTTGTGTTCTAATTTAGGTTCTAAACAAAATAGATCTTCCTGGTGCTGAACCTGACCGCGTTGCACTGGAAATTGAAGAGGTATTCTGAAGAAACACCCCTATATTAGATTTGTTGTCTACATCCTGTGGAGAACACTTCTTTTTATTTCGCACTCAAAGTTACATCATTTGTGCCACCGGGTGCATGTGCCCCACCCCCCCATTGTTGTGGCGGCACCGCCGGAAAATCCGGGCCACAACACCGTCGGAAAATCCATTGGGCGGCCAAGAGGCTGGGCGCAAGTGGCTGACCTGCCACTGCTAGTAATGCCTGACATGTGTTGCAGCCTCGCCCTCCGCACCGTCCAGTTCATCATCATCCTCCTGGTGCTAGGCGCCATGGCTTCAGCAGATGACTTCCGTACTGTCCTAGCCTCCGTATAAGTTTTTGCATGTTGCGCCGCATCCAGCGGATCCAATCTTTTCTGTATCCATCTTTCTTCTTCATGTAACCTTGGCTCTGGATTATATTCTGAAATAGAGAGTTGTTTGGGTCTGTTTTCCTGTAGCTTCCTTGTTATGGCTTTTTCTCTGCAGTCTCTATGGGTCATCGCACTAGCCCTTTTGGACTTGAACGCGCTGGTTGCCAATTTTTCATTACCAAATCGCTGGGCTGCATCTTTGTTTATCTTTGGGGATGCGGTAAGCAAGGACAATAATTGCCTTTAACTATGCAGAAAACATCTCGTGCCACCGGGTGCATGTGCCCCCCCCCCCCCCATTGTTGTGGCGGCACCGCCGGAAAATCCGGGCCACAACGCCGTCGGAAAATCCATTGGGCGGCCAAGAGGTTGGGCGCGAGTGGCTGACCTGCCACTGCTAGTAATGCCTGACGCGTGTTGCAGCCTCGCCCTCCGCACCATCCAGTTCATCAGCATCATCCTGGCGCTAGGTGCCATGGCTTCAGCAGATGACTTCCGTACTATCCTAGCCTTCGTGTAAGTTTTTTGCCTGTTGCGCCGCATCCAGCGGATTGAATCTTTTATGTATCCATCTTTCTTCTTCATGTAACCTTGGCTCTGGATTATATTCTGAAACAGAGAGCTGTTTGGGTCTGTTTTCCTGCAGCTTCCTTGTTGCGGCTTCTGCTCTGCAGTCTCTATGGGTCATCGCACTAGCCCTTTTGGACTTGAACGTGCTGGTTGCCAATTTTCCGTTACCAAATCGCTAGGCTGCATCTCTGTTTACTTTTGGGGATGCGGTAAGCAAGGAAAGTAATTGCCTTTAACTATGCGGGAAACATCTCGTGCCATCGGGTGCATGTGCCCCCTCCCCCCTCCCCCCCTCCCCCTGGTGCTGAAAATGCCGAGACGTGTGTCACGGCGAGCCCCCTCCGTTGACTCCGTTAGTGTCCTTTGTGTTAGAGGCTATCATGTTATTTTGTTCTATTGTATCATTGTTTCTTCTCTCTGCATTTTAAACTGCTAAGAGCGCACCAATTCCAGATTGCGAAACTGCTAAGAGCGCACAAATTCCAGATTCATCGTGAATAAGACAAAAGTAATTAGACAACAAAACTGCTAAGAGTGCATAAATTCCACTGATTTTGTACAAGAGCGCATCCAAAGTGATTCGTGAAACGAGTTGACAAGACGTGTTTCTCTAAGTAAATAGTAAAATCAGATGACAATATCATTCCACTGATTTGAACAAAAGTGCATCCGAAGTGATTAATGAAAACCTCATTTCCATTGATTTGTACAAGAGCGCATCCTAAGTGATCCATGAAAGTGACTTGTCACACATTGAAATCAGATGAACATATCATTCCACTAATTTGGAATGTCATCACCCGAGCCATAAAGGAAAAATGAAATAGAAGAAAAAAATCGCCCCACCCATGAAACCGGCAGTACTCGTTCACCTGTAACAAAATCAGCAGTAGGCTTCTTGCTCGTGGTGCACTGACGAACACCCAGCCCTGCACCTCGCACACCACGATGTGCACGTGCCACCCGGGGGGTCGCCAGAGCCGCGCTGGCTGCGCCCGCGCTGGGCCAGCAATGCCCTCATCGCTCCCACTGCGCCCCCGCGCCGGCCCACAGCGCCCGCACCGTGCCCACCGCTAGGGCTCGCCAGAAGTGTGGCTGTGGAAGAGAGAGAGGAAGGAGAAGGGACAAATGAAGTGGATAGAAGAGAGATGGGAAAGAGGAAGATAAGGTCACGGGATGCCAGATGTGGACAGGAGAGGACGGGAAAAGTCACACATGTGAGAGGAAGAGGTGCCAGAAAGATTCTCACACCGTTGGTTCTCCATTTTTCTCGCGTTGGATTTCTGGTTCATTGGATCTTCATCCAATGGTTTTCGTGTGGGTGGGTACCTGAACCCGGTGGCAGATATGGTGCTCTCTTAACTATGAGCTAGTATCCATTCACAAAAGTTCACAAAACTATTGATGGCGTCAAATGGAAACTGAGTAGTGTGCGCAATTATCCATGGTTGTGGATGCCTATAGAGTGCAGAAAGCATATGTTGTTAGACTAGAAGCTACCTAGACAAAGGAGAAATTAAAGGACCTGAACATATGCTTGAGCCGACAAGCCTCCCATGATCAGCCGGCCGCACAAACCATCCATCTCCCTTGGCACGAGATTACTGTGAGCCATGGCCCCTGGACTGAAAGCAGCAAAAAGAAGATATGCTGTCTTGGCACCAACAGAACAGCTGATGTAGTGTGCACAATAAATGGAAATGGCGGTTTGTTGGTATTTCTTAACATCACCACTTAGAGTAGTGATGGCACTAGAGATACTTCATCATAAATCTAGACGTTACAGATATTCTGCAAGCGCACAGAAGTACATTGTAGCATTTTATCCGGGAGTATTCCAGAGTATCGTTATTTGTTTATCCACAGGAAAAGCGTTTAGTTAAAGAGAGGTTTCATTCCAATGTATTTACTTACAACACTATTAATATACCATAGTCTAGACAGGGTTAAATGATATGGAAGTGAATGGGTAATGTGACACACAGAAGTTCATTGCTCATCATTAAGGTAGTCTTAGTTAGTCATAGCACATTAGCAAAGATTACAAAGGGTTCATTAGCATCATACATACGGGACTTGGATACACTACAATACCATATACAAGCTCATTCAATGATTATATGCAAGAGGACATATCGAGGTATCCAGTGGTTCCCTCATCAAGGGATGACAGTAGGACGTCTTATCATAAAGGCCTAATACCCACTCCCGAACGTGGAGGATTACAAAGGACGGACAGGGCTGTCACCACCTACCACCTACCTCTACTAATTCGTAGGGCAGCGGTACCCTCAACAGTATTCTATATTCCAAACACCATGCTTACAATATGAAATACAACTCTATCTATCGTGTTAATAAATAGAGCAACCATAAGGCACATTGAGCCAATGTCATAGCATACATTCACTTGAATAAGGTGCAAGACATAAGTAGTATATACTAAGTAAGTAACGTAAAGTTGAGGCATACAACATAAGTATGAAGGTATTTCCATTAAGCTCAGAGTATTACAAGTAAGTAAAGAGATACAAGAACTAAACTCTAGAACTTACCAAGACTCCTCCGGAAGCCCTTTCAGGAGATCTAATATTAGCACTATCACAACTAAGACTAAGACTAAGCTTGTAGCAAAGGAGAGGTCTTCTTCTGGTGTGTCTTGAGTACGGCGCCCTTTGCAGGTATTTATAACATCACATAGGCGGTTGGAGCCGGCCAGAGGCGGTTGTGGCAGTTTGGAGGTGGGCCTAGGTCGGTCGAAGTCCCCAGGTCGGCCGACCCTTGGATCCACCGTCTTCAGCATTGCACGGCTCAGATGGACTCCTAATGGCGGTTTACAGGTACAGGTCAAGAGGGGAGCGAAACGGCCGTAGGGCCAGGTCGGCCGACTTGGTACCGCCGCCTTTCGGTCTCACTCTTCTCTGGTAGACTGCCATGTGGGTCCTTATGACGGTTCTAGGTGGGTATACACCGTTTGGGTGCAACTGAGTTGAGATGTGGGCCCTTCAATCCATGGGAGTGACACGTGGCTCATCCCTCACCCTTGACTTGAACTGACCATGATTCAGTGTTCATGATAATCTCCTAGTGTGCTTCTTGACCTGTGTGGAGGATGGGCTCGATTGGGGTCCAGGCCAGGTCGCCCAACCTAGCCATGTCGGCCGACCTGGGCCTGTGCCCAAGTTCGTCCATCTTTTGCACCGTAGTCCCTGTACTGAAATATATTTTGGATATGCCCGGTACAACATTATTTGAATACTAATGTCTAAGTTATGCTTTGATCTTTATTGGTTTTCTGAGCCTATTGACGGTTGGATTTTCGTTGTAAGGACCATCAACAACTTCCTCAAGCTTAGCCCTTTGCCCCTCCCGAGTAAAGACTAAAACTTTTAGGCTCAGTGGATCAGGAGTTGCTTCCTCATTACTCCTAAAAAGTACCAGTGGTTCAGCAAGATATTCTACCAAGAATTGAATAAGCTGGTAAAATAAACTTCTCTTATTACCTTGGCCTTTTATGGGGCTTGTAGCTTCTCCTTGTCTTGGGCGGTTGGTAGCCAGAGCGACTTAGACCAAGCACCTTGCCTTCTACCTTGCTTGACAATCAATTTGGAGGTTTTTGGGATTTTTCAAAAGGCAGAGTTCCTTAGGTTATACTCTCAAGTCACTCAAGGTGTATTTCCTTCCCAAGTTCCTCTCTCAACTCTCATGTCACTTCATTGGAGTGGAGTTTGCGCATGGATTGTAAAGTCAAGACCAGGATTCAAAGAGAAGTAAGTCATACTCTCAAACCAAGATGTGCACGTGTGTAGGTGGTAAGATGTATGATAGCTCCTTTTTGTAGGTCCTCTTCCCCTTATAAAGGTTGCTTTTAGAGACATGGCTATTTGTTTTCTAAACCAAGAGCCTTCATGTGCTCTCTCTCTTTTTTTTTACATACTTGGACCTTCATGTGTCCATTTTTTTTAAGAGCCCATGTCTCCTTTTGCAATAAAGTTGGGGAAGAGTACTAGACTTTTATGTAGAGCTTTTATTTCGTGGATGGATAGGTGTCATACTTACTTCCAGAGTAGAAGTGTACATGTATACAGTGGTGTATGCGTGATCTTGGCTTTAAAAGCATGAAGTAAATCTCTAAGAATCACAATGACCTTGACAAAACTCAATGCAAAAGCAAGTAGCTCATGTAGGGGTTTTGAACAATATGGCTTTGGTAGGAATGCGAATCACCATAAGGAACTCTTTATTTTATTTTTAAGAGAAAACTCCGGTTATCAAGTCTTGCTTGGTATAAATTTTAAGGTAACTCAAGTCTTATCATATCATAGCCAACAACAACCTAGACTAGAGCTTGCATATGCTACCCACAGATAGACAAGATAACAGAAAAGATCATGCTCAACCAGCAAACTCAAAGCTTAGGAGAATAGCAGGTTGAAACATAGGTACAAGAGAGGAAATAAGAACAACTATTCATCATATCCAAAGATAAAGATTTAAGCATAGACTTAAAACATTTAAGGACTAGCCTAGATAGCTCTCATTTACTAACTTTATTCAAAAGAAAATTTTATTAGTAATGCTTACATTAACCTACCTGATTGGGGGTCCTCCCCCAAGCTTATTTTGTTGACACCAATGTACCTGTCGATGCAGGACTCGTGTTTTACGTCGTCGAGCGAAGACATCTCCGATGTAGGATTCAACTTAATGAAGCAGCATCTGACCCTGGAGATGAGGATACAGATGATTTAACCTGCCATACCTATTTTACCTTCTTCTGGCGGTCGACAGCTTGTTCCAGTGTTTTCTTCGCCTGTGCCTTCGCACCTTGTATAGGCTTCTTGTTCTTTGCATGATACCAGATGGGGAATTCCTTCTCCCAAAACTTCTCCATGAATTTTATCAAGCTGTCCTTCTCCGGAGGTGTAGCCTCCACTTCCTTGATGTTTTGACTGTTCCTCCCATACTTGATCTTGATCATGATCATGGAGCATTGCTCCACCTTTGGCCTGAACTCAAACTTCTCCTTCTTGCCATTAATGTGGAGCTGGATCTCTCCAGCACCCACATTAATGTGAGCGTCTGCTGTGCTCAGGAAGGGTCACCCAAGGATGAGTGACGAGTCGTTGCTCACGTCCATGTCCAGCACCATGAAGGTTACAGGGACGAAGCAATCCTAGATGCGCACTAGAATGTCCTCGGCTATCCCCTCCGGGTAGCGGACCGTGGAGTCAGCCAGCTGCAGACTCATAGGAGTAGGGGACAAGGTAATATAATTTAGGCGGTCAAATACTACCTTTGGCATGACGCTGACACTTGCCTCCAAATCACAGAGTGCGTGCTCAAAGTGCTGTGTCCCGATTGTGCACGTGATGGTGGGACATCCTGAGTCCTTCTTCTTCTCTGGGACCTTGTTCAGGATGGCAGCACTGCACTCCTCAGTCAACTTTATGACCTCGGTACTTGGGAGTGGACGTTTGTTGTTGAGTATGTCTTTCAAGTACTTCACATAGGTCGGCACCTGCATAGCATCCAGCAATGGCATATGTATGTTTAGTTTTTGAATGACTTCTACGAACCTGGCGAATTGCTCATTCGCTGATGGTTTCTTTTGACGTTGCGGGAATGGCAAGACGTTGGAGTCGTAAAACTCCTATGGCGCAGTTTGTCCAGCTGGTGCCAGTTTGGCTTCAGGCTCTTCCCTTTCTTCTGGGATCTCCTTCCTCGACGCTGCTGCCTTCCCTGCATGGTTAGGTGGGACTGGATCCCGAGTAGCCTAACCGCTCCTCATGGGCACAGCCTTTACATTCTCAAAGGAAGAATCTGGTTGCCCAGGAATTCGCCCCTTGTTACCAGAAGGAACAGCGGCAGCTAGCTGAGCTAACTGGGTTTCTAACATTTTGTTAAAGCTCAGCGGGCTCTGGAAGGTGGAGGACAAACTTTCTATTTTAGAATTTATGCCCTCTAGAGCCTTATCATTAGCAGCAAGCCTTTTTGAAATAGATTCATTAATCTTGGCTTGACCAAGGACAAGATCTTTAAGGGAAGGTTGGTTAGAGAAAGAGTTACCTCCATGGTAGAATGGGCGTTGCTGATTCCAGTTTCCTTGCGGCTGGTACCCGTTGATATCGTTCACGAACTGTACCTCCTCTTGTGTCTCGGGGCAGTTGTTCCCCGAGTGGCCGGTTTCTCCACAGACCCCACACGTCTTGTGTGAATCCAGTGGTCCTTCGTTGTCGGTGCCCCCATCCTTGGTGCGGTCATCAAGGTACTTCATGATGAGGTCCATCTTAGCGGCTAGCATGTCCACCTCCTTTACGGTGTGCATGTTGACGCTCGTTAGCGACACACTTTTAGTGCTATTTAAGTGGTGTTTTGGGACCAATTCATATACTAACCCGCCACTTGGCACTTGAAATAACCCCGTTTTCGCATATACATGTATTTTTGGAGGATTTTTGTTTACGCAGGTTTTTGAGCTATAAATGAGCACTTTTGGACAAAGACCAAGATCATGCGTAGCGCGGAGGAATGAAGGCCATGTGACTTGGATTTCGTTCGCTCTCATCTATGGTGAGCCAACCTCCAAGAATGTGGAAGGGCAAAGACTTGAAGATAAGGTCGGATGACTTCGAGATCAAGGCGAATCAGGCAGACATATGGAAAGCTATCAAGACCCAATCTTATCTCGAAGTAATCAACGTCAAATACCCACATGCATTGGCAAATCAACTCCTGCAGGATCTAGAAGCTTGCACGCGAAAGATGGGACAGAGGTGCCACAAAAAAGCCCAGGGGGGCAGGCCAACCGGCCGGCCTAGTATGTTTCTGCGCCGCCTTGACCTCCCCTTTGAGTAGGGTTTCCTCGGACTACTTATAGCCCCGATGCCAGGAGCCACTGCACGCAGATCCATCCACTAGAACTCGGCGAAACCTAGGGCATACACCAAAAGGAGACGACGGCCGCCGCAAGTCCTCGAAGTTGTCTAGGGGATGGCTTAGGCCAACCCTAGCCACCATGGCCTCCCTGCGTGGTTGTGCCATGGTGGAGTTCATGAGCTAGTTGGAGTCATCAATGGTATGTGCTTGGTGGTGATGATTCAAACGCATCTATTATATGAGTTATGTTCTTTATGTCATCCGATCTCTTTGCGACTCAATGCCTCCTTCTATGCTTTTTACCTATCATGAATATGATTGTTCCCTAGTCTACTTCATATGTTTAAACTATATAGCATGCTTCATGTAATCATGGTGATTAGATCTAGCATGTCGATCCTTCATGATATCTAGACACGTTCACTTGTGGACGTGCCCTTGTTACTAGCCACGTCGATAGGGAGCATCGTGACAGGGTGTGATCCCATGTAGGGTGGAGTTCTCGGGAGGTTGACCGGAGGTAAGAGTTTAAAGATTGCTTTGGATGAGATGCATGATGTGCTTGCTCTATTTGGCTAGAACTACAACTAGAAGACAATAGGGCCGTTTATCCTTTGGTTGTGCTTTACCCTTGCCTATGTTTATGGATGAGATCAACCTATACACTTCAATCACATCTTACAGGTTTACCTTCATATGCAACCTATGCTTAACGTTGGGATTAGATCCGTTTAGCTAGGTAGAAAACCCTAGGTAGTTTATTGTCGATCCACGGATAGATAAACCTTGGATGGAATACTCTAAGGGAAAAGCAACGATGATCCGTGCACTTGCAGTTCACAATTGGCGCGTCTATGGACCGTCAATAAGATTTTCTGGCACTGTTGCCAGGGATCGGCAACTCGAACCCTAGGGAGATCTATCTAATTTTTTGGATTAATCCTAATTTTATTACTGCATATATCATGTGTTTCTTGTTTGTGTCCATGAATGCAGGTAAAACCCTAGACACAAAGCGATCGAGAAGTTTTCAACATCCGGACTTTGACAAGTCCAAATCTCGCTGAAACAAATTGATGGCTACATGAAGATCCACTCTTTAATGGTAGGTGCTAACTTTTGTTAGTAGCCCATCATCCGCTATCGAGCCCACACACAAAACAAGTAAAGATAAACAAGGTATGCTGCCATGTCAATTAATTTTTAAGACTAATGTTTCTTGAAAAATTGTTTGTCCAAGCTTTAGGTGATGAATCATGCCCCGAAGAGTTGTGAAATCCAATCATCAATATCTCTGGAAAGTTGCTGTTGTGACCAGTTTTTCGCCCTTTATCAGAGAAGTACCATGGAAGAAAATTAGAAAATATGAAGCTCCATCAAATCTTCTTTCCAACGCATCAAGAATTGTGAATTTTGGAGGTCGGTGCAAGGAGTTATGGTAAAATCTTTCAACACTACACGTTCTGAATTGCTCAGGATAGAACGTAGTGCCGGAGCAAAACAAGCGTAACTCTTTCATCCGGAGTCCGTTTGGAGTGAATGAGCACTCGTTGGAAAGGGAATTTGATGCACATTGCAATGAAGTAGAATTTTGGTACATGTTCTGCACGTAAAAAGAGCAATTTAATGAAGAATAGGCAGTAGCAAACAACAGAGAAGGTGATGATGATATCAAGGGAAGATTGGAGGGCCTTGAGCACAAAAGATGGTGATTTGAAGTTGATCAAGACTGGAGGCAACAAGATTAGAAGCACCATGCACCACCAATCTTCTCCAGTAGGATGCTCAAGAAGCTTCTAATTGAGTGATGCTACCAACGAAGGAAACCGCTCAAATCATCGATATAAAGAGCAAGAGCCCCCAACGATCCTGGCACCTTGGAAAAAGCAAGAACTATGGAGAAGACTCATCATTAGAGCCATGCTACTCACTGGTGAATCAATGGTGATGACCTTGAAGCCAAGGGATGCACAACACGACGCTCCAAAGACCACAAGATCAAGATCAAAACATCTCAGGCTCAATTCACAAGAAGTTACTTTTTGCATCAAAATTCTGTGCAACTTCTGATGAGAACAACAGAATATCTTTGGATATTTAAAAGCCCCATGAAGTTCCGGTTCCAACGAAATAAGAATCAAGTCAATCGGAGATTTCTACAAGCGGTTATGATCAAAACATCGAAGGTCGTGCATTCTAAAATTTTCTGGACAGCACGCAGCGCTGAAGTAAATTGGCATAACTCCCTCATTTGAACTCCGTTAAGGATAAATAACCACTCGTTGGAAAGGTAATTTCACAAACTTTTCAATAAATCTATAATTTGGTATATATTCTATTCTGAACGCAAGGGAAAATCCACAAAAAAGAGGCAGGAGCAGCTTGATGAGAACAACGTAGAGGAGATAATGATGACAACAATGAAGAAGAGCTTGGGCAATGCTTTCATTGAGCGTGCAAGAACAAATTTAGAAGCTAAGAATAAATGAGGACCTCAAGAACATTGGCATATGAAGACACAAGCCGGCGACATTCGATACATTAAGATGTTTTGAGCAACCCACGATGAATTACACCAAGTGACATCAAGCTGCATGGATACTTCGGATTCTCGCACGAAAGACCTTGGCTTCGCATGAAAATAATCGAGGTGAGAAGTCTAGCTCAATGAATTTAAATGAAGCGCTTTGCGGGAGGCAACCCAATCTTTTATTTATTATCTATATAATATGACGGTCTATATTGTGCTCTTCAATCGAATCATCAAGTAACATTGTACCATTGCTCTAATAAATGCCACAACTTTATGTTATATGATCTAAATGTTATTGAGGGAGCACTTTGTTATTTGATCTTGGAAAACTTGTAGACCCTTTTGTGTGCCTATTGCTATTAGCGTTAGTGTCTTTTACTTTTGAGTCTTTTTAGAGAGAAATATGAGGTATGACACCACCCTTTGATTCTAAACTTGTGGCTAGTTGACCTAGGCTAACTTTTGTTTTGTTTTTAGACCACCACATCATGTCATATCATTTTGTTCATCCACCTCGTGTTGCACTTCATGCCATGTCGTTCACACCCTTGCATTGTATATTTGTTTTGATCTAACCTTTTGTCAAACCCACCTAAGCCTTCCTATCACCCCCGCCAAAAACTGGAGCCAACAAGGACAGGATCGACTTGTGTTGATTTGCTTGCCGTCACCATTCAGATTAGCTGAGTCTATCTCTATTCCTTGTTCTAACTAAAAACTTTGACTAGCCCTCCTACGAGATCCTAAACTCTTAGGAAAATCTCTCATACCTATAGCCATCCTAAAACCATAGGTTTTGTTTTCCACCAAATGAAACAACCTTTGTTTTTCAATTTTGTTTTCAACCACCTTAGGTAGATTTTCTAAACTTGACTTCTCTTTTCAAAATTCTTGTTTTAAGCCAAAAATATAGGATACCCATGAACCTTCCCCTAAACCTTGTTAGCTAGGTTGTTCGGTTCTTTTCGATGAATGATTTTCTTGTCAACAATGCTTCACTTCTTATGAGGTGGTTGGCCAAGCTTTGTCGCTCTAAGCAATTACTTTTTGAATGAATTGATTGCAAAACAACATTGAAAGACCTTTTGAATCTTGCTAACTCTTGTTTTTGCTAACCCTTTGTATTTGCATTTTTTCATCCATTCCATCGTTCTATCTTGCATTTGTTAGCTTGGCTCTCTCACAAAACTTTATGATGAATGATTTCATATCTATGTCAATGCTTCGTCGGGCATTTTCCCTTTACGGTTTTGTGTAAACATGGTGTTTAGACATGATCGCGGACCATCATCAATTAGTTTTGAGAACCTTGTTAGCATTTACATTGCATTGGTTGGTTTATAAGCTTTGCAATGCGCCTTATTTCCTGAGCTATAAGGAATTATTGACCTTAAGATAGACATGGTGTTTTAACCTTGGTTAATAGATCTTTGTGACTATGGAAAGATAAAGAAATCTAGTTGTAAACATGGTGCTTAGAACTAGGTGTAAACATTGCCTTGGTTTATATGTCTTCCTCTCATTTGCATTCACTTCGCACACACGCACACGCACACCCATTAGGTTTTTATTTTTCTCTTTCACTAGGTTAATTATGCCACAAGCTAAGGTCTTAGGGATGTCATTGGTTGTTGGCATTTGCTTATACTCCCGACTGTTACCACGGGGGTAGTTTGCGCATCTCAAGTGTTTTGCAGGCATGACGAAGGAATCCCATGATCAAAGTTACGAACCAAGATCGTTAGCATCTCCGAAGATTGCAAGTGATGCAGTTGTTTTCATCAAAAATCTGCACATGTTAATAGATGTACAAGGAATAAAAAGTAGATATTCAGAGACTCCATCAAATTATCGTTCCAACGCATCCAAGATCAACGAATTTGAAAATCCGTACAAGGAGATATGACAAAAACATTGGGCACTGCACGTTCTGAAATCAGCTCGGGATAGATTGTAGAGCTGGAATAAAATAGCCATAACTCTCTTGTTCGGAATCCGTTTTAGGCGAATGATGACTCGTTGGAAAGATAAATTTGTGCACTTTGCAATAGAGCAATGGTTCAGTACATGTTCTGTTCTAGAAATAAAGAAAAAATTTGTGGAAAATGAAGCAGCAATGAGGACAACAAGCAAGGAGATGATGACGGTGAGAAAAATGATTGGGATCAATGCTTAGTGACAATGAGAAGGGGTTGAAGGAAATTTAAGGCAAAAAGGGTGAAGAAGCATAAAGGTAACCTTCAAACACATAGCGGAAGGACTTCAAGAATTACAAGATGATCTAACTTCTTTTTCCGCGCTTAGCAACATGCTAAGCATGGGGGAGGACATGTTGGACGAAAAGGAAAATGCCATATGGAGTACAATGATCGCGTTCACCACAAGATGCTCATTTCTCTTCTTTCATGCTAAGCACAATGCTTAATCATGGAGGAAGCCGCACTACACTCCACTATAAGCATCGAAAGATGGTAACTCTCCCTCAACCTTCTCTTTGTCCATCCACTTTTTAATGCTTGTATATATGTATGCCATCGACCATAGGTTAGAAACTTTTGTATATCTCTCTTGTTAATAACATGGCTACTAGGAGGACAACCTAGTTTTGTTCTTATTTTCAATAAATAATGATCACCACCACTTTGTACTCACCACGATGACATATTTTGAATGCTTTGCTTATGGAAAAGTGATAAAAGTTGCCGTCTTGTTCTACCTACATGACGTTGTATATGACTTGATCTTTTGCTCTCTATTAAATGGTCTTAAATCGATATAAATACCGACTCTTTTATTTGTGGAGGTTAAATGACTAAATTCTAGGCCCCATATATTTCTTATATTGCTCTTTGATTTAAATTTACCCATGACCTTATGCCTTGTATTGTTTTATTTAAAACTTGATTCTTATGTTATCTATATTCGTGAATCTCTTGCAAAGTTCTACCTACCAAAGCCTTTACATATACATGATCTTTCATGATGAAACCTTTAGATTTGCAAACTTATATTTTAATGAGTTGGATTAAGATTGATTTCTATGGTTCGAGGCTAAGAAGCTGACCATTCCATTTTGCCTACCTTCCTTTTGCTAGCCTTTCCATCCATGCATTGTGAGTTTCTACACCGAAAACTTCGCAAACTTCGCTGGATATCCACCTTAAACCCAAAATATCTTTTTGTGACTACCTCCTTGACCACAACCTATAATTGAGTATGGATCATTATCTCGAAGAAAACTCAGAAGAATCAAGAGCTTAATTCAGATAACATCAATTTGGGAGGCATCGATGAAGAAACTCCTTGAAGATTCAATTGTTTTTCTAGAATATCAAGATGGACTTTGTGTACTTACTTCAGCAATTATCAACCCTCACTTCTATGCTCGAGGATGAGCAATCGTTTAAGCATGGGGGGATGCTGAGTAAGTACTATGTTGCCAAAGGTTCTAAGGAGCAAAAAGGAAAGAAAAAGAAAAAAAGAAAGAAAAGAAACAAAGATGAAAAGAAAAAAATGAAAGAAAGAAAGGGAAGAGAAATAATGCTCTTAGTTCTTTTAGCTTCATCAAACTCCAAGTGCTTTGAAGATAATTCCATACTCAATTTTTCAACCATGTGCAATTCGATAACGAGGACCTCATTTGTGCCTCGGGATCATCCACTTGCCACTTGCACATGCCCACCTATCTAAATGTGTGTATTCCAACCCTCTCTCTTTTCAACATTTATTCTCCATGGCCTTTTTGACTAGTCTCGGTAATTCCAATAGAGCTCTCTCTTAGTTTGACAATATTTCAAATATAATGTTTTGCTAGGATAGTTTTTATCTACCAAGCTCCACATAAGCCTTCCACTTTCATATATGAGTAGAATAGGTTGAAAGTAATCTAGTATAGGCTTGAGCGACTTGATGAGATGAGTGTTCCCATGAGCTTTTGCAAGAGAATCTCACTTATGTTGGGTATGCATCTTTTTGAAAACTCTTCACGATGAAACAAGGTAAAGGTCTAAAGTTCGCTTAAGTTCAAGAGCATTGCATTTAATTATTATTGTGGCTTGTTCTTTATTGCTAGTCTATCTTCCATAATAAAAAGTAGCCGGTCACAACTTGAACTTTAAATGCTAAACACTTGAGAGCAATGTGTCTTATTGTGTATGACTAAGTGCAGGGAAAACATTGAAGGGCAATGCTGATTTCCTTGTTAAGCAAAGATCTTGGACTTACTCGAGGACGAGCAAGGTTTAAGCATGGGGAGATTGTTGACGCTCGTTAGGACACACTTTTAGAGCTATTTAAGTGGTGTTTTGGGACCAATTCATATACTAACCCGCCACTTGGCACTTGAAATAACCCCGTTTTCGCATATGCATGTATTTTTGGAGAATTTTGGTTTACGTGGGGTTTTTGAGCTATAAATGAGCACTTTTGGACAAAGACCAAGATCATGCATAGCGCGGAGGAATGAAGGCCATGTGACTTGGATTTCGTTCGCTCTCATCTATGGTGAACCAACCTCCAAGAATATGAAAGGGCAAAGACTTGAAGATAAGGTCAGATGACTTCGGGATCAAGGCGAATCAGGCAGACATATGGAAAGCTATCAAGACCCAATCTTATCCTAAAGTAATCGACGTCAAATACCCACATGCATTGGCAAATCAACTCCTGGAGGATCTAGAAGCTTGCACGCGAAAGATGGGACCAAGGGGCCACAAAAAAGCCCTGGGCCGGCCGGCCTAGCATGTTTCTGCGCCGCCTTGACCTCCCCTTCGAGCTAGGGTTTCCTCGGACTATTTATAGCCCCAATGCCTGGAGCCACATACATCCATCCACCAGAACTCGGCGAAACCTAGGGCATACACCAAAAGGAGACGACGGCCGCCGCAAGTCCTTGAAGTTGTCTAGGAATGGCTTAGGCCAACCCTAGCCACCATGGCCTCCCTGCGTGGTTGTGCCATGGTGATGTTCATGAGCTAGTTGGAGTCATCAATGGTATATACTTGGTGGTGATGATGCAAACACATCTATTATATGAGTTATGTTCTTCATGTCATCCGATCTCTTAGCGACTCAATGCCTCCTTCTATGCTTTCTACCTATCATGAATATAATTGTTCCCTAGTCTACTTCATATGTTTAGACTATATAGCATGCTTTATGTAATCATGGTGGTTAGATCTAGCATGTCGACCCTTCATGATATCTAGACACGTTCACTTGTGGACGTGCCCTTGTTACTAGCCACATCGATAGGGAGCATCGTGACAGGAAAGTGTTGGAGGTGAGCACTAGCATCCTCATTGGCTTTCCCACAGAAGGGACTAGCCTGCACCATATTGATCAACGGAGCCTTAAGCTCGAAAGCATTGTCCCCCACAGCCACTTTCGGACCCATAGGGATCTGGGCAGCGGACGGGGCGGAGTAGTCACGGATGGTCCTGTCGGCCATGGCTTCTTCCGGTTGGGGTTCTGTGGGAACGGGTTGTTCTCCTTGGGATGATGACTCTCCGATGACTGGTTCGGTCTCTGACAAGAACACCTGAGGGATTACGACACGAGAACGTATCCTCCTTCCTATGGTATTTGGGTTCTCGACGTAGTTGGATGGTAATTTGAAACCAGTCATACACTACCCTGTTTCACATCACAGAGAAACGGAGCAAAAGGGTAAACCTGTTAGATTACTAGCAATTAATTATGTTGCATTAAATACATGGATGATCAAAACTCTTTAACGATTGCTTTCCCCGGCAACGGCACCAGAAATGCTTGTTGGTATTTCTTAGCATCACCACATAGAGTAGTGATGGCACTAGAGATACTTCATCGTAAATCTAGACATTACAGATATTATCCAAGCGCACAGAAGTATGTTGTAGCATTTCACCCGGGAGTATCCTAGAGTATCATTATTTATTTATCATCAGGGAAAGCATTTAGTTAAACAGAGGTTTCATTCCAATGTATTTACTTACAACACTATTAATATACCATAGTCTAGACAGGGGTAAATGATATAGAAGTGAATGGGTAATGTGACACACAGAAGTTCATTGCTCATCATTAAGATAGTCTTAGTTAGTCATAGCACATTAGCAAAGATTACAAAGGGTTCATTAGCATCATACATATGGGACTTGGATATACTACAATACCCTATACAAGCTCATTCAATGATTATATGCAAGAAGACATATCGAGGATTCCAGTGGTTCCCTCGTCAAGGGACGACAGTAGGACGTCTTATCATAAAGGCCTAATACCCACTCCCGAACATGAAGGATTACAAAGGACGGACAGCGCTGTCACCACCTGCCGCCTACCTCTTCTAATCCGTGGGGCAGCGGTACCCTCAACAGTATTCCATATTCCAAACACCATGCTTACAATATGAAATATAACTCTATCTATCACGTTAATAAATAGAGCAACCATCAGGCACATTGAGCCAATGTCATAGCATACATTCACTTGAGTAAGGTGCAAGACATAAGTAGTATATACTAAGTAAGTAAAGTAAAGTTGAGGCATACAACATAAGTATGAAGGTATTTCCATTAAGCTCAGAGTATTACAAGTAAGTAAAAGATACAAGAACTGAACTCTAGAACTTACCAAGACTCCTCCGGAAGCCCTTCAAGAGATCTAATACTAGCACTATCACAACTAAGACTAGGACTAAGCTTATAGCAAAGGAGAGCTCTTCTTCTGGTGTGCCTTGAGTACAGCACCCTTCGCAGGTATTTATAGCATCACATAGGTGGTTGGAGCCGGCTAGAGGCGGTTGTGGCAGTTTGGAGGTGGGCCCAGGTCGGCCGAAGTCCCTAGGTCGGCCGACCCTTGGATCCACCATCTTCAGCATTGCACGACTTAGATGGACTCCTGATGGCGGTTTACAGGTATTGGTCAAGGGGGGAGCGAAACGGCCGCAGGGCCAGGTCGGCCGACATAGCCAGGTCGGCCAACCTGGTACCGCCGCCTTTCGGTCCCACTCTTTTCTGGTAGACTGCCATGTGGGTCCTTATGACGGTTCCACGTGGGTATACTCCGTTTGGGTGCAACTGAGTTGAAGTGCGGGCCCTTTAATCCATGGGAGTGACACGTGGCTCATCCCTCACCCTTGACTTGAACCGACCATGATTCAGTGTCCATGATAATCTCCTAGTGTGCTTCTTGACCTATGTGGAGGATGGGCTCGATTGGGGTCTAGGCCAGGTCACCCGACCTAGCCAGGTCACCCGACCTGGGCCTATGCCCAAGTTCGTCTATCTTTTGCACCATAGTCCCTGTACTCAAATATATTTTGGATATGCATGATACAACATTATTTGAAAACTAATATCTAAGTTATGCTTTGATCTTTATTGGTTTTCTGAGCCGATTGACGGTTGGATTTTCGTTGTAAGGACCATCAACAACTCCCCCAAGCTTAGCCCTTTGCTCGTCCTGAGCAAAGACTAAAACTTTTAGGCTCAATGGATCAGGAGTTGCTTCCTTATTACTCCTCAAAAGTACCAGTGGTTCAGCAAGATATTCTACCAAGAATT
Organism: Alloteropsis semialata; assembly: GCA_004135705.1. NCBI lineage: Eukaryota > Viridiplantae > Streptophyta > Magnoliopsida > Poales > Poaceae > Alloteropsis > Alloteropsis semialata. The sequence continues at coordinate 13,698,710 of CM014270.1, read as the reverse complement.
GAATAAGCTGATAAAATAAACTTCCCTTATTACCTTGGCCTTTTATGGGGATTGTAGCTTCTCCTTGTCTTGGGCGGTTGGTAGCCAGAACGACTTAGACCAAGCACCTTGCCTTCTACCTTACTTGACAATCAAACCGGAGGTTTTTGGGATTTTTCAAAAGGCAGAGTTCCTTAGGTGGTACTCTCAAGTCACTCAAGGTGTATTTCCTTCCCAAGTTCCTCTCTCAACTCTCATGTCACTTCATTGGAGTGGAGTTTGTGCTAGGAGAGCCATATAGCATACTTGTAGCGCATGTATTGTAAAGTCAAGACCAGGATTCAAAGAGAAGTAAGTCATACTCTCAAACCAAGATGTGCACGTGTGTAGGTGGTAAGACGTATGATAGCTCCTTTTTGTAGGTTCCTCTTCCCCTTATAAAGGTTGCTTTCAGAGACATGGCTATTTTTTTTCTAAACCAAGAGCCTTCATGTGCTCTCTCTCTTTTTTTTACATACTTGGACCTTCATGTGTCCTTTTTTTTCAAAAGCCCATGTCTCCTTTTGCAATAAAGTTGGGGAAGAGTACCAGACTTTTATGTAGAGCTTTTATTTCGTGGATGGATAGGTGTCATGCTTACTTCCAGAGTAGAAGTGTACATGTATACGGTGGTGTGTGCGTGATCTTGGCTTTAAAAGCATGAAGTAAATCTCTAAGAATCACAATGACCTTGACAAAACTCAATGCAAAAGCAAGTAGCTCATGCAGGGGTTTTAAACAATATGACTTTGGTAGGAATGCGAATCACCATAAGGAACTCTTTATTTTATTTTTAAGAGAAAACTCCAGTTATCAAGTCTTGCTTGGTATAAGGTCTAAGGTAACTCAAGTCTTATCATATCATAGCCAACAACAATCTAGACTAGAGCTTGCATATGCTACCCACAGATAGACAAGATAACAGAAAAGATCATGCTCAACCAGCAAACTCAAATCTTACGAGAATAGCAGGTTGAAACATAGGTACAAGAGAGAAATAAGAACAACTATTCATCATATCCAAAGATAAAGAATTAAGCATAGACTTAAAACATTTAAGGACTAGCCTGGATAGCTCTCATTTACTAACTTTATTCAAAAGAAAATTTTATTAGTAATGCTTACCTTAACTTACCTGATTGGGGGTCCTCCTCCAAGCTTATTTTGTTGACACCGATGTACCTGTCGGTGCAGGACTTGTGTTTTATGTCATCGAGCGAAGACGTCTCCGATGTAGGATTCAACTTAATGAAGCAGCATCTGACCCTAGAGATGAGGATACAGATGATTTAACCTGCCATACCTATTTTACCTTCTTCTGGCAGTCGACAGCTTGTTCCGGTGCTTTCTTCGCCTGTGCCTTCGCACCTTGTATAGGCTTCTTGTTCTTTGCATAATACCAGGTGGGGAATTCCTTCTCCCAAAACTTCTCCATGAATTTTATCAAGCTGTCCTTCTCTGGAGGTGTGGCCTCCACTTTCTTGGTGTTTTGACTGTTCCTCCCATACTTGATCTTGATGATGGAGCATTGCTCCACCTTTGGCCTGAACTCAAACTTCTCCTTCTTGCCATTAATGTGGAGTTGGATCTCTCCAGCACCCACATTAATGTGAGCGTCTGCTGTGCTCAGGAAGGGTCGCCCAAGGATGAGCGACGAGTCGTTGCTAATGTCCATGTCCAGCACCACGAAGTCGACAGGGACAAAGCAATCCCGCATGCGCACCGGAATGTCCTCGGCTATCCCCTCCGCGTAGCGGACCGTGGAGTCGGGCAGCTGCAGTCTCATGGGAGTAGGGGACAAGGTAGTATAATTTAGACGGTCAAATACTACATTTGGCATGACGCTGACACTTGCCCCCAAATCACAGAGTGCGTGCTCAAAGTGCTGTGTCCCGATTGTGCACGTGATGGTGGGACATCCTGGGTCCTTTTTCTTCTCTGGGACCTTATTCAGGATGGTAGCACTGCACTCCTCAGTCAACTTTACAACCTCGGTACTTGGGAGTGGATGTTTGTTGTTGAGTATGTCTTTCAAGTACTTCACATAGGTCGGCACCTGCATAGCATCCCGCAATGGCATATGTATGTTTAGTTTTTGAATGACTTCTACGAACCTGGCGAATTGCTCATCCGCTGATGGTTTCTTTTGACGTTGCGGGAATGGCAAGACGTTGGAGTCGTAAAACTCCTGTGGCGCAGTTTGTCCACCTGGTGCCAGTTCGGCTTCAAGCTCTTCCCTTTCTTCTGGGATCTCCTTCCTCGGTGCTGCTGCCTTCCCTGCATGGTTAGGTGGGACTGGATCCCGAGTAGCTTTACCGCTCCTCGTGGACACAGCCTTTACATTCTCAAAGGAAGAATCCGGTGGCCCGGGAATTCGCCCCTTGTCACCAGAAGGAACAGCGGCGACTAGCTGAGCTAACTGGGTTTCTAACATTTTGTAAAAGTTCAGCTGGCTCTGGAAGGTGGAGGACAAACTTCCTATTTTGGAATTTATGCCCTCCAGAGCCTTATCATTAGCAGCAAGCCTTTTTGAAATAGATTCATTAATCTTGGTCTGACCAAGGACAAGATTTTTAAGGGAAGGTTGGTTAGAGAAAGAGTTGTTATTATTACCTCCCTGGTAGAATGAGCGTTGCTGATTCTAGTTCCTTTCCGGCTGGTACCCTTTGTTGCCGTTCACGAACTGTACCTCCTCTTGTGCTCGGGCCAGTTGTTCCCCGAGTGGCCGGTTGCTCCACAGACCTCACACATCATGTGTGAATCCAGTGGTCCTTCGTTGTCGGTGCCCCCATCCTTGGTACAGTCATCAAGGTGCTTCATGATGAGGTCCATCTTAGCGACTAGCATGTCCACCTCTTTTACGGTGTGCATACCGTGTTTGCGCCCCTAAAGACGGTCGTCATTCCAGGCTTGGTTTGACACCGTCTTTTCGATGAGCAACTTAGCGCCGGCCACGGTCAAGGAGAGGAATGCCCCTCCAGCAGCAGCATCCATGTGCTCACGGGCTGTTTGAGACAGCCCATGATAGAAGTTCTGGAGCAGGAGCCACTCTTGCATACCGTGATGGGGGCATGCCAGAATGTAGTCCTGGAAGCGATCCCACACCTTCAGAACAGTCTCCCCGGACTCTTGCTGAAAGCTAGAGATTCTCCCCGAAGGGCATTGGTTTTCCCAATGGGGAATAATTTGGCCAAGAATGCATTGGAACATTTGGTCCACGTGTTCACCGCATCACGGTTGAAATAGAACCATTGTTTGGCTCTTCCCAACTGAAAGGACCTTGATGTCGCCTAGAGGGGGGGTGAATAGGCGATATACCGCAAAATCAAACTTTTCCCCTTTTTACTCTAGCTGCCAGGGGGTGACCGGTCAGACCGGTTCTCCACACCGGTCAGACCGGTGACGTGCAGTGCACTCCCCCAACAGCAGCTCGAGCTTCTTCTTGATTTCTAGCACGAACCAAACTTGGTGGGTTGCTTCTGTAGGTGATATTCAGCAAGGCAAAGCTATCCCTGCACACTATATAAGCACATCCAAGTAGATCGAAGCGGAAGCACAAAATATGCTAGAAATCAACAAGTGAGGCAAACCACAACGGAGACACAAGGAGTTGTTTTCCCGAAGTTCGGATTCACCGCTCGCACCAAGCAACCACCAAGGTACGGTAAATCCTACTCTCCGTTGAGGAAGCTTATGCGACCACCACTTAGGTCAAGCTATCTCCTCCTTCCACTAGTTTGCTTCTTCCCTTCTGGAGGTGAAGCACAACCTGCACAAACAATCCCGAGGCTCACCACACAATTTGGTAGCTCACCGGGCGACGCCTAGCCGTCTAGGAGGAAGAACCTCCAAGAGTAACAAATGCTTCAAATTGCTTTCTTGACAGCGAATCGAAGTGCTCAAGCTATGGTTGCTCTTGTTTTGCTCTCTAATGCTCACTCAATCTTGCTCACTCAACCCAACTCAAAGATATCACAAATATCACACAAATCTCACAAAGAGAGGTTGGGGAGGGCTTTCCTGGCTTCTGGAATATGTCAAAGTCGTGTGGAAGCAGCAGCCCACCAAGAGGGGGGCTGAGGGGTATAAATACCCCAGCACACAAAAACTAGCCGTTGGAGCTCTGTCCTGACCGGTCAGACCGGTCACCCTGACCGGTCAGACCGGTCAGCCAGAGCTGATTCGAAAAACTAGCCGTTAGAGCCTACACCGGTTAGACCGGTCCCCTTGACCGGTCAGACTGGTCAGGTCTGTCCCAAAAATTCACAAGTTAGATCAAGGTTTCATCCGGAGATAAAATCACACGATGTTTAGTTGAGCTGGGATTTGTTAGTACACTCTGTGTCTCTCTCAAGGCTATTCTCACATGGGTCAACTATTGAGCACTTTTGATATTTGTCAATAAGCAAATGTTGCATCCCTCTTGATAGTACGGCGTACCTATACTCAAGGATAAATATAAACACAAAGACATCCTCTTGAGTTTCCAAGTTTTGATCAATGCCATACTTTGATAGTTGTCAACTTGAGGGCTTTCAACATTGCTAACTCTCTTGAGCAATTCCATACTTGAGCTAGTGACTTAGGATTTTTCATCATCCATTGACAAAGTGTATTTGAATCCTTAAGTCACTCCATTTTATCAATCACAACTAATTGATGCTTTGCATTGCTTCCCTCAACAAAGCTTGGATATGGTTCTTCGAAACCCCACGGACCTAGATACTTCACCTTAGCAATTTGCACACATGGAAAGCCATCGCTTAGCCAAAGCTTGCTTAGTCCCTCGCTCTAGTCATCTCGGTTGATTTCTTCACCACTTACCCTTGCCATATTGAGTTTAGCTTTGCTTCATCATTTTGAAATCCCATTTGAAAGAACTCTTCAAATGCTTGTTCTTGATTGACAAAGTACATTCAAACCATTGCAAGCTTCCAACAATGAGACCAACGTATATCACATAAGCATATGTCCCTTTGGTGTAAATGCATGAAGCCTTGCAATTTCCACTTTGAATGATCCCTTCATATATTAACAAGCTTTCTCATAGATTGGAACCACATAGATATACCTTTGTTGAATTGTCCAAAATATATCAACACTCATGCTTGTCATTCTTTTATTTATGCACAAAGAGATCACACACTTGCTTGCCTTTCTCATTATGAGCCAAAGAACATTCATTTCATATATAATTCAACATCACAACATGAATGTACAAATAAAAACCTGCTCATAGTCTCAAGCAAACAAGTTAGTCCTTTAATCGTTTTGTCATACAATTCACCAAAACCCACATGGGGGCCTAGATGCACTTTCACCAACAGCGAGAACGGGAACAAGCAGAGCCTAATGTCCTCTTGCTGAACTCCCCTGATGGTGATGGTACTGCACTCCTCCAGGAAGTGCTGGAGGTGAGCACTAGCATCCTCATTGGCTTTCCCACAGAAGGGACTAGCCTGCACCTTGTTAATCAACGGGGCCTTGAGCTCGAAAGCATTGCCCCCCACGGCCACTTCCGGACCTGTAGGGATCTGGGCAGTGGACGGAGCGGAGTAGTCACGGATGGTCCTATCGGCCATGGATTCTTCCGATTAGGGTTCTGGGGGAACGGGTTGTTCTCCTTGGGATGATGACTCTCCGATGACTGGTTCGGTCTCCGACAAGAACACCTGAGGGATTATGACATGAGAATGTACCCTCCTTCCTATGGTATTCGGGTTCTCGATGTAGTTGGATGGTAATTGGAAACCAGTCATACACTACCCTGTTTCACATCACAGAGAAACAAAGCAAAAGGGTAAACCTGCTAGATTACTGGCAATTAATCATGTTGCATTAAATACATGGATGATCAAAACTCTTTAACCATTGCTTTCTTCGGCAACGGCGCTAGAAATGCTTGTTGGTGTTTCTTAGCATCACCACTTAGAGTAGTGATGGCACTAGAGATACTTCATCGTAAATCTAGACGTTACAGATATTCTGCAAGAGCACAGAAGTACGTTGTAGCATTTCACCCGGGAGTATTCCAGAGTATCGTTATTTGTTTATCCGCAGGGAAAGCATTTAGTTAAAGAGAGGTTTCATTCCAATGTATTTACTTACAACACTATTAATATACCATAGTCTAGACAGGGGTAAATGATATGGAAGTGAATGGGTAATGTGACACACAGAAGTTCATTGCTCATCATTAAGGTAATCTTAGTTAGTCATAGCACATTAGCAAAGATTACAAAGAATTCATTAGCATCATACATATGGGACTTGGATATAATACAATACCCTGTACAAACTCATTCAATGATTATATGCAAGAGGACATATCGAGGTATCCAGTGGTTCCCTTATCAAGGGACGACAATAGGACGTCTTATCATAAAAGCCTAATACCTACTCCCGAACGTGGAGGATTACAAAGGACAGACAGGGCTGTCACCACCTGCCGCCTACCTCTACTAATCCGTGGGGCAGCGGTACCTTCAACAGTATTCCATATTCCAAACACCATGCGTAAAATATGAAATACAACTCTATCTATCACGCTAATAAATAGAGCAACCATAAGGCACATTGAGCCAATGTCATAGCATACATTCACTTGAATAAGGTGCAAGACATAAGTAGTATATACTAAGTAAAATAAAGTTGAGGCATACAACATAAGTATGAAGGTACTTTCATTAAGCTCAGAGTATTACAAGTAAGTAAAGAGATACAAGAACTGAACTCTAGAACTTACCAAGACTCCTCTGGAAGCCCTTCAGGAGATCTAATACTAGCACTATCACAACTAAGACTAAGACTAAGCTTGTAGCAAAGGAGAGCTCTTCTTCTGGTGTGTCTTGAGTACAGCGCCCTTTGTAGGTATTTATAGCATCACACAGGTGGTTGGAGCCGGCCAGAGGTGGTTGTGGCAGTTTGGAGGTGGGCCTAGGTCGGCCGAAGTCCCCAGGTCAGCCGACCCTTGGATCCACCGTCTTCAGCATTGTAAGGATCAGATGGACACCTGATGGCGGTTTACTGGTACTGGTCAAGGGAGGAGCGAAACGGCCGCAGGGCCAGGTCGGACGACCTGGTACCACTGCCTTTCGGTCCCACTCTTCTCTGGTAGACTGCCATATGGGTCCTTATGACGGTTCCAGGTGGGTATACTCCGTTTGGGTGCAACTGAGTTGAGTGTGTGGGCCATTCAGTCCATGGGAGTGACACGTGGCTCATCCCTCACCCTTGACTTGAACCGACCATGATTCAGCGTCCATGATCATCTCCTAATGTGCTTCTTGACCTGTGTGGAGGATGGGCTCGATTGGGGTCCATGCCAGGTCGCCCGACCTAGCCAGGTCGCCCGACCTGGGCCTATGCATGCCCAAGTTCGTCAATCTTTTGCACCGTTGTCCCTGTACTCAAATATATTTTGGATATGCATGGTACAACATTATTTGAATACTAATGTCGAAGTTATGCTTTGATCTTTATTGGTTTTCTGAGCCTATTGACGGTTGGATTTTCGTTGTAAGGACCGTCAACAGGTATCTAGCTGAAGCTAAGGGCATCTCAGAATCTAGGTGTGCCATCTTGCGACTGTAGCATCCCTGGTATAGCTCAGTCAAAGGTGAACACTAGGCAAGCCTTAGGCCTATGCAGCTCGAATGTACAGTACTACCTTGCTACTCGATCTACACATGTGGAGCATCCTATTCCTGTCCTACCTCCACTGCGAGAGAGAGCATCGCATGCCGCCGTCCATAACATCAGCTCCTATCCCCGCAGAGTGAGTTCAATCACTGCAGGATAATCCGGCAGCCCGGCAATAAGATCATGAGTTCAGCCATTGACTTGCATACACTGTTCGCCTACTCGGCCGTTTAGCCCGTTTGCACACCGTTTAAACGCTATACACTGGCTAGCCGTGTCCGTTTAATCAACCGTTTAGCCTATTTAATGGTCATTTAACCCGTTTAAATGACCGTTTAGCCCAAATAAAGAGCTAAATGGTAGGTGACCGACTGTTTAGCGTTTACCATTTAGGCTAACATTGCTTGCATATTGGCACCATGTCAGAGTGGATCGGTCACTTGCAGGAGTCTTCTAGAATATTTGTTTTTCTGCATAACACGATCGATGCAGTACTGGTTTTGTTGTGTTGGCAGATCATACTTGATTACAATGAGAACCTACACTGTCACCAGTGCCATGCAGGTTAATTAACGGCACCAGAACCAACATGTTTTACCAGTAATAATTAAATTGCATGTATATATAGTGAACTGATGATGCTGATGTGTGGTCCTTCTGTCTCTCTTTCTGATGATGGATCAAATGGAAACTGCATAGTAGTGTGCACAATAATCCATGGTTGTAGATTACTGCAGAGTGCAGAGACAGCATCTGTAGTTAGACTAGCTAGAAAAGCTAGCTATACAAAGGAACTGAACATATGCTTCAACCGACAAGCCTCCCATGATCAGCTGACCACACAAACCCTCTCTCAGCACGCTCAGGCCAGCTCAAAGGGCCCTAGGGCGAACTCGGCGTTATGGGCCCTTAATAAGGCTTAATAATATTTGTGACATTTATTGTACTAATAAGAGTTAACCGACACAGTATATTCATCCTTCTTGACGAAGCACATGTTGATATTTTTGTTAAAAACTAAAAGACATCAAAATATTTTTGTTACAAACTAAAAGACATCAAAGTATAATTAGGATGATTACTTGAGATAATTAAATGTATCTAAAAATATATAGTTCTTCACAAATTCTCATGATCTTGTGTACTATAATCATTACAAATATTGACGGGGACAACATTACTTGAAACTGAAAACATCCTTTACAATTCAATAAATTTTAATTCTTGATATATTTATTTCTCCAACATTTTAACACGTGAAACTAGAAAAATAAATAATAACCATAAATCCCAAGCTACCTAAGACATACCTGTCTGCCAAGACGACTATAGGTGTTCTGGTTTTGGCCTTCTACTTTCTGATCTCCGTCTTGCCGACTCAGCAAGTCAGCATGAGGCGAGGACGTGGAGGCGGCTGGCAGACGACAGGAGAAGAGGAGCAATCGCTCGTGTACACTACGTGAAAAACCTCAAATAGGTAATGTGGAATTGGTAACGAACCTTTATGACCCGTTACAAAAGCAAACAAAGGTAACGAACTTCATTAATGTTCGTTACTAAAAAGGGCTCGAAGACCCAACCAAGCTCCAGCCATAATAATGCCCGTTACCTTAAAGGTAACGGGCATAAACAAGGCCCGTTACCAATGTAATGTTATCGGTAACGGACTTTAACGTATGTCTGTTACTAGCCGTGAGTACGCGGATCCGAAAAAAATGATTGAATCCAGTTAAATTTGCTTCCCTCGCGTCCGCAGCCTTATCCACTCCCCCCACCCCCCGCGAGGCAGAGCACGCGTTCCCCACTGCCCGCCTCCTTCTCACCAGGCACCACCGTGCCCCAGGCCGGGAGCCGCCGCGCCCGCGAGCTCCTGCGCCGGGGCCGTGCACCGGACGCCGCACAGGCCGGCCGTGAGCTCCCGCGCCGGGGCCGCGCCGCCCTCGCGCCCTCCGCCTCCTGCCACCGCAGCTTCTCCCCCCGTCCTTCTCTCTCTACCTCTACTCCCTTCCCCACACCCCCGTCCTTCATCTTCGCATGCCGGCGCGACTGGCGGCGCGCCGCGCGAGCCTCAGGAGCAGTGGACCACGCAAACGAGGATGGCATGAGGCGGGGGCTGGCGGTACGGCGCCACCGCTCAGCCGGTGCAGGGGCTAGGTGGCCGACCCGCACACCTCCGCGCACCGCCGCCAGGACAGGAGATGGGGATCCTCTCTTCCGTGGTGGATGGAGGTACAAACTCTTCCATCTCTCCCTCCCCTATCTCCTCCTCTGCATCAAACCTACGCTTCTTCTTCTAACTACCCACTCCATCTAGATCTGTGGATCGATGGTGGCACTGCACGATCCCAAGCTATAGTGCAGCAACGAGCATGGGTTGGCGAGGGATACGCTCCACCAGCGAGGCGATCCAACTACCAGCGAGCGAATTCGGTGGCGCCGGCATGGATCCACTCCCACCGACGAGCAGGTTAGGATTTCAATCGATTCCCCATCCTTCCCACCCTCTATTCCTTTGATTTTTCACAAAATTTGAAATGGAATTCGTAGCATGACTAACCCTAGGTAAAGACCCACCCATTCGAACATGGGAATTCATTGTTAGTTTCTATTTGTGTCTGGTTCTACTTTCAGTTCCTGGGGCGATTTGGATAGGTATGCATTCTTCATATTGTTGGACCAGCACATATCGTTGATTTTATTCTATTGGAAATATACTCGTTTCACATAATCTCTTATCTAAATGCTAAACAACTAAAGCACAGATCCTTGTCTACTACTAATCCTGCCTGGTAGTTACATCATTTTAATGAAGAAATCAGGCATGGAGGCTTTGATAGTGGCGTGCTGGCATGTTTGTTGGTTCAGAACTAACTTTTTAAGTTTTGCCTCCCTTGTGCAGCGAGTCCAATATGCAAAAACAAAGTCTAACTGTATTGCAAAAGAAGATGGTACTTATGTTCCTAAGGAGAAAAGGAAGAAGCAGGAGGAGAAAGGTAAATCTAATTTCATGCTTCAGACATCATATGAGACTATACAATGTTCTTTAATGAGACTAAATTTTATTATCTTCTATTTTGGTGTTTTGGGGTTTTGGAAAAATGTGCACTCACTATGTTTTCAACTTGCCTCTTGTTTTCCTTTTAGCTGCTGAGAAACAATGACGAACAGAAGAGGCACATGCTTCTGCTGCCCAAAGCAATGGAACTGTAAGTTTGCTTGCTTTACAAGCCCTATTTCCTTTTATCTGTTACTTTGTTGTTTAACCAAGCTCAGAGCTTGTACAACAGTTGCGTCCCTGGACCACAGAATTTTGTCTACCCTACCAGGCTACCAGTCCATCCTTTGTTAAGCCTCATTTATTTTGTTTGTGTTTTGGATAAAAGTATATATTTTTTGTGCTTGTATTATTCTGTTTTGTGCCATCTACACACGAAGGTCTACATGGATTTTCATTATGTGAGTTGTTACTGTTATGCTTATAATATAAAAGGATGCAAATTTGTCATAAGTCGCAATGGTCATGTGTCAACTTTCTTTGAATTTGACCTTGAGGATTGTTTGCTATTGCTTCCTTGTCTAATATTTGAATCCAAAAAGGTTCTTTGATCATATATAGCTCAGGCATTCTGTAGTCTTTGTCACTTTGAGGTACTAGTTCTGTTTACTATCACTCAGAACTGCTGGTGAAGTGAGGCTCTGCTTGTGCTTGATGCTATGCTGTTAATCTGCTATTAGTAGGCAGCTTTGTGTGGTGGTACAGAACTGCACTAAGCTAGTAACTCTGTCTTTGTCATATATGTACAGATTTTGGTAGACAGATTTTTGTTAATTAGCGTTTGATGCAAGATTTTTTGTTGCAGGATGTATTTGATTGCTAGATTGAGCCACTGTTAGCTGCCAATGCAATAGCAACAGTATTGGGCAATTGTGCACTGAAGGTTTTCGATGGAAACGAGTTAAGTTGCAGTGATTTCATCCTTTGTACTACACTCAATTTTCCAATCACCGAATATGGTTCAGACCTAATTAGAAGAGAACTCACTTTGTTGTGCTGCTCTACAGCTTCTTTCATATAATTTCAAGTCTCCACTACTAACATTTAAGCTAGGCACATTTCTGTGATCTGATCTGAATTTTGGTAGTACCATAATGTGACTGTAAAGTCAGTCCTTGTTTTGGTCTAATTCAAGTACACTGCTAACATTTTTTCCTTTGTTTTCATTGTCACAACAGAGATTCAGACTATGGTAGTTACCAATGACTATGTTATTGGTAACGGGCATCAGTCTATGCCCGTTACCAATGACTCGTTATTGGTAACGGGCATCAGTCTAAGCCTGTTACCAATGACTCGTTATTGGTAACGGGCAAATGCCTGTTACCTTTAACCTATTATTGCCCGTTACCTTTAACCTATTATTAGCAACCCAAAAAGGGTAACGGGCGCTATGTCCGTTACCAATGTCGATCTATGCCCGTTACTAATCTGCTGTTCTCACGTAGTGGTAGTTTTGAACTTTTGATCTCCGTTGATTCATATTCGTCGCTGGCGGCCAGGTCTAGATGGAACGAAACAGATGCATCGCTGAACATATAGAAAGGCTGCTGGGCTCCTAGGCCCCCATTAGGCATGGGCCCTGGGCAGTCGCACCCACCGCACTGGCCAAGAGCCGGGCCTGAGCACACTGCCACACTACTACATAAAGTGCCTTTGGTCGAGACATTAGTCCCGGCCAGATTTGGGTCCGGGACTAATGGGTGCATTGGTCTCGGGTCCAATGGCCAGGGGAGGGGGTTTTTAGTCCCGGTTGGTAGCTCCAACCGGGACTAAAAGGCCAGCCAGGACTAAAGGGGGGAGGGCATAGTCCCGGTTGGTCCCTCTTGTTGTGGCTTGTTTTATTAATAAAAGTTCTTCGTGAATAACATAAATTTGACTATGTTGCACAAAATTTTTGAATAAGACGAGTGGTCAAACTTGGGGTTAAAGAAGTCAAACAAATTTTAATTCGAAACGGTGGGAGCACTTGTTTTCAGTTTCTCCCAGACTCTTGTTGTGTATAATAAGCATGCATGTGTACCAGCAGCATGACAAACATGTGTTAATCGGGCCTGGCCTACTTTATTAATTTGTAGTGCCCTAGCTACTAGCTGGGGGTGTGCCTTACATAGTAACTAACAAGACTCCGTTATTGTGTAGTTCATCTTTCATTGTTGATGATATGAGTCCGTCCACTCTGGCGTTTATGTACCAAAAGGTGTTTTGTCTTTAGTTGGAAACGATGTACCAACTGATAAGAAGCACATGGAAAGCGATGTTCATGTTGACATGTCACCATAGTCCTCTCTGTGCATAGTATCCATTTGGGCAAATCCTTCAAAAGCTCGCACAGCACATTATCAATGTAAATATGAAGCTCGTGATTTAGGTCTTTCAATCACTATTGGAAACCAAGATTTTCTTGTAGGTATTGCAATTTTTTTTTCACGGTATATCACAAAAAACACGAAAAATTAATATTAATCTGTCGGTTGGCAAAAAACACACAAAATTCCATACGCATAGGAAAATTATGAATTGAACTGTTGGGGAGACAAAAAACACACACACACACAGGAAAATTATCGCACTCACTGGAAAATTGTTATTTCTCTGTCGGTGTATGAAAACACACAGAAAAATTACATGAACGCACAAAAAATATAATTAAACTGTCGGTGATGCAAAACTCTAAGGAAAATTTGAAGAAACACAGAGAAATTTCGCCCAAAAATATCTGGACCAGCGGGAGCCAAACTCAATCCAATTTGCTTTTGGCGCTGCAAAATTTTTCCTCCCACCAATGGATTGCGTTGGCGCGCTGGTTTGCCGCGGTCGTGCCCAGCATCCGGCTGCGCCCAGCAAAGAAAAAAAAACAATTGTGTAACCCTGAATCCTAACCCTTCTTATCCCCTCAGACTGTCTCCAACAGAGGTAACCCAAATACAAGACCTATCGATTGATATGGGTCAGGCACAACAAAGGGTCACGCACCCAAATACTTTCGATCTCCAACAACCGGACGCAAAAGCTCATCCCCTAGCGCCACGCGACCCGACGGAGGCGGAGAGGCCCACCGCGCCACCGCGCCGACCCACCGGAGCGCCGCCGCCGGCCAAGGCACGGCATCCATGGAGTCGCTCGCCCTCCGCCACGCCGCCAGGCCCGCCGCGCTCCCTCCCCGCGCCGGCCTGCGCCTCCCGCTACCGCGCCCGCGCGCCGCCTCCCTCTCCCCCGCAGCCGCAGCTAAGCCCGCCGCCCTCCACTCCCCGCTCCTCGCGTCCAGGGGCAGCCCCTTCCTCCCGCGCCGCGATGCGCTCCTGGGGAACGGGTTCCTCAAAAGGAGGGCCAGCGGCGGCGACGCGCAGGCTGCGGAGCGGGACGCCCCGGAGGATGCTGGCGCTGCCGGCGGTGTGCCCATGCGAGGCCATCGCGCCAGCACCGGATCGCCGGCCTGCTCCTCGCCTTCCTCGA
>CM014270.1:13660448-13680618 GCA_004135705.1 Alloteropsis semialata | reverse complement strand
AGTTGCAGCAACGCAGGCACCTTCCATCAGCCTGGACTCCAAGGACGAACTGCGCTTTTCTGATGCTTCAAGACGGGCGGTCAGATCAGCCACGTCTTTATCCCGAACAGCCAGTCTTCCTTCCAGATCCGAGTTTTTCTTCTTGAGCACCTCAATGCTCTTGGAGTCAGCTACAGGGTCAAAGGCAGCATGTGAACAAAAGTTCGAAGATAAAGACTCAATAAGCAAGGCATGAGATTTAAAGCATGTACCTTCTTTCTCGGACTGGAGAACAGTCACCTGGGCTCCCAGTCTGATCACAGACGCTTCTGCAGCAGAGGCACGAGCGTCTAACGAACGCCATTGCTCTTCAGCTGTCGAGAGCGCACTAATGATCGGGCCCAGGGGCGTCGGGATGAATTCCACGATCTCTGCAGTCTTCTCTGAGCGGTCAAGTTGTGCTGTCGAATCTGGCTCGGGAGTTTTCTCTCTGGCAGATGGTTTGACAGGAGGAGAAGACGTGGGATCGGGATGCCTGAATTCCCGAACATTCAAATACAGTAAAAACAACATTTAAGAAAAATGCTCATACATAATCAAAGATTGTCAAAGCTCTTACTCGGCCGTCGGGATTTTGACTTTAAATCTCTTGGCACCAGGAATAAGCTTTGATGATTGTCTGGTCGGACGGTTTTCCTGTCGAGAAATCTCCCGATCACGTTTAGCTTTGGTTATGCGATCAAAAGCTGCGAATAAACGCCCGAATACGATCATGCTCGATACCTGGGCAACAGGACGAGGCTGATCACGATTGGGCTGCAGGTTGGCGGACTCAGGCGATCCAAGAACTCCCGAGTCCAGAACTGTCCCCTCTCCACTGCGAGAGCGTTTCCGGGTTCGGGGGATAATCGCCTGGGGGCTGCTCGGGACCTCTTTCTCCAAACCAGGTGATGATTCAGGTTGTTCGATGGTCGGGGCCCTGGTGCCTTGATCAACGTGCTGATCTCCCTCTTCTTCAACATTGATGGCACCGCTCTGGGCGGGAGCATCAACAATAGCTGGGGCCTGGTCGAGATAAAAGAGGTGTATCATATCACTATTAAACAAGAAAGAGCTTTTTCTGAGTGACAGTTTACCTCTGGAGGAGGTTTGTCAGCGCTGTAGGGTGCTGGGACGTTTTCCCAGTCCGGGAGATCAGCCCCGAACATCTTCTTCAGGCGCACGGCCACTTCTGTCTCTGGGACAACTGCTAGTTAAGAGTCATGAATTCAAATGACCGAACAAACTCGAAAAAACAATCGAACAGAAAAACAAATGCTCACCATCGGGTTTCATTCTGTTCGGGTCGTTGTCAGCCCCTAAATGTCCAAGCGTAGCGGTCGTGAGTCATAAGTGGAATGAATCTCCATCTAATGAAGATTTCTGCTACATGAACCGCCGTCAGACCAGCATTGCGGAGCTCCAGGATCCGATCAATGTGCTTCTGCATCTCCGGGGTAATTCTTGGCAGGGCTTTGGCCTCATCCTTGAGATAGGGCATCAGATACTTCCCTTTTGCCAATGAGGTTTGGGGAAGGGTGATGTAAAACCAATGATGTTCATATCCTTTCCAGCAATCTTTAACTAGGAAGGGGATGTACATCTCTCGATTTCTCAAGGAAAACCCGATGGACCCGAGCATCACTTGGTTCTTGTAGTATGAAGGGCTATAAAAATATCTCCACAGCAACAGTGAAGGCTTAATCCCTAACCAGGCTTCGCACAGAAAGGCAAAGACGCTAAGCATTGTCAAAGCGCCGGGCTTAAGGTGCACAAGCTCTATCTGGTAATGCTCGCAGACGTTGTGGAAGAAATCAGAAGGAAAAACCCCGAATCCACAGTGGAAGAACTCCAAGAACACCACCATCTCGAGAGTGTTGGGGGTTGGATATGTCTGACCTTTGGCATGGCGACGAGGGAAAAGTGCGGTGTCAGGGAGTAGTCCAAGGTCCTCCAGTTTCTGCAGCTGCTTGGCCGTCGTGGTTGATCTGTACCAGTACTCATCCGAGGTGGGGATCGTGTTCCCACTGCGGAGTTCTCGTCCGGCGGCGGTGCTGTTCTGGTCCCCTGTGGACTCAGTGCCAGAAGATGATTGGTGCATGGACGCCATGGCGATTGGAAGCTAGCAGGGTTGGAGGAGCAGGTGGACGAGTGTCACACCCGATTTTGTAAACAAAACCGAATGACTATCATATGTGCGCCAGGATCAAGTTTACACACATATGAGACTTCATCAGTGATATAAAAGACAGTGCAAAACGTAAATAATATTAACATCATTATTACACTCACGGAAGCGAATTACTAGCAGCGGAACTTCAAAACTTCTCCACAGGCAGCTGACTGGGGAAACACGTACGCCTAGAAACTTCCAAAATACTCCACTGAAACTTCTGTCTAAGCCTGAGCCGCAGATAAAGCAAGGTTGAGTACACTTATGGTTGGTACTCAGCAAATGTAGAGCAAAAGCAAATGACATGCAAAGGCTTAACAAGGAAATAGTTTAGCTTCTAATTAAATTGCTTCAAGCACTTAAGTTGTCAAATTTTATTTAGCATCATAATTACTAAAGTATAAGTATATACCAACCCAATTAAGCATATGGTAACCCATAAGCATCATCAACAACATAAATAAACCAATTTAATTCTTCTTTCGATATATTAATCATGTGAGGGTCCAGGCCGCTCATGACCGCGAGCACGGCTATTGCAATAGATTTTAGACACTCTGCAGAGGTTGTACAGCTTTCCCCACAATTCGTGTTTCCCATGTTGCCTGAGGTCGCGAGCCTCTTCAACACTTCCTTAGGTGAGGGGCTAGGGATTCACTACGAGGCCTTTCCAAAGACTCCCTCTATGTATGTGTTTGGCCCCTGTCCGAACGGGTAATCGGAAGGCGCACCTTCGTTCCCCGCACATCACACACAAACCAAACATCCGCCCAACACACACCTCCAAACACAACATAGAGTTCATCTAGTTACTTAGCCAAGACCAGAGCCATGTAGTTATTATGGTTGTACGGGAAATCCTGGGTGGTTCTCCATGTTCCAATTAATCAATGTGGTCTTGGTTTAACATTCTCATGAGATCATATATATCATATATAAAAGATATCACAATATTATTATCTTCACCTTTAGTATAAACCATTCCCAAGTATAGCAACTAAGCAAATGCTACCCAACATGAGTATAAAACCCAGGTTAACAAGGTAGGATTAAAGAAAACTAGTCATCCTAAATATAGGACCCATCATGATTATAAGCATGCAAGCATAGCGTAACTACTAAGTGTAAGCATGTCATATGGTTATTAGGACAAAAAGTATGATCAAGAATACACTTGCCTTAAATCCAGCTAATAAATGCTATGGCTCAGGGTCTTCTCAACTGAATACCCGATCACACGAACGATCTTCGAAAACCAAGAACGTTGCACCTTCCTATACGCAACACAGGGCCACATACAAATAAACAATGCAACAAATAAGAAACAGTACACCAAACATGGGCAACAGTACAAAAGGACGGTATAAAGCTAAAGTTCAGGTCCTTACGGTCACGTGAGCGAAAGAATCACCCGAAACGGAGTTGAAACGGTCAAGATATGGATAAAACGGTGTTCCAGGGGCTTATCTGTGAATACACACAAATTCCAGGGGTTAGATTGTTGGAAACCGGGGGCATATACATAATTATGTATATAAACTTGAGGGCTAACGTGCAAAAGAGTGAGTTTGGATGGCGGGTTAGATATCTTGAAACCTCAGGGGGCTAAACAGAAGAAATAAGGACCTTCTTGTAAATAGTTTACATAGAGCTAGGACAGCGGGTTGATTACCTCTTCCTTGGGGGTCTCTTTAGCAAAATGTGCAGGGCTGACCGGTACTCGGCTCAGTTGACTTGGATCTGGGGCGTAGATCTGCTGATGGACGGCTCACGTCGCTTGCAGAGGTTGGCGACGCCGGCGTTGAGGGCGGCGGCGGTCAGCGACGGCGCCGCGGCGGCGAGTTCGCCGGCGACACCCGATCTCGGGCTAGGGTGGTCCGTTTTCCACGCGGATTGGCCCTGGGGGTTCCTCGAGAGATGGCGAACTCAAATATGATGATCTTGACGACGATTGGGTGACGGTGGCTCGGCGCGACGCGAAGCGGCGGCTCGGTCTGCAGGACACAACTCCGGTGAGCAATTCCCGAGTAAAGATGGCAAGGCCACGAGGTCAAACGGCTTGGAGAGCTTCCTTACGTCCGTGCGCACCTCCTGATGTGATTTTCCTTCGGCAATGGGGCGCGAGAGAGGGAGATCGACGATGGCGACGAAGCTCGGTCTTCGGAAGCGGTGGCGGCTATGGAATCCTCGTTGCAAGGGGCGGCTAGGGTTTCGTGGGGTGCTGACGGGCTGCGGGGCTTGCTTTATAGGCAGGATTGGGGTGCCTTGGCGTGCGGGCCCAGGGCTCCCGAGACGCCGCGAGGACGGCTCTCCCCGGTCGGACTCGAGCTCGGGCGGCTTCGACGGCTCGGACACAGAGCTCCAAGGGCTAGGGTTCCTAGGTCAGGTACGGCGGCGGCGCGTCTTTATAGACAGGGGCCGGGCGCCTAGGCGTGTAAGCCACGGAGACGGTCGGCGGGGCTCGGACTCGGTCGGAGTCCGTGGCGAGGACGACGCGGAGGTGGGAGATGGATCCGACGGGCGGGGTCCACCTGCAGCGAGACATAGAGGAGACGTCGGGATGGACTGGGCCGGAAGAGCCGGAATGGGCCGGGCCGAGGAGATTAGAGGGACGAAGACTGAGCTGCCAAAAAGAGTTCGAGGGGCAGAAGCAAACTTTTGTAGAAACAACTATTCAAAGGATCAAACAAATGCTATTCAAATTTGAATTCAAATAAATTCAAATCCACCTTTGAATAGCAAGCAGCCAATAAACACATGCAATAACATGAATGCAACAATAAACTTATTGGGTCTATAAATTATTTATTTAATTCCATAAAATCCTAGATAATTCCCATTAATTCCAAGAAATTCATTTATGCCTCCAATAAACCCTAGAAAATTACAGAAATATTCCTACAATTTCTTGTGATGAAAATTAGGGTGTTACAACGAGGGAAGAAAGCGGATGAAAATGGCGAATGTTTTGTGGATGCGAACGAGGAAGACGAAGTCCCAAATAGATCTCAAGCGGCCGCGCTTGGGGGCTTTATGGTTCCGCAGGGGAGCACGAACCCCGAGAAACCTGCCCTTAAGCCGCGCAATCCGCAGTGACTGTTGGATCAAAAAGATTCTTTCCTTTTTCTACGGCACGCGTCGTTTCGAAAAATGTGTAAGTCCAATTCAATGCATTTAGGGCTGTTAGCTTATTTGGTAAGTTATCAGTTTTAAATGACCAACCGATCGGTGTGAATCAAGGAAATGCCCCGATCATGTTTGATCAGGGTCAAATTTCCCGACCACGCTAAAGATAGTCAGTCTGGTCGGAAGAAATTTTTCTTTCGGGATTTTTTTTGTTTCTGGATGAGCAATTTCGTGAACGGATTAACACGGATAAAATTCCAGAACTCAAGGGATTTAAGTTACATCCATCAAGTGAAATTTCTTCATTAAATCCAAAAGAGGGAACATTTCACAATGGATTGATAACTATCCTGAAATCAAAATACTAAAGCGCCCTGATCTTGGGTTGATGATTGACAACCAATCTGATCAGGGCGATGGTGTGCTCGCTGGTGGATCATCATCTACCGCGTTCTCTTCTTCAGAGTCGCTGACGAGATCCACGAGCGCTCCGTCTCCAGGGATCCCGATCAGGTCGCGGTTCAGGGAGACGAAGAGGCGCCGGGCGAATTCTTCGTCGCCGCTGGTGTCCACCGGAGCAGAAGACGAAGATGCGCCTGCGTGTGCTGCCTCTGGCTTCAGCCGGATTCCGCTCCCTCCTTGCTCTGGCTCGTCGTCAGAGGAGAGGGAGACAGGAGATGCCGGGGCTGGGGAGGAAGACGCAGGGCGTTTCCCGGCGGCAATGCTTGAAGGAGCAGCCTCGGGAGACGGCGGTGCCATCGCCGGAGCCTCTTCCTCTGGTGGCTCGACCTCGACTCCATCATCCCCATACCAGGGGAGAGCTAGGAGCGGAGCCTGAGGAGGAGCGGTGGGTGATGTCGTCGCCGGCGGGTCCTCCGGCTTGTCGGGCGGTTGTTCGCCGGAGCTGCGAGGGGAGTCTCCGAAAAGGAGGCGAGGAAGCTTGAACTTGCTGCTAAGCTTTTTCTTTCCCATGGCGAGTGGAGGAAGAGGGCTTAGGATGGAAGTTTCAAGTACACGTCAATCCAGGAGATCTGATATTTAAAGACTCAGGGGTGCGACGCTTCGCGCGAGAATCGAGGAGCCAGAGCAGAGCCGTATCACCTGCGCTGCTAAAGTTCCGGGAGACGTGCGGAGTGGGTTTTTAATGCACTGGGCAGCAGTTACATCAATCCTGGGGCGTTTCACTTTCCAAGACGGAACAGTTCTATTTTATTATTATGGCTGATATTTTTCTTTGACCTTATCATTCAGATGCAGGTTTCTACATTCAAGAGTTCGGGAACTTTTCTGGCTCTCATACAAAAGTGATTGACGAGGTATTAACATATCCAGAAATCACCCGAAGAGCAAAAAGACCCGAAGGCTATTGAACAATCAACCTTTTCTGAACAAGATAAGCTCGGGGGCTACTGTTGAGGCCATAATACCAGGGTACCCGATCACGAGGATTACCGACTACCGACTCCAAGACTACCAAGACTCCGAACAAGACACGATGGCCAGATCGCAGAAGGAAAGCCCGAAGACAGCTAGAGTCCTACTAGGTTTAGGTCTGTTTTGTCTTGTAAGGCACGTCTCCCTGGATATAAATAGCGGGGGTCCTGTGCGTAGAGGGTATGTCCATTGATCTACAATCTTAGACAATCCGCCCGAGGGTACTTGTTACGCATTGTAATCTGTACTCGATGAAATAATACAAGCAGCAACTGGACGTAGGGTTATTACTCGATCTCAAGGGCCCGAACCAGTATAAAAATCCCGTGTCTTTCTGTTCATCACCGTGATCAATCTTCGCACGAAGCGGGGTGCCTGCCGGACAAATATCTGACGAGTACAACCTCGACAGGAAGAGTTGCTCTACCGGTCACGTTCGGCACGACCGACAACTACCGCACGGAGTTCCTATACTTCGAGGTAGCCGACTTCAGGAGCTCCTACCATGCCATCTTTGGCAGGCCCATGCTGGCCCGGTTCATGGCCATTCCGAACCACACTTACCTGGTTCTGAAGATGCCAGCGCCTAATGGCGTCCTCTCCATCCGTGGAGACATCAAGACCTCCTTCGAGTGCGACGGGGAAGCCATCAAGATAGCAAGTTGTCCCATCAACTCGGCAACGCTACCCTGCTGGCAGAAGAAGCCCCCAAGGCAGCCACCGGAGAGCCTGTACTCCCGGAGCAGAAGCAGCAGCCCACCGCGCTGGCACCTGCAGACGCCCCCAAAGCAATAAGCTTGGGGCTCGACGACCCATCCAAGACGGCCCTCATAGGGCCAGGGCTCACTCCAAAATAGGAAGACGCGCTCACCTCCTTCCTTGGGACAACTGGGACATCTTCGCATGGAAGCCATCAGACATGCCGGGTGTTCCGAGGGAGAAGGCTGAGCACTCCTTGGAATTGAGCAAAAACGCAAAGCCTGCCAAACAGAAGCTACGCCGATTCATTCAAGATCGCAAGGAGGCCATTAGGGTAGAACTGAATAAGCTCCTAGCTGCCGGTTTCATTAGAGAATGCAAACACCCCGAGTGGCTTGCAAATCCTGTACTTGTAAAGAAGCAATCCGGTTAATGGAGAATCTGCATCGATTACACGGATCTCAACCGCTACTGCCCTAAAGACCCCTTCCCTCTTCCGCGAATTGATCAAGTCGTCGACTCTACGTCCGGCTGCGTGCTCCTGTGCTTTCTCAACTGCTACTCGGGTTATCACCAGATAGCCCTGAAGACATCCGACCAGGACAAGTCAGCGTTCATCACCCGCACGGCATCTACTGCTACAAGACAATGACGTTTGGGTTGAAGAACGCCGGTGCCACGTACCAGAAGGCCATCCAAGGTTGCCTGCAGAGCCAAATCGGCCGCAACGTGGAGGCTTACGTGGATGACGTCGTTGTCAAGACGTACGACGCCGACTCTCTAATCGCCGACCTCCAGGAAACCTTCAACAACTTGCGCCGCTTCAGATGGAAGCTTAACCCCACGAAGTGCGTATTCGGGGTGCCGTCAGGAAAGCTCCTGGGCTTCCTGGTCAGCCAACGCGGCATCGAGGCAAACCCAGTCAAGCTGGACGCCATACGCAACCTCAAGGAACCAACGTGCAAGAAAGACATCATGAAGCTTACTGGGATGATGGCGGCCCTGAGCCGGTTCATCAGCAAGCTCGGCGAGAAGGGACTTCCGTTCTTCAAGATCCTCAAGAATGCGGACAAGTTCGAGTGGACCCCTGAGGCAAGCAAGGCCCTGGCTGACCTCAAGGAGTTCCTAGTTACACCCCCGGTACTCACGGGTCCGAGCCCCGGGGAAGAACTCTTGCTATACATCTCGGCTACCACTCATGTGGTTAGTACGGCCCTGGTCGTCGAGCGACCAGAAGAAGGCCACCCATACGAGGTCCAGCGCCCTGTATACTTCGTCAGCGAAGTACTCAGCGAGTCCAAGGTCCGGTACCCCCATCCTCAGAAGCTGCTCTATGCGCTCCTGATCACTGCCAGGAAGCTACACCACTATTTCCAGGCACACGACATTCGAGTCATCTCGAATTTCCCCCTCGGAGCCATCCTCCACAACAGGGATGCCAACGGCCGCATAGTCAAGTGATCCGTTGAACTCGACGATCACACCATAAACTTCGAGCCACGGGAGGCCATCAAGTCCCAAATATTGACCGACTTCATGGCCGAGTAGACGAAAATCCAGACGCCGACCCCCGCGGAACGGCCGACACACTGGAAGATGTACTTCGATGGCACCCTCAACCTTAAGGGAGCCGGCGCAGGAGTGTTGTTCATCTCCCCGGAGGGGCTGCACCTAAAATACGTTCTTCAGATACACTACCAGGCCACCAACAACGGGGCCGAGTACGAGGCCCTTATCCACGGTCTCCGGATCGCGGTGTCGCTGTGCATCAAGCGACTAATGTGCTATGGTGACTCCAAGCTAGTCGTCGAACAAGTCAACAAGAATTGGGACACGACCAAGGAAACCATGAGCGTGTACTGCGCAGAGGTACGCAAACTCGAAGCCCACTTCTATGGGCTCGAGTTCCATCATGTCCTCCGGGAAGACAATGTCGCCGCCGATGTTCTATCCAAGCTAGGATCCACCAGAGCCCAGGTTCCAGTCGGTGTCTTCGTCCAAGACCTGCGCACCCCGTCCATCAAGATGCTTGAGGACGGCAGCCCCGTGCCCGACTCGGAGCCACCCCCGGGTGGCCCGCCGACCAATGAAGTTCTCGTGGTGGAAGCAGACTGGCGCGCCCCCTTTATCGCTTTCCTCACAGAGAACTGGTCACCGGGTACGAAGGAAGAAATCGAGAAGTTAACTCGGCGAGCGACAAATTACGTCGTTATCGGCGATGCCCTGTATAGAAAGGCCGCCTCCACAGGAATACTCATGAAGTGTGTCCGCCGCGATGAAGGTATCACCCTCCTGCAAGATATCCACTCGGGTACTTGCAGCAACTACGCGGCAGCCGGCACCCTAGTCGGCAAGGCTTACAGGGCAGGGTTCTACTGGCCAATGGCCCTATCTGAAGCAAGAGAGTTGGTGCGCTGCTGCACCGGCTGCCAGTTCTTCCAGAAGCAAAAGCACCTGCCGGCTCAGGCGCTAAGGACCATCCCCCATCTTGGCCATTTGCCATATGGGGACTCGACAACGTCGGGCCCTTCAAAACCGCTCCGGGCGGATTCAAGCACATCTTGGTGGCGGTTGATAAATTCACCAAGTGGATCGAGTATAAGGTTGTGACCGACACCAAGTCGGCCACAGCTGCCAGGTTCATCCAAGAGCTTACCCACCGGTTTGGGCTCCCAAACCGCATCGTGACTGACCTCGGCTCCGAGTTCACAGGCCACGAGTTCTGGGACTTCTGCCAGGACAATTGCATCGACGTCTACTACTCCTCCACGGCGCACCCCAGGTGCAATGGCCAGGTTGAGCGGGCTAATGGCATGGTCCAGGACTCGCTCAAGAAAGCCATGTATGACGAACTCAACAAGCACCCCGGCCGGTGGGCCAAAGAGGTACCCCATGTCATATGGGGCCTACGCACCCAGAAGAGCAGAGCAACGGGATATACTCCCTTCTTCCTGGTGTACGGCTCCAAAGCCGTCCTCCCAGCTGACATCGCCCATGGTGCTCCGCGCATCCAGCACTACGAGGAAGGTGAAGCAGAAATCGGCCGCCAGGTCGACATCGACTGCCTAGAAGAACATCGACTCGCTGCACTGGTCAGGCATGCAAGACACGAGCAGCAGATACGGCGCTACCACGACAAGAACGTCCGGGAACGCTCCCTCAACGTTGGTGACTTGGCCCTGCGCCGAGTCATGTCCACCAAAGACAAGCACAAGCTATTCGCCCCCTGGGAAGGCCCCTTCATCGTCAAAGAAGTTGTTTCGCCAGGAACATATAGCCTTCAGTGGGCTAACGGCGACCCCATCCCGAACGTGTGGAACATCGAGCACCTCGTCAAGTTCTACCCGTAGAATTTAACAAAGCTATGTATTCCTTGTCTCATATCAATGAAAGCATCTTTGCCTCGTTATATGGCTTGTTATTAACTCCTTACCCGGCACCCATGCTGATGCTCGGGGACTGGGCCCGACCCAGACTGCATTTTCTTCACCACGATACCTGGGGGAGTACCTGCTTACTCCGACTTCCGAGTCCTTGCCCAACCCTATGTTCCCTCGGTGACTACTGAGCTAACCCGGCTGGTCCGAGTCCTCAACTATGAAACCCTGAGCTCCGTGCTCAACCTGCGCACCACCTACTAGGGGTGGGCATTCGGTGTAAACCGACATCTCGGTTCGGTGTTGAAAAAATTCGGTGTCCACAAACGAAGAACCGATCGGTGCAGTAGAAAATCAAAAACCGATCAATTCGGTGTCGGTAGTTTCGGTTTGGTGTTCGGTTTCAACCGAAGAAAACCGAGCTCCAACATAGCACACGGGGAGACGAAAAAATTTCAGCAGTTCAATTGTTCAGATAGTACAAAGATGATAAATTCAGCAGTTAAATTGTTCAAATAGCAAGCAAGGTGCAGTGAAAGACATGCATAGAGCTCTAAATTGCTTCTCCATCTCATAAACGCTGACAAAGAGCTCTGTACCTTCATCTCTTAATCCCAAGCAGCGAGCCTTGTGACCTCCAAGGGCTACGACATGCTCGCTGCCGGTGGACGCGGACGACCAGATGACCGCTTCCTCACGCTTCTGCTAGGCCTCCGCTTCCCAGCGGCCAGCGCTGCTGGTTGCCGCGATGCCGCCGGCCCGCCGCCATGCGAGTATGCGACAAGACGTCAGGGTCTCGAGGGTATGGATAAGGTTTGGTTGTGTGATAGGCAAGCGGCAGGGGTGGTCCGGTGCGATGCAGTCTGTTATCGTGCTGCGAGTGGGCCGAACTGCTGAAATGGCCCACGAATGGTGCGACGTGCGGTGGGCTACGGACTGTGGGGCCGTGGAATGGCGCGATGCAAGGAGGAGCACTGGGCTGCAGACCGTCAAGGCGAGGATGTTCGGTGCGATCGGTACTTCGGTTTTCCCAGCCCTAAAAACTGATCCCGACGCCATACACCGATCTGGCACAAAACAGGAACCGACACCGAACCAAACAACTGAACAAACCGATATTTCGGTTCGGTTCGGTTCGGCTCGGTTCAGTTCGGTGATCGGTTTTTGGGGAAAAAATGCCCACCCCTACCACCTACACCTAAGCCTCCCCGCTGAGCAGTGTAGCAGGGTAAGCCGTCCTCTCCGTGAGCAGTGGTCAACGGTCCAAAAGGGCGCTTAAACGACTAAGGCAGTGGCCAGTCAGGTGACGCAAGGTCTTAGTCGGCAGGGAAAAGGGTCCAACAAAACACCAATGCACATCAATGCTTCAAATAAACCTGGAATTTTATACATATCCGAATACTACAGAGTTTACATCTATAATTGTTTTTACAGGCCCAGTTCCTTTGCTACAGCCTCGGCCAGAGGGGTACACTCGTCGACTAGTCCGTCGAACTCTTCGTCGGCAAGCTCCTCGGGTATACCATCGGCGATTGGGGCCAGCTCCTGCGTCGGGAAATGAATTCTGAACAGAGCCAGTATCCGGCTCCCGAAGCCAACTGCAGTCTGCTGCATCAACTGGGCGGCGCGGTTCGGGCCGGCCCTGAGCCGCTGCGCCAACGTCAACGTTGCCGGGCCCGACTCGGCAGGCACCAGCGAGTTGGCGTTGAACTCGGCCGCCTGCTTCAGTTCCATCAACTCCGCCCGGAGCGCTGCAATGGAACCCAAATAAGCATTCCAACTTACTCAAGCTCCAGAAGACTCGGCAAGAGATACTCACCATGCATGGCCTGGTCATGCGAATCCTTCAACGCCTGGTTGGCCTCCTTCAGGTGCTCAGATTCGGCCGCTAGACGAAGGTTGGCCGCCTTCAGCGTCCGCACCTCCTCCTCCAGCTTCCGCTTGGCCCCGGCCAGCTCGTCCTCAAGTTTTTTCTTGGCTCCGGCCAGCTTATCCACCTTCACCTGAAGAGCTTCCTCCTTCTTGCTCGTCTCTACAACATAAGCCTTATGGGCACAGATG
The DNA here is from genome assembly GCA_004135705.1 of Alloteropsis semialata. NCBI lineage: Eukaryota > Viridiplantae > Streptophyta > Magnoliopsida > Poales > Poaceae > Alloteropsis > Alloteropsis semialata. The sequence continues at coordinate 13,667,730 of CM014270.1, read as the reverse complement.
GCTCGATTCAATAGAACACTCATGACAAGGACAAGAACATACCCTCGACCATGACCTTCATGTCATTCATGAGGTCCTCGTTGGTCTTCTGCAGGTCGGCGAGCTCCCGCTCCCTCTGCATCTGGTACTCCTTGGCGGCTTCAGCTTCACGGACCCGCTCCGTGTGGATTCACGCCAAGGCCCGGCGGTCCTCCAAGGCCTACTGTTTGAAGCGAAGATCCTTCACAGATCGAGCTGTGAAGCACTGATTAACAGAGAGAGCAAGTGATCAGCCACTACAGAACTTACGAATTCAACACCGCGACACGAGAGTACCTGGACCACGCGGTTTAGCACGCCAGCCACGTTCTGCAGCTTCCGGAGCTCGCTCTCGTGGTCGGCGATGTCCAGTTCCAAACCACGCTCCGGCGTCAGTACAGATGAGCTCGCCCCGGCCCCGAGCCCGGCCGAGCCGGCTTCAACAACTGGCGGCACAGCGGCGCCAATGCCAGCATCCAGCTGCTCCCCTAGCAACTGGTCATCATCATCTTCAAGGGCCGGCGGGGGGCGGCTCGGCTGCTCCGCCCCTGCAGAGTGCTCCGGCTCCTCCTCCTCGGCGGCGGCCTTGGGCACCCCGGCCTGCCGGTCGTCCACTGGGGCGCCCGTCCCTAAGACGTGTGGAGGACTCGGCGGGCGCGGCGGCCCGGACATGCCGACCGGCACCTGTTCCGGCACGACCAGTGCAGTGTTGGTTCCGGACTCCGCCTCCGTGGCGGCAGGTCGACTTGGCGGCGCCTTGCCACCGGCCCCCGGGCGTGGCAGGACGTTGGCACCCACTGGCTCCCGAGCTTGCATCCAAGAGTTCAACAATTTAAGCCTGGCGTACCAAAGGAACAAACAGAAGCTCAAGGCAACTTACCCGCCCTTGCGTGGACGCTTGAACTGCACCCCCTGTAGCAACTGTGGGGGTGTCTCGCTCGGCAGCAGCGTCGAGTCTAGCCGCAGTGCAGGCTGCGCAAAAATGCCCCCTTGGCCTCCTGGAGTGTCTAGCACCGGCTGCTCAGACCCAGGGCCTGAGGGGGACCCGTCAGCGCCACCTCCTGCATCACTCGCCGCCTTCCTCTTCCTCCGCGCCTCGGTCTCGGCCTGTGCGGCCTGCCCCAGCTTACGAGATGGCTTGGGGGACCCTGCTCAAGCCGCCCTCTGTGACGGGGTCAGCTTGCGAACGGCCTGACGCGTCCGCCGCGCCAATCCAGTCCCAAGCACCCGCGCCACCGGGTCATCCTCCGCTTCCTCCTGGGGGGCCGAGATGAAGTCGGCCACCTCCCAGGCGGCTTGTCCCTCATCCACGACTCGAGATGCCCGGGACGCCTCCTCCACCGTCATCAGCTTCTCCACCTGGACATCACCCTCGGGCAGGGGTGCCAGGCTGAAGTACTTCGTCGCTCGATCCTGCAAGACAAAGGCATGGCACCAGCAATGGTACAGTTTGTCAGACATCCAGCAGTTCAACAATCAGATAGACAACTTGCAAGGAAGTAGAAAACTAACTGCAGGAGGAGGATTTTGCAAAGAAAATGGGACAGGCATCCCCTGGTTGAAGATATTGCCGCGCATGAAGCCGGAGATCCTCTCACACGTCTCAGGGATAGATACTGTCCGGACCTGCTCCTGAGTCGGGTCCTTGCCACCCGAGAACTCATACCCAGGATGCACCCGGTCCTTGATCGGTTGTGTCAATCGCCGGACAAAGGAGATCATTATAGCCACTGCAGTCAAGTTCCGCTCCTTCAGCTCGGCGATCAACTTAAGCAGCTCCTCAGCCTCCTGTAGCTCTTGGCCCTCCGGCTGTGACTCCCAGCAATCCTTCTTTACTGGCCGGTGGCCAGTCCGGGCAGGCAGAGCAGGAGGATGGTTCGCGACATAGAACCACTCTTGCCTCCAGTTTTTGTTGGAATCGTTCATGTCCAGGACAAAATACCTCCTGGACATGCCGACCCTCAACGAGAACCCAGCCCCTCCAGTGATCCTAGCCGGACCCTTCCCATAGCCTTCCCCAATAATCTTCATTCGATACAAGCGCCGCCACAACCCGAAATGTGGCGGGATCCCAAGAAAAACCTCGCATAGATGAATAAAAACGGAGATGGACAGAATGGAGGTGGGGTTCAAGTGACTCATCTCCACTCCGTAGAAGTGCAGCAGCCCCCGAAAGAAGTCTCCCGTGGGCAATCCAAACCCCCGCTCGAAGAATGGCGCGAAGACGGCCATCTCGGTCTCCGAGCGCTCCCATGGTCGGGCGTCGTCCCCGGCGGTCCGCAACTGCAGGATCTCCCGTGGCTCGAGCACACCTCGGCACACCATGTCCTGAAGTCTCTCCTCGGTGACGGAGGATTGGCCCCAGGCCGGCTCTTGTGGCGGCACTCCCCCGGGCACGGAGGTCAGCTCCGGGGTCTCTTCAGGCGAGGCCACGGACCTTCCCTTTGGCGTCCATCCCCGCGGCGGTCGCCGACGCATTAGGATCACCGCCCTCGTGGGCGGCGGCATCCCCCGCGGTCCCAGACTGGCCCGCGGAGGGCGCCACCGTCCTCCCGCGTCAACATCGCTAAGGCCCGTGGCAACGCCCGCGTCCGCTATCCCCGTCGCCGGCGGCGCTTCCTCCCCTGACGCCGGTGTCATCATCTCCTCCCTCGAGTCCGCCATCCCCGCTAAGGAGCTTGGGCGTGATGCGGACGCGTAGCGGTGGTGGTGGCGCTCGAACTCCGGCTGCGGTGCGTGGGCGGAGGGCGAATCGCTCTTGCGACGGTGCTAAGCGGCGGCGGAGGCGTGGGATGTTTCTAGATTTGGAAATGACAGTGGTAAAAGTCGCCGGTGAACAGATCCAATTTATCCCCTCTCGCCGATTCGAATTACCCTAACGGCGCCGTAACTGACGGACGGAATCCGCGGAAGTCCCGTTAACTGCGGGCCAACAGCTCTCCGCGCGCCAACGGCTCTTTGCCCCAGTACTCGGCCAGCCCCGACCCTCGGGGACTCGGCGCTCTTGACTCCGGTCAACGGGTCTCCGGACTCGGCCAGCCCCGACCCTCGGGAACTCGGCGCTCTTGACTCCGGTCAACGGGTCTCCGGACTCGGCCAGCCCCGACCCTCGGGGACTCGGCGCTCTTGACTCCGGTCAACGGGTCTCCGGACTCGGCCAGCCCCGACCCTCGGGGACTCGGCGCTCTTGACTCCGGTCAACGGGTCTCCGGACCCGGCCAGCCCCGACCCTCGGGGACTCGGCGCTCTTGACTCCGGTCAACGGGTCTCCGGACCCGGCCAGCCCCGACCCTCGGGGACTCGGCGCTCTTGACTCCGGTCAACGGGTCTCCGGACTCGGCCAGCCCCGACCCTCGGGGACTCGGCGCTCTTGACTCCGGTCAACGGGTCTCCGGACTCGGCCAGCCCCGACCCTCCGGGACTCGGCGCTCTTGACTCCGGTCAACGGGTCTCCGGACTCGGCCAGCCCCGACCCTCGGGGACTCGGCGCTCTTGACTCCGGTCAACGGGTCTCCGGACTCGGCCAGCCCCGACCCTCGGGGACTCGGCGCTCTTGACTCCGGTCAACGGGTCTCCGGACTCCGCCAGCCCCGACCCTCGGGGACTCGGCGCTCTTGACTCCGGTCAACGGGTCTCCGGACTCGGCCAGCCCCGACCCTCGGGGACTCGGCGCTCTTGACCCCGGTCAAAGGGTCTTCGGACTCGGCCATCCCCGGCGCTCGGGACTCGGCGTTTCGACTACGACCAAGAAGTCTCTATGACTAGCTGCTACTGTGCGAACCTACAACGCCTCTGTCGACTTTCGGGTCCTGGGAATACAGATATTGCATCGATAGGGACAAGATTCATCAGAAAGTTATAAGTTACAAAGGGAGCCAGTCATAGGCCGGTTACAAAGATCAAATACATCAACCATCGAGGTGACGGCCTGGGGCACTCGTCCCTGCGCCTAGTGCTGCATCCGTAGCAAGCTTGGCCCATATGAGCTCCTCGCAAGCTCTCTTGTAGCACCACTGCAGCCGTCGATGGGACAGCACCAATTGAGAATTGTTAGCGAATGCCTCCGGCTATCCCTAGCTCTACAAAGCATTTCACCCCACATGGCCCTCGTCACACAGGAATGCAGGGGTGAATGGGACAGCATTCAGACGCCAATCAACACCTCAGGATCTTCGCAAGCACTCTTCTAGCACCAAGCTATCAAGTCCCCATGATTCCTCCCTGGAGGATGAACCCAGGAGCAAGTCCCCAACATTCTTCAAACTAGGTGGTTACTATGCCTATCTTCTAATGACCGCAAGGCTCAGGGCCTTGGCGTATATTTATAACTCTGTGCTAAACGATAACATGTGACCCTGGTTGCATTGTTCAGCGCGTGAGATCTGTGCCACGCAGTAGCTCCTCTCTTTGAGGTCCTCAGTCCGCCCTTATCACCTTTGGCTTCATCCGACCACGGGAACGCTCTGTGCGTTCACGCGAGCACTGTTCTTGTCAAAACTCGTTTGGCAGGCTTATCCTTTGGGCGGCCTGATTGCCCCGAAGTTTGGAGATCCTTCTCTTTTGACCATTGGCTCGACTTTTCTAGTCGGCCCAATGCTCGGGGACTACTCCATATGGAGGGCTCCTTGCGTCGCCCTCCATATGCCCCATCAGGATGTGTCACTTTTCCCAAGTGGCGCAGCTCCTCGGTGTCCGACTCGGCCACGACTCGGCGCTATGCCACTCGTGGCTCCGCCCCGGGTTTGCCCAGGGTCATCCCCGGATGGCCTGCGGTTTTCTTTTTTGAGCACCGCCCACCCTTGTGTCGGCCTGCCGACCAAGATGCTTCAGCCGACCTGGAAGGCTTCGTTTCTTCATCGACAGTCCGACACGCGCCTGCACGTTGCTCGGGGACTTGTGGGATATGGGTACCCCTGGCCCACTACCGACCGGGTAGCCAGTCGGCCTGGTCCCACATCTGACAAGGAGGTGGGCCGATCCCAGGCCGGCCCACGAGGATCCTCGGCTTGATGGACAAGATTGGAGAAGACTTAGCCCGCAAGGCATTCGGCGATATCCTCGGATCCCACCCGGAGATCATGGAGATTATATGGCAACCGACACAGATTAGTTTCCTAGTCAGAGCCGGATACGATTAGAGATAACCGACTTGTAAACCCTAGGCCGCCAGCCTATATAAGGCGGCCTAGGTCGACCCCCTTAGATCATTCAATCTCACCTCCACACATCTGATTCCACGCCATCTTTCATCCTATTGTAACCACAAACTCGCCGAGCGAAGCAATACAAGACCCCCGAGCACAGGACGTAGGGTATTATACCTCTGGGTAGCCCGAACCTGTATAATCCCTGTGTCCCTGTGTTACCTCGAGCTCCCTAGTCTTGCGATTGCCCTTTGCCTACAAATCAACCATCTGGGTACCCCCGGGTGGACTGCCGGACGATAACTCCGACACCACACACGCTTTACGTTCCGCTCACTTCTGTCGATGGTACTGGTCAGTGGAGTTTTAAAAAATCTGCCTCGTGGGTCCATCTTAATAAAAAATCATGCATAAGAGGATGTGAAAAGCCAAGCTGTTGTATGCCTGGGCTATAACTAAATCCTATCGCTGGTGAAATCCACGGTCGGGGAGGCGATGTGCTACTGTGCATGGTTGTTTTTTTTGGGCCGCACGATTTGGTCTTTTGGCCCACAGGTATTTTTGGCCTGTTGCGAGCCCGTGTGCGCCGATGAAATGGCCCATTCTATGTTGGCCCATGGAGACCGGCCTAATCTTCCAGGGGTCTGCTACGTTCCATCCTCGGTGTTGTCGCTTTCTTCAGCCGCCGCGCTCCGTTGGTCGCCTGCTGGCCCGCTGCTTGCCCTCGGTTCGCCGCTATGCTGTACGGCGAGCCGCGCCGGATGTCACTTGCGGCGGAGGTCGTTCACCGGCGACGCGCGTGTTCGATGCCTTCCCCCAGGTGAATAGTGGCTCGGCTTCCGCGGGATCCAACCTTTTCGTTCTCGAGCCAGGACTTCCAGTTCGGCTCCGGCGGTGGAAGAGGGAGGCCGTCTGTCGGAGATAGAATCCCCAGTATCCTCAAGGAAGGCAGAATCCTATTAGAATTCCCCTGTAATCCTACTAGGACTCCTACCTTGTAGCCGACTAGGAACCCGCCCCCTGGACTATATAAAGGAGGGCTGCGGTACCTAGACAGGCAGATCGAAACACACCAGCGCAGGGCGCAATACTATACACCCCATACAGGACGTAGGGTCCGCTGCCTTGGCGGCCCGAACCTGTCTAAATCGTGTCTTGTGTCCCGCGTTTACCTTCATGCTTCAGGTCTGGCGACCCCCCACCGAACAAATCACTACCTTGGGGACCCCCATAATAGGCTAGACGGCATAAAAAACCGACACTTGGCGCGCCAGGTAGGGGTGATCGTCGAGATCATCTGGGCGAGCTTGAAGGACCTCATCATCAACTTCGATCTAGCCAGCGTGAGACGGCTGCACGTTGTCTCGGCGGGCGTTGGTCACCAATCCGCGGTGGATTCATATTCGACGACTCACGTGTGGATTTTCCTAGTCGAGTTCGAGGCGCAGATTGGATTGTTGCCAAGTCTGGAGCGGAATCGAATCAGAGAGAAGATTGGGGATTCAACATGAAGCAACATCTTCAACTACTCGGATCCGATGACAAACTACTCGGTTCAACTCAGAACAACTCGGCTACGACGACCAACTACTCGGCCGACTACTTCGACTACTCGACCGACCACTTTGACTACTCATCTCGACTAAGCAACTAGTTGGGATCAGACACTACTCCGCCAACAACTAGTCAGAATCGACTCCGACTAGTCGGCTTTATCAACAATGGCGCGCTGATTCTCCTTCTCGGACACGAATCAAGCTAAGTCGCTTATTTCTTTTGATATTATTTTTCTAACATGTTTTCTACATATTTGGCCATGCGCCGACTTCTTCGGATATGCTCTTCGACGGGAATTACCCTCGGGGGCTACTCCGTGATCGACTACTCCTGGGGTCTGCTAAACGGACAGCCCACGCGCTTGGTACATTGAGTTCGTAGGGCGCTGCCCACGCACTTGGTACATCGAGTTCGTAGGGCGTCGTCACATGCTTGGTACACCGAATTAGGAGGCTTTGCCACGAAGTTTTGTGTACTGAGTACTGGAGGCACCGTAGTGGCTACACCCTATGGATGCATTCGCCGACTACTTTGCGCGCAATCCGCGCTCTCTATCGCAATGC
>CM014270.1:13641946-13659448 GCA_004135705.1 Alloteropsis semialata | reverse complement strand
TTTGGTGTGTTCTGTTAAAGTATCGTGGTACATTCTGCAGGATACTTGTGCAGGTTTTTCTTCTTCTTTTGAGACACCCTAACTCTTCTCAGTGGTGAGTATTGTCTTTCCAGATAGGTAGCAATCAGTGTCAAAGTTAAGGAACAAACCTTGCTGCTCATCTAGATGTGTCTGTCTTCAGGTACATATCTAATGATTGTCAAGTGCAGGATAGGGATATGGAAGGACCATTAAACAAGTTCTTGTTGTGCAAAACCAGTAAAGTTCACTACTGTGTGTTATTGTCATGAGGAGGAAGTAGAGAGAACTGCTGGTATGTTCTCTGTTGCGAGTTATAGAAGTAACTTTTTACACGAGCTAAAATATTGTAATTTCTAGTGGTTTCAATAAAATCACTGGACAGTTTGAATGAATCCATTTCCAGATCATCTGCCTGGGCTTCAAGTGGCAACAACCTTGTTTATCAGCAATATGTGTAACACTTATCTGAATATTTTTTTAATGCTGTCTGTTTCTGTTGTTATAGAAAGAAGATGCAAGAATATAGCCGGCAATGTGCTGGACTGGCTATTCCGGTGTGGCCGCTCTAAAATTCAGCTTGTGCTTTGCAGGAGCAGGGTCAGGTTCTGTTTGAAAGATGAGGTTGGCGCTCCACTGCCTCCTTTAAGCCTGAACCAAGGCATATTTTCATCATCTGCATCGATGCATAATAAGGTATTATTTTTGGGTCTGCTTGTTGGGATAGTTCTTGTAAGGCCTGTTTGAATATGAGGAGCCCTCCTAATTCCTTCAGAAATTGAACTGTTTTCCACGATGCGACAGGGACCATAACTGCGACACCGGGAGGTACAAAACTGGAATGATTTATCTCTTCTTTCTTGAAAAGATGAAGCTGTAAATATTTACACTAGGGCCAAAGCAGAGGAAGCCACAGCAGGGATGTATATACAGCAGCAGAATGACTCTCATTCTCTCTGGTGGCAGGGCAGGGGGTGCTCTCAGCAATCAGCATGGCCGGCGCGGGTCCATCTTGTGGCGGCGGCGCAGCCAGACGAGCGCGCGGCCTCCCTTGGGCGACGGCTCGCGCGCTAGCCTCTCCGTCTCGGAGCGCTGCAGCATCTCCCACATCACCTGCACGTCCTCGTACGCGCACGTCTGGATGTCGTCGTGGAGCTTCACAAGCGCGCCGCGGCCGTCTGAATCACAAGGAACAGGTTTGTTTCATCAGCACAAGCACCAGCTGGTTTATTAGCCGGTTACAGAGTATATATACATGGAAAATAAAACAAAAAAGTATAGCGAGCAGTGCTGAATTGTTTACTGCAAAAAGATTTTTAAAAAAAATTCTGTTTCACCCTGATGCATCAGCGGGAGCTATCGACAGGTGGCTGATCCCTCTTTTGTGTGAGCGTGGCAGGGATGCTTGTGGCAGGGCAGTCCATTCCCGGCCGCGACCGCCTGAATGAGGCCATGGCGCGGCTGCCGGGGCACGTGTTGCCGCGCGCTGTCCGGGCACTGCTTGTAGCCTGGCAGCATCACCAACAACAGCCTCTGGACTGGTAGTCAAGTTCAAGTAGTCACGGGGGACATCAAGCGTGTTCAGACAGTTAGATGTCAGTTTTTCTGTTCCCAAACCAAAGGACCTGAAACACCATCGTGATTCACGCATGTCCCTGCTGATCATATTTTATCAGCTGATAATGAAAAAAACAAAGGATTCCAAATCGATATTTATAAGCCATATAAGATGGACTTAATTGCAATGTTACTATGCGACGCACAGTATCTCTCCTTTGAATGTGCGGAAATGGTTGCAGTCTTTCTAGGAAAATCGATTGGTGTGGTGGGGTGCCATACACCTGAATGTTTGGCGTAGGCGCCTCGCGCCTCCACATGAGAAAGTGGCCCACGTAGTAATTAAACTAGGCATGGGTGTGACGTCGACGCCAACTACTAATTGACACTGATCAATCTCTCAGCATAATAACTCCAAGCCAATCAGTAAACTACAGTGCTCTAGCTAGAGTGATCGACATCTGTACGAGCTATACAGAATCGTGACAAGTTCCCGTATCCACGTGCCCCCAATCTAATGAAGTGAGCACAAAAACTTGGTGATGCAGTTAGATTGCAGTGATCTTACTGAAAAAGAAACGGAACCAATCGTTGAAGCTCTTCCTAGCTTCTCGCCGTGCATGGATTGACGGATGAATTGAATCGATCATGGTTAGTGAAGAAAAAGAGAGAGATGCGACGTAAGCTACGCCTAAACGCATGACACGGCAGCAGCGCTTCCAGAAGCTCCAGTGTAAAGGGTGGCGATGGATCCATTGTCGCATTGATGGTGTGGTTCGTCGGCGGGAGCCCGGCCGGAGCGTAGCGCGCGGGGGCGGCTGCGCTGGTTGGTGACTCTATCCTGGACGCACGTGTGTGCAGGTGTCACTCATGCTCATCCCCCGCCCATTTTATTTGGTCGTTTCCTACACGATCCAATATACATATAACACACATCTCTGTTCTCTCTATATATTAAGCTATATTTGTATATATAGCATGTATCTATCTATATATGTTGGTATGTATCTAAATGACGTGGCCACCGGCTTGCCGCCGAGTACGAGTGTCAGTTTATGTTGCAGCTAGCGCGTCATGGCCTACTCTAGTAGTAGCTATAGTATGTGTCCTGTTAGCCTTGCATGCATCTCCTCAAATTAGATAAAAGATTTTTTTTTTGTTGTTTCTCTCGATATATGACCCACTTTACTACCAAGAAAAATTATTGCTTCAACATGACCACAAGTTACTGTACAATCTGCGAGCGCTACATGCAACTGATCGCTGCGGTACGTACGTGTACGGTGCAGTGTGGTGTGTGTGGACACAAGCGAACCGAGCGAGACGCCACGCACCGCACCCGGCACGCAGCCACGGAATATCTTTTTCTCGTGCACGGAAAATGACGCTGCAAACTTCGACGCATGTGAGCATCCGCATGCATGCATATGTTGTCCTGATAGTCTATACTATGAAGCTCGCGTCGCTTGTCCTCTTGCACGGGAACAAAACGACACGGCCGCGCATGCCCTCATCATACATGTGCATATCCAATCCACACAGCACTTTCTTTCACAATTCTATATGCGGCCGCACGTATGATGATGATCAGTTCAACTACTAATCGGAAAGGCCCATCAGATCAAAGAAACCGGTGGTTGTTGCTAATCAGCGGAAAAGATCAAACTAATCAGGGCGGGTTAATTTAGTTCTAGACTGCTCTACATTGCCATAACAATCTTACTGAAAGTCTGAAACGCTTCAACGATGCGAGAAATCGGGAACTAGCAGATTAGGATAGGCCAGTCGATAGGCCAGTCGATAAATTGACAAGGCATGCAGAGATAGTAGATTGCATTCATAAAAGGGGAAGCTTTTATTTAGCTGATGGGATGTGTGATTGAATGAGTAAACGATGGCGACGATGATCTCTTACCATCTTTCTTGCGACGGAAACGGGCGGCGACGACGATCCACGCGCGCTTCACCGGCACCACCACCGCCTTCTGCCACCACTCCATCGACCAACTCCGCCGCGCAATCTGTCGCCGGCGATCGACGCAGAGAGTCTGATCAGATAGAGCGAGCTCGTCGAGATATAGGGAGGGAGAGAGGTCAGGGAGGGAAATTATAGCAGGGACTGTGAACAGATGGTGGTTTATATGAGCAGCCGGCGGGGGAGATGAGAATGAGATGCCACCTAACCCTGTTGGACTTGGACACCCTACACGTTGCCTCGGGCCCTGCGCCAGGCGCCCATTCCTAATACGCCCCTCGCCATGCCCATGACTCATCGTCTCTACCTCCCACCCACACGGCTTCATTAAGCTAAGCAATCTCCATTATGGATTAACCTGCTGCTTTCTGGTTTCTCACAAGCAAAGAAACCGCAAAAGGCCTTCCTTTTAAAATTTGAATCGATCAGGTTTTGCCTTTGTTAACCATATCTTTATCCAGATTATTAGTTCGCATGCGTATGTACTGGAGTAGTGCTATCTCTTATCAGTATTGTTATATGGACCGATTTTGTTTTGGCAAAAGTAAATAGAGATCTTTATGGAAACAGAGCGCCTCCCGTCAAGGAAGTATGAGAGTTTCCTAGCCCAAGTGTGAATTAATTCCAAATGTGGCGAGAAAGCCAGATGTAGGTAATGCGAAATCGTAGCAAAAAAATATGCATGTTAGGGCAAAAGATATCATACTTTAATGGAATAATGGCGTTGTATAATTCTTCCATCAGATATACTTTAGGTAGAGGGATTGATGATGCTTCTTGGACGCATTAGCTCCATACATGGGCAAGTTTGTGCCACAGCTAGCTGACAGCTCCACACAAGTAGCCATATCTTTTTCACGCGGATGTTTTTTCTTTTCTCTTTCTGCGCGCTAATCATTTTCTTTCCACGCGCTACTCGTCTTCACGCGCGTTTTTTTTCCACGAAGCCAAAGCATTCGGGATCCATACCATAAGGATCCAAAACTTTTGAAATTGGCTCTCACTTTAAAACACACCCATACCCCCTCACATATCCCCTAATTGAGGCCCACACGACAGCTCAAGAATGACCAAAGTTTCAGATTCTTGGAAAAAACTGCGCTTTCTAAAATGTTTCGTACCTTGTTTCCTGTTTTTTTTACACCAACACTCCCCGCTTACCCGCCCGCGTACCCACCCCCGACCCGCAGCCTTGAATCACGCCCCCTACCTCTCTCTCTTGTTTCTTTCCATCTCTGCTGCGCTCGTCCCATTCCCTCCGCATCCATCTCCATCCGCGCCGTCCTCATCTCGGCCCCGCAAGGGCATAGCCAGGGTCTCGGGCGCCGTCAAGCCCGACCTCGACGTCGCCATCGTGCGCGCCACCTCCCACGACGACGCCCTGCCCGATGACCGCCGCGCGGCCGAGGTGCTCCGCCTCGCCGCCGCCGGCTTCCACTGCGCCTGCGTCACCTCCCTCGCGCGCCGCCTCGCCCGCACCCGTGACTACGTCGTCGCCGCCAAGTGCCTCGCGCTGCTGCACCGCCTCGCCGCCGAGGGGGGCTCGCACCTCCGCGGGGAGCTCCTCCGCCCGGCGTCCACCGGGAGGCGCGTCGGCGAGCCCGTCCTCTCGCTGCTCCTCGACTTCCGCGACGAGGCGCACGCCGCGTCCTGGGAACACTCCGCTTCGTCCGCGCCTACGCGCTCTACCTCGACGAGCGCGTCCGCTTCCTCGCCTCCCTCCTCTCCCCGCCCCGCGTCGTGCGATTCGCCGACGACTACGGCACCGTCAGGACCTGCGTACACCTGCGTTCGATGCCGACGACTACGGCACCGTCGGCGGCAGCGGCGCGTCGTCACCGCCCATGCAGGCGACGGCGTCGCTGGCCGACATGGACCCCGAGGCAGTAAAGCATTAAAGCATTGTTTGTTCCATGCGGTAGCCCCACACCAGGTGTTTGTGTTTATGTCTACATCATCATTCATTTGACCATTCATTTTGATTATCCAAAGAAAGACCAATATTGTAATGTATTTTATTTAGGCTATTGTCAGGATGTTTTACACACATTTTCTGAGCTTGTTCTATTCAAACTGTTTTTGTAGTGGTCAAATATTTTCATATTATCTGCAAGACAACTAGGCATGATTAGAGCAGCTGAGCAACAAGCTATGGGGAGGCGGCCGTGTCTCCCGCCTTTGCGGCGGCGAGGGTGATCGGGGAAGGGAGCGCGCTGCGGCGGGCGTGTGAGGAAGCCGCGGCGGCGGGGAAGCAGTGGAAGCCGCACGTGCACCTCAAGGTATGGTGCAAATAGATCCTATTTACTTTTGGACATGAAGATAGATTGGTTTGGGATCAAATCCAGTAGAATGTTTTGAGGTTTTTTGCTTGCGTATATCAGACATCATTAGCTACACCTGAATATAGCAGTTGGTGTTATTGTTTCCTCTCTTTTATGTTTCTTTATTGTCAGAATATGGTCCATGTTTGATTGTTTCCGGTTTGTTTGTGCAATTTTTTGATATATTTGATGAAAGGGGATGAATTACATTAATTGATGTGAGGAAGTTTATGTTGCCTTTGCTTTCAGACAAAAAATAATGTCGGTCCTTCTACACTTGAGAGACATTTAAACTGCAGACCTTTTCTGAAATTGTCATTATACTGTCTCAATGTCAAGTGTGCCAAAATGGAAGATTGAAAAGACAAAAGTCAAGGTTGTATTCCGGCTGCAGTTCCATGCTACAAATGTGAGTTCTGATGCATTGTGCCGTTTGTGTAAACATACATTATTTATGCAAAGCAGGACTGCTTAAATCTATACATTAAAAATATTCTGTAGCTTCCACATTCTTTTGATGAGTATCTTGAATGCATCTTTAATTTCTTACTCCTTTGAGTTTATGCATTCGAAAATTCCATATGTAATTTCTTACCCTCTGACTTCTCTTACAGGACAACCGTATTGCTATAAAATAAAGATCATGACAGTTGCAGACCAAGAAGCGATGAAGATTAAAAGGTAAATGATTATAAAATAAAGATCAGTGTCAGTTTGGTAATTTTCTGTGTACATGTGTTTCCATGGTTTGATTCAGCTTAGCAAAAAAAAAGTGAAGTCATTTTTTGTACTGATTCCTGTTATGGTTTGAGTTGGTTTAGCAAAAACTTTTTTTAGTTAATTTGTTGTGCTTCATGTTCAGCGTGTCAGATGAGTTCTCTATTTTCCCCATGCCACCAACCATATAGCTAGAGTTTTTGATATTACATGCATGTAATCTTTTTTTTTGACGTAGACATACTACATATTGCTCATCAAACTCAACCCCTGTTCTGAATTCTAAATTCTAATGCACATTTTTTTTGGCTTTCAGACATACTACAGATTACTCATCTGTTCATTCAAGGAGCACCAGTAGCATGTGATTGGTGATTCAGTGCCTAGGTAAAAGGGGCTACAGCAAAGGCCGATACTACCATTGCCTATCAAGATTGCCATTTATGGTATTTCTTTCCTCTAAACATTTATGCTATCCTCACTTTTAGTGACATTAAGTGATGCTTATAAGAAATTTTATTTGCACAGTTGCATCCCAGATCCAATTTTCGCCATCAGCCAAGAATTTGTAGGCCCATGCATGTGAATTAGTATGGTAGGAGAAAACAATCAGCAAGGGCTCAGGTCGTTAGGAGCATGGGTGAAGAATATCCTTAATTTATGTGCAAGATGCTTTGTTTAGTAAAAGGCATTTGCATTCTATGTGTGTAAGATTCCTTGTTTTGTCTTTGATAGAGGATAAAAATGCAGGCAAGTTGCAATGGAATATATTTGAAAAGAAGTAGCCCTTGTTATTTTTAAAGAATATATTGAGAGTACTACCTATTGTATCGATCATTTACTTTAGGCTTGGCGTTTCTTTTCTTTCTAGCAATGTTATTGGATCATATTCTGCACCAAGATATCCCCTTCTAACTAACTTACATAGTTTCTTGTTTCCTTGCAGGCTGACAAACTAAACCAAAGATTTGGTACATGACTTTGTTGTTGATGTGATTTGCATTTTTTCTTGTGATGTATCAATGAAAATGGATGGCAGAACAATCACGGGAGAGAAAAAAATAATTAGACATGAATAAAAATTATTTTTTTGGATACGGTTTGTGAAACTATACAAGGTGATATTTTAGTTCAAGTTTAAAATATCATGCTTCAAACTAGCTACAAGCACTAAACAATTTATGTTTAATTAGAGTGCTTACATGAATGTGGAAATGTTGAATTCCTACTAATGAAACTAATTGATTTGTTCACTTGCAGTATACGTTTGAAGCTTTAACAGAGTTGCCCAGTGGGGATACTAGAAAAGGAAATCATGGTTAGTTGCTCATGTTTTATCTTTGCAGCAGTGCTACATATTTTTAATGTATTTTGCATATGTGCTTCTTTGGTACTCTGCTTTATTCACTTAGCCCATGTGAATTTAAAACTGAACTTGTTTGTCCTCATTATTCAGTTAACCCTGATTTGATGCATTTGGCGTGGCATTATGTGAAATGGGGACCATGTCATTCTGGCTAACCAGATTACTTTGAGAAAATCGGAGAAAGATAGTGGGCGACTGCAGCCACACCTAGGCAAGAAACATGGTTAAAGGGTAGTGGCAATGAAATTATATTATGTCGAATAAAAGCTTTGCTAGATTTTGATTTTTTATATTGTGTTTACAGAGGGATCAAAGGAGAGAGATTTCAAAGAGAAGTGCAGGAGGAAGAGAAAAGACCAACTGCAGTAAGTTCACAAAAGTGATATATTCTGTTCTGACGTCACTGAGTAAATTTTGGGTCTGATAGTGGAGTTTGCTCTGAATTGAACCAAACTAAGGAAGAGAATAGAACCTACTACCTTAGAACGATACTACTTTATCGGTATTATTAAACTTTGTTAACATTTTTCAGTGCTCAATATCTTCTGAACTGAGAATTAGCAAAGCCTGCCTGCTGTCCTTGTCAAAAACCTTGTGCATTAGAGATTACTTGTTTGGTATATGATCCAGAATTCCCTCGTTGTATGTCTGTCACTGATACATATATTCAAACAATTCACCATGTCATGTTATACTGCAGGGTAATCAGCACTCCTTCGTTTGCTGCTTTCTTCGTTCTGCAGCTTCTTTCTTCGTTCTGCAGCTTCTTTCTTCCTTAAGAATTAGAATATACACACTCAAAAAAAAAGAGAATAGAATATACACTGCCTTTTTCTGTGGCAGTTCAGATTGGTGTCTACGAGTAACCATACAGAGTTATACAAGTAAAACTTTTTAAGCTAACTGTACAGAGTAGAGCCTTGCATGGTTCTGTTGTGAGAACACTCTGATTATGCTTCGAAGCACCAGGCAATCACCTTAGGGATTCAAAGGAGGTTGTTGTTCGATTCTACATTGTTCGGGAATGAGAAATATATCATTTGTAAGTTCCTTGTTCTAGGGTGGATTTATATAGTCATGGCAATGGGACATTTTCATTCATACTATAATGTACATATGATGATAATTATAATATTATTTCAATTTTCAAAAAATAATTTTAATGATCTTTTGATTTAAAACACGTGCGTGCCGCACGTGCACCTTACTAGTACCCTTATGAAAATCAACAAATAAAGCCATTAAAACTAACATTGTTCGATGTGATGTGTTGCCGTATCAGATGTTTTCGAGAATTGTTTGATCGAACGAAGCACTGCGTTTTCAGAAGCACAGAGCCTAACCTGGTCCAGGTCGTCGTCAAGCTGTGGCAATTGACTCAATGATGGAACGAAGGTGCTGGGCCTTTGGATCTGCTGGAAGCCAGGGGTTGAATCACGCATGTGGAAACAATGCCTGATGCGTATCTGTCGCCGCGTGTTCTCTGTCGAACATACAATGTTCATTTGTTTAGCCACCGGTCCGGTCCAAGTGCGCCGTTGCTATCTTTAAGGTCTTCACTGGCGTCCACATCAGTGCGGTATTTGTTTTCTGGTTGATCCAGATCCTGATTCTTCTTTAGCCGTCGGCTGATGTGCCGTAGCTGTCTTCTGAATTTGACTCTTCTTTAGCCGTCAGTCCTGTATATATCTTGAGCCTGTTGTCTACATCGATCCTCCTACCCCTACAAGCATCCTGCATGCTCAGAGTTATTCTTGTCAAAGTCTAGTCCTCAAGTCTGAAATACGCGCTCCGTGCTGTACATTTCTTGAACCTGTCTACATGACTACATTCTCCTGTGTATTGTTTTTTCCAGGATAGATTCTTATTTATTATCCCAGCAATTGAATATTTTCGCGTGTTCATCTAAAATCTGAATCTGATAGTTTGGCCTACCATTTCTTTAAAAAAAAAGAAAAATCAGCGGGGACTGGTAGATCAAACTCGGCCAAGATGTTCACATTTTTTGGGGGGCAATTTTTAACTGAAATTTGAACGGATTTCACCATAGCGGAAAACGCAATTACCTGCATTGTATATATTTACCAGGGTGAAATATAGACCCAAAAGATTATTTTTCGGCTGAAAACTATAAACTCTGCTCCACACTTGCCTCTTCCTGCTTGCTGTCATGCCCTTTATCTTGTAAATAAAAAAAAAATGCCCTTCAACAAAATATTACTGGACTTGTTCTTGGTCAAAGTCTCATCCTACCGGAATGAAGAAGAGTAATTTAGAATTTCGGTATCTCTCAACCTTAAAATAAGCTGCCTCTATTTCATTAGCATCTTCGTTGTTATATCCATTCGACTTCCGCTAACCGGCGTTAGTTGCTGGTCAACCCTGCTCTCTAGCTTCACTACTTAAGCCACAACATCAGCCGCCATCGTCAGTTCGTCACCACACCACCACGGGGCACGGGCGAGGGCAATGGTGATGACCATGACCATGGCCGTGCGACGCCATCTTACCCTTTCCTATTGCCTCTCTTCTGCCGCCCTCCTCCTCGCCTTCCTCCACGACCCGCTCGCCACCGCGCAGCCGCTGCCATGGCAGCTCTGCAACGACACCGCCGGCAACTACACGGAGGGCAGCGCCTACCAAGCCAACATCCGCCTTCTCGCGTCCGCCCTCCCGGCCAACGCCTCCTCCTCCCCGGCGCTCTTCGCCACGGCCTCCGCGGGCGCGGCGCCGGACGTGGTGTACGCCCTCGCGCTCTGCCGCGGCGACACCAACGCCTCCTCGTGCGCGCGCTGCGTCGCCGCCGCGTTCCAGAACGCGCAGCAGCTCTGCGCGCTCAGGAAGGGCGCCACCATGTACGACGACCCCTGCATCCTCCGCTACGCCGACTGGGACTTCCTCGCCAACGCCACCGACAACCGGGGGATGTACGTCGCCTGGAGCTTCGACAACGTCACCGCGCAGGCGGCGCCCGCGTTCGACGCCGCCGCCGGCAGGCTCGTCAACGCCACCGCCGACTACGCGGCGGCGGACCCGGCCAGGCGCTTCGGCACTGGGGAAATGGGGTTCGACGAGACGTACCCCAAAATTTACTCGCTGGCGCAGTGCTCGCCGGACATGACGGCGGCCGACTGCCGGACGTGCCTTGGCAACATCATCAGGAGGTTCACGCCGACGTATTTCGTCGGGAAGCATGGCGGGAGAGTCTTCGGAGTGCGCTGCAACTTCCGGTTTGAGACTAGTCCTTTTTACTATGGTCCGGCGCGGCTGCAACTGCCGGGGCCGCCCGGGCCGCCGCCGCCAGTGAACTTGACGCCGCCACCGGCGATCGGCCGAGGTGAGTTGCTTCGAAAGAAAAATCGCAATGTTTGCAGCCATAATTATTATCAGTTGCTGATTTCTTTTGTACAGATGATTGGACAGTTTAATTTGATTCATACTAGTTTCTACTCTTTTAAACTTTTATTTTTAAGGACGGATAATCTTAGAAAAATTGTGGTATACACTAATCCCGAAGGAAATAGAAATATCAACATTAAAAAAAATCAATTGGAAAATTAAATATGTACGGATTTCATGAAATAGGCGTTCCCAAGTAGCAAATTGTAACTAATTTTCTTGAGAATCATGAGACTTTTTTTTTCTGTAGGAGACATGCTGACAATACGCAGATGATGGGCAATCTTTTACATTTCATACTGTGTGCATTTTTCAGGAACGAGACATACAAAAGGACGTGTCTTGGCTATTGCAGTGCCCTTAGCTGCTGCAGTATTAGTGCTCGCAGTGGCATGCTTTTGTTTTTGGAGTAGGAGAACACCAGCACAGAAGATCTCAAGAAAAACATGTAAGCCCGTTTAAGTTCAGTAATCATTCCAAGTTATAGCAACACATATGAATCAATTGGCCAACCTATTCATTTTGTATATTATTGGTCAAAATTTTATACTAATTGGCTGCATATACATTCTAATGGTTATTTGTATAAAAATTAGAATTACGCGTTCACTTTCATAAGGTAATCAAGTTTCATGTTCCCGCAAAAAAAAAAAGGTAATCAAGTTTCACGTAAATAAAACTTGTGTGTTATAGGCTGTATTAACATGTATCTATTCTCTTCCAACAGATTCCACTTCTCCATATGACACTCAAAGCATTGATTCACTCTTTGATCTGTCGATGCTACAGGCAGCAACAGATAACTTTACTGAAAGCAATAAGCTTGGCGAGGGAGGGTTCGGTGCGGTTTATAAGGTATCAAATCATATCTAAATCGGCATGTTTGTTGCAGCTCAGTTGACAGTTGATGAGTTCTTCTTCAAACGTGCAGGGAACCCTTCCCGATGGTTTAGAAATAGCAGTGAAGAGGCTCTCACTTGGCTCTGGACAAGGCGTAGAAGAGCTGAAAACTGAGCTAGAATTGGTTGCCAGGCTTCAACACAAGAATCTAGTCAGGCTTATTGGCGTTTGCTTGGAACAAGATGAGAAACTACTTGTGTATGAATACATGCCAAACAGGAGCCTCGACACCATTATTTTCGGTAATTTTTCCCTCGCTAGCCCTTTTTGCAGAATCACCCCATTCACACTGTCTGTTTGGTGAGTTCATACTTGCCACCAAAGGAGCACGTCCCGTTTCTTATACTACTGAAAGTGAAAGAAACTCTGTTTGGATGACAGATTCACAGAAAAGCAGGGACCTGGATTGGGGGAAGAGAGTCAAGATTGTAAACGGAGTCGCTCGAGGCTTGCAGTACCTCCATGAGGAGTCTCAACTGAAGATAGTTCATCGAGACCTCAAACCGAGCAATGTACTACTAGACTTGGATTACAACCCGAAGATTTCAGATTTTGGCTTAGCGAGACTCTTCGACAGGGATCAATCCCAAGGTGTCACTAGTCGCATTGCTGGAACATAGTAAGTGTTCTATGAAATTCCTTGACGAAACATAGCATAGGTTGATATGTCATTCTCTGATAATATAATCGCCTGTTCATGTTTCAGTGGATACATGGCACCGGAATACGCGATGCGCGGACAGTATTCGGTCAAGTCAGACGTCTTCAGTCTTGGCGTTCTGATCTTAGAGATGGTCACAGGGAGGAAAAACAGTAGCTTCGCCGATTCAGAGCAATCTGTTGATCTCTTGGGCCTTGTAATGCTTCTGCTGCTCACCTAGCTAGCCTGTGCCGGATCAGTTCTTCAGTGACAATCTAATAATATTTTTTACCACATACAAATGTGCAGGTCTGGGAGCACTGGACAACGGGAACAATCGAAGAGCTGGTGGACCCATTCCTGGGCCGGCGATCTCCTCGTGACCAGATGGTGAAGCTTGTCAACATTGCGCTGCTGTGTGTTCAGGACAGCCCTGCAGATAGGCCGACGATGTCGTCTGTAGTCGTCATGCTCGGCAGCAACACGGTCTCCATGCAGGTGCCGTCAAGGCCAACATTTTGCATCCAGGAGATAGAAGATGGCTCGAGCTATTACTCGGGTGCGTACCCCAGGGCGCCGCAGTCCACTGTCAGTGTCCAGTGGAAGGCAACGGCGTCGCCCGATGAGGCGTCGTTCACAGAGGTTGAACCAAGATGAGCATGAGCCTTGGTTTGAAGGAAACGCCGCAGTCGAATACTCTTGTTGATAAATTTGATCTCCTGTTGGAGGGTGAAATCCTGCTCCATGTGTCTCAATCTGTCTTTTAATTTTGCATCGTTTTTGAAAGAAACTAGTGGAGTGGCACACGCACATGGCTTGTAGTTGTAGTACATATATAAAGGAGTATCTGAATCTTACATTAATCATAATGTATTCTGTCTTCGAGGAGCCCAGACAAAATGTTAAGAGTCGGAATTCTATATGCTTAGCGTTGAATGTTGATCTCGTTTACGCTAGTTTCAAATGAATAAAGCGGGACATCTCCCTTTTCTGAAAAAATATATACTGTTACTAATTGGAAGCTCCTAGCCTTCATGTTAATCCTTACAAGACACGCTAACTCTAAAAATTATTAGTAGTATTAATTAAAGGCTATTTTTGAAACCTCCACTACTTCTAATGAGACGCGCTAGAGAAAAAAAAGGATAAATTCTAGATATTCCCACAAAAATCAAAAACATCTGGCCATCAATCCGTAGATTCTATTTATCACAGCCATGGATCTATTATGTCTTTAAAAAATATCCACTTTTGCAATTATTAAAATAGCCTTAAGTGGCTAAGAAATAGATAAATTACCCACCTCTCATTATAAAATAACATAAAATAACCCAAATATTCATCTAAATTACTCATTTATGCCAGTATAACACAACTTGAACCCCTAAATTTGCATCTAATATACCTATGTCTGGCATTATTAAAATAACCATATATCATTACAAAAATATCCCAAAGTATCATCAACATATGATTCTATTATCTATTTTACCATTAATTATTAGTATAGAAAATATTAACTTAATATATGTATGCATAATGTGTCTGATCATGCAGACTATATACAAATTTACAAACGAAGCGATGAGAACACATATTTTCATGCTAAACATGTAGCTTAAACTCTAAACTACATCTAAATTACCAACGTATGCTAATATTACTACATATGTCATTATCAAAAGAATCCCAAGGTCCACCAATATATAATACTAATCTACCTATTTTTACCATTGTTAATACATAAAAGACTAACTTATGAAGGTATATATTCATATGTGTGTCACAATAATGTACATTATACATGTATGGAGAAAACACCTAGAATACCAATTTCTATGTTAATCGCATAGCTCAAAATGTGATGCAAAATGGAAAAAGAACATTTAGCATATAAGTGAGAGCGTAAGGTAAATAACTTTAATTATTAGGTATATCAACCTAGATTTTTATAATTTTAATAATACTCATGTCTCCCAAAATTATTAGTCCATGCAGGAGCACAAGTTGATAACCTAGTAATAATAATATTAAAAATCATCAGAAAAGAAGAAGGATTGACCGAGAGGTACAAAATTAAAAGGATGTCTAATTCCTAAAAGAAGAGGAAATAGATTTGACACATGTTTGCAAGAGTCAGGAAATAGCTAGAAAATGACTAGCAGAAGGTAGAGGCTTACAATGAAGCTACCTTTGGGAAAATAATGCGAGACAACTTTAACTAAGAACAAAAGTATGTTCGTGCATTTTTTTTTTTTGAAAGACCAAAAGTATATATGTTCAGACTTCGATTCCAGAAAAAATCTGGTCTTGCACAGAAACAGTCAGTTAGGTAGCTCTCTTTGACATTTGAGTGCCAATTCAGAAAAAGAATCATGGAAGGTCAGGCTTCTTTGATTCTTTCCTTCCCTCCCCAGCATGCCTGTCTTCTTCTTCTTTTTTTAAACGAACCGGTAGGAAATCTGCTTGTTATATTAAAAAGAAGGAAAACGCCTGAAAGTCAAAGAGTACAAATGACCGACGAAAGAGAAAAACACGCTAGGAACACATAGGTCATAGCGTCAGGGCCAAAACTATAGAACCTTACACTCTATCCACTAGAATAGCAAGGTGCTTTGCTCCAGCCAAAATCCAAGTCGAGGCCTCATCTCTAATCCGTGTTGTGACTATGAAAGAAGGTGACTCTGTGCGATCAAAAATGAGAGCGTTGTGCTCTTTCCACATCTTCCAACAGATTAGAATGATAAGTGAGCACAATCCACCACAAGGCAACAAAAATGGCAAGAAGGGCAACAAAAACCCTAGTCAATGGCTTAAAAGACGCAATAAATTTTTTGGTGACATTTGAGGAATTTGAATATTTTTATAATGGCACGTGTAGAATTGGATCAAATATTTCAATGTAAACTAGTTGCACATGAAAAGAAAAAGGAGGCAGCATAGAACAAAATGTCAGACCGGTCATCAAACCGGTGAAGCCATCAATTCGATGGTTCATTGGTCCAACTAGTGGCCCTGCTGGTTGAATCATGGTTCGGTAAGCTATGTATTTAGTGTATACTCTCAGCATCCAGTTGTATCATTGGTGAGTAGGTCAGTGGAGGTGGAATGAAGCTGCCGATCACTGTCCGATCCTCTCTGCCATCACCTTTTCTTTTTCCGCTGAATCGGGATGGTTTTTTGTTGTGTGATCGTGAGAGGGCCCTCTCGAGAGCCCCACCCTGTTCCCTACCTTCCTTATCCATTCACACCCAAACAATTTTGATTGACACCCTTGACTAGAAACGCCCCAGCCGCCCTCCACCCGAGCCACCGCCTCCGACGCCACCGAGGGCCACCCTCCATTGACCCCCCTCTCTCTCCTCTCTCTCTCTCTCCACTTAAATATGAGGATCATCGCATCAATCTCGCTGAGTTTTTCCTCCCTTGTGAGTCTTCCCCGTCTTCGTCTCTATCGCCTACTCAGCCCACCGGGATCCGCCGCCACCACCCAGCTAGTGGCACCATCGCCGCTCGCAACCCGTCACCGCTGTCGGCCATCCCTCTGGGGCTTCCATCCATGGGGCCCTCACCCACACCCCCCAACCGCGGAAACCTAGAACCTTAGCCCCGTCGGCCGCTCTGCCCACCTCTCGCCCATGGTCATTCATCGCACCTCTTGTAGTTTTTTTTGTGTGTTGTTACTTTCTCATGTGTATCTATGTATGTAACTAATAATGGGGTCTCCAATCTATTATCTTAGTATTTGGCCAACAAACGCAGCCTAGAATTTCCTGTTAATTGGAAAAAATAAGATAAATTAAAATTATCCACCACAACCATCACAATAAAAATAGCCTGAAATACCTTGTATTATTTATGGATTACTCACTAATACCATTATAAAAAAAATTGACCTAAAAATATATGGGCTAAATATACTACCTTAATTAATCTAAGAAAAAAAAATCAAAGTTACTTTGAATATATCATGTGAATGTATAATACTTCAATAGAATAAAGAATTCAGAAGAGTACCATGAGCTGTCTTTTTTTTCAATTCTTTTAAGCCGCGCGAATAGGTGGACTGTCTCACTAGTTAAACTTAGACAAACAGGTCTCCAATTAATGCAGGAGACGCCCGGCCAGTCAAATCAACCATTAAGGGTCTGTTTGGCAGGGCTCCAGTTCTTGCAAAAACAGCTCTGGCTCCAGCTCCTCTTGTGGAGCGGCTTTTTCAGTGGAGCTAAAACTCTTTGTAAAAACGTTTGGCAAAACAGTTTCTCCTGTGATTTGATAAATATATGAAATAGCCCAAATGTCCAATATACCCTTGTATATTTAATTTTGAGATATCCAAGAGTTTATGTTTCTACAAGATTTATAATGCAATTTCATATAAAATGAAAATGATTAAATAATAAAATTATATATTAACCAATAATTTCTCATTTTTCGTTTTTTTCTTCTCCATCTTTTTGCTTCCTTATCCCATCCTGCTCCTTATCCAATTGCTTCACCGCACAGAGACACGGAAGGACCTGTGCTGCTCCTTATCCAGTTACTCCACCGCAGGAGCCTGCCTCGTCCCCAGCTCCTGCCCCGGGCCTTCCTCGCATACGGCTCCTCT
>CM014270.1:13599473-13641622 GCA_004135705.1 Alloteropsis semialata | reverse complement strand
CTTCGTCGTCGGCCAGGCCGCCGGAGGCCATGGTCCTGAGGTGGAGGAGCGCGCGGCGCGGGTGGCCCGCGCGGACGTCGCGTCGGGGCAGGTCGTCGAACGCCCTGAGCGCGTGCGGCAGGTGGCCCGGGAGGCGGACGTAGAAGGCGAGCAGCGCGTTGGCGAGGTAGCGGTCCGCGAGGAGGCCCGAGCGCGCGGCGCGGGCGTGGAGGCAGTAGCCGAGCCGCGGGGGCAGCGGGCGGTGGAGGAGCACCGTGGCGAGCGGGAGCGGGGAGGCGGCGGCTGAGGCCGCGGCGAGGCGCGCGGCGGCCGGAAGGTCGCGGGACTCGAGGCGGAGCACGGCGGCGACGCCAGGCGGCGCGACGAGGGAGGGGGTGGGGAGCAGGGGCATCACGTCATGTGATGGCGGGCGCAGGCAGAGAGCACGGCGCGCCGGCGGCGGGGTGTCGCCGTGTCGTGCTCGAGAGGGGGCGGCGTTGCATCCGTGCGCGGGGGCTGCGGGATCGGAGGAGAGGGCGAGGGTTGGAAAGAAGAAAACGCGTGGGGACTGCAGGGCCCACCTGCGTGCGAAGGGCGTCGAGGAGGGGCACGCGGGGGGCGGACGGAAACCGTGGGGTCGAAAGGACCTACGACGGACAGGAAACGAAGACAAAAAGTTCTTTATAGGAGTAGAGATAGGGATATGAATCTCAGTAGTCAGTATGTAGTTTTCCTGTCCTGTCTCGTCGTGTAAACAAATGTTGTTAAAAAATATTGTTCCAATGTATGAGCAGTAGTATTTCAACATAGTGTATAACAAACTAGCGAAATTGAAACTACTGAGAAGTCGACACGTTAAGTTTCGAGATGGGATTCATCATGCACGCAGCAAGTGTGGTAGCTGTTGCTGCTTTTCGTCTTTGCTATTATTACAAGCTAGGCAGGCAGTTCATCGCATGGCTGCATGCATGCTATATAAAAATTGCTTATTTATCATATGGATTACCATAACGTCAGTTCATTACCGAGGCACTCGACAAATGAGGGGGTTTGCCGTCTCAGGCGCTGCCGAGAGGGGTATGCCGTGGACGGTCCACGGCATACCCTTTGCCGAGTGCAAATGGCAGGGGCGGGCCCCTGTTATTCAAGGGTGTTCAGTTGAATACACATTATTTTGAGGGAAAAATTATATACATATAGTGTATATCATAAGTATGTATTAGAAAAATGATTAGCATCACCAAATAACAAGCCTTCCTCTGTTCAGCCCAAAGAAACAAATCGCACACCCTCTCCTGATGACCCAAAGGCCCAACCCACACCAGGCCCACTTCTACCCTCCTGGCATCCGCGTAGATCGAATCCTCCTGTTCTATTCTCCGTTCGTCCATTGGCTGATGGTACTGCGGCCGATGGCCGGTCGAGCCCAAAGGGTCGCGTGTTGCCCAGTGCGGTGTCTGCGCGCCAGCGCTCAGTGCGCTGTGGCCTCGCGTCTAGCGTCCGCAAGGTACTGGGCACGAGCAGCGAAGTCTCCCGCCGGCAGCTACATGCGGGGCCCGGGCAGCAAGCGCGGTGCCCCTTCTTTGCTTCTCCAATTTGGCAATTTGTGCAGACTGCATCAATTTAGACTCCAAGAGCAGTAGGATTGAGGTGACCAGTTTGCAATTTCTGAATGTTTGTGTGTCTATGATTCTGAGAGATTCTTTTCTACGATGAACTTTGTAAAAAAAATAAGCTAAGAAGTGAGATGTGATTGAAATATTTGAACAATTGCTTAGTTACATTCATAAAAAGGAAATTATTGTTGAAGTCGAGGATGGGAAAATTGTATTGTGATTTGTAAGTTTTCTTATCAATGCCATGTGATGTCTTATGATTTTAGCCTCTATGTTATGGAAATGTTTCCTCTTGCCACGTTGATCATTTAGTACATCTGTTATATATGTTTAAAATTTTCAAATTACAATCAATTTAGGCTGAATGGAGAGAGGATCTGGGGTATTTTAGGCTGCCAAAAAAAATTTAGCCCTTTGAAAATTTTGAATACCCATAACTCAGATCCTAGGCCGCCCCTGGCAAATGGTTGTTTGCTGAGTGCCCGAGTGCCCCAGGCACTCGGCAAACAAGGGGTTTCCCGTAGTGTTAACCCCTTTTCAGTATTGTACGGCATGCTTTGGTCTGGACTAGAGACCTGTTAGTGACATTTTTTTTATCTTTCTACTGTAGTGCATATATAATGCGCGATTACAAATACTAATTAATATGTAATCTATTTGTTGCCATTTGCCAAGAAGACTTGGTTGGTGATGCCTTTTCTCAGGTGTGGGGAGTACGTGGTGTTTACACAGCTTACACTCCATAGGATGATCGATCAATGATGTGAAATAATTAAAGGATTTGCCAGAACAGATGTATATATGTATACTAATAAGATCCCTATCCCCGGTGAATTCCGGGGGCAGGGAGCGCTCCTGCTACTGTGCCGTGGCTGTGGGGTCGTTTTTCATTCTTGGGCCGCCGGCCCATCTGGCGTAAGTTGAGCCCGTGTCCGGTAACGAAATCGAGGCTCGGCTGTTGTTCTGCGTCCGTGTCTAGGGTTCGGCGTGCTGGGCGTCCGCCGTCGTCGTCATTCGCCCGCCGTTCTTGCTTCCTACGGCCGTCATCGTGAGGTCCGCCCCTGTCCGTCTTCTCCGCCGACCCGGCCTTCAACCGCCTCCTCCTCGCCGCCGAGGGCCGCGCCGTCGACTGCAGTGAGGTCCGTCCCTGTCCGTCTTCGTCGACCCAGCCTTCAGCCACCTCCTGCTCGCCGCCGAGGGCCGTGCCGTCGACTGCAGGTACCCGTCCTCCATCACCACGCTGCTGGGCCCGCACTCGCTGCTCCTCACCAGGGCTCCGCGCACCGCCGCCTCCACACGCTCACCCTCACCCGCCTCGGCCGCCCTGCCTCGGCGCCGCTCCTCGCCACATCGACCGCCTCATCCTCGCCACCATGCGGGACTGGGAGCCCGCCGCCACCGTGCGCCTCCTCGACGAGGCCAAGAAGATCACCTTCAACCTCACCATGAAGCAACTCGTCAGCGTCGAGCCAGGGCCCTGGACCGAGACCCTCCGCCGCGAGTACGTCAAGCTCATCGACGACTTCTTCTCCATACCATTCCCCTTCGCCTACCTCCTCCCTTTCACCACCTACGGCCAGGCCCTCAAGGTGCTCGCCCGTTTGCCTTCCGTTCCCCCGATTTATTTTGGGTATCCAAACTACATCGCGATTGCGTTTGCTCAAAAGGTTGTACCGTTGGATTCGATTGCGATTGCAGTTTCCTGTATGAAGTTTTCCCCATGTCATTCCTCATGGAGCAGGCTGCAGGTCTGTCCTTCACTGGCAAAGAACGGGTAGGATTTCTGACAATCTGACTCTGTTTTCTTCATAATGTTTCCTTATCAGAACTGCGTGTTCAGTATCTGTATCTTAATGCGGCAAAACATATTGATACACTGGCACTGCAGGCTCTTGATCTGGTCCCAACGAAGATCCACGAGAGATCCCTTATATTCCTCGGCAGCTATGATGACGTGGAGGAGATCAAAGCATTGTATGCTTAACAGGCGAAATCAAGCTCCGCTTGATCGGGGCATCATGTGAGATGTAAATCGACTTCCTGACCTTGCTGTGATCCGATTCAGATATTTACTTTCCAATGCACCCGTTCCGATTCAGAAAAAATTATTACACCCGTTCCGGAAGCAGGTGATGTTTCTCCTGGATCGTGCAGAAAAAACCCAGATGCATAATTTAGTATCATGGAAGCATGATGAATTGTTTTTTTTTCTATCTCCACAGGTGGGTGGGTCCATTTTAACAGCCATAAATGTTGGTGGAGGATTTCACCATTGTTCGACAGAGGAAGGGGGTAGATTTTGTGCGTACACTGACATCTCTCTCTGCATCCAGTTTGCTTTTGTCCGTCTAAATGTTTCAAGGTAATAAGCCCTTCACAGGTAGGATTGTAGCTATAGCAACTATGTTTTACTTAGTTTCTCAGACTGTGTGAGTCGCTTATTATACACTTGATTTCACGTTGTGCATATACTCCCTCCAGTCACGGATATGTGCAGTCAAAATATCAGAAATTTGATATTTAATTATTTGTGTACATTGATATTGAACATCTAATTGTATATGTAAATCTATCCAAAGGTAGTTTCATAAATCATAATCATATAATTTTGGTGATGGTTCGTCAATCTATTATAGTAGAAATTAATAAATTAAACAGTAAGCCATCACTCTTTTGTGACTGGAGTGTGTTATGAAGCATGGCCTTAATCCATCTTTCCTTTTAGAACAGCACAATGCTTGAGGGCATCGTCCATGGCAGTCGGTTGTTATGCATTTTACATTTGCTTGAAGTGAAATGCAAGGGCGTAAACTTAGCTATACAGAACAATTGAACTTCCTTTTCAAACATTTCAGTGCATTGATCATAGACCTGGATGCTCACCAAGGAAATGGACACGAAATTTGTTTTTCTAATGATGGTACAGACTTTTAATTTTCTGTGGGTTTTCGGTTAATTATATTTTCAATATGATACCAGTTTATCACTCACAGGAAGGGTTTACATTTTGGACATGTACAATGCTGGAATTTATCCCTTTGTAAGAGTCTACATCTTTGGCACTCCTTACACAGATGCAGTATATCAAAGTATGCTTTTCTTTTTATTTTATTATAGTGGTGCTCTTATATGTTATTGTATGAAATACACAGTGATGTAGAGCGCGTTGCTTGGCTGCCTCGGCCGGAATAGCCGCTTCGCTTCCGCTGGCTCCGACCTCTCCGTTGCCGGACTGGTTGCTTGCTGCCCAGTTCGACTCCGGCGAGGGAGGTGGGTGGGGAAGGGCGTCCGAGGTGTCGTGCGGGGGCGTGCTCTGCGAGGTGCCGCACGTGTTGCCTCGCCGACTCGGCCATCGTGGTTGGGCCACCTATGCCACGGGACATCGCCGTTGGATGTTTGTTCCTCTTTCCTTGAGTACAGATTTTTAATTTAGAGAGCATCATTTGTCTTATTTGTTTTGAATCATGAAGGCATTTAGGCACCTCATACAACTTGACCCCTTTTTAGTGGATGACTTATTTGTGTGAAATAATATCCTGTCTTTTGAATAGCAATGCATTGCTCTTTGACCTTCGTTTTTCAGTATCATTGATTCGCAATTTCATATGCAGCGAAAAGCTTTTGATGCAGCCATGAGTGACATAAACAACTCTTTTGGAAAAGGAAGCGTTACAAGATTAGGCAGTGCCGGTGGTGCTTTTGTGTACGTCTCCAGATTCTTGAATCCTTCACTTAAAAGTTCATCGTCTATCTGCACTGATTGTCACTATCACCATCCCAGTGAGACGTTTCCAAGTGGTTGTTTAACACTAGATTTTGCTCTGGGTGGCGGTCTTCCAAAAGGAAGAGTAGTTGAGGTATTTTCTCATCCTATACTTTCTCCACTAGCATCCACATGGTGTAGTTCGTTCTTGCTTTGATCTAGGCACATTTGGGTCAGCACTTGTGCAGTTGTGCTGATTTCTGCAGAAAGTTGTAGTAACCTTGCCTGTGTTTAGGATTTTGACCTCCTGTCTGTAAATGGTTTGATTTGTAAAACCTTGCAGGTATATGGTCCAGAAAGCAGTGGAAAGACTACCCTAGCTCTGCATGCAATTGCTGAAGTACAGGTTTGTGTTTTGTGATATACTGATATTACAGTAATGAAAATGTTTTATGATATACCTTTAAACAATTATGACAATAAAAGTTATTCAATATCCAATATGCAGAAACTAGGAGGAAGTGCCATATTTGTCCCTTCCTTCACCGATCCATGCTGCAGATACTAATCAGAAGAATTTGACATCATGGTCTTGCATCCATATTCGTGTTCATGCGTTGCCGATCCACACTACGGGTGCTATTTGAAGAAGCCACAATTTGCATCACTCCTCCGATTGCTGCGAAACAGCTTATCAAAGGTACTATGCACTTATGATGCGGTCCCTCCTCAAGGCATATCTCTATTTTCATGTTTTCTTGGTTGGTGTTGTCCAATGGAGCATGAATGGATGCAAATGAAGATGGTATTTCTTACCCTTGCCCATATTGTTCACAGCACCATGTTTATGGTATAGGTTTTACTGCATGGAGCTTCTGATTGTTGTGTTCCAGTCTGATCATGCTATTAAGTTAATACGGTTTTCTATCATATTTTCAATGCTGATTTTCATTTAGGCTGACCACTATGTTTCTTTTGTTATATTGGTAGGCCTTCCATGCATTGGGAAGGATTTCAATGGCATGAACATGCCACACTTGCGGTTGGAGTTCCAGACTTCACCATATACCATTCTCAAAAAAGGAATCGGAAAGCAAGGCATGGTTGCAATATTTCTCTATTGTTTCATTACCAGTACATTGGCCTTATGTACACATATGCATATTGATCATTTACTCCTGTGTTGAATATGCTGACTACTACTGTGTTCATAAATCATTACGTCTTATGAATGTGTTAGTATCTGTATATGCTTCCATAGTGTTCTGCCGTTTTGCGATCAGTAATATGCGTAGTGTTCTCTGCTGTTTTGTTGCTAGCAATAGCAAGTGATATGCAGGACTCGCAAAAAGTAAAGTAAGAGCAGCATAGACATGACGCCGGTTCATAGGTGCAGAAAGTATACGGGCGCGGCGTAGCGCGCCGGCCATCCTAGTTAACCTCATGTCCCGCGTGGATTCCGGACGCAGGGAGGCATCGAGCTACTGTGCCGTCGAATTTTTTCCGCTGGGCCGTCCGGTTTGCGTTTTGTGGCCCGTGATAAGTTTTGCGGATGCCGAGCCCGTGTCCCGCGGTGAAAACGGCCTGTTTAGGTGCCGTGCCGGTCCGTTGGCTTGCCTCCGCCTCTAGGTTTTGCGGCACCTCCTCGCTCTGCTCATCCTCTCCCGGTGGCCGCCGTTTTGCCTCGGTGCCGTCGCCGTCCCTATCCGCGAGGTCGTGGCCTACGTCACCGTTCCAGGACCTCGGCTCGCCTCCCTGCTCTTGCGCCTGCTTGGTGCTCCCTACCTCGCCCGCTCTCGTCCTCTCCGCCTCCAGTCCGAGGTACTCCCGTGCCCTCGCCTCTCCCGTTGGTCTGTGCCGCTGCGCTGCTTCCTCCGCGCCTGCTTCAGCCTCGGCGGTGGGGGGAGGAGAGGAGGGAGAGCGAGCAGCTGAGTCCAAAGGGGGAGAGGGGGAGGCGAATGAGCTAGGAGGCGGCGGCGCGAGCGGGAGTGGAGGAGTCAATCGGGCGGCGCCTGGAGCGGGATGGCCGCGGGGAGGCAACGGGGCGGGTGTGGGAGTTCGAGCGGGATCTGGTGGCGGGGGCGGTGATTGGGGGCGCGGTGCACACGGTGGTGGCGCCGATCGAGCGCGTCAAGCTGCTGCTGCAGACGCAGGACGGCAACGCCGCGCTGCTGGGCAGGGCACGCAGGTTCCGCGGGTTCGCCGACTGCGTCGCGCGCACCGTCCGGGACGAAGGGGTGCTCACGCTCTGGAGCGGCAACGGCACCGCCGTCATCCGGTATCGCCCTCAACTTCTCGCTCAAGGTTCCTTCCCGAACCCGCAAACCCCTACCTGTTCGCTTTCATTCCATTGATTCGTGCATTCCAAGCTAGAACTGTCATTTCCTCGAGGTGGTGTCAGAGGACATTGAATCAGATGCAATATTGTGGTTATTTCGTGGTTCCATTCCTTATTTCATCCATCTGCTTTGTGATTTATGATGTCAGCCTGTCAGGAGTATGGAAAACTAGGTGGTTGCTTAATTGCTTTGGTTTGGGACCTTGGGGGCATCGATTACTATCCATTTTTGTGCTTGCAGCATCGCTGCTGTTGATTCTTCATTCTTTGTTGACAAAACGATGAGATTTGGTGGGATTTCGTTTTCTAGGGATAGATGTTTGCCACCACAAATGGCAAAAGAATGAGAGAATAAAGGGATCATGTGTCTTATTATAGAGAGCACTAGATAATAGCAAGTACCACTGAATAGTTGATGGTGTCTCCTGTGAATATATTCTTGCACTTTTAGCTGATAAAAAATGGTTTAACTTCAGAAAGAAATTCAAGAATATAGTGGATCAACATATATCAATAACTGATGAAAATATCCCTTATTAGCTAAGTAACAACTGAGAAAGTAGATCCCCCATCCCCCCCAACCCCCCAAAAAAAGTAGATCCCTCATCCCCCCTCCCCTCCCCCCACCCCCCATCCTTTGTCCAGTTAGCCCCTCTAGACACACATATGTATTGGATTGTGTCGATTGGATATCCATTTGGAATTGGGGACCAATTTCTTCAATAAACTCTGACTCATGGAATTAATTTTGTAAGAGTAGTTTTAATCCTTTACTACTGGGCAGTTGAATGCATCTATTTCACTCTCTTGGCTAAGGAGTTCATTTCAGCAATGTGGAATGATGTTTAAATGTTCTGCATCTGTCTTCATAAAATGCATGTGGCCTTATTCTGAATCTTTCCTCTTGCATGTGGTCTCCCTTTTCAGGGTAGGTGGGTAGCTCTACTGGCAATTTAAGTTTCATCTCTGCAAATGTAACTGTACAAAACAGGTATATTGCTCAAGACAAAAACTGAACTATTAGTGTTGATTGTATTGTTTGAGTGAGTTAAACATATATAGGTGTTGGACTGTTGGTGGTGTGCCTCACAGTTTTAATAGTTCCATGGTTAATGCTCCATCCCCTACCCTGAAAAAGTGACTCATCATTGTTTGTTCAATTATATATGAAAGGTCTGCTGGATTAATTTTCTCCACTATGGACTGCTGGATGTATAATGCAGAGAATAGACATGTTTATGTCTTTTTTTCATGATGCTTGGCCATAGGTATTGTTTTGACTATCTGCTTCTACCTTTATTTTCATGCCCAACCATAGGTACCGTTTGGATTATCTGCTTCTAACTGTGTGTCTTCGCTTTCGAAATTAGAGAATGGTTGCCTTGTGCTAGCAAATAAACAGCTTTGTAAGAAATAAAAAATAGCTCTGTACCTGATTTCTAAGCTCTATAATGTTTATTTGCCAGGCAATCTTCTTTGTTCTTTTTGCATATACATGCTTTGATTACGATTATCGAAGGCTGTCACGTGGCTTCCCAGCCTCCTCGCATGCTACTTCTAAATGCACCTGCCTAACATATATTGTCTCCTCCTGTGAATGTCTTACCATTGTTCCTCTTTTAGCTAATGGTGGCCTGGTGACACCATTTGTAAATATTGTGAATTCTATTCTAGAATTTGCTAATCACAGTTGGTCGAGTGGGTCGTATAGATTTCATGTGTTATTATGCACTATAGTTTTTTAGGAAACAACTCACAGTTTTTTTCTTGATATCTGTTTTGTTTATTTGTTACCAGATGGCAAAAATGTTTTGTAGATTTTAGCACGGCTTTTGATGTCTGGCCGTTATACTGTAACCTTTCTCCTAATACTAATACTTCAATGATGGTATCTGATTTGTTCAAAACTGATATGTAGGTGAGCAAGCCTAATCAAATCGTCATATAAGGTAGCTTTTCATGTTCCTGCTCAGTAGAAACAAAGATGTCGAGTGATAGTAAAGGTGCACCCTTGACCATTGCCAGGCATGCACTTTTCCTTTCCCCTCTCTCTGAACTACTTATATGGTACTTTCCGCAATATTTGATTCATATTGAGCTTGATTTAGTCTT
The DNA here is from genome assembly GCA_004135705.1 of Alloteropsis semialata. NCBI lineage: Eukaryota > Viridiplantae > Streptophyta > Magnoliopsida > Poales > Poaceae > Alloteropsis > Alloteropsis semialata. The sequence continues at coordinate 13,631,874 of CM014270.1, read as the reverse complement.
CTATGTCCCTTCAAATTGATAACTATAATTGCCAGTGTTAGCTATTTGTTTGTTAGTTAAACAACTGTTATATGTGACTAGATTTAGTTCTAATTCATGTCCTTTGAAGCTACACATGCTTTGATTTTTCTTTTGTGAAAAAGGGCAGTGCAGTATCTAATACTTTGTACATTTTCCATGCTCCAGGTTAAACGAGCCTTAGACGGAGATGAGATAATTACAGCTTTGACGTTAGACAAGCAGGACAATGCCCTATTTTATTTTGGGCTAAAAACGTGTCCGAGACTAACTAAGGCGGTACTTAGTCAAGAAATCATCATGTAAATCGCAGTTATGAATATTCTTTTTCTTGAAAGATTCAGTGGATGTGTGTATGGCTTCTGTAGCCACATATGCTTGTTAATGTAGTGGCGAGGGCTAATGTTCTATACAAGTTGAAGTACATTGACATGTTTTTTTTAAAACAAGCGCTTGCGAATAGTTAATGAATGATGTTTCTCCAACCTTTAATTTATTGTACAGGCGCGGCGTTAGCGCGCCCAACTTCCTAGTGGAACCTAGGTCCGGTTAATTGTGCAGCTAGCTATATATAGGCGACAGCATATGGTGTTGCATGCCCACATGATCTCGTGCTGCCTTTTCCATTGTCTGTCACGTACGGGCTCCATGCATGATGCACCTGCTCCTGCTAGATTGGCTCTCAGCTTGGATCGTTGCATGCAGAGAGACCTTGACCTGACGCTTGGCTGAGACGCAAACTAATGTACTGCAGCAGGCTACCATACCAGCTAAGAAAGTGATGAGTAGGATGACCTCGACCGTAACCCAGATCCAAGAATATGTTATTCATTCGGTGGCGCAGAATCAATCTTGTGTAGAGTATAATTATTTCCTAGTCCAGTTGCACAGCTGCTGATATCTAATAGCTTGGGTGCGCAAGTGAAAAAAAATCAGGCGGGGATTGCGGACGAAGGTTGAATTAGGCCTGTTGCTGTGGGTATCCATAACTCATACTCAAATCCACATCCACCTCAAATGGAGAGAGTATGGACAAAAAATTGCTTATCCATTACAGATGGGGAGGGTAGGGTATGGGGAGAAAACTATTTATCCATTGCATGTCAGAGGTTTAATGAAAGAACAACAAGCCTCTGTGGAATTTCACCAGTGAAAGAAAAAATCATCAATAATAAAATTAAGTATTTAATAACAGTAGACATGATGCAGGCGACATGCCACCATGTCTATTTTGCACTGGTGTATGAGCAATGAACTCGTGCGTGCCCTACTGGAGGCTGGAACACTCGGTGATGGTGGCCGGAGCCGAGCGAGCAGATGGGAAAACGATGCTGCACCAGTTTTCTTCCTTGGACAGCCATTGCCACATAGTGTGCGGATTTTGCAGACTAAAAGATGCAGAGATAACTGACGTTTTACTACGTTATATTTCAGGTACTAATTTTATGATTTTTATTGATTTCACTAAAACATCACCACCATGCTGATCTCAAACTGACTAATTGCAAAGAGAGAGCAACACCTGCTTCATGTAAGGTAACAATCTCAGTCATATAGGCGTACAAGTAAACAATACAGAGCACTCAATCATATCGTCCTTTTGTCGTAATCCCTTTTCATCTTCTTTAGGACCACGACCACATCCCTCATCGACAGCCTTTTGTCAGGTGAATCGCTTGAGCAGAGCAAACCCAACTCAAATATTGGTGAAAGGAAATTGTTCAGGTCGCAGGTGGAAGAAGCATCTTGTAGTAGCTGCTCATCAAGAACAGAGGCAAGCTTAGTAGGAAATGCGTCGTGAACCCACTGTCTAATGCTCAGTTCTCCAATGAACATAGGATCAGTGGGTCTTTTTCCAGTAAAGACTTCAAGAAGCATGATTCCGTAACTGAACACATCACTTTTACGTGATGCCTTTCCGAGAGATCCATACTCTGCTCAGGAAAATTAGGAAAAATTAAGTATGATTTATCTACTAAAATAAATTGTTGATATATTCCATCAATAGTTTAGCAGTAATAAAAAATTGGTAATACCCTCATAGCCAAAGAAAAGGAAATAAAAAAACAGATGGTAGTACCTGGTGCCATATACCCAAGAGTTCCAAGCATGCTGGCAGTTACCAAGGAGTTGTCATTGCCCAATAGCATCTTTGCGATGCCGAAATCCGCTACATGAGTTGTCATCTCATCATCAAATAGAATATTGCTAGGCTTCAAGTCACAGTGTAGGACCACCTCGTGATGCTCATGGTGAAGGTACTCCATTGCCATTGATACATCTAGCATGATCTCAAGCCTCTTGAGGAACTCCAAGTGCGGCCTTCTACCTTCACGGTGCAGGAGCATCTCCAGGCTGCCATTGGGCATGTATTCAAGCACCAGTGCTCTAAAGTGAATGTTAGAACAAGTGTTCAGTATCTTTATTAGGTTCCGGTGTCGGGCCATGCGAAGAACACGGCACTCAGCATTAAAGCTTGTAATTGCCTGTTCGAACTGCATGTCCAGAACTTTTATTGCAACCACCAAACTTGAGCTCAGACGACCCTTGTAAACTTTTCCGAAGCTCCCAGTTCCGAGAAGGTTGTTATCGCAAAAATTATCAGTGGCCAGAACGAGCTCATAGTACGAAACTAATCTTCGATTCATAGCATCGCTTGGATCAATGATAGAAGAATCAACCTCTCCGTTGTTCTTAAATTTCCTTCTGATCCTTAGGTAAACACAAAGAACAAGAGAACCAAGTGCTATGGTGACACCAGGGAGAATAAATTTTAGGATGTGCCTATTAGTTGAGTGAGATTTCTCAGCACATGGCAAAAATCCTAGGGAGGGAGCACCACAGAGCCCGGCATTCCCAATTAAAGATTGCATGGTGATGTTTGAGAAAACACCTCCCTCCGGTATTTTTCCTTCAAACTTATTGAAGGAAAGATTCAAGGTTGTCAAGTCGGTGAAATTTGCCAGGAAGTTAGGAATGGTACCACAGAGATTGTTGAAGGACAGATCTAGATATGTTAAGCTAGTTAGATCTCTAAAGGAGTCGGGGATCTGGTAGTCCAATGAGTTGTGTGACAGATTTAGAAAGTTTAGCATCATAATTTGTCCAAATGATTCTGGGATAGTTCCAAGCAAAAAGTTGGAAGACAAGTCAATATAAGTTGCTTGTTTTAGTCCACTAAAATTAGACGATATAGTGCCAGTGAAGAGATTGTTACAAAGATGTAGTTCGACAAGTTTCTCCAGATTTAATAAGCTAGCAGGTATTGTTGAATCTAACAGGTTATCAGACAACCAGATGTATTCTAGTCTGGTTAGGTTACCAAGGTTGTCGGGTACAGAGCCAAATAATTTGTTTCTTTGGAGATTCAACTTTTGTAGGCTCCTGAGTATACCAATTTGTGTTGGGATAGGGCCTGAAATGTCATTGTCTCTAACATCAAGGAAACCGAGATTTTGCATTAGTGTGATAGATTCTGGGATTGACCCCGTGAGTAGGTTGTCGCCAAGATAAATTGTGTCAAGGTTGCTTAAATTAGACAGAGTTGATGGGAGACACCCGGTTATTTTGTTATTACCTACGTAAAATTTTAGTAATTGTGTAGACAGGTTTCCCACTTGGTCAGGGAGTGCCCCATTGAAATAATTATAATTGAGTTGAAGGAGCTGGAGTTGTCTACAGTTGCAAAGGTGGGACAGAAAGTCAAGGTTCCCTTCTAAATCATTTGAATTGAGATAAAGCCTGTTCAGAGCTGGGAGGTCCCCAAGTGTTGCTGGTACGAAGCCAGAAAGTTTATTTCCTCCTAGAGATAGGACAGAAAGTTTAGATAAATTTCCGAGAGAAGATTGAATTGGACCCGATAGCTGATTGAATCCGAGATTAAGATAAGAGAGGTCCTGCAACAGGCCTAATTCTGTAGGAATCTCTCCTGTCAGGTTGCAGAAAGAGAGACCTATATAAGTAAGACGGGTCAGATTACCTAGAACAGCTGGTATAGAACCAACGATGTGGTTTGCACTCAAGGAAAGATAGGTGAGGTGTGTGAGTTGAGCCAACCATTTTGGCACAACATCAGAGAAAGAATTGTAAGCCAAACGGATAATTTGTACGTGTTGGCACGTTGCCAGCCCTGATGGAATTTTGTTTGCAAAGTTATTATTATAGAGGGAAAAGAACGACAGCAGCGGAAGACTGAAACTTCGATTGCTAGGAATAGGCCCAGTCAGATTGTTATACGTGAGATCTATGACTTGCAGCTCAGACATATTATAGATGTTTGCGGGCACTGTGCCAGAGAGCTGATTATATCCCAGGTTCAAATACTGAAGCAAGGGCAGGGAGCCAATATTGTCTGGTATTGGTCCTGATAAGCTATTGTTTGCTAATATGATGGTCCTCAAAGAACGCGTGTTATTGAATAGATATGGTGGTATGTGGCCACTCAACTCATTCCCTATCACAGAAATGTTCCGAAGGCTGTGCAGGCTCTGTAGTAGCTCCGGTGGGATTTTCTCTGAAAGGATATTGGCACTTAGGTCGAGAAACTGGAGCCTTGTGATGTTTCCTATGGTGCCAGGAATGGCGTTTGACAGGTGATTTTCACCGAGAAGTAGATGCCTCAGCCGTCGTAGCCTGCCAAGTTCGGTTGGGATGGAGCCAGCTAGGCTAGTGTTCGTTAGGTTGAGTAGGGAGAGGAAAGTGAGGTTACCGAGGTGTGGGCTGAGTTCTCCTTGGAGAGAAATGTCCGGCAAGGACAGCGCCATGACGCGTTGCCGGCGGCGGCCGCAGGAGACACCAACCCAGCTACAGAAAGAAATGTTGGTTGTCCAGCTTCTAGCAAGGATGCCTTGGGGATCGGAGAGCTTGCCCTGGAAAGCCAGCAGCGCCACGAGGTCAGTGTCACTGCCATTGGTCGGAGATGGAGATGGACCCGGAGAAGAAGAAGCAGCAGCGATGCCAGCTAGTTGGGCTATCAGCAAGATGGCCAACAACGTTACCATGAGCTTCCCTGCAACAGCCATTGGAGTGAGTCTGTTTAATCGTCTCTCATCTGTGTACTGCTATTTATGGGCAGCTAGGAGTGTAGTGCAGCGGTCTATAATAATTCTCCTCAACTGATGATCTTAGCCATTGTAACCTGAGATGGCCTGATACATGGCTCTCGCCTTGCCTTGACTACAATCAATGAAGTGGAAGCACCTATGTCGATCTTGCTTGCTTGAGACTTGAGAGTGTGTTGTCGAGATGTGTGTGATGGACGCACATATGTTTTTGGGAGGATAGGCCATCGGAGGCAATTTTATATAGAGGCATAGCCCGCACCTTGATTTGCAGAAGATCTCCCGCAGAGATGACCACAGATAGACAGACTTGGTCACCTTTTGAGTTGGCCATACGACACAGACAGACACCCACCACCAGTAACCAGTTAATATGGCTCCCAGAGTCCCAGTCCCAGGTCACACAAGTCAAAAATCTGGTTGTTGCGTCCAAACAAAACTCTACTTGTGTCTTGGTCATGGTGAGGGTGAGGTTTGGCGTCTGCATCAGTATGTACTTGGGTACCTGGAGTGGTCCAATTGAAATCTGGCAGGCTACCAGGCAAGAGCACGGTTGATAGAGACAGCCGGGCAGCCGGCTATGAGCTGCACAAGATACCAACAGCTAGGTCTGTAAGCAGATATAGACGTGGCAGGGATTAGTACAGGTGTGTATCTTGTTTGTGCAACAACCTGAGTAGATGACGGCCAGGATAGCATCTTCTGTTGTAACTAGATAGGTTTGTTGTAGCTAATCTTGGCCTTCTCTCTTGGTTGTTATGTGTAATCCATCACCTATGTAAAGGGCCACGTGAGAGGCTGTTCCTCACCTCATTTAACACGAACTCGTCGACCCGAGACAAAGGGCGACGTTCCTCCAGCGCCTCTGATATTTTACATGGTATACAAAGCCATCTACTAGATTAGATCGCCTCCAACTCCGGCCATGTCGAGTTCCTCGTCGGCAGTCGTCAACCCACTGATCGGGCATCCGGTGGCCGAGAAGCTTACCAAGGCAAATCATTCTTCATGGAAAGCCCAGGTCCGCGCCGCCGTTGGTGGCGCGAGACTTGAGGACTTCCTCACTGATGCGGCGAAAGCCCTAGACGCCGAGATTGCCGTCCAAGTGGCGGGCAAGGAGCTGAAGCAACCGAACCCGGCGCACGAGCAGTGGGAAGCATCTGACCAGCAGGTCCTGAGCTATCTCCTCTCGTCTCTCTCCAGCAGCATCCTAGCGCAAGTTTCTAGATGTGTAACTGCTGCAGAGGTTTGGCAGAAGATCGAGGCAATGTTCGCATCGCAGTCTTGTGCTAAGGCTGTGAATGTGCGCATTGCACTCTCAACGACCAAGAAAGGGAACTTGACTGTTGCTGAATACTTCGCCAAGATGAGGAATCTAAGCAATGAGATGACGGCAGCAGGAAGGCCGCTCCAAGATGAAGACCTGGTGGAACACATCATCACCGGCCTTGATGAAGATTTCACCCCTCTGGTGTTTGCTCTTGTTGCAAGAGTAGAACCAATCTCTGTTGAGGAGCTGTACGCGCAGCTTCTTAACTTTGAGACTTGCCTCGACTTGATTTATGGCGGGAAAGCAAGGAGGATCGTTGTCGGCCAACTACTCCAACAAAGGACGTGGTGGCGCTCGTGGTGTGCACTCTCCACCTGGACGAGGCCGCGGACGTGGTGGCTTCGGGCGTGGATTCGGCAACGACTCCGGCAACAACTCCAACAACCATGGTGGCTCCAGCAACTACGGCTCCAACAACTACAACAATCAGCACTACAACAACAACTCCGGTGATGGCAAGCCTCTCTGCCAAGTGTGCTTCAAGAAAAATCACACCGCAGCTGAGTGCTGGCATCGCTTCGAGGAAGACTACGTCCCTGACAAGTGGTTAGTTGCAGCAGCAAATCGTTCATATAATGTGGACATAAACTGGTACACCGATACAGGGGCGACAGAACACATCACTGGAGAGCTAGAGAAGTTGCAGATCAGAGACAAGTACAATGGAAATGAGCAGATTCACACTGCTAGTGGCACAGGTATGAACATTAGTCATATTGGGCATACTATACAGTTCATACCCCTTCTCGCAACATTCATCTAAATAATGTCCTCTATGTTCCACAAGCTAAAAAAAGCTTAGTCTCTGTTCATCGTCTAGCTGCTGATAACATTGCTTTTCTAGAGTTTCACCCAAACTTCTTTTTGGTTAAGGATCAGGTCATGAAGAACACAATCCTTGAGGGAAGATGCCAAAATGGTCTCTATCCTCTTCCTGCGCCATCCAATAAGCAAGCCTTCAACGCCACCAAGATTCCCTTCTCTAGGTGGCATAGTCGTTTGGGACATCCTTCTTCTTTTATTGTTAAGAAAGTTGTTAGCAAGAATAAACTCCCATGTTTAGATGAGGATGAACATGTTTGTGATGCTTGCCAACAAGGCAAAAGTCACCAACTTCCATATCCAAAATCTATCCGTGTGTCTACATCTCCTTTAGAGCTTATTTTTTCTGATGCATGGGGGCCGCGCCTGCTCCTGAATCTGTTGGGAGAAAACACTATTATGTGAGTTTCATTGACGATTTCAGCAAATTCACATGGATTTATCTTATTAAGTATAAGTCCGAAGTCTTTCAGAAATTCCATGAATTTCAAGCGATGGTAGAAAGGTTGTTTGATCGCAAAATTCTTGCTATGCAAACCGATTGGGGTGTCGAATATGAGAAGCTCAATTCGTTCTTCACCACAATAGGCATAGTTCATCATGTATCTTGCCCTCACACGCACCAACAGAATGGCCCAGCTGAACGCAAACATAGGCATATAGTTGAAGTCAGGTTGTCCTTGCTCTCTCATGCCGCAATGCCATTAAAATTTTGGGATGAAGCCTTTTTAGCTGCTGTTTACCTCATCAATCGTATACCTACCAAGGTTCTCCACCTCTCCACACCTTTAGAACGTTTACTTCACCAAAAACCCGACTACACCTCCCTCCGAACGTTCGGTTGTGCCTGTTGGCCTCATTTGCGTCCATACAACACTCACAAACTCCAGTTCCGGTCCAAACAGTGCGTTTTTTTGGATTTAGCACTTCCACAAAGGCTTCAAGTGCCTTGATGTATCTTCCGGACGAGTTTATATATCACGAGATGTTGTGTTAGATGAAAACATCTTTCCCTTCTCCCAGTTACACTCCAATGCCGACGCTAGATTAAGAGCCGAAATCATCCAACTTTCTCCCTCCCTCCTCCACCCAAACTCCGCTTTCTCTGGGGCTGAACGTGCAGTAGACCATGGGACTAATGTTTCATCTAACAGTGCTAATGATTTAGCTGAGATTTGCAGTGAAAATCCGGTGGAAAATCATGCAGGAGAGGAGCTTCTTCCATCCGATAATGAAGCATCTGGCGGCACGGAACATGAAGCTGATCCGGACATCAGTCTGCGTACTCAGGAGATTCGATCTCCTTTGGATCAGCACCAAATCCCACCGGCCTGCGCGGCGACGACTACGAGCCGGCCACGCGTCCCCTGTCGGGTGCCGGGGAATTTTCTGTCCCGCTTCCTCCGTCCGCCAGCGAGTCCGAGGTTGGCACGTGCCCTCGGGCGGCTGTGCCTGCTCCCGCGCCGACAGCTACCGGCGTCCGCGTCGACGGGGGCCAACAGCAGCACTCCACGCGTTCTGCGGCGGCCGACAACGACAACGCCGGATCAACTGCGAACGCCAACGCCGGATCGTCTGCGGCAACCTCTGGTATGACCCGTCCTAAAACCAGGCTTCAAAGTGGCATTAGAAAGGAGAAAACTTATACAAATGGGACAATCAAATATGGGTTTTTCTCATCTGCTGGTGAACCTCATGATGTAGCTGAAGCCTTAGCTGATAGTAATTGGAAAAATGCAATGTAAATTGAACATGATGCTCTCATGAGAAATAGAACATGGCACCTAGTTCCTCCTCAAAAGGGTAGAAATGTTATTGGGTGCAAATGGGTGTTCAAAATTAAGAGAAAACCAGATGGGAGTCTAGAAAGATACAAAGCGAGGTTGGTAGCGACGGGTTCAAACAGCAGTATAGGATTGATTATAAGGACACTTTTAGTCTCGTTGTGAAGTCTGCCACAATAAGAACTATCCTTTCTATTGCTGTGTCATGTGGATGAAGTCTTAGACAATTGGATGTGCAAAATGCTTTTCTTCATGGATTTATAGAGGAAGAAGTTTATATGCAGCAGCCACCTGGGTTTGAAGATCCAAACAAACCAACTTATGTGTGCAGACTTGACAAAGCATTGTATGGGCTAAAGCAGGCGCCTAGAGCGTGGTATTCCAGGCTGAGTACAAAGCTGATCAGTCTCGGTTTTCAAGCTTCAAAAGCTGATACTTCGTTGTTCTTCTATAACAAGGGAGGTGTTACCATCTTTGTGCTTGTATATGTAGATGATATCATCGTGGCTAGTTCAAAGGAAAGTGCTACAGCTGCTCTTCTAAAAGATTTGCTGGGAGAATTTGCACTCTAAGGACTTAGGTGAGCTTCACTATTTTCTGGGAATTGAAGTTAACAAAGTGAGAGATGGAATTGTTTTGACTCAGGAAAAATATGCTTCGGATTTATTGAGGATAATGGGCATGTCTGAGTGTAAACCAGTGACAACTCCTCTCTCTACAAGTGAAAAATTGTCTCTGCATGAGGGAACACCTTTGGGACCAGAATATGCAACACAATATAGAATCATTGTTGGGGCATTAGTACTTGACACTCACCAGACCTGATATAGCTTTTTCTGTCAACAAGGTGTGCCAATTTTTACATGCTCCTACCTCTATTCATTGGGCTGCAGTAAAAAGAACACTAAGGTATATTAAGCAGTGTGTACGGCTGGGTTTAAAAATTCACAAGTCGTCCTCAACATTGGTGAGTGCCTTCTCAGATGCTGATTGGGCAGGTAGTATTGATGATAGGCGGTCCACAGGAGGATTTGCGGTATTTCTGGGATCAAATTTGATATCTTGGAGTGCACGAAAACAAGCCACTGTGTCTCGTTCTAGTACTGAGTCAGAATACAAAGCAATTGCTAATGCTACAGCTGAAGTAATGTGGATCCAGATTCTACTTTGTGAGCTAGGGATCAAAAGTCCAAAAGCTGCAAAGCTATGGTGTGATAATTTAGGAGCAAAGTACTTGTCTGCCAATCCGGTGTTTCATGCCAGAACAAAGCACATTGAAGTTGACTATCACTTTGTGAGGGAAAGGGTGTCACAGAAGCTGCTAGAGATTGAGCATGTGCCAACTGGGGATCAAGTAGCGGACGGGTTTACTAAAGCTCTTTCAGTGCGACTGTTGGAAAACTTCAAGAACAATCTTAACCTTACAAGGCTATGATTGAGGGGGGCTGTAAGCAGATATAGACGTGGCAGGGATTAGTATAGGTATGTATCTTGTTTGTGTAACAACCTGAGTAGATGACGGCCAGGATAGCATCTTCTGTTGTAACTAGATAGGTTTGTTGTAGCTAATCCCGGCCTTCTCTCTTAGTTGTTATGTGTAATCCATCACCTATGTAAAGGGCCACGTGAGGGGCTGTTCCTCACCTCAATTAACACGAACTCATCGACCCGAGACAAAGGGCAACGTTCCTCCAGTGCCTCTGATATTTTACAAGGTCATCGACGAAAGATGGATTACCAGGATCTGACTCTGAAGGGCATTGCCACCCGTACCCAGAAGCTCAACATCAGCAGTCCCAGCAGTGATCTCTTTTGCTGCCGTTGCGCTTGCTGTGAGCTGGAGAAGAAGCCAGTAAAATTCTGCAGCTGATTCTCTTCTTTCACGAAGAACAAAGATATACATGTATCGAAGTACTGGGCAGTATTATTCTGAGTTGTTTACGACGTCACTTTTATTTGTGTAATACTTCTTTTATCTTCCTCAGTCAGTTCAGTGTCACGACCACATCACTCATTGACATCTATTGATCGGGTGAACAACTTGAGCAGGAAAACCCAGCTCAAATACTGGTGGAATTTGGAAGTCTTTCTGTTTCTGGACGCCGACAGAAGCAGCAGCAGTATCTTGTTGTAGCTGGTAATCCAGAACAGGGGAATAATGACTAGAAAGTTGTTGATGAACCCACTGCCTAATACTGTGACCTCCCTCCCAACACTGGATCTTTGGGTCTCTCTCCCATCCCGTGAAGAGTTCAGGTATCATGATTCCGTAGCTGAACTCATCACTCTTGTGTGATGCCTTCCTACGAGGTCCATACTCTGCTCAAGAAATTCACATAGCAGAGTTTAAGCAAGTTCAGAGCTGGGATGTTCCCGAAGTTCAGAGCTGAAGATGTATCTCCCGGTTCTAACAAAAATTCTGTAAACTACCAATCCGACATTTTGCTGGGCTATTAATAAACTGAAAAGGCCATGTGAGTTCTGAAGAGCAGATAACGCTTAGACCGTCAATCATTTCATGCGCATGTCCTGTCCAAGAAAAGAAAAAAACGAATTAAACATAGGAATGGTGGTGGTGAGATGGCGCTGCAGCCTGTAGAGGAATGGAAGAAGACTTGTTCTGGTAGCACTTGACTTGTTGATGCTTACTGGTACATACATGTATGTTTCAGGTAGAATTGCCATGTATCATAGACGTGTACTTTCTTTTAAGGAAAAAGTAGGCGTACCTGATTCCAGGTCAGAAGACAGTCTATTGTGCAGTTCGCAGGGAACAGAGATCCCATTTTCAATTTCTATTGACACTTGACAGAAACACAAACTGCATGTAGGTTTAGAAATGCAGACTGGAAACTGATCGACAACTTACCCAAATTTTTTTGACAGGTCAAAGATGGGTGTGTGCACCAGGCTGCAAAAAAAATTGACTTGCCGAGGCTAATAGGCATGCTTTGGGGAAAAAAATTGGCCCATCTAAATCCACTAAGGTATTCGTTGTCAGAGTTTAACAGAGAGGATTAAGAATTTGGAAAAGAGCTTGCTGCCTCATTAATTTTTCTACCCATAGTGGTAGGGATGCTCCTGGACAGGACACATTGTAACGAAGACCAAGGACTTTGGGACAATCCTGAGAAGAAACAGAGGCTAGCTGCGGGCAATCCATGGATGGGCAGCTTCACAGAAGCGACCTGCTGTATGTGCTGACTGTATACGAGATGCCAACAGAGCAGCAAGGTTCGTGACACTGCGTAATACGGTTGCCCTTTGCTTGGACCTGGAGAAGAAGGTGCCAAAGTGGAAAAGGCTTGTCTGGTGTGAAGTCTCTGGAGAGCAGAATGGAGAGACAACAGTAGATATACGTGGTTTCCCTTGCAGAAACCTCAGGAAAGTTTGGCCTAATTTGCAAACAAGGGAATATAACGTGTACGGATCACTTCGCCCCAATTTCATGAATTTGAAACCACCTTCCTTGTCAGTGCACCTTGTAGACAAAGGATCGAGCACATTGTGTGCAGCCACCAGGCAACACACAGGATAGATGCAATCCTGAGACTATAGCACAACAGAGCTATCAGAGGAAGAGATGAATACCTTGCAACTGAAATCCGTGGCCGGGAGATAGGAGGCGACGAGGAGAGCAAGCAAGAAATTGGTTGGCGTGGCGCCCCTATACGCGCCAGCCCGCGCCACCGCGGCGGGTCGTTCGGCGAGCTGTAGGAAGTGACTCGGACGGAGAGTGGGGACTCAGGTGGATTGAAAGGAGCGTGGAACGCACGGCGGCGAAGGAAGCCGTGGCCGGCAGGCGGAAACGCGGCCCAGCCCGGATGCCACGCCGACGGCCTCGATTGTTTAGCAAATCCACCCCCTATTTTGGATCGCGATTAATAAACGCGAATAGATATTTACATAAAAGACCCCATAATTTACACATACACCCCTAAAGTGGATGGAACTATGGAAGAAGTCCATATTACCGGATATGCATAGTTTAGGGGTGTCATTTAGACGCTTTAATTGTTAAGGGTTGATTTTTAGACCCATAGGACTTGAGGGAGTAATATAGACTTCTTCCTTCTCTTTTTATCGTTTCCTTCTTTTCCTTTTTAATATAATATATAAAATATACAGAAATATGAATAAATATAAATCTAGAATGGTATAATAGCATTCCATTTCAAATGTAAAAGCATAATGGCCACCAGAATGGAAACAAATGGAAACAACTATGCTTTAATCTAGCGTAGTAGTATATCCTGAAAGTTTTTTTTCATCTCTTTATACTTTTTAACTTTCAACGTGTTGTTCCTGTGGTATAGAACCGATCTTCCCATAAATAAATTTTGACAGAAGCATGATTACCCTACAAACGCAGCAAAGGTATCACACATTATTTACATAAGAAATGCTTGCACGTTTGGTACAGTTAAAAGTTTCTTGTTTCCCCTATGGAATGTGTAACTGCTTTCAAACTGATATCTTTATGAAAACGACGATATGAAGCAACAAAACGTACAGTACAATTGCAGACCTAAGAATCATCGGCCGTTTCTGGCCTTCTGTTCTAAGGCCAAGAGGATACAATCTCCTGCCCGCTTTTGCATCATAGTAATCTTCAGGGCTACTCAAAAGACCTCTGCTGAACCGGTTCCGTGGTGCGCTTGTTTCATTGCCACTGCTGCAGAGATTTCTATGCAAATGGTTCAGCCGTTCCAGCTCCTTTTCTTTGGCATGCACATCCGTGATAAGGATTTCAGCTTGACCCTACAAAATTGCAAAGATAGAATTAAGTTTGAGATGGAAGGAGCCAATACCATTTACAAGATGTAAAGTTGGACAATACAAAACTAACTTGTTTGGATGTCAACTGCTCAATGAGGCTGTGTAGTTGTCTCTCCAAGACCTTCTCCCTTTGCGCTGCATATTTTGCAGAAAGGACCATTATGATCTATAGATTAACATGAAACAGGAAGAAATAACCAGTGGGCATAACTATACATTGCTGAGGTGCACACACAATTACTTCCCTAGTCATACTTCAGGAGCCACATGAACTAGGTAGAAGTATCGAACTAAGTTTATTGAGGTTCCAAAATGACAGCAGTTTGCTACCACTGATTCATCATAACATCTACCAATTGCCCCTTTACAAGGAGCCAATTCACAACTTTGGATCCATGGATCATGCACCTCAGATAAACAGTTAGCTACCCCATAAAACAATGTTAGGCAATATGCCTTAATTCTACGATGGAGTGACCTTACTACCTCTAAACATGAAAACCTAAATTCAATGGTTGGAGTATGCTTTCTCTTAGAAACATGAGTTGTAACCATGTAGAACTTAACTTCCTGGATGATTTCTGACAGTGTAACTATATAGAGCTTAACTTCTTAGAATAATGTGATCACAGGGTTTCCTTGAATCAGAATGATTTCTGACAGTGTTGTATCTAGTTCCTGAATGCATTCAAGATTTAAAATGGATAAGGAAACTTCTCCATACCATGTCAACAAACTGAAATTGAATGCTGACTGCTGTGTGTAAGCAATGATCTACAAGTACTCATAGCAGCAAGGCTTAAACAAACATAACCCATTTTGTGTTCTTCCAAGGTTCAGAATATATCTCTCAGCAGTTGGCTTTTGGAAAAAGGCTTTAGCAACTAAAGAGATGTCCAATAAAAAGCATCCGCACCCAATTCATTAAAAATCAAACCTGTGAGTAGAAAAGTATGTCTATTGTGATGCAATCATGCAAAAAGCATCATAATTATTTATGTTATCCATGGTTTCATGTTTTATTCATTCACAGAGCACAAATGTAAATAATATTATTTCGTGTAGGCATGTTTGGCCCATTCAATGATGCATTTCCAATACAGGGATGGTTTGCGATTTGCAAAGTAGTACAAGTCAACAGGTTCATTAATATAGTGATATCTTTTGAAGAAGAATAAGTTGAAGAAGCATAAGTGTCAGAAAATCCAACATAAAGTCGATAAAAAGGTGGACATGTGGAAAAAAATTCAAAATTACCAGGAGTGGGATTCTTTAAAGATTCTTCTTCAACCACAGACCACTGTTTCTCTAATGTTTGCACCTTGTTATCCAATAGTTCCTGCGATGAGGGCATAGTTTATTTTTTAAAAGAAGTCCAACAATGGTTCAAAACACAGTAGATAATAAAATTCCAAAAGAATGACCTACCAACTCCCTTTTCTTCTCCTCCAGGTCTTTAGACTTCAGATTGATCAATGATTCAGCTTCCAGTAGAGCATTTTCAGTTGTTTCAGAAGCTACAGTCGATACTTTATGTTGAGTAGCCCCTTGCTCCATCAGAGCATTTTCAAGTTGCACCTTTAAATTATGCTCTGCTACTTCCATTTCCTAGAAAACAAGATATTCCATTAAAAGATTGTGTGAGGCCCTATCCTTTGCATGGAAAAAGAAAATACAAAAACATAAACATAAAAAAACATTTAGTAGAAGATGACATTCAAGTGAAGAGTACAAGTTGATGAAAACACGCGTGGCTCAAGCAAGAAAATGCTCCAAACAGGACATGGATTCTTCAGAAAGTAATTTATTGCTGATGCAGAAACAAACACACAATTTTGTTTAAGTAGGGTACTCCTGACCTCTGCCTTAATGTTTATATAAACTAAACATTCGTATCCACATTTTCCTATGACAGAAAGGAGGAGAAACAGGGTGGTGAATCAAATGATCTATGATGCAGTTTTGCAAACAACAATAATAAGGCCATCCTCAACCCATGGTGTCCATAGATAGTGTCTATGCAGTCATGTCAGCAAGACACTACCTTAAGAAACTATAGGACCCAATGCATAGTTTCTTTAGTAATTTTGAAATTTAATGCCTTCGCACATGCTAGTTTGGTCAGTTGTGGCAAGCGACTGTGTAACCTTCCTGGTGCTCCATGCATACAACGTTATCAAATATGTTGATAGCAAAGCATGGATAAATCATATCAATCTATATTGACTGGTTCGTGTTATTCGTTCGTTAGTCCTCAAGGAACCAGCACCATGTGCCTTCTGTATCGACTAGTGATGGAAACAGATCCAATGGTGAACTCTATGTCTATATATGCATGAATTTGGAGAAGATAATGTGTACCGGTCTAAGCTATACCATTGTCATGAGACGATTCAACCATGAAGGGCCGGCCACCATGCACTAAGGAGGACGAGCACCAACGGCAGAAAACCAGCAGCTCATGGAGCTTCGCTAGCTTGTGGATCACCAGCAGTCGAGCAGCGTCAGGTCCGGCGGCTCGAGCATCTGTTCGAGTCCGTCAGATTCATTGTTGCGCACGGGCTTAGGGAAGATTTCTTCCTCATGGATGCATGTTTGGGATGGATTTGGCAAAACCGACGAGCAGAGAGATTGGAGACAGCGAGAGAAGGGGGAAAAGGAGGGTACGAGATAAATCAAGGGAGGCGGACCTTTGCGCCGAGAGGATACAGTAGTGCCGCAAAAGTCGTGGTGCTCTGCTTCACGCAGGAGAAGCTAGCACGAGATGGGCATGGCGGCGGAGACGCCGGAGAGGCAGTGGGCGCAGCGGATCGGCAGGTCGAGGAAAATCCGGAGGGGAAGAAACGACGAGTCGCCCCAACGCCGTGTTTGCTCGTTTCTTGCGTATTGGTCCATGCGCCGACCCGGTGTCGTGCATGCGACCTGGTTTCCTCGGTTTTTCTTCTCTCACTTCTTTAACTCCAATGCCACATCAGATTTTTGCTGAGTTGGCAACCTAATTAATTCTATGGACACCAGCTGATCTGGAGGGTTGGGGATGGCCTAACAATATCGCTGTGGTTTCCCTATCAGAATTGATCCACAACCTTTAACCTAAATCTTTTTCACCATTAATAACACCACCTGATTGTTCTTTCACATTTCAGTTTACTTGTACACAGTATTTTACATATGTTTAGGGAGTAGTAATCTCACAATGGGAAAAACTGATTACACTTAAAATATATGGAAAAAAAGAATGTAATATGCATCATGTGCTTAGTAACACTATAGAAGAATGCCAGGTAGTGGAATATAAGCCATATAAAAAATACAAAATGACGTGAGGGCAAAACAGAGTTCTTAAATGGCATGGTGGTGTACCTTCAAAGTACTTTGAAGCTGACTGGTCTCCATCTGCCTTTCCTGAATTTTCTGCCTACAATCTGATAGAGCTTTCTCATAGACTGCATTTTCTTCTTGGAGAGTTATTTCTCTCTGTTGGGCCTACAGAAAGTTTACAGGATCCATTATAGACATCTGCATAGGAATGCCCAGTTCCCAGTGTGAGTGGCAACCAACTCTAACCTTCAGGTAATGAAACGGGCAATATTGTTAAACTGGGCCGATCCCGTGCGGTTGGTAAATGCACTACTAAAACTATTGTTGTATCAGCTGACCCATTTAGAAATTTTCCAACTTTGAATACCGCAAACAAGTAATGTATAGACAAGCAAGTAATATCCCTAGAGAAATTCACACCCTAACAAATAGTGTGATCTCCCGTTCATAACAGAGTCAACAGATACAAACATCAATATGCGCACAACTGTTCCTGAGCATGTTTCGAAGTAAGATCTGTTACCAACGAATCTTTGAAGCAGCTGCTGATACAGATCTAGCAGTTGCACTTCTTAACCAGATAAAATTGGTTGTGCTAACTTAGATTCAGTACTACTATTCTTCAATTAACGATTATCAGGACGACTCGTATAAAGATTAAGAATGAACACAAAGAAAGGGATCCAAGGGTTCCCTACCTGCTCCTTGGTGGAGGAGTGTGCGTTGAGCTGGAGGGCGAGGGCGGCGGAGGAGGCGAGGGAGTGCGCGTGAAGGTGCGGCAGCCGCTGCGCGACGTGCGGCGGGGGCACCCGGAGGCGTAGGTCCTGGATCGCGCGCCGCAGCGACGCCGCCCTCGCGTCCAGCTCGGCGGCGCGGAGCCTCTGCTCCGGGGTCATCGCAGCCGAGGCCGCGGCGCGCGCGTCGTCCGCCTCATCGTCGCTGGTGCCGACGCCGCCGACCACGTCGGCAGCCCACGCCAGGATCCCCGCCATGGAGACTGCTTGTAAGTAGGAATTTTAGATAGAGGATTTTTCAGGCAACGCTCTCGCTCAGGCTCAAATAATCAGCACTGCCCTGTTGTTATTAGCATAGGATGCCTTGATTTGATGAAAACATGCTTCCTGCTGTCCCAAAATAAATACTCTTTTAGAATTTTCAGATACATGAAAAATGATCATGGTGCTCCTAATTAAAACATTTAACTCTGACAGATTACGTATTTGGGATGTGAGAAAAGCGTTGAAGTGGTGTTGGTTTTCAAGAGAAAAAAATAGGGATCTTCTCCACATAGAGATCACATATTTTATGGAAGGAAAGTAGTACGATATCTACAAAAGAAAATGAATCCGCTGTCATGACATACTCCCTCCATTTTTATTTATAAGGCTTGATAGGATTTGACATGGTCTTTTAAATTACATTTTAACCATTTATTTATTTTATATTATATTGTTTATGATTATAAACTTATGATTAAAGTATATTGATTACAAATCCAATCATATAAAGTTTACACTATAAAAATAAAAAAAATATATTAGCTAAACTATTGGTCAAAACTTCTAAAGTTTGAATCTTGATATGTGTGCACGCCTTATAAAGAAAAATGGAGGGAGTATTTTATGGAAAATATAAGGAAACTAATCTGATACTAGTTTTTATGGAGAAATTTTACATAAAAAATTGGTTACAGTTAAAAAGAAGTTCAACTTATGACAGCTATAACACATTACATTTTGGTTTTTGGAAATAGGGAGAATATTTCATGAGCCCACATAAATAAATTGGATTGGAAATCACGTAGACGTAGCACCAAGCAATGAGCAGCCCAAACTTAGGGGTTTTTTTTTTTTTTGAGGAAAAGCCTATAACTGCACAAGGGCCGGCCCAGTTTGCAAGCCCGATTCAGCAGCGAGACGAGCGGCCGCTATGCTCGACGTTCACAAGCTCATGTTTGCGGGCGTGAGCGGGACGCTTCCTCAACCTCCTATACTCGGATCGTCGACTAGACCGTCACGGAAGATTAAGGGCCTGTTTAGTTACTTCAATTTTTTAAATTTTTTTGAATTTTCAAATTTTTTTAAATTTTCACTATTTATCAAAGAGAATCTTACATGCATGGACAAGTAAATGTGTGTTAATGACAAAACCCATTCCATAACCCCGGGTAACTTCGCGAGACGAATCTAATGAGCCTAATTAGGCCATGATTAGACAACGTCATGCTACAGTAAACAATCTCTAATGATAGATTAATTAGGCTTAATAGATTCGTCTCGTGATTTTCAGTCCATCCATGTAATTAGTTTTATAATTAGATCATGTTTGGTCCTCCTAATCTTTGATTTAAAATTGCTACAATAAATTTCACAAACTTCCAACTCCCAACTAAACAGGCCCTAACATGTGCGGCGCTGTAACTGCGCGTGCGTGAACGCAGAAAGTTCCACGGCCGGGGAAGTAGACTCGTGGCCGAGGAGAGCTGCGCAACGCGGCCGAGGAGGGCTGCGCCACCAGGGGATCTGCGTCGCCGTCGGGAGAGAGACTCGCGGCCGGGGAAGGAGACTCGCGGCCGAGGAGGGCTGCGCCACCAGGGGATCTGCGCCGCCGCCGGGAGAGAGACTCGCGGCCGGGGAAGGAGACTCGCGGCCGAGGAGAGCTGCGCCACCAGGGGATCTGCACCGCCGCCGAGAGAGAGACTCGCGGCCGGGGAAGGAAATTCACGGCCGCGGGGAGCTGCGCCGCCAGGGATCTGCGCTGCCGGAGTAGACTCGCAGCTGGGGAGGGAGGGCCAAGCAGCGTCGCCAAGGAGACTCGCGGCCGCACTCCCTCGCGAGATCCAGATCGCCCTCCCCCTCGCGCTCGGGAATCCTGTCCTGCGCGGCGGTGAAGGGAATCGCGAACCCTCCCGAACTCAGCTCGAGAGGCGGTGAAGGCAGGTCGGCAAGGGAACCACGTGAAGTTTCTGGTCCGTTCACGAGACCTGTCCTGTGAGGCGGTGAAGGGGTGTCGTGAACCTCTCGAACTCCTTGATTCTTGAAACTTCTCCAGGAACTACCCCGTGTTAACGGATCCAGACGCTCCTGGCGACGGTGAAGACAATCGCGATCCTGGCCTGAGTTCTCGTCATCTCCGACGAATCTCGGTTGCCTCGTCGTGGACGCCCTAGTCTACGACGCCCACGCCCCGCCGGTGACGATCCAGTCATCCGCGGCCACCTACAAACCGTCGGTTAGCTGCTCCTGCGCCGACGTCCACAGAACTCTAGTTCCTCTTGGGTAAAGCGTGCCACTTAGGACCCTAGTAGGATCATCTTGTGGCCGATCGTATTGAGGTCGGGGCCACTCCTATTTCCAATCACTGTTGTCGCTGCTATGGCGTCTTACGGTGGTAGTGGATCGCGATCTAGGAAAGGCCATCCGGGAGGAGATGAGGCGTATGTTGCGGACCTCCTGGACAAGCTCAATCTCACAAATGAAGAGGCTGACGTTGCCGCCCTAAGCGATAATGAGGACGGTGATGGATGTGTGAAGTGGGCGGTGATCTGCAAGGTCCTTTCTCCATCGACTGTGCACATCTCAACTACTGAGAGCGCAATGAGGCCAGCATGGGGTAACCCGTACGGGCTCAAGTTCCGGTCGGTCGGAGATAGGAACGAGAACCTGTTCATTGCGGAGTTTGGTGATCAGGCAGACAAGGGGAAAGCGGTGGATGGCTCGCCATGGATAGTGGGTCGCCATGCTGTGGTGCTGCAGGATTATGATGAAACCCTGAAACCTTCTGATGTCAATTTTGATAGGATGGAGATGTGGGTGAGAATTCTCAACCTTCCCTTCGGCTGGATGAACGGGAGGAGAGGTGTTAGGGCTGCAGGTCTAATTGGATCGGTGACCAAGATGGATGTCGATTCTGATGGCAATGCAAACGGGCCTTACTTGCGCGCGCGTGTCTCTGTTGAGGTCGACAAACCCCTCCATAGGGGGGTGCTGCTGAAAACAGGCAAGGAAACACCGCCTGAATGGTTTGAAATCCAATTCGAGAAGCTCCCCTTTTATTGTTTCTCGTGCGGGATGATGGGGCATACAAAGCTTGAATGCCCAACTCCGGCGCGGAAGAATGCATTAGGGAAGCTTCCCTATGAGCTTGCGCTCAGGGCGCCAGATGAGAAGAAGAAGAAATTGCAAAGTTTTGGTGCTGCAGCTGCAGAATCGTATAGCAAGTCCAGGGGTGGTGGCTGCTCGTCGTCTTCTCGACACAGCTCTGAGAAAAGGTCGACGAACGGTGATAGTACCAGGAGTACAGAGAGGGAGGAAGAGGTTACCTTACCTGAGAAACCACCGGAGAAGGAAAGTGGGGGCAGGCAGGAAGACGAAAGGCCAGCGGCATCCAAGCCGCTGTTTCAGGAACATACGGAGGTGAGGAAGGCATATGTACCACGCAAAAGAAAGTCAGGTGGCATAGGAGGGACTACTATAGACCTCAACTTGCCGGTTGTAGAGACAGCAATAGTTCCAGAGGGGCTGGTGACAGATCGCATTGCTGTGCTGGGGGACGCATCAGGCCAAGTGGAGGATAGCACTGAGGGGCAGAAGAAAGGCAGAAGAAACAAAAGACAACAACCAAACCTAATGCAAGATCGGCGCGGGTCATGGATGACGGCCCCCGCCGGGCACAATGAATCTGTTATGTGTGAACTGCCGGGGCTGCGGGCAGCCCGAGGCAGTTCAGGAGCTCCGCGAGGTAGTGGAGCTGTACCGGCCCGCGGTGGTGTTCCTGTCAGAAACCCGCTTAAACACGGAGCGGGCTCTGGCACTGAGGTTTCGACTTGGCTTTGCAAATGGTGAAGTGGTTGGGGCAACAGGGCAAAGTGGAGGTGTGGCGCTCTTCTGGCGAGGCGATGTAACAGTGGCATTGCAGAGCAAGTCCAAATCACATATTGATGTTCTACTTTCGTGTGCGAATTTGGATGTGCAACAGTGGAGGTTCACTGGGTTCTATGGTGAACCAAAGCGGGAGCTTAGAAAGGAGAGTTGGTACCTGATGCGGTTCCTACGTGCACAGTCCGCAGCACCATGGTTGTGTGCAGGAGATTTTAATGAAGTGCTTCATGGTGGAGAACATTTTGGGGCTAATGATAAGGAAGCGTGGCAGATGAATGCTTTCCAAGATGTGGTGGCGGAATGTGGCTTCACTGACCTAGGGTTCAGGGGGCTGCCGTATACATGGGACAACAAGCAGGAGGGTGACCGCAATGTTAAAACTAGATTGGATAGAGCCTTTGGCGATCATCGCTTCATGGAAGTGTTGGGTGAAACTACAGTTCAACACATTCAGTTGGCAAAATCTGATCATTGCGGAATCCTAGTTGGTGTTAGGTCGGCTAGTGCTGCTAATGGGCGACAGAAAAGGGGCAGGATGGCTAGACCTTTTCGGTGTGAGGACATGTGGTTTCAGCATGAAGGTTACAAGGAGTTTGTGAAACAAGCGTGGGACCTAGGACCTGGATCGGACGATCTGGCGGCGGTGAATGAGTCCCTCAGGTCTATGCAAGGGGCCTTACGTGGCTGGGAACACGATGTTTTCGGATTAGTGAGGAAGCAGGTGAAGGAAGCGCGTGTGGCAATTGAAAATGAGAGAAGCCACACGCTGTACCGTGGGCCGACGGCACGGGAACGGGAGCTGGTCGACAGACTCTCTGACTTACTCAAAAGGGAGGAAGAAATGGAAAGGCAGAGATCTCGTGTGATATGGCTGAGGAAGGGAGACCGTAACACTGATTTCTTCGAAGCCAAAGCCAGGGCGAGGGGCCGGACCAATCGTATTCGTGCATTGAGATGAGAAGATAGAACGGAGTCGATGGAACAAGAGGAGTTGGAACAAATGGCGAGCGAGTTCTATCAGAACTTGTTTCGGGCACAGGATGTTCTAGAGCCGGAGCTGGTATGCCGCCATGTGCCTCGAAAGGTAAACGACCAAATGAACTTCATGCTCGATAAGTTGTTTACACCAGAGGAGGTGGAGAAGGCCCTGTTTATGATGCATCCATCAAAGGCGCCAGGGGTGGATGGCTTTAATGCAGGTTTTTTCCAACGTCATTGGAGCACACTGAAGGAACGAGTTACATCAGCAGTACTGGGGTTTCTAAATGGGAGGGAGCTGCCTGAAGAAATAAATCAGACCCTCTTGGTGTTGATTCCAAAGGTGGCGAACCCGCAAGAATTGACCCAGTTCAGGCCGATCTCTTTATGTAATGTGTTATACAAGATCTGCTCAAAGGCAATGGCTAATAGACTGAGGGTGGTTCTGGATGAGATTGTCTCTGAGGAGCAGAGTGCATTTGTTCCGGGGAGATTAATTACTGACAATGTTCTGATTGCATATGAATGCATACACTACCTCAGAAATAAGAAGGGGAAGTCTGGAGCATGTGCGATTAAGTTGGATATGGCGAAGGCGTATGACAGAGTGGAATGGGGATATTTAGAAGCTGTTATGACTGCTCTGGGTTTCTCGGCTAGATGGAGGGAGCTGGTGATGAAGTGTGTGACATCGGTTTCCTTCTCAGTGCGAGTTAATGGTCAGTTTTCTCCAGTGTTTAAACCCACCCGAGGGATTCGGCAGGGAGACCCCATCTCTCCATATCTCTTCCTGCTCTGCGCGGAGGGTTTATCATGTATGCTGAAGGAAGTTGGGCCAAGACATATTTCTCGCGGAATTAGAGTTGGCATTCATGCACCTTGGATTAATCATCTTTTGTTCGCAGATGATTGCCTGATTTTTACTCAAGCAACAAGGAGAAGTGCTGACAGGGTGGCGACTATTCTTGATGAGTACCACCGTGGCTCAGGTCAGCTGGTTAGCAAGCAAAAATCTGCGATCTTTTTTAGTGCAAACTGTGGACAGGATGACAGGGCGATGGTCCATGATAGTCTGGATATTACAGTGGAAGCTTTGGGAGAGAAGTACTTGGGATTACCTACCTCGACTGGGAAAGTTTCAGATGGAGCTTTTGAATATATACCAGCCAGGATGAGGAATTTTATCTGTGGATGGAGTGAGAACTTGCTTAGTTGTGCGGGCCAGGAAGTTCTAATAAAAGCCAACGCACAGGCAGTGCCAACCTATCCCATGAGTTGCTTCAAGTTGCCATCTAGTATATGTAAAAGGATGACAACTTATATCTCAAACTTCTGGTGGGGAATCATAAAATCCATTGGCTGAGATGGAATAAGCTTACTGATCCAAAGAAGGATGGGGGAATGGGTTTCAAGGACATGGCACTCTTTAACCAAGCTATGTTAGGAAAGCAAGGTTGGAGATTGATGACTATACCAAATGCCCTTTGCTCACGGGTTCTGAAAGGCAAGTATTACCCGAGCACTGATTTCCTTGCTGCTACTAGAAGGAAGAGAAGCTCGAAGACATGGCGGGCGATTTTGCATGGGCGAGAGGTGCTAAAGAAAGGGCTGGTACACCGCATTGGGTCAGGCTCGTCGGTGAACATCTGGAGGGATAATTGGGTTCCGGGGATTCAGTCCCTTAAACCGAGAGTCCGCCTCCCGACGGTGACAGTTAACAAGGTGGATGAGTTGTTTAAACTGAATGATCGGACATGGAATGAGCAATTGGTTCGCCAGGAGTTCATTGCTATGGATGCTGAGGAAATTCTAAAAATCCATCCAAGCCGGACGTTGGGGGAGGATGTGGTGGCTTGGGCACATGAGAAGAATGGCTTGTACTCGGTACGCTCCGCATACAGGATTCTGAAGGAGGAGCAAACTAGAGTAAATGTTGAGAAGGAAGGAGGGGGCCAGGCTTCGGGGGGAGGTGAATGGTGGAAGGCTCTGTCAAAACTCAATATTCCGCCGAAAGTACGCATTTTCTGGTGGAGGGTGATTAATGGATTTCTTCCATCTAAGGCAGAACTTAGAAGACGACATATACAAGATGAGAGCCACTGTGAAACCTGTGGAGATCCATCAGAAACACTGTTTCATATCATGGTGGATTGCCCATGGGCGAAACGCTTCTGGAGGACAGTGAAGGAGCTCACGGGGAAAAAACTACCAGACTTGCACCCAATGACGTGGGCAACGGATCTGCTGCTGGGATCGATGTGATCCAAGAAGGAAGCAGCGGTGTTTGTTTGCGGGTGCTGGTCTTTGTGGTCGAGCCGGAACGGGCGAGAATACGGAAGGACACGATGGAATCCCTCGGCAGCGGCGAAACACATATCATACATCGTGGAAGAGCTAATGTGCATGGGCTCCAATAGTGGACCCATCGAACCAAGACCGAGGGAGAGATGGAGACCACCGGAAGAAGGGTGGGTGAAAGTGAACTCTGATGCAAGCTTTGTAAGCTGCGGGTGCTTGGGGGCTGGTGCTGTAGTGGTGCGCGACCATCTTGGCCGTGTCCTAGCGGCGCAAGCAAAGTGGTATGGTTTGGTGCAAGAGGTTCTGGTGGCTGAAGCCACGGCGGCGCGCGACGGCCTGCTACTGGCGTCACGAATGGGGCTCCCAAGGATTGTTCTTGAATCAGACAACTCAGTGCTGGTGAATGCTCTGAAGTCATCGATGCTGGACAGGTCCATTATTGCTGGGCTTTGGCATGATATTAGGGAGCTGTGCAGGTTTTTTATTTCCGTTGATTTCATTTTGTAAGAAGGGAGGCAAACTCTTTAGCTAATAGGTGTGCTAGGGAGGTGTCGATCGACTCTCCACAGAAAGACTAGTCTAGCTGCATTCCGCCGTGGCTCCAGGAAGCAGCAGACAACGATTGTAACCTGCCAGGATGATTGAATGAAAGCTCTCTATTCTCAAAAAAAAAACCTCCTATACTCGATCGATTCGCCGGAGAATGCACCCGGCCGCTCGCTGTGCTGGCTGCTCAAGTGCGCCGCGCGCCTCGGCTTGGCGTTGGAGGAAGAGTATTTTGCATGCAAGAGCGACAACCTGCAAGGCAGAGTCGTTGGATTTGTCGTCCGTTACCTGGTCCACCTCTGGCAGAGCAACAGCCCTCGACCTCGCCACCTACCCGGGTGGTAGCACCCGCAGTAGCCAGACCCGAAATAGCAAGTTTGGACTTAGCGCCCGCTATTGCACTTAGCACCCGCTATTGCATAGCCGCTATTGCATTTAGCACCTGCTAATACAGTATGCTATTCTCTGCACTATAGTTTTAGTGACAATGAAGATGGGTCAAATGATAATAACATGATTAGATGATGACAAAGCATGATGGGATGGCGAATGTCGTTCTTCTTGATTGATGTGAGAACTTTATTTTTATATATACTCATGCATCTTCTTTATATCTAGTTATTTATTATGTCTTCTTGTGACTTACCATGAAATGCGAATGGTTAACTAAAAACTTTTAATTTATTAAGTAAATTTGATGTTAATATTCATATTTGCTAAAAAAATACTATTCTTAGAGATCCGCTATTTGGACTTAGCGTCCGCTATAGCACCCGCTATCCACGATCCGCTTCATAGGCACCAATCCGCTACCGACCGCTAAAGTACCTTGCACCTACCGGAGCTTCACCAACAGCAACTGGGCTCTCAATGAGGACGGAGCTGTGACGGCATTGTGGTCATTCAGATACAGCGCGCCCTGCACGAGTCCTTTGACGAGAGTGTGCTCATCGGGCACATCGCCACAAAGGCATCATCCTCCGCCCGGGACTCGACGACAAGGCCCTGCTTGAGGCAATAATCCAGAAGGCAGGCAAGTCTGATCCTCTCATCCACGACGCGCGTGCAAGCTTTCAGACAAGCTGATGGAGGTGCCGTCCGAGGAGACACGGTGGGAGCTGATAGCTGATGTACCGCGTCTGTCTGGGCATGCTCTGCTACTCTGGTGGGGTACCTGCACGCCAGGAGCCCTGGGGAAGGCGGGGAGTTCCTCTTCTTCGTCTGTCCTCTCGCTCAAGGGGAGACCTTGGCGAAGAACTTTCAGATGCCGGAGCATGATGACGCCCAGTTAAGGATACCGGGACGGAGTCGAGAGACGGCAGCTTCCGCGACCAAGAACCTCGAATTCCTGGTCGACTGACTCAAAAAAACAAAAACCTACACCACCCACTTTTCATCCATTTACACTACCAATAAGTGGTATATAGTATATACCCCTATGAGTAAAGAGTAGTTTAGTAATTTCACTTGAATGAAAAATGAAATTAGAGATTGAAGTTCCAAAAAATATATCAAGGATCAAAGTGATTTTTAAAATATAAATATTTCAATCACGCCATTAATGTTTTTTCTCAAAATGTCATATACTACCATACTACTCATTGTATACCACTGTACTACAGTTAAACTCTAATGTATACAATTAATCTTAACCGTACGATTTTTCATACTAGTCCTCCGATCCTTGGACACTAATATAGAGTAATATGGAGTATCATAAAATGACTCGTGCTGAAATGAACCGAATTCCCATTTATGAGAATTCAACTCTGTAGGCACATGCGATAGTCCTACCAAGCGGCTATAATCTCATATGAAAACCCTGTCTCACATGTTAGAGATGTCCGATCAGAAAGCATTGCCCAACAGTGGCGGAGCTTGTGCAACAAATCAGGAGGGCCAGCCATGATAATTTGCTCTAACTATCAATGAACAGTAGCTGATTTACTCTTCATATAGCGAAGGTTTTCACTTAGCAGGGGCCTGGGGGCATGCATGGCCCCCTTTTGGGCTCCACTAAGCTCCGCTGTTGTTCCCCAATCAGCAGCTGACACCACATATTCGATCAGAGAATTATGAGTGTTGATCGATCAGGCGGATGCCTCATCTTTCTTGCCAGCTCGTTTGCTATGCGCGTCGTCTCGTGCTCCACTGATATCCATGTTAGGTGGATGGCATCAACCAGCACTTACCAACGTCACACCCCAATTTTGGGGTGTGAATAGAAAACACAAAATAAATTAAATGATTCTGTTACTTTTCTTAAATTTTCCAACCCTTAACTTAATTTTTATCAATCTAGATAGAGAAAATGCAATTTTGAAATCAACTTGTTGCGGAGTGTTGCATTCATGTCTGACTTTGCATGGAATTTATGTTTGGAAAATGAATTTAAGTGTTGCATTCATGTCGACTTTGAGATTTGCTTATTCACTATGCAGTTCAAGATTGCTTGCAAATGTAACACTTAATTAAGATGGACGATTTAGGTGCTAAGACCTCATGTGCTCTACTTTGGGAGTACCCTTTGAACCTTTTTCTTTTTGGATATGAGTTTTATTCCCATCCCCTTAACTTGAAAAGCCATACTCTTGCGGCTGAAATGTGCACGTGGTCCGTGGTCAGTCAGAAAGGGCTATACTGGACCGGAGCTCCAACTGGATAAGACGTGACAAACACACACAGGGGTGTAACCAGAACATGAGTATAGGAGTAGGAGGATCAAATTGTAGCAAATCATGAATTAGGAGAGAGGGAGTCAAACTTCATTTTTTTTTATCAAATACCATGGTGAAAACTAGTGTAGTATAGCAGGTTACATGTAGCATAGGGGAGCATTGGCCCCCTCTGCCCCAACCGGCCTCGCCCCTGAGTCCCTGACTCTCTGATGTCATTCTCACATTACGGTTCCGAATTCCTTGCGTCCTCAAAGTGACAATGTGTGCCACATAGAAGGTACATATTGTATTAAAAAGGAAGGCTACATGTATTCTTCGCAATGATAACACACACTCACTCAATCTCTCCGCCCTCTTCAAATTTGTGGTTCACCACTTTTTCCCCGAGAACACAAGTGGTTGACCACCATGCATGCATTGCATAATGCATACCCTAGCTGACTCTTGCATACCGCCATAGCCTAGCTGAAGTTCGACATGACTTATTACCCACCACCTAATACGACCTGGTCACTTTCTCTACCTTTTCTTCACTTTCAAAAGAGTGGCTCTCCATGTATTACCAAATGCTAACAGGTTGGTTTGATTTCAATGTGGGATTTGAAATAAAAAAATTAATTATCTTGTTCATGCAACTGCATGCAACGTAGGTTTTCTGAATCTGGTTATGCAAGTCATGCAGCGATTATTATGTTTTCCCCATTTTTCCTTAGAGAGCACTGAAAATCAGGTATTAGTAATGCCAACCTTCTTTTGTGAACATAGCACAAAAGGTAGGAACACGGGACGATATATCAGAGCATTTAACCTAGGAGATCCTAAGAAACAACAGCCGTCACGAAGAGTTTGAACAGGATAGGTACTATTGAACACTAGCTTATATGTAGTTAATATAATGTGCATAGCTTAATGATGTGCTTGCACCGAGAACTAAGGTAACTAGGTAAGGCACGTGCTCATCATTAGTACTATTTTTGGTTTCGGAAACAACAGCTGGGCACGTATTTTGTGAGGTGCATACATAAATATATAAGTATTCTCTCCGTTTCAAATTATAAGTCGTTCTGGGTTTCCTAGATACATAGCTTTTGCTATGAACCTAGACATACATTATATCTAGATACATAGCAAAAACAATGCATCTAGAAAAGCCAGAATGACTTACAATTTGAAACGGAGGTAGTATCTAGCTAGCTAGCCTCTTTTTCATATTTCTCCTTTTATTATAGGAATTTTTTTCTCTTTTTTTCGCCAGCCAGTTGAAAAGTTGTGGATCAATTGCCGCCAGTTAAATTGTTCTTATCCAACAGCTTTAAACTAGTTTTGAGTGCGCGCGTGTGTGGAGTGAACGCATATGTATGTTTCCTTTTCTAGCATCTGAGCACCGTACGACCTTGTACTTGGAGAGAAAGCATATTGCCATGGAGAAAACAGTGAATATACATGTGGATGGAAAAGTACCTTGAGTAATCAGTAACTAAAGTCGTCTATCACAGAATGATAAAGTATCTACATGCATATATACTTTGTTAGAGAGAAAATAAGCAGCTTTATAAATCTGTAAACCTTGTGCCTGATAAAATTTCGTGCTAGCTAGCCCATGCAGAAGCATGGGTTAACGGACTGTTTTACACATAACGTTGAGGTACTAGTTCTTATATATATGCATGTGTGTAACCGAAACAACATATACGTATTGTTGACACTTTTTCTGTCAACACACCGAAACGTGCGCTAGCTCGCGTGGATCCACAACGGATCGATCACCTGCAGCAGTCCTGGCAAAACTGGTTCCACCGGTTTGGGAATCCGGTACCATCGGTTTTCTAGGGTTTGTTGCGTGAGCCTACGAACACCGGCCCCGGAGGGACCCCTTCAGGGCAGGTGCGCCTATGGTTGCTCTGAGGTCGGCAGGCCACTCAGAACGCCGTCAACGCCGTAGAGACGAAGTATGAAAAACAATGGAGGTTGGAAAAGTTAGAGTTTGGAGATGACGAAAAGTAAAGGTATTTTGATTTGATCGATTGGATTAACCCTCAATCGGCCGTGGCCCTTTATATTTATAGGGTGGAGAGGTCTTGCCCCGTAAGAAAATACCTATTACAACTTAGACCCACAAAAGAGTCCAAACCTACTAAGACTCGGGGAAAACCGGTTCCACCGGTTTCTAAATCCGGTGCCACCGGATTGCCTTGTCAGACGGACAAGAGGGAACCAAACCGGTCCCACCGGTTTTCCTGTCAAGTCTACTCCGTGCCAATTTTGATCGTCAACATGTATGCATGTTTACTCCAAACCTGAAATAACCGTTAACTGAACTGAACAGCATGAGTGCGTTATATACTCGCTTGGAGCATGCATGAGGACTACGGATATGTGGTACGGCTGCGGTGGGCAATTAATCAGGGCCTGTTTGGAGGTGCTAAAGTTTTAGCACTAAACTTTAGCACCCATTAGCACTTCCTTTCTTGGTAAAATTTTTAAGTCTTGGCTAAACTTAGCACTAGACTTTAGCACCCCTGTTTGGACATGCTAGTGCTGAAGTTTAGCACTTTCACCCATTAACACTTAGATCCAAACATGCGCCCTCAGGCCACTGGTTCCTCAAATTAGCACCTCGGCGTGCGCAAGCTGACAATAATAATGACATAATGCAAGGCTTTAGCAAATACTAGTACTACTAAAAAAACATCAGAATTGGAAACGAAACAACCTAATCTTCATTTTCTCTTAGTCCCTCATTTCCTCTCTGGGTTGGTATACCTAGTAACCTTGTACCAGCAAATGGCTGACCGGTAAGTTTTCAGTGATTAGTGCATAACTTATTAGAAGACGTACTACTGTGGTCAATAAGCACTACGGGAAATCCCAAGTTTGCCGAGTGTCTTCATATTTGCCGAGTGTTTTTTTTCGGGCACTCGGCAAACAACTTGTTTGCCGAGTGTTTTTCAAAAAACACTCGGCAAAAAAAAAACACTCGGCAAAAATAGGGTTTGCCGAGTGTCAAAAAAAAACACTCGGCAAAGATATTCTTTGCCGAGTGTCAAAAAAAAAACACTCGGCAAACAATATCTTTGCCGAGTGTTTTTTTTTGACACTCGGCAAAGGTCCTGTTTGCCGAGTGTTTTTTTTTTGACACTCGGCAAAGTCATAATTAAAACCACATTTTGAAGTAGTAAATCAATTCAAATTAAAAAGTTTTGAACTACAAAGTTGTATAACTTCTCAAGATGCTGAACTTTTAGTTTGGTCATTTCTTCATTCGATAAATTCATATGAATATTGTTCACAAAATCTAGATCTCTCGTAGAGTTTCCTGAAACTATAAGAGAGATCTATAAGATTTGTGAACAATATTACTCTCACTACATCGGATGAAGAAATGTCATATATCAAAGTTGTAGATCTTCAGAAGTTATACAACTTTGTAGTTTAAAATTTTTTAATTTGAATTTGTTTTGCTAATGAAAAGTACGTTTGTAGTTCTCAAAATTCAAAATTTGAGTTTTTTCAAATGACCTCGGATGAAAAAACAGTCAAAATAATAGTTGTAGATCACAATAAGTTATGAAACTTTGTAGTTGACAACTTTTTCATTTGAAATCATATAGTCAACGAAAACTAAGTGTGAATGTTCTCAAATTTGAAATTCAAATTTTGTAAATGACCTCGGATGGAGAAACTACCAAAATAAAACTTGTAGATTTCAAAAAGTTATAAAACTTTGTAGTTGACAAGTTTTTAATTTGAAATCATTTAGGGCCTCAAACAAGTAATTTACACTCAGTTTAGTATAATACGGTAGGAATCAAAACAATATCTAGTCACAGATGAGAGTGTGGTGCAGTGGTAGAGAAGGTCACGCGCGAGAGAGAGGTCGCGGGTTCGAATCCCGCCGACCGCGTAG
>CM014270.1:13573635-13592086 GCA_004135705.1 Alloteropsis semialata | reverse complement strand
AACAATTTTTATCCATGGTTGAAGAAAGGAAGAAGGAAATATGGAAGAAGGGAAAGAGGGAAGAGAGGAAGAAGAAGAACAAATTGAGCAACCCTTGTCTCAATTTATAGATTCGCCACTCGGCAAAAGCCAACAAGCATGTGTCGAGAACGGGCTCTTCATTATAAAGTTGTGTTTCTCTTCGGCTATATAGCACAGGCTCATCCCTGCTGAATGTACATGTATACCTCCTAATAAAATATACGGCTCAAAAGTTACATTTCTAGCATCAACAAACTGAAGTTTTCTTAATATTGAGATTATGTGAACAGACAGAGACAATTAGCTAAGAACCAGGGGGTGGAGCAGGTCTGGTGCTACCGGGGCAGCAGTACCTGTCCTACCGCTAGAATTGAATGTACTCCTATGTAATAAGATGAGCATAAAAAATCAAAGCCCAGTAGTTAATTTCAATAATTCCAGCACTCCTCCATTGGTGAAGCACCCCCTGGCCAATCTTTCTGGCTCCGTCACCGCCAAGAACAATAATATATGAAATGATTGTGATCGCTTTTAAGTTTTAATTCAACAGGATCCAAAGATATACTTTTGCAGGAGCCACTGTTGGTGGACACAGCAAGTGTAGCTGGGGCTGGGATCCCTTTTTGGACAAGAAACAGGGAGGAAAACAATGAAGCGGCAATAACTTTTGGCTTTGTTGCTAACTTTTCAACAAACCGTCCAAGAAACATGCATGTGCCAAAAATAATTAAGACTGGTGAATATAGTTAGCTTCTACCCTGTGTATATGCATTATGCGGTTCAGTTATATTAAAGAATATTTCAGGTATGCATATAACTCCTGTGTAAGAGCATATCCAAAAGACTTTCCATTTTCGACTCTCTATTTGACTATCTATTTTCTTCTCCATAAAGATTCCACTCCATATTGAGCATCTCACTCCAACAGACTCTTCATTTCCCACTCTCCAACTATCACTCTCCACACACTGACGCGTGGGTCTCACGCGTCATCCCACACTTGGCAAGCCAGTTTGTGAGCCAATTTGGAGAGCCGGATGGCTTGGCGAGTTGGATGGCTAGTCTGCTGGAGAGCTATTTTGGTGTTGAACAGCTAAAATTTGACTTAGCAAGTCATTTGCCTAGTCTTTTGGAGATGCTCTAAGCACTAGTTTAATAGATGAAATCAGCGTTAGTGTATATATATTCATACACAAATAGAGTAGCTTATTTTCCAAAATAAAATGTGTATTCTAAAGAGATCAGTAGGCTCACATCCGTATATTTAGGGCCTGGTTGGATCCACCCCAACTAAAATTTTGATGGTTAGTTCAATGCTTCTAGCTAAACAAAAAAGCTTTAACTAGGTGATAGGTAAGACGACGTACACTAGCTAAGCTTTAGCTGTGATCCAAATAAAGAAACCATCCAACTAAAGTTTAGTTAGATTGATCCAAATGAGACCTAAGTGAGGATGATAAACTATATGATGCCTGGGTGATTTCTTGCCTTTCCACAACCGAAATTTTCTTACACCCAATCTTCATCATCCTCTTCAACTATAAAAAAATAAGAAAGAAAGAAAATGGCTCATGCATGCCATATAATCACTGTGCACAGTCACTAGTATGGTACATATATAGTTACTACATTAGTTATCAAAAATTACTCCTATGCACTACACCATTATATTTTAAAATTGAGTAGGGTAAAAGGATAATCATTTGTGGATCGAGCACTTGAGTACCTAAATCTAGGTTACTGGTACTTTGTTTTCAACAGCATCATGATGTCTCCAACAACACTCAACATTACCGCTCAGGGTGACGGCCGGCCGGCCTCAGCAACAAAGTGACCAGTGGCCACTAGCTGCTGCGTGTCGTACGATGATAATTTCAGTTTGCATTCGACTGTCACTGTCAAGGTGTTAAACTAGCTGCTACCGCTTCTGTGGTGTTATTTTTCTGTACAGTTGATTTCTTATAATTAAGTTGTTTCTTGCTTTGTGGCCAATAATTTGAGCTGGTAATGCGTCATTGCCTGCGGGCGGCGAGGTGGGCGATAACTGATTGACAGATGAGTCGGTGCATGTCGTGGTCTGAGGGGAGGAGACAGCATTGACATGGAACCGGAAAAGGAGTGCCTCGCCACCAGAGGAACACTGACAAGGATACCACTAAATTATAAGGTTATACCGTCCACTAGTGACTAGCCCACTGTCCACTGATCCGTACATGGGGTATGACCACTGTGCTTAGGTTAGATGCTAGTACGAAGCAAGATTCTGTGTTTGGTTGGGCTGTGACCTATGGAAAAGCTGCTGTGGCCTGAGAGCTATGGGAAAAGCAGAAAACCGTTTGGTTGGAGCGACTGTGAGCTGTGGAAAAGCTACGGTGGCCTGATTGACTGTTTATATGCAAATCGATCGTAATAAAATATTCTGCTCATTGATTGGTATGCAAATGACTATTTTAGAAAGGAAAAAACATAAAGAGTTCATACAATAGTTTTTTTTTAAAAGATAAAGGGTTCATACAATGATGCCATCCGACAACATAATTACCCTCCTCTTCCACTAACCAATGATGGTTGGGACTACATTGGATGGAGGAGCTGATGATGCTTCAATACTAGTAGAGATATTATCTGCTGCAGTTTCTATCTTCAAACAAGTGTTCTTGTACAAGCGAAGGAATGGGCTCTTCTCATCCTTCTCTTCACCGGCAGTGGAGGAGCCCTTGCATTTCTTTTTTCCTGATTTTGCTTTCTTCAGAGCAGCCAGCTTCACATCATCGGTCTCTGAAGATTTTGTTATCTCTTTCACGACTGCATCGCTTGCCTCATCGGATGATACATCATCAGGACATGATGCGGAAGCCCCACTAACATGAACCTTGTCAAACAACAAATGCACATCTTCAAGATACTTCGGTCCTTGTTTTCGAAGCTCAGATGATTGCATTTCTTTTTTTTCAACATTATTGCATCTCTGAAAATGAACAAATAGAAATTCAGCAAGGCACACCATATCAAAATAACCAAATAAACAATGACAATAGTACTTACAGCAAGGTGTTCATCCCACCATTCTTGTGAGCACTCAATAGTTTGTTTTGCCTCATTCCATCCAGGACCAGTGGCGCAATTCTTGAACTCCATGAACCATGAATATTCCTTTTTCATATTATCTAACTTGTTCTTCAATTGTTTTTTGTCCGCTTATCACCAGATTTTTCAGCAAACTTGGATACAAGATTTTTCCAACCAGTACTAGTGAAAAGCCCCATCGGTCTGTTACCAGCTCCCATCTCTTCTTTGCATACATCTATCAAATGCTTCATAAAAAAAATCACCCCAATCTGCCTTGTCACCCATTCTTTAAATCAAACAAAAAGGCACACCAACATCAGTATATCACTACATACTACAACTAGATGCTAGCACTAGTTGGATTTCATACAAAAAACACACAATTGCAAATTTACGACACTTCCATGTATGCAGTTGGATTTCATACAAGAACATAATCAAATATGGAGGAGTGGAGGAGAGGGTTACCTGCAAAGGGTAGCTAGCCGCCGGGTGTCAACCACTGCAGGGGTGGCGACAGCACAGGGGTGGAGGGGCACCTGGCAGAGGGGGTAGGTGGAGAGAGGGTACTAGGGGCGGCGACCTCAGGACAGCAGGGGCTGCGACCTTAGAGGGGGGGGGCAAGCTCAGGCGGGCGGCGACCTCGGAGGGGCGGTGACCTAGGAGGGCGGCTGGAGATGAGAAGGGGTCGGCGAGAGGGTAGCAGGGGGGAAGAGAGGGGCGACGAGCAGGAGCAGGCTTACCTCAGATCCGTGCTGGGGACGCCGGGCGGGGAGGAGCGTCGCTTCGCGGCATCGGGGGAGGAGGAAAAGTCCGTGCGGAGGGGAGAGGATATGGGGGAAGAGGAATAGAACGTGAATCGGTACGCACATAACAAGTGGCAGTAGGTAATTTTGAGCAAAACTTCCTCCCACAGCCAGTAAAAGCAGGGGTGGAGGGTGGTGTGAAATCTTAACTAGACACAAGCTGCTTTTGTGAGAGAAGGTAGACCACAGCTGAGCCTTTTGGTTGGTTTTTGACTTTTTGAAAAGCAAAAGCAGGTTGGAAAGCCTAACCGAAGGGGCCCTTAAGAACGGAGGGAGTACAATTTTTACCCTCTTTCTCCCATGTGGCCATGTTCTTCTCCTGCACCACCATTGCTTCTGCACGTATTTGATTTGTTTAATGCCCTGCAACCGGTTCCTGAATGAGACTCGATCTCTCTCTCTCTCTCTCTCTCTCTTCTAAGAACAGCTGGGACGATTAATCGATTTGAGAAGGCCAAATTTCTTCATCCTTTTGTTCTGTGCGTGCAGCCGGGAGGAGGAATCCTGCTCGGTTGTTGATCACTTGTTGCTGATGAACTGACGATAGCTTAACTAGATCCGACCAAGGTATTTTCTCAATTCCCGCCTAGCTAGTTGGATTAATTCGACTGATCTGCTGCCAAGGCGATCTCTTAATTTCAAGGTAGCACAATCATACGATATTCCTTCTTCTTTTTAGCTCTATCTAGATCTCAAGATCTCACTGTTCTGCTGGTAGCTGCACGCATATTTGCTTTTGTATGCGTAAGGAAAATGACATTACAGGCCATGATTGTGATTTTAGTGATTAATGACAACATAATCATTGGGACTAGGGTGTTTGTTAAGTATGTGTTTTTGGATCTTTTAGCCCCAAGAGTTTATTATTAATCATTACATCTAAGTTATAGTAAAAACAAGAAGAGATAATTTCTAGAGATGGGGACAAAGAGAGGGATGAATTGGAGAGCGGACAAACAAATATACATTTCAAGTCTCACAAGCTTAACCACGTCAAATTTAGTGAAGTCCTAGTTCCTTGGGTTAAGACAAGCCATACATGCTATCCGAACTAACTTCACCAAACTGATGATTCATCTTCGATAAAATGGCATTGGGGCAGCGAGGGAAATCTCAACATGATAGAATTGCATGTTTGTGACCTTTTGCCTTTGATATGCAGATGTCCCTCTAGAAATTATTTTGTTATCCATATCTCATACTTCAATGTCATTCTTCTCATGGAGTTGTTTACTCTCCTAAATAATAGCTCCCATCCACTTGTCTCTCATTTTCTGCAAGCTATCTTTCACACCCATGATCAGATGGATTGCTTTAACAATATCTTGATTCTTCCTTTGCAAAGCATGTGACAAACTGTCTGTGTTGCTCAACAATTCTATCATTAAATGTACCCACAAAAAAAATATCATTAAATGCACATCCACCATTTCTTGTTGGTATAAAAGAATATTTCTTTACTATCTCAAGGATATCTATGATAGCCTCCCACATGACCAAAATCCAAAGCAAAGTTTTTAAGATGTGAACCCTATCTAGTATCTCCAGGCCTAGCTAGGCTATTTTCTTGGATTATTAAACCTCTTCCGCTGAGAATTTCAACACTATCATTCGTTTCTAATAACAGATCATGATGCTTTGCAAGCAAGGCATCCTTTCTCATACAATATGCACCCAAAATGTTGATTATTAATGGGACATAATTAAAGAAATATGCAATGGTCGTAGTAGAAGTTGAAACAGTAACAACCACTAGTTGCAACTGGTGGCCAAAACAATGGACACAGAAAGCACATGGATTTTCATCTCGAAACAACTTCTGTGCATCATTAAATTCACCTCTCATGTTGGAAGCTCCATCATAATCATGCTCACAAAGCATATAGACGCTTAACTTGTGGCCAGAAAGCATGCCAAGCAAAGTTTCTTTCAAAGCAGTAGTTGTACATCTCTCAATATGTTGAAGTCCTAAAACCTTGTCCAACACATTTCCTTCATCAATCACGATTTGCACATCAAAGTTTTTTTTGTCATTAGTACATAATCTGAAATAATAAAATTAAAGTAAAAATTGCCAGAAATTCTCAAGGGGGATTCAGAGGCTCAACAGCGGTCTACCACAGATGATTTTTTTTTTGCGAGGAGATCTACCACAGATGATGACCTTGTTTAATTACTAATTTGATGCATGCATATCGACGGCCATGCCCGTCTGCAAGCACGACGCTTGAGTGCTTCTCACGTCTTGTCTCACTACACTCTGCTTCGCAGTAGTAGCAGCTAGTGCTTATGGGTATGAGCCATCTCACCAGTTCCACGCGACAACCCCCGGGTAAGTTAGGTAGCTAGATTTTTTTTATGCATAGCTAAGCTAGATGTTAATTACTAAGCTCTACACCATCTGTCCATGCCTCTTTTTATTAATATATTACACATCTTGCTAAGCTAATTGATTTTTCCCTAATTAATGTATTACATATATTTTGTGATGTTTGTTTGTTCTGGATGCAGCTTTCCTGGCTTTGCCCTTAGCTACCTCATCGTTGCCTACGCGGTGGAGGTGGTGGGACTGGTGGTGAGTTTGGTTCAGGGCCTAGGGCCAGTGCTGTCTGACCGACTCCTCTTGTTTTCCCTATTTCTTTCGGACCTCATGGACGCTACAATAGTTAGTTGTTTTTTCTTGGAACATGTGAATAAGGAGGGGGGTAATGCCCCCCTATGCTCCATGCACCCCATGAGGCTACAGAAAAAAAAATCACCATATATATGTATGAAAAATCTTGAATTTGACCCAAATGAACGTTTTGGTACACTTTGTCCCTCACATGTCCAACTTCTTGCTAGCCTAAAAGTTCAGATCCTCTCTTCAAAAGAGCAATTTCTCAACTAGTGTAAAAATTTCAACAATGTCTGTGGTTACTGATAAGCTAGGAGCTCTTTGTTTGCATATAGCCTCAGTTTTTCTAAGGTGAGACACCTTGTGCCCATCCTGTATAATTGAAGCCCATATCTCGACCTTTTGGAGCTTCTCTTTTGTACTAATTATTTGTCACCGGTTTCTTCTATTTTTTTTAAGATAAAAGACCAGTCTCTAGCCTCTGCAAACCACATAGTCTGGGTTTATTACATGGTTTTTTCAGCTGTCCAGTTGATCTATAGGGGAGCAAATATTACATAAATGATGCAAAAAATAAGGATAGAAGCCATATACAACTGACGGTGAATTAGTTGGGCATTGGGCTTGGCAATAAAGAAATCGAGCTCCTTTTCTTCCGTTGATGGCAGTGAGAAGGTAAAGAAGACAATCGGGAAAGGTAATCTTTCGAAGAAAAAAAGAGGATAGGGAGACGTATTAGGCAGTGGCGCAAGATTGTTTGACGAGAAGGAGCGATCGGGGTCACTGGCTCACCGCGCTCCTGAGCCCTTGCTCTCAGTTACAGGCCTACTGACGACACTAACATATGAGCTTGAGTTTGGGCTTCTATCTACTTCTTGGACCAGGCCAAGGTCGACATTCTACGTACTGTATGGCCCACCCAAATTCGCTCACAAGGAACACAAACCCCCTTGACACCATTAACCTTGTTACACTACAAGAAACCATTTAACAGTTGGGGGCGAATCAGTTGGACTTGGCAATAAAGAAATCGAGCTCTTTTTCTCCCATTGACGGTAGTGAGAAGGTAAAGAAAAGGACCGGGAGACTGGGAGAGGTATTAAGTACATTGGTGTCGTCTAATAGACGGTCTCATGCAATATACGTAATCTTGAGACGGCTTAACAAACAACAACTCGGTGATTGAGTGATCTCATAGTTCTAAATTTTAGCTCTGAGGTGATTACTTTGCGAAACAACCGTCTCATTCTCTCACCTTCCTCTCTTTCTTCCACGTTATCAAAAATCCTACGTAGAAATGCATGAGACCGTCTACGTGTAGCAATGTACTTACCCGGACAAGCGAATTGGGCCGGCCCTTGCGCTCAGTTATAGGCCGATTGACGACACTAACCTATGAGTTTGAATTTGGGCTGCTATCTGCTTCTCGGGCCAGGCCAAGGCGAGTCAGACGGACGCGCGCGCGCACAGCACTACAGCCGGGCTGTGTGACTAGCAAAAAAGAATCTGGCGGCGAATCTAACAGAAAATTAGCCAATTTCATAAGCTTATCCTAAACCGGCTGCAGAAGTACACATAGCTAGTCCTGTCCCTGTCTTTCGGTGCCGTCTTCATTGTTACGACTTTGGGTCGAACAGTTCGGTTGGCTTGGGGCTGGTGGCTAGTGCTGATTTGTTGTGAGACTGAAGTACTGCTGGCTGGCTGGTGCTGATTTGTTGTGAGACTGAAGTACTGCTGGCTGGTGGCTGATAAGCCAAACGAACAGGCTGAATTGCCTGTACTGCTGTACATGTGCGTCAAAGCATGATCCGGTCACGTACATCGTCGTAAACGCATGGCTGTCCGCAGAAGCCATGCTGTATGAGCGACTCCAAGTCTCCAACCCATGAATGCAACACGATAACATGATGGCAGAGCTGAACTATGATAAGTAGAGAAACATAGCATATATGGACCAACGTCCGACGGAGTAATTACTAGCAATATGATACTGCAATGACAGTGTTGGCCAAAACTTGATGCATTTCTTTGAACTTTATAAGTAGTTGGAGTACATGACTAAAATAACCACAGATGATTTTTGCATAATTAAATGTAGTACCTAGAGCCCTAGACTCGATAACTTTTCTTCTGCACACACAGTGCTTCACCTAAATGGTCCCCTTTGTGTGATGCACATGCATGTCCTCCATGGTTCTCACATCTGGCGTCAAGCATCGTTTTTCCCAGATATCACCGCTGTAAGATTTACACCAGCTTCTTCAGCGAGCAAAAGCCATCTCCACGACTGAACTTACCAGCCACAAGCATTGAACTCAAATTCCATCCAGCAGCCAGCAGTCGTTGGTCACAGGCATCAAACTGGGTCAACTTCCATCCAGCAGCCAGCAGTCATTGGTCCCTTCTTGTACAGTTGACGCCATATGATTGAAGTCCTGCCATAAAGAAACAGGCACCGAAAAGCACAGCATAAAAATATATAATAGAGATTTTTTTTATGCTTAAGGCAGAAGGGTTTGGTTCTTAGACATGCCTCAGCTCCATTTTCTGGCCTCTTGACAGCTGTCCAATTTCACCTGCATCACCTTTCAATCCATTTGAATCACATGTTTCATCAGACTTTGCAGATCAAAGCAGTTAGAAAAATAAAAGAACACGCATAGAGTTTGGATCATATCAAAACAGGATTTTGGTTGGAAGAATGTATAGAAAGGAAAACCTCTATCTGAGACGCCATTTCAAATCACTTCATCTCCACTTAAGTGCACGTTCTCAGCAAGAACTGCCCTCTCTAGAAACTCAGCACAGTTGCTGCTCA
Organism: Alloteropsis semialata; assembly: GCA_004135705.1. Taxonomy (NCBI): domain Eukaryota; kingdom Viridiplantae; phylum Streptophyta; class Magnoliopsida; order Poales; family Poaceae; genus Alloteropsis; species Alloteropsis semialata. The sequence continues at coordinate 13,582,755 of CM014270.1, read as the reverse complement.
CCAAGGGTCTGATTCCCTCAAGCTTTATTTCATCCTTCTGCGCCACGCATTCTGAAGCTGTGTGCACTCCCACTGTCTGAACTGCATCAACTTCAACATCAGATGTCAAGTTACCAATCTTGCTAGATTCATCAGCCAAAACAACTGCTCCCACTGCTGCACAGCTTGTGCCTGATGCTGAGGTATCCTCAGATCCATGTGGTGAACTAGTTAATTGTGTTTGTTCAAAATTTACATCATCAAGTGATGGAGAAGTCTGCCCCCCACTTGAAAGGACAGTGGAAACTGGTTTGACCGAACTGTCACATAGGACCTTACTGACACTATTTCCATGATGAGGTGAGGTTTCCTCACCAGGTGGGCTTACTGAAGCCCTTTTTACAGATTTGCCAAGTTCCACATGGCCATCTCCATCAGAATCGTACTTTCTCTTAAGCTGACCCACCAGATCTGGACTCAATGTGCCATATCCATCAGACTGCTCTTGTTGGTTTGCATGCATTGTAGGGCAGGGTTTCTTGTATCCTTGCTCAAATACATAAGATGGGACCTGCTCCCTGCAGACATGGGTGACAGCCAGATCCATCCCGGGCTTCCACAATGAATACATGCCAATTTCACGCATAAATTCATCTACTGTCCCACGGATATCAAATTGTTGGCCACGTTTTTTCAGCCCTTCTTTCCTTGATAAGCCCATGTAGAAGGCACAATGTGCACACTCTATTGCGGGATCTGAATACTCACATGGGTAAGGATGACACTGCAGAATTCCTTTAGTATCCCGCTCAATCTGCATTTTAGAAGAAAAAATACCATGAGGAAATTATCTTTTGCAGAAAAATAACTAACACAACCATGCTTTTTACGTGCATTACATGTCTCTAACCAAATAAATAACAGCAGTTAAATATATGATGCACCGAAATAAGAAGCCCAAAAGGTACCTTTAAAGTAAGTTGTCTCAAACGAGACTCAACCCATCCCTTCCAAAGCCGAAGATCATCATCATCATCCGCAACAATGTCAACCACTAGAAACTTTCTATATGCCTCAAAGAAATGGAAAGGCTCAAATAAAGCATTCCAATTGGCCTTATTAACGTCAATTTCCTGCATGAAAGATAGGCAATGAGACCGTACCAAGAACATTAGCTCTCATGTAAGTTCAGTTACAAATTAATGTGTACCTGACAAATTTTGTTGCCAAATTGAAATTGCTCCATTATAACCCTCAGCGTGCTGGTTGAAACATTGTAACTAGAGTTCATGCATGGGTAGGCTGGAGTGATGATGGGCATTAGGTGGTTTCTATCACGAGGATTTTTGCGTGGATCCCATATAGAAAAACCAAGATCATCATTCTCAATCGCACATAGCATCACTGGATTTGGCCATTGCCACTGGGTAAAAACTCTGAAGAATCTAGAAACCAGCATACTTGGCACAGCATTAGGATAGAGTTGGCAGACACGAGCAACCAGCAGAGCCCAGTTGACACCCCCAAGGAAACCAGTAATCTGACAAGGAAAATACTTTAACATCAGAACAGTTTGTTTGCAAGTAGAATTTCATTTTTATTAGTGGTGGTTTCGGTCCAACTACAAAAGAAACTTTGCAAATAATTGATGATAAACTCAGGCTTACATTAGAATAAACACCCCTTCTCTTTGCCCAGTACTTCAAGCATCTGAGTGTTGTCCGGAAGTTCTGCAAAGCACAAACTTTGGTATACTGACACAGTGGGACCACAACCAACAGGAATAAAGGTGGGAGAGGGATGTTTCATATAACCTCAGCATTCGGAACAAGCCGAAGAATCTGATCTGCCACTCTGCACCCATTGAGACTTCGAACAGTTGCTTCATCAACATCACAAAGCACAGATCCTTGAGAAATATCAAAATCCTGCAGCAGTACAACAAAAAAATAATACATCCATTTAACAACATTTGCACATGTGTATGTGTTTGAGAGAGAGATAACCTAAGTGGCAAAAACACTATCTCGTGCAGTAGGTATACTTCATATGCAGGAATTTATTTAATAAGTGTGACAGAACAAGGGCACATCAACACATACAAATATTCAGTGGAATGACTTACCTCTGGTATTACTGAAAGAGAGAGGCTAGCATAGAGAAGGTCAATTGATATCCCACGAAACTTAAATTTCAAAACAGGTACATGAGCATCAGGTACAGGTTGCAACTCGGTCACTTCTTCCTTTTCTGCTAATATGCCATGCAGTGTAACAAAGAAATCCTCCTGCAGAATATTATTATTAGCAACCATCATAAATTGCTATGGAATCTGTACGGCAAAAAGCACAAGTGAATTCACCTCTCGGTTCACATATGAAGGTCCAACACAAAGGGTATCAATATCAGCTCCAGGTCCATGAACCTAACAAAGAGGTTATAAGAAAATTCACTTCATAAAGTATTTCATACAAAAGGGGATCATACTGTATCACAGTATCAGCACCTCAAAAATCAGGTAAAGGGGGATATAAAACCTTGGGAAAGATGTTTTTGTTGCTTTACATAAATTTTTTGCCAAGTTAATTTGTGTGATGCAGCGGCAAACTGGTTACACAATAGCTATTAATAAACCTCTGCATTCTAGAACCCCTTATTCCTGCAAGTTACTAATAATAAACAGAATGCAGCCAGTCTAAAAGTTTGCAGTAACAACTATGTGACAGGGCTCTTTATCAGAGATACACACAACAGATAACCACTCTCAGCAAATCTAGTAGTACCATTGCTTTTAAACGCATTTTCATATTATTTCATTGAAGAAACAAAATTTTAAACCCCATGACCTGTATTGATCTTGTCTATAAAACAACAATTGCAATCTGTCACTTTTCCTTGTATCAAGGTATCAACTAGCAAGAGGTTAACCATAAAGCAGGAGTGTATGTTCCAGTACAAAATTATAATCCAGAATCCACTGTAACATTCCCTCATATTCCTTCTAATGAACTCTTTATCCCATTGGCAATTCACAGCAATTGCTTAATGCAGTATGTCAATTTAATGAAAAGTGGACTACCAAACTTGAAAGCACCTACTAGTTCTTGAGTTTCAAGCATCTGCTTATGCAAAACATAAATCTAAGTATGAATTTCTGAACACTGATGGACCATTAGAAAAGGCTCAAGCAACAAAATTTTTCTACTATATAATACATGTATGAAAAGTAAGAAGTGGCAATTTAAGGATATATTCAGTTAGTGGAACTCGAATTCCATTAATAAGAATATGTAGATGCAATGAGCTGTGCAATTTCAATAACTGAATGGCAGAAATAGTTTTACTGATAAAAGAACCGAATGAGGCACATACCCCCAATCTGTAAGACCCAAAAGTAAAAAGCGCGGCATTTGCTTCTTCAACCAATTGCGCTGCATATCCTTTCTTACTAGTCAACTGCTTCACCCATTCCTTGACTATCTGTAAATTCAATATAATTAAAAAAGTACAGCAAAATACGGTCTCATATTTCTACAAAGTAGCAACAGAAAAGAAACTATGTTAATCTACATTATAATGTGCGATTAGTGAAAACTGAAAACACATGCTCCATACCAAATATATAGGTGCTTAAGAAAATACTAGCAACAAACAGATAATCATGTCGGTTACACATTAGGCGTTTCTTTCCGTTTTCAAAAATGTTGAGAGACTAAAACAATACAAGTAAATGTATGCATCGCTCCCTCAACAAACCCATCACATCAAGGAAGTGCATCCCCATATAAAGCTCAACTAGAAATCACATTCATGCATTCCCTTCCAACTTCCAAGTTCACCTCCCAACTTCAATTGAAGTCTGAGATGTCAACTCGCCAATTCCGGTAGGATAAACGAGCAGCACGTAAATATCGGGTAAAACAGGAAGGAATTACCTGGCCAATCTCGGACAACACCTCCTCCCGCTTCGCAGATTCCTCCTCTCCCTCATAAAGTCCCGCTTCAAGCAAGAACTGGAACAAGTTTTCAGCAAAACAAAACGAGCATCATCAGAGTGGAGAGCCCACGTATGCCGACAGGGCTGCAAAGCGTAAGCAGCGACAAAGGATAACCTTCTCGAGCTCGGCAGTCCTCTGGAGATCCGCCACCGTCGGCCCGGCCAGAGACAACGGCGGGTCCGTGCCGGCGTACCGCTTCGGGGACGACCGCGGCGCCGCCGCCCTGCCCACGCCAACAGATCCCGCCATAAACACCGAACCAAGCAGCTAGCTAGCTAGCAAATCCCTAGAGATCAATAATCCGCGCCTAGGACCCCAAAAATTCCCGCGAAAGCGCCGCTAAATCGAGCCTGCGCTCTCACCCAACCAATCCGTGCCCCCCACGGATTCAAATCAGCCGGTCGGCTTCGAAACCACGCGACGCCGACCGGAATTTGCGCATTAGCCTGGCGAATTCCGCCAGCAAATTTCCCCGCGGTGCAGGCGAGGCGGAATCCCTCGCAGAATGCAGGGCGGCGCTACACGGGGTGGCGGCGCTGCCGCCGGGTGAGGACTTGAGGCGGAGGGTCGCTAGGAATGGAAGAGGCGGCGGAGGAGTGGATCAAGGAGAGATGGATTCGTGCGCCCAGCTGGCGTGGGCTGCGTGCGCGTTTGCGGCGGAGGGGAAGAGGAGGAGGCGGAGGCGCGTGACTACGACTCTACGAGAGCGAAGCCGTGTGGGTAGGGTTGGCCACAGAACCCGATACCCGAACCTCGAACCCGAATATTCCGATACCTGAAAAACCCGAAGCTAGTTCGGGTCTCAAATTTAAAAACCCAAAAATATTTAATATAATTCGGGTTTAAGACCTCCGGTACCTGAATAGCCCAACAAAACCCGAAATTAACAACAAGACACATGTACCACAAAACAAAACAGCCCATCAAACCTTTAAAGTTTCGACCAGCCCATTATCCCAACCGCGTCCGTAAAAAGAAAAACCCTACCGCAGTCTGCAGTCATCCAGCCACCTCTCGATCTCCACTCTGTTTTTCCCCATCTTATCATTTCTTCAAGTCGAGCGGGGGGTTACAGGCGGCGGCGCGGCGCAACAAGCAAGACAGCAGCCGGCGACCGGCGCGACTACGCGAGGCCGCAGCGACGAGGATCCAGCACCGCGTGGGCGGTCGAGAGCAGCAGCGCCCAGGTCCCTGTCTCTGATTTGTGCCCCACGAGCAGCGTTTTGAACACCTATGGAGATTCTGATCCTTGTGCTTCTGGCTGCTGGAGGGGGAAGCGTATGTGGGAATACAAGTAGCAATCTGTTCGTCTGTCCTGTTCGATGGATTCTACGGCGAATCCAAGATGCTTCTTTTTTTTTCTTTCATCCACTTCATTTTATTTTTTGTTAGCTACAAGCAGTCAAACTTGATGCTAATGCAAAGTGAGCGGTCACTTCAGATCTGTTGGAAACACTATTGAATTTCTTCTTCTCTTTTTTCTTATCAATCTATCCCTTTCTGTTGTATTTGTCGGGCAGTTCGGGGAAACCCGATATGTGGGGTACCCGACGTTTCGGGTTTCTCTTTTTCGGGGCAACTCAGTTATTGAAAACCCGAATTTCGGATACCTCGAAATACCCGATCCGAAATTTTCGGTAACCCAAATGCCCACCGCTGCGTGTGGGAGTGGGGAAGCTTCGCCGGCGGCGGAGTCCAGCTGTCGTCCTCGTCCAGGGCACGAGGGGTTCCACCTTCTGACAGGTGGGCTATGGAACTGTTACGAATTATTTTCCATGGGCGTGTTCGGATGCCTAGGGACAAAAAAAAAATGTCTTAAGAAATCTTGCATGTATGAAGTACTAAATGAAGTTTATTTATAAAACCTTTTTACAGATGAGTGCAACTTTGCGTGACGAATCTAACGAGCCTAATTAATCCATGATTGGTTACAGTAATGCTACAGTAATCATCATCAAATCATACGGTCAAAGGTCTCATTAGATTCGTCTCGCGAATTTGCCAGGAAGTTGTGAAAGTAGTTTTGTAATCTGACTTTATTTAATACCCTTAATTAGTGGTCAAAGTAGGGTGCAAAAAATTTATCTCCCCTTCTGAACACAGCCCATATTTGGGTAACCTTGGACTTTGGATTGGAGGGGAAAAAATACAAATAGAACTAAGGACAATCCATTTCTATTGGCAGTACTAGGAGGCCATGCTATTGGAGTACTAGGAAAGTAGAAGAATAAAAATGAATTCTTCTCTTAGCTCTACCCGTCACTGCTTTCTCTGCTTATATTACTCTTTGTTGCTACTTTATGGGTTTCGATCCATATATCTGACAAAAAGGTAGCGTGTGCATATATCGCTTATTTTTTTTGTTTATTTATGTTAACAATGAACACATGACCATACATCTTTGGGAAACACGAAAATAATCCAAATGCTGTGAGAAAGGTAGCTGCTCTTCATAGAATTTTAAAGAGTAAACAATGGCCCTCACCTCTAACGATTATTGGAAGCAAAAGGTAGAGTAAAAATAGTTGCTAGTACATATAATTGACTAAGTCTAGAAAAGGTCACCACCATAATGATACTCTATTCTTCTTATATATTAATAGATGTCGGACAAGTGTCGGATCTTTCATAAAAAAATGATACTAAGCTTGTTTCTTCATTTTAAACCTTCGAACATATCGGCACGAAGCCATGCTATTTTATTATTATGAGATTTCACCATATGGATTTCCTGCTATTTAATTATTTATATATTCGAAATAGCATTGTTTATGCACCCATCTTTGGTCATGCTCCAATCAACAAATCACCCACTAGGTGTAATGGGGATGTCTCCATTGATAGGGTTAGTATTTGTTTAGTAGATTTTGTGAGAACAGTAATGACATGGTGTTTATGAGAAAGAAAAGCGGAAAATTGCCATCATCGATGATGCAAAAGTCATGTTTTAGTTTGAAAAGGTAAAAAGCTCCGTAAGTTTATGCCAATAAGCATTTAAGTGTTTTTATTAAGGTGATGCTAGTCTTGTAAGGCCAATCTCAGTGTTGGTTTCATAGAGGTTTCATGCACATTAAATAGGGTGATACATCAGCATATATGGTGACATGGCAATATAATTATGAAGAGAGAGATGGAAGAAGTTTCATCAGGATGGAAGAAGTTTCATCAGGATGAAACTGTGTCTACATTGTTTCTAAGATTATGAAACTTGTTGAAACTATCATTGGGGGCAAGAGAGTTTCATTCATGCATTTGTGTACAATGGGATGCATCACAATTAAATGTTATGTCTAACCTATGAAACCACGATATGAAACTATCCATTGGGAGACCATGTTTCATCCATCAACTCAATGACTCATTAGATGACGTGTCTCTCTTGAAAACGACGACATGAAACTCTTTACCGGGAATGGCCTAACAATTGTTTGCAAGGAAAAATAAATACAAAATATACTTTCTAAGACATTAATGGAGAGAGGAGTATGACATTGACTCTATAATAAAGCTCTTATCAGGGCTAGAATGTATGCCTTATGTATAGAGAGAGATAAACCTTGTTAGCCACCACTGACAAGCCACAACTAGCAGTGCTAAAATGATAACGTCACATTGAAACATGCTGTTGTAGATTGTCCTTCTTGAAACGATGAGCCCACACGTTGAGTTCGTTGGCCACCAACGAAGGGTGTCTTGAACGCTGCCCTCGCCTGTCCTAAAGACACAATCGTTGTGACCGGTCCATATACGCCACAGTAAACAAGCAAGATGTTGTCCCAAACGTCTGAGGGTAAACCTGAGGGGATGCTGCAGGACCAAGGAGAAGTAGGCCCGGTGATCTCCGTCGAGATAGAGAGCACTGTCCAGCAAGCCCGCGATATAGCACAGTCATAGAAGAGGTGTTGCACTGTCACGATCACTCCACAGCCTCGCGGGCATTCAACTTCTTCTTCTGATAGAATGTTCTTGTGCAGGAGGTTTGACCATGTTGGAAGCCGGTCATTACAGAATAGCCAAGCAAAAAACTTCACTTTAGTAGGCACCCTGGATGCCCAAATATGAGTGCTGTTGTGGTCCACTGTTTCCGACGTCATGAGCGCCCTGTAAGCTGCATTAGAAAAAGTAGAGGTCTGCTTCTCCCAGGAGAGAACCCGCTTGTTAGTCTAGCATCCAAAGCCACGGTGGCTACGAGCTCACGCAAGGAAGCAAGCTCACCGGCAGCCACTGCGGAAAGCCATGTTCGGAGTTTAAGGTTCAAGGCGAGGGAGAGTGCATGGGCAACAGAATAGTGAGGACGAGTAACGTGGCTTAGGAGAGCAGGAAATTTCAAGTAAAGAGGCCCGTCGGCAACCAATCATCAAACCAGAAAGACGATGATCGCCCATCGTGGACACAGACGCGCATGAGGATGCGATAGCTTTGGAGTTCAGTAGCAAGCAAATGGCAGAGGAAGGAATGAGAAGGGAGCCCATCCCTGGTAGAGGAAGGAATCAGAAGAGAGCCCATCCCCAATATCGTAGCCGAGGTCCTGGAGGAGCCAATCGCGCCAAGGGAGAAAGACATCGCTATGAAGCTTGTGAACAAACTTGAGGAGTAAGCGGTGGTTCTGGGTAGCAAGATCTTTGACACCAACATTTGGGGCAAACTTTTAAAGTTCTTCCAATCTTTTGATGTTATCTACAAAGTTTATTCTGGCAATCCCGCAAAAATAAAGTTAATTCCGACGAAGTGTTTTCTCTTCGACTTTACAGGATGTCATGTGTACTTCTGACACAATTTTATATAACACGTTGCACAGGCTGATCGGACGAAGGTCCTTGATTTGATCCGGTCTAGGCACTTTGGGGATTGACACAATCGTAGTTTCATTCCACCCTACTAGGATTGGACCGCCATTCAGCATAGCAAGCACCTCCCCCGTCACCTTCGCTCCCACCACTTCCCAAAACTTCTTATAGAAGATAAAGGACATGCCATCTGGGCCAGGCGCTTTCATATCTCCTATGGAATCCAGTGCTTCCTTCACCTCCCTCTCCCCAAACTCCTGGGCCAACATCGAGTTCATCTCGGCTGTAACCTTTCTCTCCACTGCTTGGGTAAGCTGATGAGAGCTTGTACTATTGGACGACCTGAAAATATCAGA
>CM014270.1:13557470-13572635 GCA_004135705.1 Alloteropsis semialata | reverse complement strand
CATATGACATACCCACCCTCTCGCCTTTCCATTCGATGCAACTCCTAGCACGCCGCTTTCACATGAATACAATATGGAGAAAGGTAATTGTGCAACACGTCCTCAACGTCCTCAACGCTAATTTAAAGTTTTCAAACAAAAACTGAATTACGAAGAAAATAAGCAAGACGGATATTCTTCGAAATTATCATGGCTTATTCATTCAACCGCAGTTGCTGCGGTCAACCTCGCGAGCTCACCGAGGAATGCGCCGGCGTGCTCCGGCTTCACGGACAGCGAGGACACATTCACTGCGTCCCCGCGGCACGGCGGGCACAACATGCAGCTAGGGAACAACGTCCGGTCCTCGTGCCACATCACGCGCGCCGCCCCGCCGCCGCCGAAGTCCGCCGCGTCGAAACCCAGGCCCAGCCAGCTTACCACGGCAAAGCCACGTTGTACCACTCGACCTGCTGCCCGTCTGCTGTCGCCCTGCCGTCGGGTGCTGCTGCATCGCCGGCGCTGGTGCTGGGCGACAGCAGGTCCGGCACCTTGTCCTTGGCGCGCCTGATGAGGCGGACAAGGTCGCCGATGCTGCTGCTCGCCACCGCGCCGCTCGTGGCCGGCACCAGCTGCCCGACGACGCAGTTGCCGTAGTAGCCCGGGGTGGCACCGGCGAGCACGCGCACGTTGCACGCAAAGGAGAGCGGCGCGGGCGACTCGGGGTCCGCGGGCGACATGGCCGCGCGGGTGCGGCACCGCCAGATCACCGCCGCGACGGCCTCGAACACCGTGCAGCCGTGCTCGGCCTTGATGCGGCGGATCAAGCTCAGCGGGACGGGGAAGTCATGGCGGGCCAGGTGGTAATATGGTCCGCCGTTGCCCTCGATCATCGACTTCTGCGCCGCGACCATCGACGTGGGGAGGCCCATGAGCGACTCGTGCCAGTGCCGGACCGGGACGACGGTCGGCGGCGACACTCCCCGCGCGAGCTCGCCGACGGCCTGCAAGAACTGCCCAAGCCCTGCGCCGTCGGTGAGGACGTGGTTCCACGTCACCCCAACGGCGAACCCGCCGCAGGAGAACTCCGTGACCTGCACCACCAGCATAGGGTCAACGTCGCGGCAGAACAAGCCGGGGCAGCGAACGGTGAGGTCCATCTTCTGCATCGTGCCCGCGGCCTCATCCAGCGCGCAGCCGACCGAGGCTGCCACGAACCCCACGCCCTCGCCGGTGCACGCGATGCCTCCCTTGCCGTCGAGGCGGCCGGCGACGGGGCGGTAGTGAGCCAGCGCCCGCGACAGGGCCGTCCTTATCGTCTCCGCGGGCTCGTGGATCGGACGGTCGAAGGCGAGCAGCAGCCTCATTGGGAACGGAAGCATGCACATGTCGAACGAGGAGAGGCCGACTGTTGTGTCGGCAGCCAGCGGAGCCGCCGCCGTCTCCGACTCCGATGGGACGACGAGCACCGGCGAGGACTTGGTCACCACCGCTGCACTCATCTTCATTCATTCCCCTTGTGTGTGACTTGTGAGAAGGGAAGGTTTCTGTTCTGTGTACCGATTCTCTCCGGAAACGATTCGTCTTTTTATACCTATAGGGCAGCTTATTAATTCTATGAATAGTATTTTTCACTTGTACAGTTTGTGATTTGACCTTAGACTAAAAAATTACGGTAGGAATTAGGAAATAGATTTTTTGCTTGACTTGACGCCGATATTACGCCGGTTGTTGATGGCCTGCAATCTGGGTTACTTGGCGTCCAAACTTCTGTGCTCTGAAATTTCTAACCGGTCAAAATTGACGTATCAAAATTTAATTAAAAAGGGTGGTTAGAACGACTAACACAAGTGGTGTTGCCGTGTTGGAATATGGTGCCCTATGGCCATAATTAGATGGAATTATCGAATTCGAGAGTGGGTACAGTCCCATATTACGACTGGTGTAGACCAAGGCGTGGGAAAGGGACAAGAATATACTCCGAGATGTGGAATAAGCATAGCTTAGTTGATTAGGTTTTTTATGGTGGAACTTGCCCACTCGGGTTCGAGCCTCCGACTCGGCACGGGTGTCACATTTTTCTGGATTTATTCCAGGATTTAACCAGCGCTTTTCTTTCAGTGGTAGGCGACGTGCCCGTCGATAGCGAGGCGCCTGTGGTGACTTCATCAATCTCAAGATCGGAACAGCCGGCCCAGTCTCTCGGAGGTGCTTATAGGGGTAGGGTTTGCATGCGTGTATTTATAGGGGTGAGTGTACGTGCGTGTGTGAGCGTCTGCGTCTATACTGGTCTTTCGCAAAAAAAAAGAATATAATCTGAGATATGAGTTATATAGTGGGAAAGGATTATCCTGCCTTGTCGCTACGATTGACACGATGGAAATTAAGGTTAATTGGAAGAGAAAGAATAGATAACGGATTGGTCAAAGTTTCCTTTAGCATAAGGGTCATTTTGCATGTCATCAACCTCACATCTCAATCAAAACCCAAGCTGCCGTATTGGGACACAATCAATGGTATAGGGACTCAACATTTCTTTCCAATCTCAAAGTCCTTATTTCCCAAACCTTGTGGTGTTTGGATTGTTGGAAATAAGAGGTGGGATAGGGAAATTAGGAGTGGGATAAATCTTTTGCTTTGCTTGTGTTGTATGGTTTATGTTGAAAGCACCATTTCATACACATGGTGGAGGGTGGGACATGGTTAAGATGTGTCGAATTACAGTTTTGCCATTTGCCATTTGTTGAAGGGGTATTATAGTCATTAGAATTCATTTTCCTATCCCATATCTTGTCTATGCCAAACAAAGGAATAGGATAAAACCTAATATCCAAATCCCATACCCACCTTGTTTTATTCCACTTCATTTCTATTTCCCTATCCCATATCATATGCAAACGCTACCTCAAACCATACATTAAATTAATTGGTCGTATCCCTATATCCATTTCCCATCCTCTCCTCTCATTTGTTAGAAATATAGGCATTTTATGATATATTTTAATTCCAAATTTAAACATGTAATTCATGATGACTATTAGCAGTTGTGCAACATGGATGGTCAATACCTGTACAGTACACAAATGCTGCAAAAGTGATTACAGCAAAATTCAAGAACCTCAGAAGAGTCCTCAAAGCTTGGAGAGCAACTATATTAAGTCTCACTGAAGCCATTGCAAAAATCAAACACTTGATTGACTTCTTTGATATACTAGAGAAATTCAGAGACCTGGCTTTACATGAATGGAACTTCAGAGACAGTCTTAAAAACAATCTTATATCCCTTTTGAATTAGCAAAAGTTGTACTGGAAACAGAGAAGGACAATCGAATGGGTCAAATTTGGAGGGGGAAACACAAAATTCTTTCATGCCAATGCTACAATCAGATTCAGGAAAAATGCAATCACCTCCTTGACTGATTCAGAGGGTACACAACACTTTGATCATGCAGCAAAAGCTAAGTTACTATGGGAAGCTTATAAAGATAAACTTGGTAAATCTGAATATACTCATATGGCTTTTGATATCCAGTCTCTTTTATCTAGACATTCATATCTCAATTCTCTGGATGAACCTTTCTCCAAAGAAGAAATTGATCAAATAATAAAAGGTTTGCCTTCTGACAAATCACCAGACCCTGATGGGTTCAACACTGACTTCATGAAAAAATGCTGGCATATTATTGGACAAGATTTCTACAACCTCTTCTCGGCTTTCTATGAAGGTAATATCTGTATTCAGAGTATCAATGGGTCACATGTCACTTTAATCCCAAAGAATGATACACCCATGACAGTGTCAGACTTCAGACCCATCTCCCTTTTGAACTGCTTTATAAAGATCATCACCAAGCTTCTTGCCAACAGACTACAGACTAAAATTATGGAACCCATTCATCATAATCATTATGGTTTTATAAATCAAGAACCATTCAGGACTGTTTAGCTTGGTCTCTCGTATATTTACATATCTGTCACAAATCCAAGAGACACCTAATCATCCTGAAACTAGACTTTGAAAAAGCTTTTAACAAAATAGAACATGAGTTCATGATGCATGTAATGACTCACAAGGGTTTCAGCTCCAAATGGCTACAATGGATGAAACTCATCTTCAGCTCTGGTACATCAGCAATCTTACTCAATGGTGTTCTTGGGAAAGTTTTTCACTACAAAAGGGGAGTTAGACAAGGTGACCCCCTATAACCTCTTTTTTTTTGTTCTGGCTACTGATTTTCTTCAGACTCTGTTAAATGATGCAAAGACACAGGGACTATTACATTTACCCATAAGGAATAGAGCAGGCAATGATTTTCCCATAGTGCAATATGCTGATGACACCTTAATTATCATGGAAGAATGCTCCCAATAAGTGCAAACTCTGAAGCATATCTTATACCTTTTTACTTCCTCAACTGGTTTAAAGGTCAACTTCAACAAATCAGTCATGGTCCCAGTAAATACTCCTGATGAGAAGATGACAGAGTTAGCAGACTTACTTGGTTGCAGAATTGGATCTCTTTATTTCACATATTTGGGTATGCCCCTGGGCTGACATAAACTCTCAATACAAGACTTAATGCCCCTGGTCAAAAGATGTGAGAACAACTAGTCACTTCAAATCTCCTATGTCAGGCTGGCAAACTAATCTTGGTCAACTCAGTCCTTTCATTATACCCAACCTTCCTAATGTGTTTACTTAAACTACACAAGACAGTCTTGAAACAACTGGATAAGTACAGAAAACATCTTTTATGGAGAGGTGCTGATATCAACAATAAGAAACCACCAAAAGCAGCATGGCCTATGGTTTGCCTACCCAAAGAAGAAGGTGGTCTAGGTATTCTGGATTTACCTGTTCAAAATGATGCCCTCCTAATGAAGAATCTGGCCAAATTTTTCAACAAGACTGACTTGCCATGGGTAAAATTTATTTAGGATAATTACTATGCTGATGGCTCCTTACCTGGTAACAAAGCAAAGGGCTCCTTGTGGTGGAAAGACGTCCTGAAACTAATCACTCAGTGCAAAGGTTTGGCCATCCACATTCCACAAAATGGTACCTCAGTTCCTTTTTTGGGATGATCTATGGTGTGGCCTTGTACCTAAACAGTCATATCCACAACACTATTCTTTCACCAAAGACAAGAATATTAGTCTATTCAAGGCTACACAGGAGCAGCAGTTACATGAAAATTTCTACCTACCCTTATCAGTTCCAGCTTTTCAACAATTTCAAGCTATTACCCAACAGATCAATGCCATTCAGTTTAATGATAATAATGATACATGGACATATATTTGGGGTAACAACATTTATTCCTCTCACAAAGCTTACAAGCACATGAAAGGTCACAGAGATTTACATCCAGCCTTCAAATGGCTATGTGTGGTAGACCGCCCCAATTAATCCGGTTTAAAAGCATGGGACCACTATCACAGCAGTACTCCACGCCCTTAAACCGAGCTAATCGTGCAATCCGTCGGATACCTTCCTGATTAAACCACCATTTCTCTCGACCGACAAGAAATAGCAGCAGTCCCACTCGAAGATGGGCTCAGGCAGTACAACTCATCACAATTTTTACATCACAAGGTTTCCATGGATAATTATACCAATACAGTACATATGTTTTGGTTATTACAACCAGAGTTATAATACAGCGGAAGTCTAAGCGTCAGAACAAAAGACATTATGCGGAGCCCTCGCATAGCATCTAATCACCGCGGCCTGAGTCGGACTCAGACGACACCCGCTCCACAGTCCATCCAACAGGAAGCACACAAGGCCAAGTAAGGGCAGCAACGGGATCATAGCCATCACCCATATCTGAAAAATTAAGCCACAAGCAAGGCTGAGTATACTAATACTCAGCAAGACTTACCCGACAAGGTTAAATTCTAAACATGCAAGGCTTTCTGGCTGAGGGATTTGTTTTGCCAAAAAGCATCTACAAGTTGATCCCTATTTTCCATATTTTATCCAAGTTAAAGTGAGACTAATTAATACTAGATTTGCCAAGCTATCCAACAACAAGCAGTGTGGAAAAATAATTGATTAACATGATATCAATATTTCTCATCCAACCACATTTCTACTCATTTTTGGCCCAAGCACACTGATGTGTGAAAAGAGATCAAGCAGCTTCATGTAACCGCGATGGACGGACAACTCGAGTTGATTTTAACCATGCATGGGACAACCCAATCGTACGACCCGTGAGAGACACCCAGGACCTCACGAGGCAACCTTTCCCATCTCTCCCTGCCATCTGCCATCGGGGACCACTCCACCCGAGTGCACGCCCCAACGGACCCCAGGTGCCCCGGGCAAACCTGTGCCGCGGCCACTGCTACACTCGCCATCAACCCCTCGCCCAATGGAGTGGATATGTCCATCAGACGTCAGTTTGAATCAAGTATTAGGTTTACCAGTTTACCATATTTCCCGGCATACGATTAGTACCTTCAAAAGCTTGACCAACATCGCCACACCATCAACGCCTTAGCCAACCATTTTCTGTGCAAGCGGGACATTCAATCAATCATGAATATCGCACAAGCCCCGCTTGCCGAACTTGATGAACCAATATAAAGTAAAAACCTATATCTCGCGAGTGACAAGGCATTCACTCATCTTCTACCGGTCCTAATTAAGCATAGCCTTCTATACGACCTACCCATACTAATATTAGGACTTAGGTACCTAGGGATCATGCAACTAGGGTTTCAATCAAATCCTCAAAACTTAAATGCACAAAAATAAGGCATAAGCAAGGAGTGTTAGTTTAACAGTGGGTCATGCTCCGGGGCTTGCCTTCTGGATCACCAGCGGCCTTGGGCCATTCCGGACTTTGGTCCGGGTCTTGCGCAGCGACAAGGTCCTGTTCATGTCCAAGGGTTCAACATGAAACAATTAGGCACTCTCTTGGATAGAGACAATGGGATCTCTCTCTCTCTCTCTAACCCTCATTTACTATTTGTAGTACGTTGCTTTATAATAGTTGACTTTGATCACACATCTACACTCACATGCACAAACAAGCAGATAATGAAATGATGCATGCCATGATTGACTTAATTAAGTTCATTTAGAGTTCTTAATTACTATAGTGACACTAGGGGTGTCACAGCCCTCCCCCCTTAAAAGAACCTCGCCCCGAGATTCTGGTGCAGAAATTTAGTGCGGAAAAGAGTTACCTGGAATAGAGCTCATAAAATCCGGATATTTAGACCTGAGGTATGACTCCTCTTCCCAAGTAGCTTCGTCCTCGGTGTGATTATTCCACTGAACTTTATAAAACTTGATGACCTTTCTCCTTGTGATTCTATCCTTTTGATCAAGAATCTTGATAGGACGAATTTCATAAGTGAGATCGGGTTCCAGGGGAATTTCTTCATAAGAGATTCATTCTTCTGGAACTCGAAGACATTTCTTGAGTTGGGGTACATGAAACACATTGTGTACGGCCGAGAGATTCGTGGGGAGCTGAACTTTGTATGCCACGGATCCACAAACTTCTAGAATTGGGAAAGATCCAATATAGCGAGGAGCTAATTTTCCCTTCACACCAAATCTTTGAACGCCTTTGGTCAGTGAAACCCGAATATAGACATGATCACCCACTTCAAAAGCTAAAGGCTTTCTTCTTTTGTCATAATAACTCTTTTGGCGAGATTGTGCTGCCTGAAGATTTTTCTGGATTACTCGCACCTTATCCTCAGCCTCTTGGACTAAATCTGGTCCAAAGAAATTCCGCTCACCAGATTCGGACCAATTCAAAGGGGTTCGACACCGTCGCCCATACAAGGCTTCAAATGGTGCCATTCTTATGCTTGCTTGATAGCTATTGTTGTAGGCAAATTCAGCCAACGACAAGCATTGGTCCCAAGTTTTGTCATAATGCATGACACAAGCTCTCAGCATATCCTCCACTACTTGATTCACCCTTTCAGTTTGCCCATCAGTTTGAGGATGATAAGTGGAGCTACAGATCAATTTGGTGCCTAAAGAAGCATGCAAATGTTCCCAAAAGCGAGCAACAAATTGGGTGCCTCGATCCAAAATGATTGTCCTGGGAATCCCATGAAGGCAGACAATCCGATCTGTAACACCCTAAAAATTCCCTTTCTAAATTAGTAATTAATTTGCTAGGTTTTGTTTGTGCATTCACAGAATTTAGAAAAATTAAAAAAACCTTTTTCGGAAATTAAAATCAACTAGGTTTAGAAACTTGTTTGTGCATTTCATGCCGGTGCATCGTTTTCTTGTATGAGTGTTTTGTGTGCTAGTCCTAGAGCCCGGAAAACCCAACCCTAAGCTCGGCCCGTTTTTGTTTCTGGTTTCTCTCTCTCCCGGTGTCCGAGAACCCAATGCCAGAACCCGAAGCTCGGAAACCCTATCCAAAACCTAACCCGAAGCCCTGTGGGCCCTACCCTATCCAACCCGAAGTCCAACCCAAACCCAGCCCGGCCCGTTTCTTCTTCCTTTCTTCTTCCTTTATCTTTTCTTTCCCAGGCCCAAACCGTAGCCAGCACAACTTCCTTTTCCTTTTTCCCCTTGGCCCACAAGCAGCCAGCCCACACGCAGGAAGCCCAGGTCCAACTCTTCTCCTTTTCCACGTACGCAGAACAGACCGTCGCCCCTTCCTGATCCCGTCGCCCCCTCCCTCTTTCACGCACGCAGGAGCACATCACGCAGGACGCCGTCGTCCCTCCCTCAACCTCGCGCCTAGTTTAATTGCCATTACGGCATTTACAACCCAGAAACCGCCCCTCCCTTCAATTCTCGATTCAGTGTCTCTCCTCCCCTATAAAATTCCAGGCAAGCTCCTCCATGACCCCCTTTCTCCTCCCTGCTCTCCAATTTCTCCATCCGAGGATTTCACTGCTGCCTTTCGTGTTCATCTGCATCAGAGGAGGATCACCAGGAATCGAAGCCGACATCCAGAACCACGCCGACGAACCTGCAGCTCCATCCCCCACGCACGCCTCCAAACCAGTCCGCCCCTCTCTGAAATTCTCCGTCTCTGCTGCCTGCCTTCCCTAGGTAAGCATCAAGACGAGTTCGCGTCGATCTCCTCGTTCCGTTTTGCCGCTCGGTGTCGAAATCCATCCACCGTAGCTTCGGGGCCCCTGTCTCCGGCGAGCAGAACCGCCGTCGGCGCTGTTCTGGGTGGCGTCACCCTTCTGCTCGCGGAAAAAGAGACGAGGACACCGTCGCCTCCTTGTGCTGCCGTGCAAAACCACCCACAGCCATCCAATATCCATCTGACGTCCCAGATTAGAAGCAACTTACCCCTTCAAGCAAAATTTCCTAATCAACCCGCCATCCTTTTTCAGTTCAGAAAAACTCTCTTGCTACCCCCTGTTATCTAGGTTTAATAACGTTTAGGTCCTCGGTTCTCGCAGGTTAGTCCTCGGTCTTGTTTTTAGCGTAGTTTAATCACCGTAAATCCGATTAGAGTGATTTTCGCGTTGTTGTGTTCGTAGAAATGCGTAGATTAGTTTTATATCCTTTTTGCTTCTGTTTTCATTGAATGGTGTACTGTTCTAATAGAAATACTTTTGTATGCATGTACTGGCTTGTGATGGATGTATGTGTGGTGATTGGAATGCGTGTATAGTTTGCGAACAGTACGAGGCCGGCTTTGATCAAGAGTTTGAAGACCCGGATCAGCAGCAATACTTTGAGGAAGGCAAGTGTAACATGATTCATCCTTGATACCTATTCACTTTATAATCATGTTATTCATTCATGCATGTGTCTAATTTGTTAAACCATAGGATTGACTAGTCTTGTTTATCCTATTTACCTTGTTACCTTGGGTTTATGCATAAGGGTAGATATGTTAGTTGTCGCTATGCTTGCCAACCGCTAATGTTCGTTATGAAATAATAATCATGACTAATGATATACTTGGAACCTTATTAAAATATGCTTTTTTAGCAACTTGGTTTAGGGAGCTTGAGCATGTGTTTGCATTGCTCTAGTGTCTCTCCTTAAGGTTCTGGTTCTTAAAGCGGCCACCCAGGAAAACCGTACAACCACAAGGATCACATGGCTCTGGTCTTGGCTAAGTACATTGTACGGCTCTAGCTTGTTTAGTGGTTACCGAAAGGCGCAAGTGGGGCTTCCAGGTTTAAGTGTGGACCTCGGTCAGTTCTCATTGGGGTTTGTGCGTGATGGATTTGTGTGATGTTTAGGCTGGAGCCTGGAGGGGTCCATGCGCCTGTCAGGAAACCGTAGCGGCCACTAGCTTGCTAGGGTGTCTTTTGAAAGGTCTCGTAGTGAAACCCTGTACTCATTTCACGTGGTGTGAAGGGAGTGCGTGCCCAAGGCAAGGGGGATCACGACCGGTGGTGAAAGTGTACAACCTCTGCAGAGTGTAAAACTGTTATAACAGCCGTGCTCACGGTCAAGAGCGGCCTGGATCCTTTTTGAGCGGTTCCTTGTTTTCTAAAGTAATGGTTAATGATGATGTTGGTTACTTATAATATCTCACGTGTTTTTCATTATGTGGGTTACAACCGGGTTGTCATCTAATTCTAGTAATTCAGGTTAATTTTAAAATCAATCAACTAAAAATGCTAACCGCAGTTTAAACCTTGTCTAGCCCTTTTGAGCCTCATTTAATCATGTCATGCTTGCTAAGTAAGATGGATTACTTACACTTGCTTTACTTCAACAAAATCCCGGATGGGTACTCAGAGGAGCCGCCAGTGGATGCTTTTGTATTCCCCGAGGAGTTCCCGGACTTCTAGGCAGTGCATTCCCCCAGTCAGAGTCCCTGTGGAGATGTTCTTGGAGTTAGATTACATCAGGCTTCCGCTACTTTGATAAACTCGTTAATAAATGTAATGCCTGTGATGTAAGACTTGTTATGATTTATGTTATCGAGCACTATTTTCCTTTCTTTGATATTCATTTCTGAGCTATATGTGTGTAAAGACTTCCTGGGTACACATATAGTAGCATTCGGATTTCCTTCATAAATCCGGGTGTGACACGATCGATGTAAATTTCAGCGTACCTCTTGGTAGTATAAGTGGTGTGGACCGGAATAAAATGAGCGGTCTTGGTGAGCCTATCAATAATCACCCAAATAGAATCATGTCTACGAGAAGTGTTGGGCAAATCCACAATAAAATCCATGGCTATGTCATCCCATTTCCAGGATGGAATAGGAAGTGGTTGCAAGGTTCCAGCCACCTTCAAATGGCTTCCTTTCACCCTTTGGCATGTATCACTTTCGGACACATATTTAGCAACCTCTCTTTTCATCCTTGTCCACCAAAAATTTTCCTTCAAAGCTTGTGTCGGTTTTTTATACCGGCTAGCCTACTATGGGGGTCCCTAAGTAGTCGAGTTGTTCGTGGGGGCCTCGCCGGAACCAGAAGCACGATGGTGAACACGAGACGATTTAGACAGGTTCAGGCCGCCTCGAGTAGAGAGCGTAATACCTTACGTCCTGTATGGTGGATCTTCTCATATTGATGTGTATGATTTTACAAGGGGTCCCTGCCTCACCTTATATACTCGGGAGACAGGGTCTACAAGGCAAGAAATACAAACTCCTAGTCGGATACAATACACAGAGTCCTAACATGAGTAGACCGGGTTGTTTCCCAGTACCCGACTAGTTTCCTTAAGCTGTACAGTCCTTCCTTGTATCAGTCAGGGTTGCCGGCCCAATTTCCTAACGGGACTGTGGCCCATGAGGACTCCCATGGATCCTGGACCGTCAAGCCCCCGAGCGTCTTCATGTCTTCACGCCTGCCGGGTTGTTTCTCAACGATTTCAGCATCAGCCGAGTTGTTTCCTCGTCGTCTTGCCTGTTGAAAACCTTCAGAAGTGAACATGATGTGCTCCTTTGCCGACTTCTTTTGCAGCCAGCCCTCGGGCCTTGGTTTATAAACCAAGATTGATGCAAAAACTTCCCCATTTACTATAATGGTGTCCAGCTTTTGAAAAAAAGATGGACCCATTATGGGTCTAGCCCCCGAGCCTAGAAATGTTTTCAAGGATTAAAAACAATTCCAGGGTCTTTATTGAAAAACTTTCCAAAAGAAATATACTATTTCCCCCCCAGCCCCCAAGCTTAAAGCAGATGACAATAAGCTTAAAGACTTCTGTTGAAATATGTATATTCTTTGATATGGAAATAAATCCTATTAAGCATCAGCCCCCGAGAATGAAAATTCATCGGAAAATGACCTAGCTCGTTAGGAAATGGCCGCACAAATATGCATCTGGTTTGTAACCGCGAATACATAAGTGTTGGCGTATTTTGGAAAACGGGTTACAGAGAATACGCTTAGGGTTACCGCTTCAATCTTATAAGATAGAGGGTGAACCGTTCGTATTCTCATCCCCGCCGCCATCGCTTTCACCACTGAAATCCTCAAACTCTTTTCGCCTCCGCCCGCAATCCGCAATCCACTCAAGCCACGTTCGAGAGTTAAATCAAGAATCTCGTCTGGCAAGATGGGTCGCAAACCTGCTTCCAGCAAGCCTACTGAGAGCAAATCCGCCACAAGCAAAAAGAAATCCAAGATCCCAATCGGCGATATGCCAGTGTTCAAAAATTCTCCTGCGCCGGCTCTCATCTGGAAGCCATCCAAGGCTACAGACGAGATGGTGCAGGGTCTTGTAGACCAAGGCTACCTGCTGGGCAAGTCAATCTCCTGTTGGCGCACTGATGCCGGTAAGCCCTGGCCCTTTGAAGAAATCCACGAAATCATGGTTTTTGCTGCTTTTTATGAACGCGGTTTCGCCCTCCCCGCTCATGATTTTCTCCGAGGGCTTCTTTCTTACTATAAATTGGAATTGGTCCATCTTAATCCCAATTCAATTCTTCAAATTTCCCTCTTCATTCATCTCTGCGAAACCTTCTTGGGGATCGACCCCCACTTCAATCTGTTCCGCTGCCTCTTCCGCGTGAAGGCCACCCCAGACAAAGTAGTCGGCGGGGCCAGATTCCAGTTGCGCCAGGGGATGAAGAATGTTTATTTTGATTTCAAGATGAATGACTCCATCAAAGACTGGAATGACAAGTGGTTCTATGTGGAAAATCAGCCCCCAAGGCTATCCAAGCACTCTGGTCATCTCCCTCGGCCGCAAGAATCATGGAATGAATCCCTCGATAGGGATAAGGTTGACGGAATCGCCAGGCTCATCAAGATGATCGCTGCGCTGAAAGATCAAGGCCTAACTGCCATCGGGATTGCCAGCTCATTCTTGCGCCGGCGCGTACAACCCTGCCAGAAGCGGGTGCACGCTGGCTATGATTATACTGGTCCCGAAGACCCAACCAGGATCTCCACCAGCAATTTGTCGTCAGATGAAGTCGCCGTCCGCGTCCAGGCACTCTTCATGGATGCCCAGGATCTGCCACGCCGGGTACCCGAGTACTCGGCAACTCGTCCGTCATCATTGGTAAGCTTTAAAAACAACCCTGAATATGATTTACACCGTCTTGCATCTTGATAACTAATCAATTGCTGCACTATCCAATGCCAGGAATTGCGCATCAGACTAGCTTCCTCACCCCCAGACATTGCAGAGAACCAATCCGGGTTGCCCGGATCTCCCCCGCCCCAACAAAATGCTGATAGCTCGGGGAAAGGGAAGAAGAAAGCGCCGCCAGATATGGACCAGGTGATGCTGGAAGAAGTAGTCGACGATTCTGATGATGACACACCCCGACCTCCTCTCGGGAAAATACTCGGTCAAGGAGGATCAGGCTTGAAAAGGCCTTGTGATGACGATGCCCCAAGTCCAACCATCCCCAAGAAAAAACGGGCTATGCGGAAGAGAGTGTCTCCTTCAGTGCAGAAATCATCAGATACCATTCTTGATGAAACAGAAGCACTTGAAGCAGAGCCTGAAGCCAATATGGAGAGCCCAGTAGGAATCCCAATACAGTCTCCTCTGCCCAAGGTATCCTTATTATCTTTTATGCCAAAAAATCTTGGTTTGATCCTCTTGCCGAGTTGTTTTCTGAATTGATTGCATAATCGCAGAACCCTCAACAAGAAGAACCCGCTCAGTCGGAAGAGCCTCAAGGACCTCAAAACAACCCGGCTGGCGGCTTTGACTTTGTTGTTGAAGAACCGGAATTCAACATGGAATTTGCCAGGTATATGATCCAACTTTATGAAGCAAAATTCTTGAAACGTGAATATTGCTAATCTTCAATTGTTTATGTAGTCGTCCGCCTACTCCTGCTCCTGCTGATGTACCCAAGACCCCAATCATGGAGACAAGAGGAGGAGAAGGGCCGAGCCCCCAAGTATCTTCACCGCCTCATCCTCAAGCAGCTAGCAGCAACGTCGCGCCACCACCTCCTATAAGAGAACAAACCGCTCCGGGTTCTTCTGCTTCTGGGTCTTGGCCCAAAGCAACAGAAAGTATCCGGATGGCTGGCTTCCGCTCTGAAGGAGTGAACACCACCACTGACCTAATGAAAGAAGCCATTGTTGAAGAAATCATCTGGGAGCAAAAGAAACCCCGCGAGCCTTCACCAGAGCCATTCCAGATCTTCACGGGCACACCCGGCGTCAACCCTAATGAAGATGAAGACGCCTTCTTATTCAACTCTGAAGTTGACCACGAAGATCTGGAGAAGGTCACCGAGCTGTACAAACAACTCTCCAAGCTCACAGAGGTTAGTAGAAATAGTGTAGTATTGTAAATACTGATCTCCTTCGTACTGTAATCATCCATGCTTCCTTTAATCTGGATGTAGAGTATACTTGCACGATCTCAGCAGAAATCTGAGATGCTTCGGAGAGCAAGCACGTCCATTGCCCGCGCTGAAAAAGCCACAGCCGATCTGGCCAAGGGACAAGCAGCGTGGGACCAAGAACGCGCCCAATTGCGCCGAGAGCTGGATGAGGCGTACAAGAAGATCAACTTGTACCAGGACCAGCGCGATGACATGGTTGAGAAGAATAAGTCTTTGCGACAAAAACTCTCAGGTGTGTATGCCGAGTACTTTGTCTCTGCTTGCAATGATCATATAATGAATAAGATCTGATATGTTGTCTGCAGAGAATGAGAAGCGCGTTGAAGCTCTAAAAGGCGAGTTCATCGATATGAAGAACCGCTTTTATCGGGAGCAGGAGCGCGCCAACCAAGCAGAGCGGAGGGAGACGGAATGCATGGCAGATCTCGCAGAAGAG
>CM014270.1:13537207-13551625 GCA_004135705.1 Alloteropsis semialata | reverse complement strand
TTGGTCGTACTCTTGGCGTCTGCGGCGTTCTTGTTCTTCGCGCTCGCGCGCCCGTGATGAGATGATGGTGCGCGCGTCCCTGGGTGGCAATTGTTCTCGCAGATCCCTGTTATCACGATTCTCGGGGCGTCTGTCCCTGTTTCGGTTGCCATCACGACCGCCGACGTGGCTCTGCTGAACCTCGCGGTTGCTTGGTCCAGCGCCGTGGTCACGGCCTCCGCCGCCGAGTACTATGCCTCCTTCATGTCGGCGTTGTTCTCTGCTCGGGTGGTGGGACTGGTTGCCTCGGTTTGCAACTTCAGGGTGTGCGCTGCTTGCCTGGCGGCTTGGTGCTCGAGTGATGGTCTTCGCCGGGTTGATTGCGTCATGCTGGATGGCCGCTGTCTCGGGTGTTGAAGTGATGACGAGTCCGACTTGTTTCCCGTTAAGGGACTTGTCCAGCAGGAGATTGACTTGTTTCCCGTTAAGGGACTTGTCCAGCGTCCCGGCCAGTGAACAAATCGTCCTTCGGGTGTTGAAGTGATGACGAGTCCGACTTGTTTCCCGTTAAGGGGAAGTTCGTCGAATTCGACCAGAGATCGGAGTTGTTTTGAGGACGCCGCCTGGAAAGCAGAGGTGGGGCCCGCGAGTCCAAAGGGATATTGGCCCGGGGTGTCGGCCTCATGCTTAACAGTGGCTGGACTCCTTTTCTTCTGGATTTTTGAATTGGCGAATTTTGGCATAGCCGATGGTTCAGAAACCGACTCGGGTTGCCTGGTCCGCTTTGCAAGTTTCCCAGCCCGAGTTGAAATCAGGCCAGGAAGAGTGATTCCTTGAGTCCGAGTTGATTTCGAACTCGAGGTTCCCCGAGGACGAGTTGTATTCGGTCCCGGGGGCGCGATCTCGTCAAGCTTGTCGGCGAGTTGCTCCGGAGTCGGCGATTTGAGGACGCGGTCGAAGTTGCCCTCGCCGTCCGCCGTGCAGACCCAGGAGCCGAAAACGAAGGTGGCGCCCTTCTCGAACGCCATGTCGCAGTTGATGATGACTGGTGCCATCGAGCTTGCTGAACGATTCTCGACGAGAGCCCCTACCTGGCGCGCCAGCTGTCGGTTTTTTATACCGGCTAGCCTACTATGGGGGGTCCCTAAGTAGTCGAGTTGTTCGTGGGGGCCTCGCCGGAACCAGAAGCACGATGGTGAACACGAGACGATTTAGACAGGTTCAGGCCGCCTCGAGTAGAGAGCGTAATACCTTACGTCCTGTATGGTGGATCCTCTCGTATTGATGTGTATGATTTTACAAGGGGTCCCTGCCTCACCTTATATACTCGGGAGACAGGGTCTACAAGGCAAGAAATACAAACTCCTAGTCGGATACAATACACAGAGTCCTAACATGAGTAGGCCGGGTTGTTTCCCAGTACCCGACTAGTTTCCTTAAGCTGTACAGTCCTTTCTTGTATCAGTCAGGGTTGCCGGCCCAATTTCCTAACGGGACTGTGGCCCATGAGGACTCCCATGGATCCTGGACCGTCAGCTTGATACATTTTATTTGCTACCCGGATGAATAGAGAATTTTGATAGATGAGCCTCATCAAGAATTTGTTTTCTTAGCTCATGGTCCTTAGGTACCACAAGCCGTTGCTCAAACCAAAGAATTCCCTTCCAATCTTGCTGAAAGCATTTATATTTGGGCAAACCTTGAGCTAGCCCTTGCTTTATATGAGCAACTCCTTTATCTTTGGATTGTGCCATAATAATTCTTTCTCTCAAAGTGGATTCTACCACCATGTGGCTTAATGAGCCTTGAGGAATAATCTCCAAATTCAACTTGGACATCTCATGGCAAAGAGTGTCATTAAAAGATGTGGCGGCAAGACAATTGCATTGAGCCTTGCGGCTTAAGGCATCAACCACCACGTTGGCTTTTCCCGAATGGTAATGCACCTCAAGATCATAGTCCTTGATTAGCTCTAACCATCTTCTCTGGTGCATATTTAAATCGGCTTGGGTGAAGATATATTTGAGGCTCTTATGGTCGGTGTAGATATTGCAATGGGTGCCCATAAGATAATGCCTCCAAATTTTCAAAGCATGAACCACAGCAGCTAATTTCAAATCGTGAGTGGGATAATTTATTTCATGAGGCTTAAGAGCTCGAGAAGCATAAGCAATGACTCTATCTTCTTGCATAAGCACACAACCAAGACTGGTGCCAGATGCATCACAATAAACATTGAAAGGCTTGGATGTGTCCGGTTGAGCTAGAACCGGTGCTGAGGTTAGGAGCTTTCTCAAGGTGTGGAAGGCTTGCTCACATTTTTCACTCCACACAATTTTTTCTCTTTTCTTGAGAAGTTCAGTTATAGGCTTGGCAATCTTGGAGAAATTCGGGATAAAGCGGCGATAATATCCAGCTAAACCCAGAAAACTCCAAATTTGGTGCACTGATTTAGGAGGCTTCCAATCCAGTACTTCTTGTACTTTGCCTGGATCTACACCAATTCCTTCGGCTGAAATAGTGTGCCCCAAAAATTTTACACTTGACAGCCAGAATTCACACTTGCTGAATTTTGCATAAAGGTGATGATCTCGGAGGTGTCGGAGAATAATGCAGAGGTGCTAAGCATGTTCTGCCTCATTTTTGGAATATATCAAGATGTCATCAATGAACACGACCACAAATTTATCCAGCTCGGGCATGAAAATGGAATTCATGAGATACATGAAGTATGCCAGAGCATTTGTGAGACCGAAAGACATCACTAAGTACTCATAGAGCCCATAGCGAGTTGAGAAAGCCATCTTCGGTATATCACTGGGTCGAATTTTGATTTGATGATACCCGGAGCGAAGGTCAATCTTCGAGAATACTTTTGCTCCCGACAATTGATCAAAGAGAGCATCAATGCGGGGAAGTGGGTACTTATTTTTGATAGTCACCGCATTGAGAGGTCGGTAATCAACACATAACCTCAAAGTTTTATCCTTTTTCTTCACAAACAGAGCGGGGCAGCCCCATGGTGAAGAGCTAGGATGAATATAGCCCTTGTCTAGCAATTCTTGGAGTTGGACTTTTAGCTCAGCTAATTCTTTGGGTGCCGTTTTGTAAGGCCTTTTGGAGATGGGAGCTGTACCGAGTTGTAATTCAATCACAAATTCAATTTCCGGTCAGGTGGCATTCCAGGTAAATCATTAGGAAATACATCCAGATATTCACATACCACCGGAATCCTCTCCAAAGGGGTTTCTATTGCAGAGAATGCACAAGAATTTCTGATGTCTTGGCGAGGTAGGTATAAGGTGGAAGTACCATGGGTTGAAGAATTGATTTCCACACAACGGGAAGGAATATCTAAATTGACCCCGTGATTCTCCATCCAATTCATACCCAAAATAATGTCTATCCCTTGATTCTCCAAGAGAATGAAGTTAGTCTCGTACACTTTTTCACAATTTGATGAGATCTTATTCGACCTCCAGGTGTAGATATGACATATTGTTGAGTAGTATGTGTAAAAGCAAAATTGTGTTTGGTAGCAAGTTTATTACTCATGAAACTATGGGATGCTCCAGAATCAAATAAAACATGTGTAGGCATATTGCGGATAGAGAAAATACCCGACATCACTGGAGCACCAGCAGGAAGTTCATCCATAGTAGTGAAATTGAGCCTGCCCTGCCTGACAACTGCCACTTGCTTCTTGCCTTTATTAGTATTGGCTTGAGTTGGTGCATTGTTCCCACCTTGCTTGGGAAGCTTGCAATCCCTGGCAAAGTGGCCCGGCCTACCACAATTATAGCAGGGAGCATTACTGGGACGAGGCGGCTGCTGTCCCTGAGCTGGAGCACGATACCCTTGATTCTGCTGCTGTGGAGGCCTGATAATCCATGACCCTGGCTGAGGGGCCCTCTGATAGAACTGAGAAGGATTCATCTGCACCAGATGGAATTTGGGCGGTGGAGAGCTAGATTGGCCAACTGGGGCCTTCCTCTTCTTCTCAGCTCTATGTGCACTAATGCTGTCCTCCTAAGTGATAGCCATGTTTACCAAATCAGCATAGCTATCAGCCTTGACAAGAGAAAGCCTATCCCTTAGCTTTGAGCTAAGGCCATGGCGGAAGCGATCCTGTTTCTTAGCATCAGTGTCAATATGATAGCCCGCATACGGTGCCAATTGATTGAAAGCCTGGGCATACTGCAGTACATTGCGTGTGCCCTGGGTTAGTGCAAGGAACTCATTCAATTTGCGGTCCATCAAACCGGCAAGAATGTGGTGAGCACGAAAGGCATTCTTGAATTCCTCCCAAGTCACCACGTGATCAGCCGGGAGCATGCCATTATGATTGTCCCACCAGAGACGAGCTGAGCCTCGCAATTGTTGAGCAGCAAAGCGAGCCTTATTAGCAGCTGAGCAAGGTGTCACCAGCAAAGCAAACTTGGACTCAATATTACTGAGCCAAGCATTGGCATCGAGGGGATCCTCCGTCTTGGTGAACAGAGATGGCTGAGTACTCGTGAAGTCCGAGTATGTCGCCTCCTGAGGATGTTGGTTGTGACGTCCACCCTGTGGCTGCGGATTCACTTGCCCTTCGGTCAAGCGCCGAAGAAGCTCCGTCTGCATCGCCAATATCTCAGCGAGATTGGTGGGCAGAGGTGGCGGGAGAGGGAGACCACCATCCGGAGTTTTCGACATCTGCATTAAGTCATAACTCCCATTAGTCATGCAATTCCTAGAATTACAAAAACATCAGGATGATAAAAAAACACTAACAAACATAAGAATGATTCTTTGTAAAGTTAGTATAAATCATCATCCTGCATGTCGGTACCCGCATTCCTAACTTGCTAAAGGGCAATGAGGAAGCTACCAAATATTGGATTCATTGCTATGGTCAATTCTGGTGTGTTAACAGATTTTTGAAGTGAGATTCACAAATTCCTATCTGTAGTTCTGTTAACCCAAAATTCTCATCTTTTGCCAGAAGAGAGCTTATGTAATTGTCTAAATCTTTTGTATTTGGTGGTCGGACAATTTCTAATTGGAAGAATGTGAAATTCAAAATTTTCGTGGGGGTCATCGATGGAGCACCGCAATAGTCTGTCACTACAGAGCTGAATTGCATTTGTCACCACTGACTGTTGTGGTCCCTCCTCCATGGCTACGACAGCAATAATCGGTCAAACCAGCAGCTTTACTCATCCTTTGCCTCAGGCACCGATTGTTGCGGTGCACCTTATCTTACCGGACCGCAACTTCCTGTGTGTCAGTTTGAATCTCCCGCCTAAGTCTTTTGGTCACCAATTGTTGCGGTGCTTGTTGAGTCTGGGTATTTCGGCCATAACTTCTTTTTCCTTGCTCCAAAGGAGCTGAGTTTTTGACAGAAGCTAGATCATGAAATTTTGCACATGTTTGGTACTCATGCATCATTCGAAAAACATCGTTCACTAGAAGTAAAACTGAGGACATGTCCATTGCACAAATCTGAAAACAGCGTATACACATAGATAGTTCTTCCCTACTCCGTGGCATGTCTTACAAAATCCCCGAAACAATTTACATCATCCTTGCAGTAGAACAAAAGTCTACCCTAAGTTCAAGGATTTCATTCATAGACACAAAAGAGAGTCATCTCCTAAAAACATCGTTTAGTCGGAGTCAACCAGATAGATCATCTCTGGATCTTCCTCATCATCCGATCCATCATTCCCACAATTAGGAGGTGGTGCCGGGTTCACTGAGCCTTCTCCATCTGACATGGCAGGATCATTCAGCTAAATCGGCTACCCTGAAACGGTGTCCAGGCCTGACTCGCCCTGCACGGGCAGCTCTGGAGGCACAGGCGCTGGGGGAGGATGCTGCAACTCGGCGATCACTCCCTGAGCTTCATTCATGTCATCCTCCAAGTGAGCCACCAACTCATGCTGCTCAACTAGCTCCTTATTGAGATTATGGACTTGGTGATCCAAATCCCTCACTTGATCAGCTAGTGCTTGAGCTGCTACAGCCACCAAACGGTTCTGGTGGGTGAGCATTTCTATGAGATCAGCAGATGCCCTCCCATAGTCAATCAAAGCGATAGTGGTAGGGTCCTGAACTCTGGCCCTGCTGTCCCACTACAAAATGGCATTCCCGGACAGTGGTGGAAACAAGGCTGCAGGAGTGTGGTGGAGCTGCATCTGATGTTGCACCCCAAATTGCGACAAGGCCTGTTGTGCCGCCATCTCACAACCGGGCAAGAAGGAATGGGCCCGTGTAGTCACCACCAAGTTTTCTTGCCTCACTCCAGGCAGGCTTGGAATGGTAACGGTGACCTCAAACGGCATCACGTTCCACTCGAGGTGGTGCACTCCAACGTGGCGAGGTGGCTCGGTGTACCCGCAACGCTGCGCAGTTTCCCATAGAAGCACGGGAATTCCCCCCAAGTGGAGGCAAGTGGAGTGATAGTGCTTCTGGTCGTCAATGTGCATGGTACGGTTGCTCGGACCAGCCATCTGAAAGAAAACAACAACCAGGACTAGTTTAAGTACAAGTGTACCAAACCTATCAAATCCTTAAGTATAGACAGATTTCGATGCAAAGTTAATATCGACATAACTCTCAATTGGTAGTGTCAATAATTTCAAAATTTTGACATGGGCTAAATAAGGGAATTTGAGACAACCTTTCAAATTCGAGCTTTTGCAGTTGAGGTGATATTGTTGGTTGAAATTTCATGCCAACATGGAGGTCTAAAGGACAATCTAGAGTATCCTCAAGTGAATGCACAATTTACTTTCATCCCTTAACCCACAACTTATGTTTTTGTGCATTAACATGATGCATGAATGATCGGCCTATTCATCCTCACAAAAGAAACAATTGCCAAGTAATCTTGGACTTACGGGGTTAGTCATCGGTGACACATATATACGTCTCTCCTTATAATAATTAGTCGAATCTCTATCGAGCACACATCCTATGGTCTCGTGGTTAGCGTACCTGCAGAAAATATGCATCACTGAACCGCTTGTGCCAGCACTCACAAACAGTTTCCATGTACCTCACGCCACATGGGTGACGCATATGCGGTTACCCACATATGATGACCACACCCTGTTGCTCACTATAGAAGCAACAGTTCAACCAGTAAATTAAAGCATTACAGTCATTATAACACCGTGGAGATGTTATATTGACTGCACCCCAAGTAAGCCACTGCTTGGGGAACAGCGTCCAGTATTCACACCTTCTGGCAATGGGCGACCAATACTCACCTGGGGTTGTTGGTACAGAAAAGTAATGTGCTGAAAGTTAGTCATATACATATCATGCCACCTAAATGTACCCATAATTTTCCCTAGGGCTCACGTTCTAGTATTTTCAGACCCTAGCGCAACCAACGAACTCCCAAGTCCCGGTTAAGTTTTGCACATCAAGAAAACATTTTTAAGACTTGTCATACCACCCGCTGCCTATTTTTTTCGGCTCTGATACCAGTTGTGGCAGACCGCGTCAATTAATCCGGTTTAAAAGCATGGGACCACTATCACAGCAGTACTCCACGCCCTTAAACTGAGCTAATCGTGCAATCCGTCGGATACCTTCCCGATTAAACCACCATTTCTCTCGACCGAAAAGAAATTGCAGCAGTTCCACTCGAAGATGGGCTCAGGCAGTACAACTCATCACAATTTTTACATCATAAGGTTTCCATGGATAATTATACCAATACAGTACATATGTTTTAGTTATTACAACCAGAGTTATAATACAGCGGAAGTCTAAGCGTTGGAACAAAAGACATTATGCGGAGCCCTCGCATAGCATCTAATCCCCGCGGTTTGAGTCGGACTCAGACGGCACCCGCTCCACGGTCCATCCAACAGGAAGCACACAAGGCCAAGTAAGGGCAGCAACGGGATCATAGCCATCACCCATATCTGAAAAATTAAGCCACAAGCAAGGCTGAGTATACTAATACTCAGCAAGACTTACCCGACAAGGTTAAATTCTAGATATGCAAGGCTTTCTGGCTGAGGGGTTTGTTTTGCAAAAAAGCATCTACAAGTTGATCCCTATTTTCCATATTTTAGCCAAGTTAAAGTGAGACTAATTAATACTAGTTTTGCCAAGCTATCCAACAACAAGCAGTGTGGAAAAACAATTGATTAACATGATATCAATATTTCTTATCCAACCACATTTCTACCCATTTTTGGCCCAAGCACACTGATGTGTGAAAAGAGATCAAGCAGCTTCATGTAACCGCGAAGGACGGACAACTCGAGTTGATTTTAACCATGCATGGGACAACCCAATCGTACGACCCGTGAGAGACACCCAGGACCTCACGAGGCAACCTTTCCCATCTCTCCCTGCCATCTGCCATCGGGGACCACTCCACCCGAGTGCACGCCCCAACGGACCCCAGGTGCCCTGGGCAAACCTGTACCGCGGCCACTGCTACACTCGCCATCAACCCCTCGCCCAATGGAGTGGATATGTCCGTCAGACGTCAGTTTGAATCAAGTACTAGGTTTACCAGTTTACCATATTTCCCGGCATACGATTAGTATCTTCAAAAGCTTGACCAACATCGCCACACCATCAACGCCTTAGCCAACCATTTTCTGTGCAAGCGGGACATTCAATCAATCATGAATATCGTACAAGCCCTGCTTGCCGAACTTGATGAACCAGTACAAAGTAAAAACCTATATCTCACGAGTGACAAGGCATTCACTCGTCTTCTACCGGTCCTAATTAAGCATAGCCTTCTATACGACCTACCCATGCTAATATTAGGACTTAGGTACCTAGGGATCATGCAACTAGGGTTTCAATCAAATCCTCAAAACTTAAATGCACAAAAATAAGGCATAAGTAAGGAGTGTTAGTTTAACAGTGGGTCATGCTCCGGGGCTTGGCTTCTGGATCACCAGCGGCCTTGGGCCCTTCCGGACTTTGGTCCGGGTCTTGCGCCGCGACAAGGTTCAACTCAACGGCGGCGGGATCACCCTCGGGCTCACCCTCAAGCTCGTACACGCCGTCACGGATTGTGTGCTCTACATGACATGCAAATGTATGAGATGCATGAATGCATAAGCAATTAGTCGCTTGAACATCTACCACTCACATCACTGGACAATCTTTTAGGGAGTATAAACAATTAAGAAACTAAAAAGGAAAGTTGGGTGGGTTGTTTCTATTCGCCGAGCATTCCTAGTTTTAGGTTTAAATATAAGGAAGTCTCACTAAACCTTTTAATATGTTAATAACAACTTAAACCATTACACCCAGTAAATAAAACTCTTATAAATAACTACTATTAGTAAAAGGGGGTTCCTATGGCAGAGCTTGAAATTCATTTTGTTTCTGGGAGAAAACCGGTCTGACCGGATGGCCATACCGGTCTAACCGGTCTGGACCGGCCTTACACACTATTAGCTGGAATCAAAATCCAAATCACAACTACCAAACCACAAGCATTCAGGAGCTAATTCTTTTTGTGAGGGTTCCTAAACTTCAGGGTAGTCTTAACAAAAATTGCCTAATTCCCTTAAGTAGGTATACATCTATTACTCTCTCTACTACACTCTCTACTACATTAACTCAACCAATTTCCAATCCCCCCCAAAATCATGAATACAATTCAGCCATTAGATACTCAACTCACCCCATATGAACAACATAGCCATTAGAGATGGTTTGCATTTTTAGCTCGAGCCTAGGATTTATGAAGCAATAAGCAAGCTCTCTAGCACTCATTTGTGCATGAAGCAATGCATTCAAGCAACCATTTTGCACATAAGTCCTAAATTTCTATAGACAACCCCTACCCTTTTCAAACTCTTACCCTTGAGTCCTTCTCCTTCCTTGACTTGAGCAGAACCGAGCTCGGCTCGACTGCAGGGACCGGCGGTGGCGTTCCGGCTCAGGGAAGGGCAAAGGAAAAAGGGGAAGTGGCCGGGGAGGATCGACGGGTTACGAGGAATCCATTTTGGCACTTGGATTGGGTGGAAGAGCTGCGAGAATGGCTGTCCACGTGAGGGGTGGAGGAGCTCGGCTCAATGGCAATGGCGGCCGGGAATCGACGAATTCCCGGCGTGGGAAGCCAGGACGAAGGCCAAAGATGGCTCGGGGAAGGAGAGGGCGGGTTGAGTGAGCGCTGGGCGTGAGGAATCGAACGATGGACGAGTGAGGGGGTGAATTCGGCCCCGGCGTTTTACTGCCCGGCCATGGAGGACGGGAGTGGTTGAACCGTCCCTCCAAGCTCGGACGTGGCGCGCCCCCGAGGCACTGACCGCGCAAATGGCACGGAGATACGCGGGCACGTATCCAGAGGCCGCGAGGATGACGTATGGAGACGCGGACGCCCATACCGGCGCCGGAGGTGCCCATACCGACGGCGGTGGTTGGGCACCGACTGTTGCGGTGGTGGGGTAAAACCCGCACCGCAACAGTCTGTCAGTCAGAAACACTGTGCCGACCAATTTCAAAACCGACATCTCACAGGCCACCGACTGTTGGGGTGGTGGCATATGATCTGCACCGCAACAGTCCGTCATGGGTAGCATCGCAACAGTCTTTCAATCTAGAGACGAATTTTACTGTTCCTCAGGAGCACAGACTGTTGCGGTCATGTCTTGGGCTAGGACCGCAACATCTGGTGGCTCGGCTAATGAGTGTAAATAAAATGGCCATGGAATGTTGCGGTGGTATACAAGTGAGGGACCACCGCAACAGTCTGTCAATCCAGAGAGTATTTTCAAATTTTGCCCTGAGGACCGACTGTTGTGGTTATGGAAGAGGGCCGACCACCGCAACATCCTGTGGTGGCTTGAAAACCATTAGAACGAACACAGGAAACCCATTGTTGTGGTGACCATCCCGAGCGGCACCGCAACTTACTATCATCTCGGTATTTACACTTTTCAAGTTAGTTTTGATTTGAGCTTTTGCTAAACTAAGTCTTGTTCATGTCCAAGGGTTCAACATGAAACAATTAGGTACTCTCTTGGATAGAGACAATGGGATCTCTCTCTCTCTCTCTAACCCTCATTTACTATTTGTAGTACGTTGCTTTATAATAGTTGACTTTGATCACACATCCACACTCACATGCACAAACAAGCTGATCATGAAACGATGCATGCCATGATTGACTTAATTAAGTTCATTTAGAGTTCTTAATTACTATAGTGACACCAGGGGTGTCACACTATGGAAAAGTTTTTGCCAATTGAAGCATAAAGTCTTCTTTTGGCTTGTTTTGAAAGACAGACTAAACACAAGGGAGATGCTAACAAGAAGATCCATGACTCTTCCTGACTATAGTTGTGTCCTCTGCCCATGTATGGAGGATGAATCCATTGAACACCTTTTCCTGCATTGCACCTTTTCAACACAATGTTGGCAGATTCTTAACCTCAATACATCCATGAACTAGGGACCTTTTCAAACTCTGGATAACTTGAGACAGCAATTGTCTGAGCCATTTTTTATGGATGTTATTATATTCATGGCCTGGAGTATTTGGACAGTGAGAAATAAAGTCATCTTTCATCATGAAGATTACAGTTTACAAGCAGTCAAAGCTACTTTTACAAAAGAGTTTAAATTACTACTGCACAGAGCTAAGAGGAAATTGATACCCAGAATGGAAGCATGGATAGAACAGATGTTGTAATTCCTTTTCTTTTGTTTTTTCCTTCTTTTGTAATTTGTTTGTACTATTATGCTTTTTAATATATAACCAGTAGGGGATAAAACCCCTCCTGTTTCCTCAAAAAAAATATTAACGAGTCGAAATCTTCCAATCCTCGTCATCTCTTCTTCTACCCCACTTCCGCTTCCTTGCTCCTCTCCATCACGTGCAACTGCGCTCGTTCACGGGTGCACATAGTGGGTGGAAGTTGGACGGAGCAGTGGGCGATTGGCGGGAGCGGCGAGGACATCGCCGGCCACAGGTGGTCGGGAGTTAGGAATAGGGTTAGGGTTTTGGTTTCCTGGGGTGGGAACTGCATGGCTGGTGGACATAGAGAAGGTTAAGGTCGGGTGGCGTGCAAGCCCGGCAGTTCACCAGCGGCAGAGGCGAGGCGACGCAAGAGCGCAGCCGGGCGGAGGTTGACCGGTGGCGGGGGCAAAGTCAACGAGATTAGGAAGTGGCGGCGGTGGATGATGGCGGACTGCACGGCAGCGAGCCGGCTGCTGGCTAGGGCGAAGAAGGTGGCGGGGAGGCAATGAGGCTCAGTGGGGAACAAGACCTGAATGGACTTTGATGGGCTGGAAGCTAAAGTCGTTAGCTCGTTTGGTGCAGCTTCGCTTGCACCAGCTCTCAGCACTGTAGCACTAATGTACCACAACTGTAGCGAGGTGGAGCTCGAGCCGGCAAAGCTACTTTAGATAGCTCCGGCAGTGCTGCACAGTGTTGCACAGTACCGCTGGAGTTGAAGTTGGAGCTGGCCGAATCCCTATCAAAGAGGGTCCTAGTTTCTACTCACTCGTCGTTATCGTGGCAACACACATATGACATACCCACCCTCTCGCCTTTCCATTCAATGCAACTCCTAGCACGCCGCTTTCACATGAATACAATGGAGAAAGGTAATTGTGCTCGATTCTGTAAAAAAGTTAAAAATTTAGCAGCACGTCCTCAACGCTAATTTAAAGTTTTCAAACAAAAAACTGGATTACGAAGAAAGTAAGCAAGGCGGATATTCTTCGAAACTATCATGGCTTATTCATTCAACCGCAGTTGCTGCGGCCAACCTCGCGAGCTCCCCCAGGAATGCGTCGGCGTGCTCCGGCTTCACGCACAGCGACGACACCTTCACCGCGTCCCCCCGGCACGGTGGGCACAACATGCAACCCGGGAACAATGTCCGGTCCTCGTGCCACATCACGCGCGCCGCCCTGCCGCCGCCGAAGTCCGCGGCGTCGAAACCCAGGCCCAGCCAGCTTACCACGGCGAGGCCGTTGTACCAATCCAGCTGCTGCCCGTCTGCTGTCGCCTTGCCGTCGGGTGCTGCTGCTTCGCCGGTGCTGGAGCTGGGCGACAGCAGGTCCGGCACCTTCTCCTTGGCGCGCCTGATGAGGCGGACAAGGTCGCCGACGCTGCTGCTCGCCACCGCGCCGCTCGTGGCCGGCACCAGCTGCCCGACGAAGCAGTTGCCGTAGTATCCCGCGGTGGCGCCAGTGAGCGCGCGCACGTTGCACGGGAAGGAGAGCGGCGCGGGGCCCTCCGGGTCGGCGGGCGACATGGCCGCGCGGGTGCGGCACCGCCAGATCACCGCCGCGACGGCCTCGAACACCGTGCAGCCGTGCTCGGCCTTGATGCGGCGGATCAAGCTCAGCGGGACGGCGACGTCATGGCGGGCCAGGTAGTAAGGTCCGTTGCCGTCGACCATCGACTTCTGCGCCGCGACCATCGACGTGGGGAGGCCCGTGAGCGACTCGTCCCAGTGCCGGACCGGGACGACGGTCGGCGCCGACACTCCCCGCGCGAGCTCGCCCACGGCCTGCAAGAACTGCCCAATCCCCGCGCCGTCGGCGAGGACGTGGTTCCACGTCACCCCGACGGCGAACCCGCCGCAGGAGAACTCCGTGACCTGCACCAGCAGCAAAGGGTCAACGTCGCTGCAGAACATGCCGGCGCAGCGGACGGTGAGGTCCATCTTGTGCATCGTGCCCGCGGCCTCATCAAGCGCGCAGCCGACCGAGGCCGCCACGAACGCCACGCCTTCATCGGTGCACGCGATGCCGCTGCCGCCCTTGCCGTCGAGGCGGCCGGCGACGGGTCGGTAGTGAGCCAGCGCCCGCGACAGGGCCGTCTTTATCGTCTCCGCGGGCTCGTGGATCGGACGCTCGAAGGCGAGCAGCAGCTTCATTGGGAACGGAAGCGTGCACATGTCGAACGTGGAGAGGGCGACCGTGTCGACATCGCCAACCAGCGGAGCCGC
Source organism: Alloteropsis semialata (assembly GCA_004135705.1). Lineage (NCBI taxonomy): Eukaryota > Viridiplantae > Streptophyta > Magnoliopsida > Poales > Poaceae > Alloteropsis > Alloteropsis semialata. The sequence continues at coordinate 13,537,703 of CM014270.1, read as the reverse complement.
CGCCGTCTCCGACTCCGATGGGACGACGAGCACCGGCGAGGACTTGGTCACCACCGCTCTGGTTTTTTTTATTTTGGTATTTTTTAAATAGAAAATAGCAGCCCTAGGGGTCAAAATGGAGGAGTTGCAAGTTTGGTGCCCAGTCGGCTTCTGAATGGCCGACTGGGGACCTGTCGGCTACTGAACAGCCGACTAGTCACCTATCGGCTCTGCAGTGGCCGATATCCGCTTATCGGCAATTGAGAAACCGACAGGACTCGCCACGTGCATGCCACGTAGGCTGTCGGCCCACGCATGCACTTATCGGCTGCTCAGCAGCCGACTAGGCTTATCGGCTAGTCCGCGGCCGATAGGTCCCTTTTACCCCGCCGTCATCCTCTTCCTCGGTTTACTGTGCTCGGATCTCGCGGTCCTTTTCGCAGCGGCAGTGAGAGCGGAGGCGGCCGGCGGCGGGGCCAAGTCGGGCGGGCGAGGAGGCGGCGGCCGCGGAGCGCCG
>CM014270.1:13462016-13537146 GCA_004135705.1 Alloteropsis semialata | reverse complement strand
CGAGCAGGCGGCGGCAGCGGCGGCCTCGGCGCGCCCCCAGGCGCCGGCTTGTCGGGCCCTCAGGGGCCGACTGCAACGCCCATCGGCGTTCCACCGGCCGACCGGCGGTGAGTTTTTCTTTTTTTTTAATTTTAAGATTTAGAAATTGATTTAGTTCAATTTTAAGATTTAGAAATTGATTTAGGATATAGAAAATTGTAGGAAATTATTTAGGATATAGAAATTGATTTAGATTTCATAAATTGATTTAGGATTTAGAAAACTGTAGGAATTGTTTTAGGATTTAGGAAATTGTAGGAATTGATTTAGGATTTAGAAATTGATTTAGATTTTATAAATTGATTTAGGAATTAGAAAACTGTAGGAATTGATTTAGGATTTACAAATTGATTTAGATTTTATAAATTGATTTATATTTAGAAATTGATTTAGGTATTAGTAATTGAAATAGGGTTTTTTCTGGTAAGTTGGTAAATGTATTATTTGGCGAGTAGCTAACGTTAAGTAGCGATTTGCATCAGGTATGAATTCGGAAGTAGTGAATATCAGAGTTCATCATGGGAATGGTTACGCCACGTTGTGTGATTCTGGGGTAGACTTGAGCAACTATGTATTTGTTGACACAACCTTGACAAACCCAATACAGATGCGACGGGAGGAAGTGGTAGGGTGGTTGCATAGTATGCTGCAGGTGAACCCGTCGTATTTTAGGCTGAAAGTGAGTGGGGTGGTTCCTAGGCAGCGTGAGCATGGTTGGAAGTGGGAACTATATGTGCTTAGGAACTCAAAATGTTGGAGGGCATTTGTGGACATGGCGTTGAATGGTCCGTTCAAATTCCCCCTGGTGGTTCTTGTTGAAGCGGAGATGGTAAATAACGAGCATGGTGAGAGCAGTAGGGCAGAGGCGGTTGATGAGAGTGATGTGGGTCAGGCGGTGGCGGAGAATGTTGTCATGCAGCCTGTTTTTGAGCAGACACATCTAACTGATGAGGACGACGAAATAGGGGTGCCAGTGGATGCTGATCAGGGCGAGGTGGATGAGGAAATTGTTGATGAAATGGAGTGTGATGATGATGAGTATCGGACCTTTGTAGATGGAAGAGATGGGAGAAATTTTGAGGATGAAACAAGTGTCCCTGATGAGTGGACCAACTTTGACTTGGATGGACTGACGGTTAATGATGGACACAATTCGAACTGGGAGTATAGTAAGCTTGAGATCATGAAAGGCCAAATGTTGGGGTTCCGCTGTACTTTCCGCTACGTACCGGGCGATGTGTGACGCGTGTACGCGTCGCACCAAGAGTGGTACGTTGGCCGGGTGTCCGTTGCTGGTCATGCTATGGTCTTTCGAGCGGTTCGACATTGGACGACCACAGCTTAGTTCTTACGCGGAGTATGGGGTTGACTTGTACCAGTGGGATGAGGACGGACACGTGGATCCCGTGGATGCTCCGACCATGGGATTTATTTGGACGAAGCGGCAGGTACGTAATCTTCTAAATATTTTTCATTACGTCTATAATTTACTTACGCAATATTTATTACTATGTGCATGTACTAATACATGGCCCTGTCCTTTTTTTTGCAGCCTCACTGGGCGGTAGATACAGCCCGCTTGACGTACCCGCAGTTTGTTGCCGGGTTCGACCAGCTCACGCCAGACCGGGTTCGTTGGCTCCCGTACACCCCTGCTGCTGTACACACACGGGCGTCTCGAGGTTTGTCCACGCTTTGCTACCGCGACCAAGCTTTTTGGTACACGAAGAGGTACCTAGTCTACGATATCTGTGTTGAGCCGTACTGGCCTCAGCGAGTGTGGCGTCAGTTTGGGATGAGGCAGGACTTCCCGGTACCTCGTTAGCAGTTACACACGGATCACATGTTAGTCGCTAATTAATTTTTTATGTTGTTTTACATCTTTTATGCAATGTTGATGTTTATATGTTTGTACTTTGGCAGGATGACGAGAAAGGGCCAAGGAGTAGCGTACGAGGGCATTTGGGCTACAAAGATGGAGACCTGGGCCGCGCAGTGGGATGATGCGGGGCATGACCTTCACGACCCTTTGCCCCCTTACGACCAGGAGACCTACGCGGCCTACCTGCGTTGGTTCCATGGGGCCACACGTTGGAGGGTGTTCCCGGTGCCGGACACCCCTGCGGCACGTCAGCCGACGATCGAGGACACCTTCGCCCCCGAGCCAGTCGCCGCGTTCCATGCCCTGGTAAGTTCAGGTACATGTCCCATTGCATTCTTCTTACTCGTCATTACTGTAAGTAACTTGAACTAATTTTTCAGACGGATATTTGCCACGATGTTGGCGAGGAGTTGTACGACTTCGCGGACCGTATTCAGGCGGATCCACCTCGTGTTGCTAGGAGTGACTTGGTGGGTGCTCTCCGTCGCCTAGCGAAGAAATGCATGGATGGCGTACGACGTGCTTCATGTAGGGCGACCAGAGACGCACCCATTCCTCCACTCCGGGTCACGCCTCCTTCGACCAGTAGGGCGGCAGACACGGCACCTGGGCCCTCTGGAGTACGGACCCCGTCTTCCTGGCCCGAGTCGGCACCCATGACACACGGTACATTCCACTATCCCTGCTACTACTACCATTTTCTTCTCTACGTAACGACTACAATTTTAACTTTAAAATATTTTGCAGGTGTTTTGCCACCAGTGCCTGACTATGTTGCAGCAGCCTCTGGGAGTACCGGCAGCTTTTACCAGGACGACTGGTGGTGGTCTGCAGGGCCGGACGAAGTAGGACCATCGCAGATGGCTGGTGCCCCTTTTCCGACACAGCCCACACAGGACGACCCTACGCCGGCCACACAGGAGGACCCTACGCCGGCTACACCTGCAGATCTTGGGCCTCGCGACAGGCATGGCCATCGTGATCCGTTCACGTTTCCTTCTGACCAGCTGCAGCGTGGCAAGCGTGGCCGTCGTTGAGTTTGTACCGTGTTTCGACTTTGTTTGTTACCACCGTATCTCTCGTACTACGTTTCAACTTTGTATGTTACCACCATTATCACTCGTACTAAGTTACCACCGTTATCACTCGTACTACTCAATAATACGACATTACAAAATATTGGCACAGTACTAATAGGATACATAGTTCAAACTTGCAATGGCATGTGAGGCACATGTACTTCATATAAACATGCGCCGTGGCTAATCCTAACATGCCTTAGGGAATAGAAAATGTCGCTTGCGTTAAGTGCTTAGTTCTACTGCTCGAACGAGAAGAGAGATCCACCTGAGTGCTGCGATGGAAAGTAGTACCTAGGCCTCGGCTCGGAAGGAGGGGGAGGAGGTGGTGGTTGGCTAGTGTTTATGTGGCATGAGCACCGACAGTTAGGGTCGTAACAAACATTCTGCGCAGAGCGTGCTGCATTGCCGTCTTCAGAGTCTTCATCTGTTTCTTCTGCAGGGAGTTTTGCTTCCTCGAGCTCACGACGTAAGTCGTCGATGACGAGGTGCAGGTATTCGATGTAGTGTTCGTACGGTTGAATGGGTGGAGGATCCACCCATTGCGTGAATCCACAGCCTTCGGTAGCATCCGAGCTCTGCGCGTTGAGGACAACGATTAGGATAAACAATCAGATTGCATGCTGAGGAAGAATGTAGGGTAAGGACTTTACATATCCCCTAGGGCATCGCCAGAAGCGTCGTCCGCCGTCTTCAGGCGAATCTTCAACCTGCACAACGCACCACTCACCATGCCTACATCTAGGCCAATGCACCGTCTTCCTTCGATCATAAGGTCGGAGCAAGTTATGTGCAAGTTATGTGCCCCGAAATGGCTCTTCGGTCGGATTGGAAAATGGTCAGCAAACTCTGGGGAAAGTTCAGTGTAGAAAGTTGGGCCTAGGTCGTCGTCGGCGGCCATTGTGGAAATTTTGTGTGGGTTCGATTATGCAATGTGCGGGATATAAATAGACATGAATGCAGGGCGTTGTGTGGGCCAGTCGATCCGCGAGATGTGTTTTTGCAGTGACTCAGAGAAGCAGATGTGGGGCAGTGAATCCGTGGGTTTGTGTTTCTTGCAGTGACTCAAAGGAAACACACCCTACAGGCTCTCAAGGTAGGCCGGTGCAGGCTCTGAAGGTAGGCCGGTGCAGTATATGACTGTAGCCCGGTTCGCTCTTTATATTCCACAAGTTGGAGACACAACTCATCCATCCCACGACACAGCATCACTATCAATCGTACCAATGTCATCGTGGAGAGATGACCCAAAAGGTGTGCCGAGATGGGAAGACCGGCCAAAATGCCACTGCGGGTTCCGCTGCTGGTTGCAAGTCTGTACTGATTCTTCAAATAAGTCGAAGAGGGGTGCTAGGTTCTTCAGATGTCCTGACATTGATGAAGATTTCAAGGTTCGTTTCAATGCTAATTCAAGTTTTTTTTGTTAGTGTATGTAAACGACCAAGCTGTCCATATGCAGGCTTGTAGTTTCATCCAGTGGATCGACAAGAAAGCTCTACCCAGTCAAGGAGTGCCATCATAAATTGAGACCAAAGAGCAGTACTCTGCTAGACTAGAACACGCACGTGAGACCGAACGTCTATCTCGCCTTGAGAAAGACCTTGTCAAGCGTGAGGGGGCACTTAAGCTCAGGGAGGAAGAATTCCAAGCTCGGGAGTCTCGTCTGCGTCATGAAGAAGCGCAACATTTGGCTTCGGCAAGAGAGTTGTGGCAACGAAATAACAGGATGAAGGAGGTGGAGCGTCAGGAGGTCCAAGCACGACGTGCAAATGAAGCTGCTCCCGAATCCAGCAGGAAGGGGAAATATCCCCGTTTTACTCAGTAGAGCGTTACTTCCACACCCGGCTGGGTGCTTTCCCCTAAGGCATGTTGGGTTTAGTAACCGCCTATCAACTTTCCCTAAGGCATGTTAAGATTAGCAACGGCGCATGTTTAGGTTAGCAAAGTGTGCCGCACATGCCATTGTATCGTAGTCGTATCTTTCGCAAAAAATGCATTTGACACCATAATCTCTTCATCCTGTTATCATGTTCATCTGTAAGAACCATATATTGTTGTTGTTGTCGAACCATATATTGTGTAAGAACCATATTATCGATGCAAATCAAAGCCAGTTCATCAATTATTTCAAAACATGTGTATGCAATGAAAATGACCGAAACATTTGTGTGGAATGGAAATAACCAAAACATGTGTCTGGAATAAAAATATACAAAATCATTTGTGTATGCAATTGAAATAAACATATTTTATAATGTAATAAGAGCTAGAATTGAAATATGGAAATAAATATATTATTGGAATGAAAGAAGAAAAAAAACATATTAGGGGACCTGTCAGCTAATCAGCAGCCAAAAAGTACCTATCGGCTGCTGGATGGCCGACAGGCCCATGGGCCGTTGATAGCCCGACTGGCCTGTCGGCAGCCAGTCGGCTGTTGGATGGCCGACAGGCCCCAGTCGGCTGCTGGCTGGCCGACAGGACCCGCTCCGCGCGATGGAGGGTTGCCAGCTCGGAGCCACGTCGCCTATCGGCGATTCAGTGGCCGATAGGTTACCAGTCGGCTATTCAGTAGCCGACTGGCTACCAAACTTGCAATTTCTCCATTTTGACCCCTACGGCTGCTATTCTCTTTTTAAATAATACCAAATTAAAAAAAATTCGGAGGGGAAAAAATACAAATAGAACTAAGGACAATCCATTTCTATTGGCAGTACTAGGAGGCCATGCTATTGGAGTACTAGGAAAGTAGAAGAATAAAAATGAATTCTTCTCTTAGCTCTACCCGTCACTGCTTTCTCTGCTTATATTACTCTTTGTTGCTACTTTATGGGTTTCGATCCATATATCTGACAAAAAGGTAGCGTGTGCATATATCGCTTATTTTTTTTGTTTATTTATGTTAACAATGAACACATGACCATACATCTTTGGGAAACACGAAAATAATCCAAATGCTGTGAGAAAGGTAGCTGCTCTTCATAGAATTTTAAAGAGTAAACAATGGCCCTCACCTCTAACGATTATTGGAAGCAAAAGGTAGAGTAAAAATAGTTGCTAGTACATATAATTGACTAAGTCTAGAAAAGGTCACCACCATAATGATACTCTATTCTTCTTATATATTAATAGATGTCGGACAAGTGTCGGATCTTTCATAAAAAAATGATACTAAGCTTGTTTCTTCATTTTAAACCTTCGAACATATCGGCACGAAGCCATGCTATTTTATTATTATGAGATTTCACCATATGGATTTCCTGCTATTTAATTATTTATATATTCGAAATAGCATTGTTTATGCACCCATCTTTGGTCATGCTCCAATCAACAAATCACCCACTAGGTGTAATGGGGATGTCTCCATTGATAGGGTTAGTATTTGTTTAGTAGATTTTGTGAGAACAGTAATGACATGGTGTTTATGAGAAAGAAAAGCGGAAAATTGCCATCATCGATGATGCAAAAGTCATGTTTTAGTTTGAAAAGGTAAAAAGCTCCGTAAGTTTATGCCAATAAGCATTTAAGTGTTTTTATTAAGGTGATGCTAGTCTTGTAAGGCCAATCTCAGTGTTGGTTTCATAGAGGTTTCATGCACATTAAATAGGGTGATACATCAGCATATATGGTGACATGGCAATATAATTATGAAGAGAGAGATGGAAGAAGTTTCATCAGGATGGAAGAAGTTTCATCAGGATAAAACTGTGTCTACATTGTTTCTAAGATTATGAAACTTGTTGAAACTATCATTGGGGGCAAGAGAGTTTCATTCATGCATTTGTGTACAATGGGATGCATCACAATTAAATGTTATGTCTAACCTATGAAACCACGATATGAAACTATCCATTGGGAGACCATGTTTCATCCATCAACTCAATGACTCATTAGATGACGTGTCTCTCTTGAAAACGACGACATGAAACTCTTTACCGGGAATGGCCTAACAATTGTTTGCAAGGAAAAATAAATACAAAATATACTTTCTAAGACATTAATGGAGAGAGGAGTATGACATTGACTCTATAATAAAGCTCTTATCAGGGCTAGAATGTATGCCTTATGTATAGAGAGAGATAAACCTTGTTAGCCAACACTGACAAGCCACAACTAGCAGTGCTAAAATGATAACGTCACATTGAAACATGCTGTTGTAGATTGTCCTTCTTGAAACGATGAGCCCACACGTTGAGTTCGTTGGCCACCAACGAAGGGTGTCTTGAACGCTGCCCTCGCCTGTCCTAAAGACACAATCGTTGTGACCGGTCCATATACGCCACAGTAAACAAGCAAGATGTTGTCCCAAACGTCTGAGGGTAAACCTGAGGGGATGCTGCAGGACCAAGGAGAAGTAGGCCCGGTGATCTCCGTCGAGATAGAGAGCACTGTCCAGCAAGCCCGCGATATAGCACAGTCATAGAAGAGGTGTTGCACTGTCACGATCACTCCACAGCCTCGCGGGCATTCAACTTCTTCTTCTGATAGAATGTTCTTGTGCAGGAGGTTTGACCATGTTGGAAGCCGGTCATTACAGAATAGCCAAGCAAAAAACTTCACTTTAGTAGGCACCCTGGATGCCCAAATATGAGTGCTGTTGTGGTCCACTGTTTCCGACGTCATGAGCGCCCTGTAAGCTGCATTAGAAAAAGTAGAGGTCTGCTTCTCCCAGGAGAGAACCCGCTTGTTAGTCTAGCATCCAAAGCCACGGTGGCTACGAGCTCACGCAAGGAAGCAAGCTCACCGGCAGCCACTGCGGAAAGCCATGTTCGGAGTTTAAGGTTCAAGGCGAGGGAGAGTGCATGGGCAACAGAATAGTGAGGACGAGTAACGTGGCTTAGGAGAGCAGGAAATTTCAAGTAAAGAGGCCCGTCGGCAACCAATCATCAAACCAGAAAGACGATGATCGCCCATCGTGGACACAGACGCGCATGAGGATGCGATAGCTTTGGAGTTCAGTAGCAAGCAAATGGCAGAGGAAGGAATGAGAAGGGAGCCCATCCCTGGTAGAGGAAGGAATCAGAAGAGAGCCCATCCCCAATATCGTAGCCGAGGTCCTGGAGGAGCCAATCGCGCCAAGGGAGAAAGACATCGCTATGAAGCTTGTGAACAAACTTGAGGAGTAAGCGGTGGTTCTGGGTAGCAAGATCTTTGACACCAACATTTGGGGCAAACTTTTAAAGTTCTTCCAATCTTTTGATGTTATCTACAAAGTTTATTCTGGCAATCCCGCAAAAATAAAGTTAATTCCGACGAAGTGTTTTCTCTTCGACTTTACAGGATGTCATGTGGTAGGTGCAATTTCTTAAAAAAAATATGTCAGGTGCAATTAGCCCCCAACAACTTTTTTTTTGAGAGGGTACAACGAGGACGCCACGACTCACGCACACCACACGTGTGCGCGTCCTCACATACACCAGGGAGCGATACCACACTCACGCCACACGCACACATACGCGTGCGTGTCCTCACATATACCAAGGAGGGATTGGAAAGCCTAAAACACGTGTGCGCGTCCTCACATACACCAGGGAGCGATACCACACTCACGCCACACGCACACATACACGTGCGTGTCCTCACATATACCAAGGAGGGATTGGAAAGCCTAAAACCTTCAGTACACGGGAAACGTACAGTACCAATAAACACGCACACATGTGTGTACCCTAGCCTACCCAAAACTAATCCTAGACGCTACTGAGGAAAAATCCCCGGCGAGCACCCGCGGGGCCGAAGCTCGAACGCGGGCGCGCACCTGGCGCCTTTGCCAACCGCATTAGCCCCCAGCAACTAACTCATGGCATCGAGTAAGCTCCTACCGTTGGGCCATGGTAGAGAAGTCCTAGGCGGCTAAGGCCTTCGTGGGCCTTCGTGGTAGGTCGGTCCGATCCGTGCCGGACCTTTCCACTCGCGCACGGGACGCCGCCGCCGCCGCCCAGCAGGCCACCACCAACACCCGCGAGCCAAAAAAGAAGAACAAATTCTTCTTCGCTAGCTCGCTCGCCATTCCGGCATTCTAATCTCCGCCCACGCAGAGAGGACGCCCAGAACTCCGGCAGAGCGGAGGAGCTAGAACTAGGAGTCCGGGGAGAAGCCATGGCCGGCAGGAGCTTCACGATCCGGTCCCCCAAGGAGGAGGAGTCCGACGCCGCTGTCAGAGGTAGCATCATCCCATTCAAACCCTCTGCCGCCCCGGTCCGGTTTTCCACCCCTGCGCCATCCGATTCCCCGATCCATCCAGAATCGGCTTCAATTCCTAGGTCAATCTAAACAGTTAGGTGGATTTGTTGTGCTTCCGCGAGGGAGCTGGCAGTGAGGGCCCTGCAAATCTAGATGCCCCAGGGTGGGCGGGTGGGTTGGTGTCGGGGCAGGCTGTGGGTGTGGGGATCATCGCGGAGCCGAAGGTTCGGTTTCGGTCCCAATTCTCCCTCTAGAGTCGAGACTATTCCGCCGTTCGCTGGAGACAACTGCCTTGCGTTTCTTCACTTTGCATGGATGGTCTTTTAGTTTACGGATTGGTGTTTAAATTTGGTTACTTTTATGCAACTATGTGTGTCAGTGTAGCGGCTATGCTACTACTACTATGTAAGAACTTAGGTCTGATCCTTCTTCTACGAAGAGAGTGAAGCCGGAATTCTTTTTCCATTATCTAAAAAAAAGTGGGTATCTGGAGTTGGCTTTGATGATTATTGTTGTTAAATACATTTGCACTCACATGGTGCGTCTCTTGATCTGCGGTTCGATCTGTACAGTGCTGTCTTCCATAGAGGCGGTCCTTTTTTTTCCTGATATATTAGCAGACACTGTTGAATGAGGTTGCTAGGCAGTGGCACGTTGTCTTCAGAATGAATAAAAGGCTCAGCATCTTTTTTTTTGGTTGAATTATGGACGAGTTCTGGTTGTTTTGCGTTTCTTGCTGTGATGTTAATTTCTCAAGTGTTCCTGTTACAGAGGCTGTGCTACTGGGAGCGAAGAACGCTGCAATAGCTGGTACTGTGGTAGCGGTTCCCACGGTGTGTAACTGTTTCACCATTATAACTTGTTTGTAGAATTGTAGTTTATGTGCACTGCCTCCCAAGAAATTTATGCCCATGCTTGACGGAGGATATATTATTAGTAGTATGTATCCTTGCTTTTTCAAGCAATCATTCCATGAACCTGTTGTGTATCTCTTCTTATAATTTAGTACAAAAATGGAAATTCTGATCACTTAAAAAGAACCAGTTACCATCTATATAGCGTCCCACATGTTTGACTATAAAATGACTTGGGTCATTTCTTTCTTGCATATTGTTCTGATCTACATGATAATTTTATCTGGTGCAGCTGGTTGGCTGCCGTGTCCTTCCTTGGGCTAAGGCTAATCTCAACTACACCGCACAAGCACTCATCATATCTGCAGGTACTATTCTACTGAAAACTAGTTAACTGAGCTAATGTATGTGATGGCTGTAGACAACTGTCTTATAGTTGCAGCATAATATTAATTTTGTTTTTATGGTAGCTTAAGTATTTTAGCAAGTCACTGTGTTGCAAGTCCTGTTTGATGGATAATACTCGCATTGTTTTACTCCCTCCATTCTCTTATGATAGTCCCATTTCACCATGGCACAATGACCAAGGAGAAGAAACCTTGCTTATCATCTAATTAATCAGGTCACAAACACTCCTCGTTTTCCCGCGAAAACTTCTCGGTGTCGATATTTTCATATGCATGCACCAATCATTTTTCTAGAGGAGTTACTCTGCACAGGAACCGAAATGACCATTTATGACAGATCTGATACTACAACTCAAATAGGACTATCAAAAGAGAAAATTTTGTTTTTGGAAATGGGATGATCAAAAGAGAATGGAGGGAGTACTGTGTAAGGTAAACATATAAAGGTACATGGGTAACCAAATCGAACATAGTGTCTATTTCTTGGGATGTGCTGAAATAACTTTTTAATTCGAATCTGTATCCTGTCAGTTCAGGCTTACAAGTTCTTATGCTGAAAAATTTGCAAGGCATTCCCAGAATTTGTTACCTATAAGGATCCAATCCTCTGTGATTCACAAGCCCTTTTTTTTATCCAACTTCTTAGGGATGTATCTTTCTAGTTATCTGTCCATAATTGAAATTCAATCTGTTTTGGCTTATAACTTTACATTTTGTTTGCATGGCATGCCAAACGTTGAGAAATGACGTGTGTAATCTAGGACTAGGAGTAAAGTTTGACATTTTTGAATAGAAAAGCATCCGGCATCCAGCTTACATTAATGGACGATTCTTCATTGCTAATATTACCACAGAAAAGTTGGACCACCTTTTTTGTGATGTTGTCAAGGGAGAACATAGAAACATGACTTGTGGTGATGAATTACTGACACGTTTAACACCATTTGCAAATCAATGCATGTGAAGTCAGGATTTTTTTCACTTCATTTGTCATGTGAGTAGCTTTAAATGTCTTGTCCGATAGTAACATAGAAGACACAGAAGTTGCTTTGCCAATCTTGAGTCATAGTTAAGATAAAAAGCTCCATGACATTGGCGATAAAGGAAATATGTTGGATTGTTGGTTCTGTCTCGGAGGTTATTGTCTTATTGTAGGGTTTATCTTAATTTATTCAACTTATGCTGAGCAATTGAAGTATTTGAACAAGTACAGATTCTCAGCTTGTCACATCTCTTATTTTTTGTTTACACTTTCCTAGTTTTTAGGTACATTTGAATTGCTGCAAGCTGAACTTTCTTTCTTCTTCTTTTCTTGTTTTATTCCTTTTAAGTCCTTGTCAATCTGGATGACCACAGCTGTCCCAGTGAGATTACTATCTTTTTTTCCATCGTGGACTTGGACAACAGAAAGTGTTGTTTTTTCTAAACAAGTTCACTGGTCTAATGGTACATGAAGTGACTACAATGACTATTGATTTAGCAGATTTTGGTAGTATAAATGCTATTAGCAACAAAGTAAAACTGGCCAAGAAACATGTAGTTGCGTTGTTTTTTGATGCATTACCTTATACAAGCTTTAACATTATTATTGGACAGAAGGCCATTCAGAACATTCTGAAACTTTTACCAATTTATTTGGCAGCATGTATCGCTGGCTTCTTCATCACTGCTGACAAAACCATTCTACGGAACGCAAGACAAAACACCATTGGGAAGCTTGACAAATCAACTTGATGTAGTAGCGGTTGATCTATTTCTGGGAAGCTGATAGGGGCATTCTTGCCCCCTATGCATCTGCACCATTTCCCTTTATGGGCTAGTAAGTTTTGGGGCTTTAGCTACTCAAGCCCGTTGTTCTGTAAAGACTTGCTTACATGATGGACTCAACTGTTGTATCCAGTTTTCTCCCAATTTTATTTGGAATAAAATATTCTTATATGGGTTACTGGGTTATGTATGCCTGTGTAATGCAGAGTAGTGGAATACGAGACCTGCATCTGTAGTCTCAGTGGTTGTAAGATTGTTCAGTAGAATGTTATATGTTGTTTGCGGCCCTTAAGTTCTACATTTCTGCTATTTTTCTATATTCATCATGCGCAGCTGGGACAAAGACCAAACTATCTGGAGGGCAGGTAAATCACTCAGTGACTGCTTCAGCATTCAGCAACTTCTGGGCTCCAAGTGATAAAGTGTGCCGCCCAGCTGCGGCCTGTACCTGCCAATATTTTAGAGTTCATCCATTGAACATTTTAATTCAAACAAATTTATAAAAAATAAGAAGATTTTTCAGAACTAGAACATTTCACTATATTGAAAATCATTACATTGAACATTACTCCTTAATTGCTCCAAATTTTCCATGGCTAAATGAATGATCTTTGTTTTTCAATGCTATTTATTAAATGTATTTTTACCACTTTTGTTAAATCGACATTTTCTACATATTTTAATGCATTCATGTATTTTTAGGGAAGGTCACTTTTTTTATCGATTGAACATTTTTCATTTTCCGAGTCCAATGAATGAATCCACGACAAAAAAAACACGGTTCACCAGGCGACATGAAAAGATAAAGACCATCTTGAAGCCGTGTGTAGAAAGTAGCAGGCCACGTGAAATAGGAAGAAAGTGGTTTATATAGATAATATAATATCCAGCCTTAGATAATAATATATTTTGATTGCTTCATCCGAAAATGGTGATTCCTACAAAATATTATTATGGGTACTAAACGAAAAAACACGTTCTTTACTTTCAGTTTGGGGCTTTGGGCCGGTCAACTAGTGAGCCAAACGGCCAGGAATGGAAGCAGCTCATATCTATCGGGCCTTCATGGGCTGTGCAGAGGACTGGGTTTGGTATGTTGGCCACTTAGAAAAAAGATGTTGTGGCGTGCTGCGGCCCATGCGAAACTGGCCGCTATGCAGAGAAGAAAAACATCGTGGCCGAACCGAGAAGGCAGGCTGCTTAGGCCCAAAAACCGTTGTCTCATGGCCCATCTGTATAAGGCCAAGCCCAGCGCAACACCGTGTACAGCTGCCCCGCAGAGATACATAGGATCGGATGCCAGATGGAAGGGAGAGGCAGTAGAATGGTGGCTTCGCAGCATGTCAGTAGAGCTTGCAGAGGCGTCCACAGCTTCGTTAGAGAAAGGTGTGCCTCCGGCCAAAAAGCTGATGAAGCAAGACACAACAGGATAGAGAGGGGTCCTGAGTTGAAAGCGACATCTACGAGAGAGATATAGGGCGTGATTGGTTGCGGCGTGCCTCTCGGGCCAGGATGGCCGGGCGGTACAGGATCAAAGGAACCAGGATGCCTCTGTGCAGGTGGTTGTGATTGGTTATTTTCATCGTTGATTCTGTATGAGCTGAGTTTTTGTTTGGATGCATGCATGTATGAAAATTCTAGGTCACTGACACATGGGTCCATGCGCCGTGCGTGCACCAAGCCATCCCGGCTCATGAGGGAAGCTCAACTTTTGGGGATGGTGCGAGCCAGGACAGAGGGGTTAAAATGAACGGATGGGTGCAAGCAAATCATACCAGCTGGCACACCAAACAAACCGAAAGTGCTTCATTCTATACCGGATGGGGGTCTAGACGGCCTCCTTCCACCAACCAATCACGCCCATAGTGGTGGGCCTCAAGGTAAAAGCATGGCTTGCACTTGCACTGTGAGGATGGTAGCCTCATTGGTTCTTGGTACAGGTGGAATACTTTTTTTTTACTGAGGCCACCGCAGCCGGTAGCTGCGTTGAGCCTGCCCTAACAGGCCACTGGTAGCCCAGTACCTGTACCTTGTTGCTGGAGGCCCAAACTGGGCCTAGCACAAGGACACATGTTAATTGGTTTTGATTGGCCTTCTAAAAAAAATGGTTTTGATTGGCTGGAAAAACTCGAGTGCTACAACATATTTTTAAACCATCGTATTTAAATCTAACTGTGGAGATTAAAAAAGGCTTAAAAGGCCAAAAAACTGACCGGCAAATATAAATGGCGCACTGATCCAAATCTGATTAGGAAATATGGTGTTGTTTAGATTGGCAAGTTTTCAGTAAGTTTTTACTATTCACCCGACACATTGAATGTTTACACACTAGTTAGAGATATTAAACGTAGATTAATGACAAAACCTATTCCATAAGCTCAGGTAAATTCGCGGGACGAATCTATTGAGCCTACAACGTCGTACTACAGTAAACAATCTCTAATGACAGATTAATTAGGCTTAATAGATTCGAAATTCAATTTTTAGGCGAGTTGTGTAATTAGTTTTTTATTAGTATCCGAATACCCCCTCCGACATTCTATTTTTACGATTCGGCATGTTTCCATTTTCCGAACTAAACAAGGCTATAATATTGAACTGATCGATTTGAGAAACGGCAAGCTTCAGATAATGTACTAGATGCAAATTTGATCATGTTTGCGTCAAACAAAAATGAGAACCGAACCGACAAGACATATCGTTTCAGGCCCTGTTTAATTCCCCAAAGTCACCAAAAGTTTTCACACTGACAACCGTGTCCCTTCTTATAGGATATGCTTCTCAGTGCAAATTTTTTTACCACTTTTCACCAATTCACCGGATTTAAACATCCCCTGATAGTGATGCTACGAGGCATGCTGCTTGGGCGGAGTATTAGTGCATCACAAGGACAACTCTAGCTTTCAATCATGTTACAGATGTAGTGCCCGGCAAGCCCATGCTAGGGATCTTTTGTCCAATGGCCTTGTTTAGTTCCTGCAAGTTTCTACAATTCAACCAAAAGTAACATATTGAAAAACGTGTCCTTCTCTCTACAACACGCTTTTCAATGTACTTTTTCTACGAGAAAATCAACCAATTTTCACAAACTCCCTGTATTGCTAGCTCTGAATCACTATTGCTACGAGGGAAATTAAGGCAGTGCCCGACGTCTGACAACGACGGACGACGGGCAGGGGAGCTAGTGTACGATGAGTCAGTGCATGTGGTGATGTGAGAGGAGAAGCAGCAATCCATGGGACTGGAGAATGGTTGGTCACCATGAAATTAAGACCATGGTCCATGTGAGATATATAATAACGATGCCCTTCAGTACTGATCCGTATATATGGGTATGGCTGTGCTTAATTTAGATTCTAGCTAGAAATGGAAATGTATGTGCGCTAGCTGGGTTCAATCATGCATCCGGCATGGCAAGACTTCATCTTTATTTTGCTTCAATAATCATGCATGCATTTGTTTCCCTTTCATGCTAAGATATATAAAATAGTCCTTCACCCCCGTTTTCTTTGTTTCCTTTGCTCTTTGGCAGTTTGAACCGACCAAATTGGAAATCCATATATTCAAAACTAAGTATTCAAATTAAATCCGCTTGCACCGTTATATTCCCTAGGATTAGATCTTCGAAATAGGACCACACTCGATCATGTTCTAATAAAAAGTTAGGATTTTTTTTTTTGATAGAACAACTAGCCAATAACTCAATCATATGTTTCCTTACAATTAACTACTACTAGCTCTAGCATGCTACTATAAGTGGTGTCTAGTCAATGAAAGGAAGACACACCAGTCACCAGACCATGGCCAGAAAGTGACGCTGATGGTTTACTTCTCATTGTGCCTTGCTTCATGCTTTCGATGCATCCGCAGTGCCACGAGGGTACGTATCAATATAATTAATGCCTATGTAGTGAACACCTTTTGGTTTTGTTACTCACTTCTCAACAAATCGTCCAAGAAACATGTGCAAAAAAGAACTAAGCACTAACAGAAGAAGAAATTAAACATACATGCATTTTGAGGAACAAACAAGAGGACTTTAGCCGAAGAACGGAATCGATCAAATAGCAATTAGCAAGCATGAATGGAGGGCACTTACGCTTGGGATCTCACATCTCATGTTGCAGAGCAAACATGTGTTAATTATTATTGCAAATTAACTCCCTAGCTTTAATTGCTTTAATTCATGGATTTCCAGAGTGTCTCACTTAATCTCAACCCGATGGTAGAGAAAATCCAGGAACGGCTGGTTCATTGCATTACTGATCGAGTTCCGTTGCACCGTACCGTAGCGTCAGATCAAGCAAATGTCTCTGCTCCTAGCACTGGTGAGCTCCGGCTGCATGCAATTCAAGCTGAGACAAATCTAGGAGGAGCACGTACAGGTGCATCATGGAGCCCATATGTGACAGATAATGGAAAAGTCAGCACGACGATCGTGTGTATGCTGACAAGGCATGTACCATATGCTGTTCCCTATATATAACTAGCTGCTCCTTCAACAATAATTCTGCAAGCCGAACAATGTAATTAACCAGCCCTAGGATATACATATGTTCGGCCAAATCCTTCAATTATTTCACATCATCGATCGATCATCCTATAGAGTGTAAGTGTAAGCTGTGTGAAAAAAGGCATCATCAGTCAAGTCTTGGCAACAAACGGGTTGTGCTAGTCCAGTCATGTAATTAATCACGTACACGTAGTCCAGACCAAAGCATACAACACCACATTGGAAAAGCAATAAAATTAATCCCTGTAATAAATTGTATATGGTAATACATGAGAAATGAGAAATTTATGTACCATGCATGCAGCCATGTGATGAAGTGATGATTGCCTGTGTTCAGATGGGGGACAAATTTTTTGCACCCTACTTTGACCACTAATTAGGGGTATTAAATAAAGTCAGATTACAAAACTACTTCCACAACCCCTGTCAAATTCGCGAGACGAATCTAATGAGGCCTTTGACCGCATGATTTGAGGATGATTACTGTAGCATCACTGTAGCCAATCATGGATTAATTAGGCTCGTTAGATTCGTCACGCAAAGTTACACTCATCTGTGAAAAGGTTTTGTAAATAGACTTCATTTAATACTTCATGCATGCAAGATTTCTTGGGACAAAAAATTGTCTAGGGCCATCCGAACACGGCCAAATCGTACTACCAATGACGAAAAGCAGCAGCTACCACATTTTCTTGTTGCATGTTGAATCCCATCTGAGAGATGCTAGGATATATTCATTTATATTACTCACTATCCCTACTTTTCAAAATATAAGGCGCATATGATCAACACCATTTTTAGTTCCCGACCAACAATTAGCCTAAACATGCTTATGTTCTGATATATGGAAGACAGTGCTGCACTTTCGGTATGCATAACTATGTGTTTAGTTCGTTTCAAAAAAAAAAAAACTGTGTGTTCAGTCTTCAAGTTCATTAGTAGCTTTGAAGAGGACGAGCAGTTATCTTATGCGAATAAGAAGATGTCTAACAAAAGAACACTGCGATCCAGTACAATAGCACTACAAGATTACCGATTGGTGATTGCATGATGCGGCGTAGAGCTCTTTCACTTTCTGTTATGGTCCTAGACAGCGTCACGCGCACCTGGCTCAGCTCCGTTCCGTTGCATCGCGCCGCAGCGTCACGCGCTCCTGGCTCGGATGCTTCCTCGAAGCTTCCACGCCTGCTAGACAAGACCCGCGCGTGCGCCATCGCTGCAACTCGGGTGCTCGGCGTGGCAGCCCCGGCCGGCCCCACGCTGAAACCACAGCCATCGCGCCCTCTCGCTGAGCTTTTCCTCAGGCCGGGTCCCAGCGCAGCGCAAGGCGACAACGACACCTCGGGGAGGAGCACTCGCCCGCCTCGCCGCCGTGCCTGTGCCTGCCCCAGCCAGCCGCGCCCGCGCCTCATAATAACCTGCCCACCCCGCGTGCCCTAGGCCGCAGCCCTCAGATCCCAGCAAGCCACCCACCCCGTCCGCGCCGCCATGAAAGGGAGAGGGAGGGAATCGGCCGGCGAGAGGGGGGAGAAGAAGTGTGGGAGGAAGAAGCTAGCGGGAGCCGGCCACCGCAAGGGAGAAGGAAGGCCACGCCGCGCCGAAGACCGGAGCGAAGCCGTACGTGCAGCGTCCGCGCCGCGCCACCGCGAGCAAACCGACGCCGAACGCCGACGACCTCGAGCCCTCGGCCTCGTCACGGCATCGCCCCCGCTCGCTGCCTTTCAAGCCCTCCGGTGAGCAGAGCACCCGCTTAGCCTCGCCGCCCTTCAAATCTTGAGCTGCCTGTGCCTGTGAGCTCTGATGGCCGGCCATCGCGCCGCCGCTCCTCGTGTACGGTGTACCTGCTCGTGTGTTGGCCGCGCGCCTTTCCTCCAATTCTTGCCTTGCCTGTGAACTGGCCGTCGCTTTTGCCCCGCGCATCCCGGCATGGGCAATTTCATGTTTCTGCATGTGCCTTCTTCAGCTTATGGAGCCAGCGGTGGAGGTGGCCGCCGCCGCGGCGCACGCGGTCCAGCCGAGGCATCCTGCTGCTGGCCTCCTCGCCCGTCGCCTCCGCCTCGGGCAGCTGGCCCTCGCCGTGGCGGCGACGGCTGTCATCGCCGCCTGTGAGGACGGCGTCCTCGCCAGGTTGCGAGCGAGCTCTCTCCAACTGTTTAATTAATTCCCTCAGTTATTACGTACTTAATATAATCCTTCCCCGTGAATAATCATGCATTCTCACGCCTTGTGCCGGCCGCGTGTGTGTGCACGTGTAGGTACATGATGCCCGCGGCGGTGCTGCAGTGCGCGTGGGCCGCTGCGGCGGCCATCGCCGACGTGCACGGGCGGACGGCGCCGGCGCCGCTCCTTCGCTGGGCCTCCCTCGTCCTCGACGGGGTAAGTGCTGTGGCACTGGCACCTTAATTTCGTTGGTCGCGTTGGCTTGGACTGCTGTGTTTCATTGGAGGCTGAAAATTTTTTCAGGGTATTAAATGTATTTTTGACCACTAATTAGAGGTATTAAATAATGTCAGTTTACAAAACTACCTCCACAACCTCTAGCAAATTTCCGAGACGAATCTAATGAGACCTTTGACCGCATGATTAGAGGATGATTACAAGATGGTTACTGTAGCATCACTGTAGCAAATCATGGATTAATTAGGCTCATTAGATTCGTCTCGGAAAGTTACGCTCATCCGTGAAGAGGTTTTGCAAATAGATTTTATTTAGTACTCAATGCAAGAAAGATTTCTTTTTACACATTTTTTCAGCCTCCAACTAAACACGCACGGCCTTGGTTTCTCACTTGCTCATCCTGTGCAGGTCACTGCGCTGGCGACACTGGCTGCGGCGTCGGGGGCCTTGGGCGTCGCGCACGCCATCGTCACCGACCTCTGCGCGCAGGAGCCCGTCCTCTGCCGGAGCATCGTCGGCGCGGCGCCCAAGGCGCTCCTGGCGTGGGCGGCGCTGCAAGCGCCGGCCTTCCGCAGCTGCACTGTCTGCATCATGTCCGCCTAGTGTTTAGTGTCAGGGTCATCTCGATCGATCATTCTCCCCATGCTGCTTAGAGGAATAATTAAGGTCTCTGTATATGTCTTAGGATCCTGATCTACGTATGTATTGTACGCCGACAATCTTAATTCGATCCGTTAAACTAGCTATCATATGTGATATATGTATATATGTGACGGCACGGTGCAGCTGGCGCAGTCAATAATTCAAGTGTAGGTGTGTAAGTTTCGTTGCAACTTGGAGTACTACTGGCTCTCGCATGGTAGTGTGTGTGGTGTCTCATCGATAAATGGAAGACACTCCATACCACAAAGCGACTCTGATGGCACTTCTCACGGGCCTTGCTTTATGCTTTCGATGCATGCACATATAGTGCTTGTGTAGTAGAGAAATAAAGCAGCTAGCAGCAAGAGGATCAAATAAGAAGAAGGCAAAAGCCAACAAGAAGCTCCATCACATGTTCAATACAAAGTTGTATTTCTCTTCACCTATATAGCAGCAGGACTCCTAATTAATGGATGAGCGAGAGTCGCCAACGAACAATAGGCCCCGCCTTACCTTTATCTCTTCCTTCCTTCTTTTCTTCTTTTCATCTTCCACATCTTCTTCCTCCCTCCACATGCTCTCACAGAAGCAAAAGCCCGCACAGCCCCGCTGGTGCCCTAGCCTACGAGCCATGTTGCCCTCTAACCACCACCGCCTGCCTACCCCATGCACCCAAGGTCCTTCGCTGCTCGGCGCAGGGTGCCAACATCGGTCTCACTACTACATCGCAACAAAGACGATGGTGCACAGGAGATGACAATGTGAAGGGATAGGATGTGACCAATTCGCGGGTGACATATGGTCTCCCTACTAGAAAAAACCACCTTTAGTTTTGGTTGGGAACCGACTTTAGTCCTAATTTTGCAACCAAGATACTTATCTGCGACTAATGCTTATAAGCATTTTTCCTGGCAGGTATACAACCAAGGATTGATGTAATTTTCCGAGTAGGAATACAAACCAATCGCCGCTCAATCACCCGCCCGCCTTGGGCCCCATCACCGCTCGCTCGCGCCCACCCGCCCATTCTAGCCCCGCCACTGCTCACCGGCCCAACGCCACTTGCTTGTCTGCCCCAGGCCGCATCGCTCACTCGCCCAAGCACCAGCTAGGCCATGTCGTCAGCCGCCCACCTATGTTCGCCCAACCTGCACGCCGTCCTTCAGGGCAGCCAATTTGGGGCGACGGCGGCTGCCCTTGCACGGATTTAGGCAGCGTTGGCACGTCAGGCGGGGAGGCCGATGTTGGCGTCGATGGCCAACCCACGCTGGCCTAGAGCTAAGATAGAGCCCACGGCCGGCCAGTCACCCCCGCACATGAAGCCAGCTAGCCGTGGTGGCAGCGGCCAGTCCACCGGGGAAGCTAATGTGGGGCGGTTGCAGCCCGTTTGTGCTAGCCTGGAGCCGCGCTTGCGCACCCACAGGTCCGAGACAGCGCCCGAGGCTGGCCGGTCACCCGCATAGCAGACTATCGGTCCTAGCCCCTGCGTCGACACTGCCATTAGATTTTGTGAGAGCGAGGGAGAGAGCATCACGTACAAAGAAGTGAGATAGGAAAAGGGATATAGAAGAGAGAGAGAGAGAGAGAGAGAGAGTACCATGTCCCAATACATAAAAATCTGCACATTACGTTGTGTGCTTTAGTCCGGGTTGGTGCTACTAACCGGGACTAACGGTTAGTAACACCAACCGTGACTAAAAATGACATTAGTCCTAATTGCTGTTACCAACCGAGACAAAAGGGCGTTCAATGCTCGTAAAATTTTGGTTCCAGGATAATTGCTAGCATTGCTCCAGGACCAGAATCTGTGTGAGACAAATGTAGGAGCTTGTTTAGAGCGCCTGCTAGAGTTGCTCTGATAAGATACACAGATAGCATCAGAGAACTGAAGATTTTCTTAACCTAGCAGTACGATACGCATGATTGAGTGGCAAGGGATTTTAGCTGGGAAATGATTACGACCCCTTTTATTCAACATGGAGGAGCCTAAAGATATAGTACTTGTGTAGGAGCCACCATTGGTGGACACAGCCAGTGTAGCTGGGGCTGAGCCCCTTTTTGGACAAGAGGCAGGGAGCAAGAAACAAGAAATCAAATAGAGTGAAAGTGTAAGCTGTGTAACACCACCACTCTCCCACACCTGAAAAAAAAGGGCATCATCAGTCAAGTCTTGGCAACAAACTGGTGCGTAATCCATGTAATCACGCATTATTCTGCATTCTAGTAGAAAGGTAATAAGAAAAATCACTAACAGGTCTATAGTCCAGACCAAAGCATGAACACTAGCTAGATTGAAAAACCATTAATAAAATATTAAAATCAGCCCCTATAATGAATTATTTATGGTGATCCATGAGAAATTTATCTACCATGCATGCAGCCATGTGATGAAGTGATCGCCTACCAGCGCAAGAAAAAAAGTGATTTCCTATAGCTTGTAGTACTACCAAAGACACGAAAAACAGCAGCTACTACATTTGCTTGTTGCATGTTGAATCCCATCTCGGAAACTTAACGCGACGTGAGGCCCAGCTTGTGGGCTTGCAGCAGGATGCACTGTAGTAGCTACTCGACCGCGTGAACATGTCGAGTTCTCGGTGGTCTTCATTTCGTTAGTTTGTCATGTTGAAATACTAATATGGAGGTGCGGAGCTAGGGGGGCAGTGGGGGCTGGAGCCCCCCTACTCCATGAATTCCATGGAGCCCCTCCAACAAGTTTTATCCGATGGATCAAGAGGAGGAAGAAGAAAATATGAGGAAGATGAATAGAAAGAGAGGAAAGTGGAAGGAGGAGGATAAACTGAGCCCCCTTTTCTCAATTTCTAAATTTGCCACTGCTAATATGCTCCATTGGAACAATCCTTTTACATGTATATGAATAATATTTATTTACATGACGAGATGGGTCAGACAAGCCACCTACTAGTGACTACACTGAGGAGGTGTTTAGATGGTTGAAAGTGAAAAGTTAGTTTATGCATTGGGCCGCGTGCACAGAGAGAAGTGGGACAGGGGGAGTGGAAGGGACGAAAGGCGCGTAGCGCGCATGCGATCCACGACCGTGATGTATGCAGTACGCGTGGGGAATCGATAGAGATCGAATGGCATTATGTTTTTTTTGGATGGGTCACTCCGGCTGGCCGCCGGTGGGCCTTGAATACTGTATAGATCCTGCATATCAATTTACAATTTTTCAAAAATAAATATTCAATCTAAAAATTTGCAGATCTATACACATGCCGCCGTTTGAAATGGCTATAGCCGAATGAGTCGGCGGTTTTTGCACTGTAGCAACCTTACCGCCAATTGAATCGGCGGAATTTCTCTTATCTAGACATCATATTTTCAAAAAATCATAACTAATTTATATAAACTCAGATGGAGATAAACTTTATATGAAAATTGTAGTCCTTGACGAGATCTTTGTTCAAACCATTTTCATTCGGAGCCATCTGGATGCTCAAATAATCGACAGAAGTTTCAGATCTAAAATTTAATTTTTGTTTTTTTTTGCCAAGAACATGGCCGAGCTGAAAATTCCACCAATTGAAGAGTTATATGTCTCTCGCCGCGCTTTTGTAGCTAGCGCGTGGGATAGTTATGAAGATCTCATATTGGTGGACTACAAGATGACGGAACAATTTGAACCCTTCATCTTTGCAAGTGTTGCATGGGGAAGAAGCTGTGCCACTTCAACCTCGTTCTTGTCAAATGTGATAACGCTACAGGAAACAACCACATCATGTAACATTGGCTTTCCATCATCGGCAGACGTGAACAATATCCATGGCCACGCCTGGAATTGGTGGGATGAGTACAAGACCTTCCTCCGCGTTAGCAACTCGCGTCATCAACGAGTTCTATAGTGACTATAAGGATCTCAGCCCTCCAAGAGAGCTTTATAATTACTTAATTAAAGTTTATTTGTGACGTGGATATGAACTTCAAAATTTTGTATATACATACAAGAATTCTGAATTTTGCGTTTAGTTTTACTTTTGTGTTTTATATTTAGATAAATAACCGGTTAGAACAACTGCCTCTTATAAAGTGCTGGGGGCATCGGTTCCCAGCCGTAACCATTTTCTCCTCTTTCTCTTCATGCAGCCACTACCGCCTCTCCACCTCACCTAAGCCACCTCACACCTATTTGTCTTTTTCCTCCTCTGTACCCTCTTGTCATTCTCCAATGGCAAAATAGCCAATTCCGTCCTTGAACTATCGCCCAAAGGTCAACTTCGTCCCTGAACTCTTGCGTGGAGCGATTTAGTCCCTCAGCTTCTATAGAGGGTTCAATTCCGTCCTCTGTCTGAGCTGGCTGTACACGTAGATGCGCCACATCATCCAAGGGTGTCCTAGGTTTTTGCTACACATGTTGAAAGTCTAAATTGCCCTCGTTTCCATCCGTATCAACTCAGCGACGCATCCCCTGTTACGTGGTCTTCCTTTTTCTTTTTACCTGCACAGCCGCCGTCCTCTTTTTTCCCTCCCGCGCAGCCATCTTCCTCTCTCCTTCCGCCTCCTGGTTGCTCGCCTGCAAATCGACAGAGCCGCGCGTGGTGGCCGGCACAGGAACAGATCAACGATTGGTGCCGGAACGGACCGCAGGCCAGGAGAGATAGAGGTTAGGCATTGATTTCCCCTCTTCCCCCCAATCTGAAATCTTCCAGGTTGTTTGGTGTTCAAATCAGTTTGGTTCTCTAATTTGTCTATCAATTTCATGGCGAAACACTTGTTTTGGCAGCTTGAACGATTGCTCGCAGAACACACAGAAGGCATGGTGGTCAGGACCGGTATTACATGCCACGGTCAGTATCCAAGGTTGGCATGCTGCTGGTCTGGTGTGGATGCAGGAAGGAGATTTTTTTTTCCAATGTGCAGATGTGCTGAATCCATGCGACTTCAAGCATTGGATTGACCCTGAATTTTCTGGGAGAGCAAAAAAAAGTTATTCAGGACCTGGTGGCTATGAATTGAAGTGTTTCAGAGCTGCTAGTTCATTTTCATGGGCAATGGGATGAAATGCTAGATTCCAAACAGCATGCAAGGCAAGAAATAAGAGAACTGAAAGCAATTGTTAGTGAACAAACGTAGTTGCATATGTATCCTGCTGTGCTCTTTAGGTGTAATCTCATGTGGCCTTTGGCTTGTGTTGTAGACATATAGCTGATGCAAATATATGAGGGTTGTAATGTTGATGAACGGCTAAATGCAATGAAATATCTTGGACCTTTTTCCTCAGTTTTCTTTATGGCTTTTGAGCAGAAAAAATAGACACACAGGCAATATATAAATGACAGAATGTCTCATGTTCAAAGTAGCAGATGCTGACATGTTCTCCAGATTCTTCTTGTCTTGCTGCTGATTCCAACCCGCGAGAATCAAACCCTAGGAGCAGGGCGCCCCTGCCATGGGGATCCTGGTGGCGGCTGCAGCTTCAGAATAGATAGAGGGTGAGGGGTGAAGCCAAATGAAAGGCACTAAGGGCATATTCGACATTTTCTGCAGTGGGCTTGCACCAAGGTGACGTGGAACATCTACGTGGCGGTCCAGCTCGAACGAGGGATGGAAATGAACTGAAAACTAAAGTTTGAGGACCAAATTGGACTTTCCAAGAGTTTGAGGACCAAGTTGACCTCCGAGCAAGAGTTCAAGGACGTGATTGGCTATTTTGCCTTCTCCAGTGTATCTCCCCCTCCTTGTCCACCGACAACCATGGCCGCCTTCGCAGAATGAGGCCACCACCACCACGGCCACGCTCAGCGCTCGCCATGGTAGCAGCCCATGTGGTGGTACCCACAGCAGGGAGGCTACCCTACGCTTCTTAGTTGGGGCAGCCTTACGCGCCGCTGCCACCTCGACCGACCCTATCCGCCTGTGCCTCGGTCGATGCAACGATGCAGGCAGTGGAGGCCCATGTCGCATTGGAGGCTCGGGCCAATGCCACCGCCCTAGCGAGGATCTTGGCCGTGGCTAAGGCCCAGCCTTGCACCGAGTTGGGGTGCGACCTCAATTGCCATCGCCGGCCACCATTACCTCCCGTTCGACAACGACCTTGGTCGCCAAGGTGGCGATGAAGGCAGGGGCGATAGGTTGTGCCATGGCGACGATGTAATAAGCTCCATAATGGACTTTGGCAATGTAAGCACCAGAGTTTTATGAATGAATTGCTCTTTTGCCCCATGTTTAGGCTTTGTCCTTTTGAAAATTTGCTAGTCTGGTTTACTACTTTGTTGATGAACTAATTTTTAGTCTAGTTTAAGTTAGTCGATGAACTACTTTCAGTCATGTTAGTTGATTTCCTGAACTTATGTGTAGTTAGGTCCAGAACCAGGGTAGTTGTGAACTTAAATCTATAATTGTGTGAAGGATGTCATGGTAGTAGCTATTGAGAAATTTCAGAATTTGGGTTCCAATTCGAGCGCCTTTCAGAATAAGGGACCCAATTCGCATGCCTTCTACAATTTCACACTAGAGCCACGAATTGTTTCAGTATAGGTGTTTTTCTCTATTTTGCTGATTTTTCATGTTTTTTCTTTTCTTTTGTTTTCCAGCCCATGTGAAATGACTCTTTTGCCCCTGCCTTATCTTCTCATCTGTTCGGTGGCCAGGAAGCCAGAGGTCGGAGCAAAATTCTTTCTCGCCCTCGTCTCTCGCTCGCTCGTCTCTCTCATCACCGGTGCTCCCCCGCTCCCCCACGGTGCATCTCTCTCGCCTCCCTCCGTTCCTTCCCAAGCCGCGCATGCCCCTCTCACCCGCATCCGCAGGTATGTCGCAGGAGTCATCATCTGCAGCCACGAGCCGAGCCGGTAGGTTAGGAGGCATGCTGTTGCGCCGCCGCATGCTGTTGGGCCACCGCTTGCTGATGCATCGCGGGTTGCCGGGGCTCCCCCACTGCCGCTAGCTGTTGTGCCACCGCCTGTAGAGGACCCTGCGACTGGTCTTCCTTTGATTCTTTGTCCTGAATGCATGGATGTGAGACTCATTGCATTGACCACCAGGAATTCCCGCACAAATCTTGGAAGGCGATTCTTCAAGTGCCCCAGGAATCATCAATATGTGAGTGGTTTTGTGTAATTGATTGGTTCCATGTCTAATTTGGTTGTTCATTGGAGACAATTGTTGAGTGCAGGTATCTGGTTCATGCCCTATCTACATGTTCCAGGAAGCGTATGAGGCTTATCTCCAGGAGCATGGATTTCTTAGGCCAAATTGTTTGGTGGATGCCGTACTTGAATTGAGACAAGAATTGGAGCAGCTGCAGATAGGATTAGATGAGGTGAAGCAGGAGATGTCATCTAGAAAAAAATACATGTTGTGTTGTTCTAGGATGCATCAATACAATCCTTGTGTTGTTGGGCATCTTTTTATTTGTACTGAGGTAGAATCTGATGTATTGTATGCTCTCAAGTATGAAATGAAATAAAGGGACACTTTTGTTATTTGTTATATCATCCATGAAAAATTCGGGCAGCATCTGGCCATAACAGATGCATGAGGGAAAACCATATTGTAGTGATAACATGATCATCCAGAACAAACAATTTGCAGGTCCATACATCATCCACATGAAGTTTTATGTCCAGATCATGAATTAGAAAGCATGCATACAGCCATACAGGTTCATAGTTTCCTGACAGGTTCAGGTAATGCATACATAGCAAAAGCATATATCAAATGACATTCATTTTTTTGGCTTTCTTGGAGTGAGCTTTTTTTGAACTCTCTTTTTTTTTGTGGAGACTTCCTTGGAGTTGCAGACTTCTTCAGAGTTGTTTGTTCCACTGCACCTTCTCCAGTTTGACTGCATGAGCAAATGAAATGTAAAGGACTTGAAGCATAAAAAGAATAACAAAAATGGCAAGATACAGAAACTGATTTTACCTCCTTGTCACAGGACCAGGACTAGAGGTCACTTGTCCAGTTTGGCTCCTTGTCACAGGGCCAGGATTAGAGGCCACTTCTGTAGATTGTCTTGCTGTCTTTTGCTTTTTTGGTGCTCTAGTATCATCTCCTTTTCCTGAACCTAATGGCCTTCCTACCTTTGCATGACTCTTCCTACAAATATAGACCAAGTCATACAAAATCACATGGTAGCAGTAAGTAAGGCAAAGTAAATCATTTTACCTCTTTTTCGGCCCATTGAGAGGACACTTTGAGGATGGTGACCTATGGCCATGTTGGAAGCATGTCTTACACTGAACCTTCCATGCACCTTTTCCCCTAGATTTATCTCCCTTGTTCTCTAAACATCCAAGTATTCTATTTTTTCCTCTGTCTCCCCACTTCTCTCTTTTGTAAAAGGGGCAACAATTTGTAGCCAAGTTCCACTTTGGACCACTAAGACTTGTCAGGTAAGGGTTTAATGATTCCAGCATATGCTAGCCTAAAATGATAAACTGAAAAGTAAGGGTGCATAAAATCTTCCATCTTAGATTCTCTTGTTGTAATTATGAGTGCCATAGCATATCCGCATGGCTTTCCTGATACTTGCCACTCTCTGCAAGAGCATGTCTTATTCTTAAGATTTACCACATGTCTTATCACTTTTTGGGTAGTAGTGATTTCAGTCACTTGAGCATCATCCTTACCACATTCTTCGACCTTCAAGTGTCCCAATTGCCTACTCATTACATTGAGTTGACACACTACAATTGGGAGCATAGTGTGGTTGTGGCCTTCAAACTTTTCACCTATTCTTCTCCTTCTTGCATATAGTTCCATAAACTTGGACCTTAAAGTGTCTGCAAGCTCAGCTACTGGAAGGTCTTTGATATCCTTCACCCATTTGTTCCAAACCTCTGCAGCATTGTTGGCAATATGGTCACACTTGATCTCTTCTGAAAATTTGCTCCGCGTCCAAATCAGACTATGATGTTTGTCCAGATATGGTTTCACCTTTTTACTTGCTGCATACATCTTATTCATACAATACTCATGATATTCTGGCTGATATGTCCTGGCAGCAGGATACATCCTTCCAAAAGTTGGACCTTGAAACATTTTCACAAAATTCTTCATCAAGTGGAAAAAACACTCTTTATGCTCTGCCCAAGGGAACACCTTCTTCACAGTATTCTCTATGCCCTTGCAAGCATCTGAACTAAGTGCTAGATATGGTGGATTGCCAATCGCCTTTTCTAGCTTCCGCAAAAACCAAGTCCAATTGTCAATGGTCTCACTGTCAAAAAACCCAAATGCAACTGGAAAGATCCAATTGTGTCCATCCAGTGCAGTAGTTGAAGGCATGTGACCATTCCATCTACCATTCAGAGATGTGGAATCTATGCTCAAGTATGGCCTACAGCCATTTAGAAACCCATCAATGCTTGGTTTGAAGCAGCAAAAAAATCTATTAAAATATGTACTATCCTCTTTCTCTATGACATCTATTTTCACCACACTCCCAGGCATTTTCAGCTCTATCTCTGCCTTGAAGCTGAACAATAAAGCAAAACTTTCTTCCCTGGTACCATTTTCAGCCGCAGTCTGCCTACCAGCCCACACTGTACTATATCCAATTGTGACATTGTATTTTTCTTCCAATGCTTTTTGCAATTTCTTTGCACCCATGTTAGCATCCTTCTTGAGAAAAGGGATGGCCTTCTCAGCTACCCAATGGTACGAAGCCATCTTGGTCCTCACTCTTGCAGTAGATGGACAAAAATGCTCTCCTTTGTTCAGAGTAACCTGCAAAATGGATGTATATTAGTACAGGTACACAACAAAAATTAGAAAACAAGCACTAAATGTAGGTCCAGATTTGACCAAAAAAATCACAAGTTATACCCTGACTTGCTTCTCATCAAGCATCAACCTAGCCACAATAGACCATGGACGGCCCTCAGCTTTGCAGTATCCTCTGAACCTATCTTTGCAAGATTTCTCTGTACCCAGCTGAAACTGCCCCTTTATAGCATGGTGCCTCACTGCTGCTCTGAATTCGTTCATACTAGAATTTATGTTTCCGACAATCATCGGAGGGTCTTCCATATCATATACGACCGACTCTTCACCAGGAATTCTATCATCAATAAGTAATTCTGCCCCTTCTACCTCCAATTCCAAAAGAGCGAAAACATCTATATCTGCAACTCTTGCTTGTTCTGCTCTCTCATCCTCTGCTCTAAGACTAACAAATTCATTCATAGCATCTTCATCCATCAATGTGATAGTTGCACCTATTTGATCTTCTGCAATTGGCAATATGTCAAGGCTGTTCCAGTCAATCACATGTGCAACATCCGCTGGATTGTTTGAGTCTCCTTGTGTAATAGCATTGTCTGACACAACATTGCTCATGCCTCCCTCTGTAACAACTGAGTTAGAAACCATTTGTCCCAGATTGTCCTCAACATCAACAAAAATGATCAACTTCTTCTCGGATGTCCTTTAAGAAGGCAACTGACAAAGCTGAATTGTCAACCAAAGGTCTTTCCCCACTAATTTTCATATCAAACTCAGATATCACACAGTGATGGCAGCCTCCCCATGTCACTCTTGCAGCCAAATCCTTTTCTAATGTATCCATGCTATAACAGCGATAGTCAACGATCCATTCATAGCATTTTCGTGGCACATCAACACAACTACCATCATCCATCTTTGCCACGAATTGAGAAATCTGAATAAACAATCTTAAGGCGCTGTCCGGATCGATCCTACCGAATATCACGAAAAAAAACAAGTCCATGTATCAGTTAGGTTCAATCCTAAATCGCCATTCTCGTTCGTAGATGCGTCTTCCCCCAAATTGAACCAAAGCCTACTGTACCCACGAGGACAACCCAATGAGGAGAATGATTAGGGAATGCGTCCTTACCTGGGAGGGACCTCAGACGGGATCATGACATCCATTCAGGCCGCCCACATCCGCTGGTGGAGCTCCTTCCCCACGAACCCTAACGACGCTGGGAAGAACAGGAGAGAGACGAGCGAGCGAGAGATGAGTGCGAGAAAGAATGCTTCTGCTCCGGCTTCCTGCCCACCGAACAGGTAAGAAGATAATGTAGGGGCAAAAGAGTCACTTCACGTGGGCTGGAAAACAAAAAGAAAGGAAAAACATGAGAACTCAGCAAAATAGAGTAAAACACCTAAACTGAAAGAATTCGTGGCTCCAGTGTCAAATTGTAGAAGGCATGCGAATTGGGTCCCTTATTCTGAAAAGCGCTCGAATTGGAACCCAAATTCTAAAATTTCTCGTAGCTATTGTATAGATGATGTCATAATAGTTCTCGACTTATCTAGATTTATCTATACTTATATCTATAATTGTGTTGATGATGTCACATGGTAGCTTCTATCTATGGACCTATTCTACTTGATCCTATCATAGTCCAATTGATGACGAGTGAGTAAATATACTAACAGTTGTTATGAATGTATAGCTCATACTCATACATATTCTGATTTGAATGTGCGTCGCTCCACCTTTTCTTTGCCCGACACTCTAGTAAAATATGTATAGCTCATACTCATACATATTCTGATACTAACTGTCCAGAAGGCTTAGCTTTGGCTTCACCTGGGAGGGGTGGGGGGCTCCCACTACGGGAAACGACAGGTTTGCTGAGTGCCTGGGGAACTCGGCAAAGCCCCAATGACACTCGGTAAAGGCTTTGTCATGGGCCGCACTCGACGAAGAGCACACGGCGAAAAAAGTGCCGGCAAAACCTTCTCTATTTTTTACCACAGCCTCCACGTATGATACCATGAGCTCTTGACAAATCTCATGATTTTCAGACTTCATTTGATTTTTCTAGAATTTAAAAACAATCGACACATGTAAATCGTCATGTTTCGTGAAAAAGATGTTCCAAATTTACTTTCATTACAAGGATAAGGCCTCACAATGGACTCACTAACATGAATATCATTTTTCCGCTCACTCTGTTCCATTATTTGAATCACTTGCAGTTCAAATTTGATTTAAACCAAAAAAATCCTTTAGATGAAATAAATTAATTGAATATAGCAAACGGATCGAGAAAAATACCAAAGTTTGACATGGAGTACCTCGTATTGTACGTGGAGAACAAAAAAAGTTTGGAAGGGATAGCGTGAAATAATGATTACACATTTGCCGAGTGCCAGGGAAAACACTTGGCAAACCATGGGTTTGCCGAGTGCCTCCCTCCTGGCACTCGACAAACACGGCTTTGCCGAGTGCCAAATGACCGACACTCGGCAAAGGCTCACGGCCATCCCTCGAATGTTGCACGTGGGCATCACGTGTGGGCTTTGCCGAGTGTCTGATGCCCGACGCTCGACAAAGCCATGGTTTGCCGAGTGCCTGTTGGCTGGCACTCGGCAAAGGCATGTTATGCCAAGTGTCTGGCCTTTGCCGAGTGCCCTACAGAATGTGCTCGGCAAAAGGTCGGGCACTCGACAAACATCGGTTTTCCGGTAGTGTCCTATGGGCAATAATACACTACTATAGTAGTACGTGCTCGATCTCACAGCTTAAAACAACAATTCTTCTTTCAAAATATGATATTTTATCTAATTAAGCAACTAAAGCTAGCTACTTAACTTGCACTAATAATACTAAGGCCCCGTTTGGATCCATCAGCTAAACATTAACTTCTAAAGTTTAACTGTCAGGGATCCAAACAGGGCTAGCTAAAACACAGCTAAACTTTAGATGAAGGTTAAAAGGTGCACTATTACTTTAGCTGGTTGAACCCAGCTAAACCATGTTTAAAAACAAGATTACCCCTTCTAAAATTAATGCAGCCATCATTCTTTATTTTTCTATTATTTTCATGAGGGATAGTATGGTCCATTGTTTTCAATAGTTGGAGGATCCAAACACCCCCAGCTAAAGTTTAGCTAGCTCATCTTTAGCTAGCTCTTTCAATTAGCTGGCTAAATTTTAGTTAGGGTGGATCCAAACAGACCCTAATACATGCTTGTTTGATTTGCAACATCAGATCCCATATCCATTCCTACTTGCTAAATTTCTATTTGATAGTATTTTTTAGACAAAACCCTCTCTTTTGGTTCCTCAAGACGTGTATGTTTAATTTCTTCATATGCTCCTGTTAGTTCTTAATCAGAATTTGTCAAACGTTAGTAACAAATTCACACAGTTGTTTCCGATTCTTTTTTGTTGCTCCTTGCTTCTTGTCCAGAAAAGGGAACCCCAGCCCCAGCTACACTCTTGCCGCGTCCACCAACAGTGGCTCCTGCACAAGTATCTTTTGGCTCCTTGCATTAAAAAGGGTACCAAAATCATATCCCAGCTATATAATACGTGGATATATGTCACTACTAGAAAACCCCTCATCCATCCCACTCATTGGTACCGGATTTTTTTGGACCCAGTACCAATGCTACTCATTGGTACCGGGTCTAATTTTGGTAGGCCCCGAGGACCACCCTTTGGTACCGGTTGGTAACACCAACCCATACTAAAGACCCCTTTTTGTACCGGGACCCTTTGGTACCGGTTGGTAACATCAACCATTACCAAAGACCCCCCCTTTGGTACCGGTTGGTGTTACCAACCCGTACCAAAGGCCCCTCCACGGGTTAATTCAAAAGGAAAGCATATGTGACTTGGTCAGTTGTGGTGTGTAGGTGAGATGGTAAGGAAGCAACGCGCGAAGCCACAGGTCATGGTTCGAACCCCGCGCGCCGTACGCGCGTATTTTCGCGTGAAAAATCATGTGACTTGTGACTTGGGATGTGCGCGCATGCGGGAGCCTCTCTAGGATTTAAAATATTTTTTTGACTCCAATATCTTTGGTACCGGGTCGTGTCTTGACCTGATACCAAAGGCCCCTCCTTTTAGTCACGGAAGCGCAGTACCGGTTTTATAACCGGTACCGAAGGGCCTTATGACCTGGTACCAATGAGGACTTCTCTGGTAGTGTATGTTCTCGGGAAAAAATGCGTGGATATACTATATGTCGCCTCTCTGAATCTACTGGTCAAACGTTTCCAGGATAGAGAAATACTTATTTATAGTGAAGAGGTGGCTTCAAATTTGATGACCTCACAAATAAGGTAAGGAGATATATTCATCTGTCCAAACAGTAGAAGAAATGAAAATTATACAGTGCAATACATTTATTTCAGTCCATACTTCTTACTTCTTTTCAGGTTTCACAAGTCCCTAGTCAGAACATCCAACTGATAGTCTCTCTCACCTGACAGTCCAGGACACTACAAAGCTTCCTAGAATTCATTATTCCCACAGGCTGACCAAATTTGTCGAGTACTATTTTGATTTTAGGCATGTTATGTGTACTTGCAAATATATCGTACCGTCATACCCCTTCGTGCTCTCTACCTTTGCGAACTGCCCTGAAAATCAAAGTCGGTTAGTTTTAAAAATGAAAAACATGAAATATACAAAAAAAAAGTTGTGCTGCAACAAACAAGCTGCGTACAAGACATCCTATATATAGGCCACAAGACCTTGACGATTGCAAAAGAAATATCCAATTGATTGGCGCTCTAGATCTTGACTAATATGCTCACTTGCATTATCAGCGCGGTTTCTTTGTACGCAAATTATGATCTTCAGTTGCTGCAATAACACTTGCGTGATGAGTACTCTACAAGATGGTTAAGTTAGCTATTATGAAATGTGCAAGTCCAACCATAATAGAAAACTTTACACAAAACCACCTTTATTATCTTTTTAGGATGATCATGCTGCACAGTTGTGTCCATCTTAGGGAGATTAAGGGATTCCAGCTGCCTTTTGTTTCTTGCCATGTTTGCAAGCTGCCGCCACTCGTACTTTCAGAGAGGGAGGCATCTGTGTATTGTTTCTTCTTTTGCTTGACATTTTTTTGGTCCTGAAGTAGGACAAAGAAATTAGCAATCTTTGCAAGGAACTAGTAATAAAATAGTAGCAGCCACATTGAGTGAGAAAGACTTACATTCTAGATTTCACTTAGACATTTGTTTGTATCAACACTATTTATGTCTTTCCTAATACAAAGGGACAATCCCTGCCCAACAGATCGAGAGCACAACCACACCCAACAAATCGGAAGCTTAACAACGTAATGTTACAGTAAGCCACCATATAGTTACCCAAACCTTCACCCAATGAGGTGTGCCAGCTAGGAGGCCAGCTGGATGGTATGAATGCTTGCAAGATATATGTACCAGCTCTCCTTCCCCAAAAGAGAAAAATTGGGTATGAAATAAAGCCACCCTATATATACGCCATGAATAACAAGAGAGTGCTGAAAATAAATGTTTTATCTTAGGCCGCGCTCGTTGCTGATTTCTGGGCGGCGTCAAAAGCCAGGCCCAAATAATCTGTTTCGAACATGGGCCGATTTCGGCGGTACCCTACGATGGATTCTGAAGAACGTCCACCACCGACGCGTAACGGCGTTAGGGTTCAATTCCCTCGCCGTCGTCGTCTTCCGCCCGTCTTCAGTCCATGTTCACCGCTGCAATCCGCCGCCGGCTCACGAGCGCACTGCAGAGAGGGCCGCGTTGTCGGGTTCCTGCCGCAGAAAGGCGAGCGCACCCGAGAGACCGGCGGTCGTCGAGGCGGTCTGTGGTTGTCTTCACGGCGTGCACCTCGGGAGGGCCCGGCGAAAGGGACGCCTCAAGCACGCGCGGTCGCTGCCGCATCGCGCCATCGAGCTCTGCGGCGACGACGCCTTGGGGGGAGCGAAAGCCGGCCGTCTGCAAAGTATCGCCGTCGCATCCTGGCTTTCGTCCTTTTCCCGCGTGCTGCTCTTGGCGTACTTCAACGGGCAGGGCGCCTCCCCCATTCGAGAGCGAGAGTCCATAAGAGAGCAGCCGGCGGTGCCATGGGCAAACGGAAGCGCAAGAGGAACCACCACGAGATTGACTCCCCCGCGGCGACACCGCGGGATCCATCAAGGTCATCCTCTCCCCGACGCAAGAAGGTAGCCGAGGCCCTGGAATCGAGTGAAGGCTCATGCGCCTCCCTCAAATCCGACGGT
Source organism: Alloteropsis semialata (assembly GCA_004135705.1). Lineage (NCBI taxonomy): Eukaryota > Viridiplantae > Streptophyta > Magnoliopsida > Poales > Poaceae > Alloteropsis > Alloteropsis semialata. Next base: position 13,501,439 of record CM014270.1, on the reverse strand, counting down.
TCCTCCGTCGCATCTGAAGAATCCGCCGTCCAACTGGTTGCTCAATGCCTCACCGAGGTTGTCGGCGACTCCCCTGAAGCGGCGCGGCAGTTGGTGCGGCGGCTCACTCCGGAGGCCGTTGTGCGTTCGCTCGATTGGGATCTCCTTCAGTCCGACAAGCTCGCCAAGGTACTTGCAACTGCCGTCTCTCTTGCCTTCCTTTTGATTGGTAATTATAGTCACAAAAATGTGTGTAGCTAGCTTAATTTGGTTAGGCTTTTGTCCTGCCTGTACTGCTGCAATCTAATTTATTAGGAAACTATTGTGTTGATTTTTATCCAATCTAATTTTATAACTTTACATCAATCTGAAAATATTTTCAGATTTCCATAAACAATATTAATGCAAATATGGTATAGAAATATTCCCACCAAAGTTCAAATTTATTCCAACCAAGCATTCGAATTTGGTAAAGCAACATATGTATTTCCGTCTTGTATGCCTTGTTGGTTTGAAGAATGAAATAAATAAATTGGAATGAGTATATTAGTAAAGAATCTCATTGGTATCTTAAATCACCTGGGATTTTGCATCTGAATGGATGGCATAAATATTGGCCCAACTCTACCCGTATTGTGATATACATCAATTCTTATTTCGGGGATATTCAAATCCGCGTTCGCCATATAATTAAGTAAATGTAATTTGAACCCAATCGGTCTGTCTTCACCCCTAATCTGGTTCTAATTTTAGCCGCAACACTGCATATATGGGCATCTCGTTTGAGTACAAAACCAAAAAGAAACTTGCAAGCAAGTTATACCATACTTACAGAGAATAATTTTTCCGATGCTCTATCATAGGGATGCAGTGTTTTTCCATCCTGACTAGAGCTCTGGCTGGGATCCATCTGAAGATATATGTATTTATGTCAGTAATATATTTATAGTTGAATATTTTTCTCTCAAGCTCCAGAAGAACAATGCCAGCAAGAGCAGTTATTGAAATTCACTACAAAAATTTCCAGATGAGAACTCACAGATGCTGACTTTGAAATGAGATAACCTCTGTCATAGAGGCTGAATGTGAAAGAAACTTCATGCTCTGCAATACAATGTAAATGCTTAATGTGATGCGTAAATACTAAAACAGGTAAATAAAAAGTTTTCTTCAACTGTCCAAGGTACCTGGCAAAATTTCCCTGGAGCACACTTGTGAAATTTTGATGCCATTGACATCTTTTGCTTTCTCAACAAAGCCATCCTGCATAAAGAGATTAAATGAGCATAGAAAACCAAGTTATTATGAAGAAAAGAACACTAAATGTTTCAATCAAACTAATAGAAGCAAAAAGACAGAAATGGCCCAAATAAACAGAGAGGATTCCATCCTATCTGATAGACCAGGCACTTAATTAAAGAATGCCACAGCGCTACATGGTAGTGATGCTGCTACAATGCCTTGTTCTTTTTTTTTCTTCAGCCCTTTGTGCATTTCTTTGAATCAAATATACTGAGGATGCACATGCCTTGCTTCCTGCAGTGCAGGAACAGCAGTCAGTTCATAGGAGTTGTTTTTGATTTGTCCATCATATAATTGTTCTTCTGTGTGTTCCCCCGAAATTTGTTGCTTGACGGTTCATGACAGATGGCTTCGAACAAGACTGGGCGCTGGACCGATGCCGAGCTCCGTACCTTCCTGGAAATCTGCAGGGAGGAAATTCACGGTGGCACCATTGTCACCAACTGCCCCAACGCTCAGGGCTACATCAACATTGGTAAAAAGATGCTGTTGCGGACCGGAAAAGTGTGCAAGAAGGGACAACTAAAGAACTTGTGGGACAGTTGTCGGCGCCGCTATGTTCTGTGGAAGTGGCTTGAAATAGAGGCGAGCGGGCTTGGGATAGATCAGCGCACAGGCTCCTATGCCGCCTCTGATGACTGGTGGGAGATAACTAATCGGGTTCGTATTTTTTTTACTCCATACATGATTTTCTTGAATGAATGCTTTGGTTCTTTAGCTGTATTTTGCAACTTGTGATGGTAGTGAAAGGATGAATGGTTTATTTTGCAATTTTGATTACTATTTTTCAGCTAGCAGGATGAATGGTTTACAAATCTGTAGCTTTATTTTGCAACTAGTATCCTGCAGCTATCAGTCAACATTTTACATTTGCCTACTACCACCATATTGATTTTTTTTATCTTCTTCAGGGTTATATTACCAGTTTGCTCTCCTAATTGGTCTAACATCAAGCAACACCAATTCAGTAATAGCTAAGCTACTACTAGTATACATCAAACAACAACTCTTATAAACATTGATAAGTAACAGCTACTAGCCTGCTATTACAAGGTGAACCTAGCAGGATTATTAGTTATCATAAAGTGGAAAAAATGAAAGACTAAAAAAAACCTAAGATTTTACTAGGACAGCTTGTTTCTGTTCGTCTGAAGAGGACAGACATTGACTTGACACTAGAACAGTCTTATACTTTGTAGCTGATGAGAAACTGAATAGTGTACCCTAATACTGCTCAGTAGTAGCAAGAATGTCTCATTGGGCATAAGAGAGACAGTAACATCTGTAAGAAATCTGCTGGCTTCTTAAAAATACCAGTCTCATAAGACCTTGCCCTATCCATTTTCTGTTTCATGCATAGGAAAAAGAAACATGAGCAGAAGTTCAAAATGAACAATCAATTATTTAGTCACAAGGATGATATATATGTAAGCATGGAATCATGGATATAGAAAGTTATAAGACAACCATCAATAGAGCACCAACCCTGTAAGGGACAACTGTACAAGGTTGCAAAAGAAAATTGCAAAGTACGGATTTGAAATTTATATAACACACTTATAAATGATCAGTCCTTCACAGCTGATGTATCTGGTAAACCTATTACTTATATTTTGAAGGAAGTTTCAGAATGAAATCAACCAAAATGATCGGTAGACATAAGAGTTGCATGGCTACTGGCATCAAAAGAGAGATCGTACATGTTTCTTTTCTCTAAACAATAAAATACTTTGATTTCAAGAACCACGGGTTTATGACAGGGGCGGAGCTGTATTGATGCATGTGTATGCCCGGGAATACCCAACAATTTTAGCAAAAGATCTACATATATATGTATGATATATACATGTTTACAGCCTGGGCCAAATTTATCCATTTGTTGCTTCCTGTTGTGTCCTCCAACTTGCTGCAAACAGACCAGCAAACAAATAGACCAGTAGCGTGCCCATTCCACCCACTCACACACTCTCAGTACATGGCCTCCCTGTATGTCTCTCCTGTTGATTTCTCCAACAGACAGCAGCGCGAGCATTCATCTCAGCTTTCTCTTTGTCATGTCCTTTTGAACTTCCCCCAATTCCGATTCCCCATATCCTTGGTTGCGCGACATGCAAGCCAGCGCTAAGAATGCAGTGAGAGCAGGAGCAGGCGAGATACAAACGGGCTTAGCTTCACGGACTGCTTGGTGTTGGGGCCAGGGCGGCGTGGCGAGCAGCTATCAGATGGACTGCCAGGCTGGTAGAAATTATAGTGATCTTTTATTTTTCTTTGTCATATGATAATATATGGATTATGGAACATCGTTAGTTTAACTTTTTGAATGTTTTTATTCATACTTCTGAATTGTCCTCGTTTTTAGGGTGATTAGTTTCTTTTAAGCGGGAATACCCAACTCAGAAATTCTGGCTCCGCCACTGGTTTATGAAAAGAAGCTTAACTAATACTACACAATCTAATTGTAACAGCAAACAAGAAACAGTGTAGCATTCTGCTGCTGCACGTTGAAATATTTTACCTCTTCATCTGCCTGNGCGGCATGGTGACTCTCTCAGCCTGTACTATTTCTCTTCTTTCTTGTGTCTGAACTCTGAACTCTCGCGGCACTCTGTGCCTGGGACAGGCAACACTCCGCCTAGCAGTTTGCTCAGCGTGGGGAGGCTCTTGTCCTGGCATGGTGCTCGCCGGAGTGTGGCCTTCGGCGTGGACCGTCGGCAGTACATGTTGGATGATTTTCTTCCGTGGCATCAAAAAGACGGCAGCCGTCTGAGGGTTGTACATGCCCTAATGATGTGGCTAGTCAGAGAAAAATTTCAAGCAACCATCTCAACAAATTTAGCAAGTAGCAATTGCAAACAAAATGCATACCACACATTTATCTACAAAATAATCATCAAACTGGTAACATATTGTCTCATCGTGGCTATATATTACTTTTTACATAAGAAATTAGAGTTCTGTACATGATGAAAGTCGAAAACATGTTTATATAATTTGGGGAGTTAAATATTTTTGTTCTGATGAAGCTTGTAAATACTTTCAGTGGGATTTCATGTACTTTTCTTAATCCTACTAAGGACCATGAATTTCGATTCATCATTTCCAAGACAAATTTTACATATGAATTTGGTGATACACCTGGAATATTTGATTTCTGCGGCGGAATGATTTGCTGTGGGATAGAGTCTCTTGGGATGGTATGGTTGGGGGCTAGGGCCAGCCTTAGCTCCGTGTCTGAAATGAAAGACAGCCAGGTTTTCAGGGTGACCTGGCAATGTGCAATGAGCTGTGGGTCCACGCTTACGTCGTGAGAGAAGAGGAAAAGACAACGATGACACAGGGCACGGACAGCACGCAGCGGCTTTTCTTCCCTTAACACTCTAGTGGTAACCTCTCTCTCTATCTCATCCCCGATGTTCTGAAGTTCGATCCAGCAGCGAGCAGCCCCAGTTGCAGACTTACAGTCACCATCTCCATCGGAGAGAGCGAGAGAGATGGGTCGGCCACGAAGCACAAGCAGCGACGGGGTGCATGCGGCGGCGGCGGCGGCGGCGGCGGGTGTGTTCCGATTCCTACCCGCCGAGGTGGAGGAGATGGAAGCGCGCCTACAGCCACTCCGCAACCGCAGCGCCGACCGCGCCGTCATGGCGGAGCTCGCGACGAAATTCAACGCCTCGGCTGATCGCATCGGCAAGGTCGTTATCACTCAGAAGCAGGTACGTGCAGTGGTACGGTTCCCCTCGCGCATCGAGGTGATCTGCAAGTGAAGATTCGGATCGAATTCCTCATCTCAAAGTCAGAAGCCAGGATCCCGATTCTTCACTCATCAGATCTGGTACTTTTGCAGGTTCACAACTGGTTCTGCAACCGGCGCTACTGTTCGCGTGAGGCCAAGGCCGCAAGGGCAGCAGCGCAGGCAGAGGAGGCCAAGGCCGCAAGGGCAGCAGCGCAGGCAGAGGGGAATTCCGCTGCCCGTGGGGCTGGGGCAAACCATCAGCAAGCTGCGGGTTCCTCGGCTATTGTGCAGGCCGGCTCTTCCTCAGGTGTGCACTTCTTCTCCATGTCCATGCTAATCCGATGTCTTTGTGCATCGCTGGTAGAAATGATTACGTTTATTTACTAGGGCTCCAACCATGGCTTTGGTTTGTATGCACATCATTTTTCAAGAGTTATTCGTATATGCCTTGGTTGCTGATTGTTTCTTCTTCATTTCTACACTAGGGTTTGGAGATGTGTGTCCTATACTCCTAGCTAGTCCTTGATAGTGGCCTTCTGTTTAATGAGAGGACATAAGGGGGGGAACCCACACCCTTTCTGTAATCTATGTTTTGGTCTGACAAAAAGATCATACCATTTCATGCAAAACTTATTGCTAGGTTGAATGTCATGTGCCCGCGGCCGTCTCATAGTGGTTATAGTGAAGGAAGTTTCAGTGTGTTCCCTGGCTGTGCTTCATTCTGGCACTCCAGCATATATTTGGGGGTTTGGGTGGGGGTGGACATTATCTCCGTGACCTAGTTTTTCATATAATTTCTGTCTTATTTTAAGTATATGAAGATATGCATCATGAACTCAGAACTATCTTGTATCATGATCATGTTTTTTAAATTCTTAATGTTGTTTCATGAAAACCAGGGAACAATCCTGTAGAGGGAACTCAGCTCAAATATGAAGCCAAGTCAAAAAAAGATGGTGCATGGTACGAAGATACATTTCATTTTATTTTTCAAGCTGAAAAAGTAGGAAAGTCGGTTGTGCATGTGCTGCATACTGTATTTCTACTTTATCTCATCGTATTTTTCTGGATATGATCATGTTATATGAGATTGTTTTTAACTGATCATCCTTGCTGTCATTTAAAGTAATATAGTATGGAAATAGCTGTATGAAAGGGTACATAATTAGCTCGCACAAAGTCTGTTGCCCAATGGTACAAAAACACATTACAAGGACTTATGTTCTTTTAAAACAATGGCAAGACATTGAACGGAAAATTTGTAAACTTGGTCACTACTTATTTCTGTCAGTGGCAATAAGGTACTATTGCGGGCATAATAACTTTTGTTTTTCTATGTACGTGTTAAGATGTGTTTTGACTTAGATTTTTCAATACGTGACAAACTTTTGAATTGCAGGTATGATGTTGTTTCCCCCTTTCCATTTAGGATATCTGAATCGGGTGAACTGGTAAGGACCTCAAATTTCCATTAAATTTCATTGATTCTGACAATGGGTACAAACAATTATGTTAGTTGTTCTTTGTGAAAGCAGCATGCTAACACTGAATATGGTTCCATGTATTACTGGGAGTGCAGTCAAATGCACTGAGTTACTATGTGATAGCTAGGATGTGCATTGCACTCTTTAGAACACTAGATTGATGGCACATGTTAAAGCCCATGAAACTTGGGACTAGGGAAAGGACAGATATGTTGAGACTTGTAATTGGTAGTGCATTGGTTGCAAGTTTAGCAGAATGGCTGGCTTTCTAAAGCATGTTTAGTCAGTCTGTGTATACTTTGCAATGGTTAGGTGATGTGCTAGGGGTATATTAATTCAAGTAACTTCTTGCCTTGTAGTCCTGGTCTTTCCATAACACAAACAACATGATGCGTTCTCGACATTGCAATGGAAATGAGGTCCGACCTCACATCGAAAAGAGTAAATTATCTTGTCTTGCAGTGAACCACCCCTACCATTGGCTCCTGCTTCCAGCCAGGGTGATGGATTCATTTTCACAGCCGGTATGCACATTTTCATCACTGACCTTTCTAGTCGGCTGGCAAAACCAGCTGTGAAAAGTCCTTCCACACCCGCCTGTGAAAAGCCCTTCCCACCTGCCCGTGATAAGGGTTCTGTATTAATGCATCTACCAAGTGTGTAACACATCAATGTGCTAGATAAGGGCCATATGCAATTTGTGCATTCGACCTTAGAACCTTGTTTTGCGGTTCAGGATTATTATTTATCTAAATTGATTTTTATTTGCATAAATAAACTTATGTTATCAACCTACATGTCATTTTATGTTGTTCTTCCTTCATGTGTCATTTACTAACTGTTTTTTTGATTGTACGGTTTTAGGAAGCATTGGTTGAATTCTCCGGATATGATGAAGAGGAATCTGAATGGGTTAACGTTCGAACTTGTTTACGACAACGTTCTATTCCATTAAGGTCCACGGAATGTGCGCTTGTGCGTCTTAATGATTCTGTTCTTTGTTATAAGGTATATATTATAATCTTAAATCCCCTTTTGCTGCTATCTTAATTAGCATACAACAACTTGCAGTTGGCTTCACAGATAGAAAATAATTTGAGATTAATAGCTTAGCTACGTAATTTCATTACTCTCTCCATCCAAAAGTATTTGCATCTACAGCCATAATGGTTAGGCTTTTCTATGTTTCTGATTGTAATAACTGCATATTTAAAATTGATTTTGGATGAGTTCATGGGATGGGGGTGTGATTGGACTGATCATAAGGAGAATAAATTAGATATACTGGGAAGGAATTAAATTAGAGATTAAAATGAGGTGGATTGAATTGAGGTAGTTTGTTTAACACAATACTTGTACTAGAGGATGCCATTTTTAATTATACTTATAATAGTGTTGGAGTTTAGTGAAAAACAGGATGTGAATTTGCTCGATATAGATATTTTTAATGTTAATAAAGATCTAAACAGCATTTTCCTGGAATGAAGTCAACAAATATATGTAAAACTATCGATAAACTAGGGATTAAATATGCATGTATGTTACTGATAGTGCAAGAAAAACTTCCCAGAAAACTACGGCCATCATTGCAGGTTTCTACTATTTCTTTTGCTTATTTTTGTCATGTTCGTGTAATATTTTTAAGTAATACTGACAGGAACATATTGATCCTCAGTTTCTATCATTTGCATTATATTGCTAGAGAAAATTCAAAAAAGTTATATTCGTAGAGTGGTCTCTCATGAATATGTACTTCTCTGTTCGGAAACGTTCAGGAAAGTCAAATGAGTGGTCTCTATTTTGATGCCCGTGTGGTTGCGAGGAAGGTGCATGAAAATCCAAGAGAAGTATGTGATTGCACATTCCTTGTTGAATATGAGCATGATAAATCTGAGGTACCTCTCGATCCACTTCTAATATTGTCCAGACTACTAACTCAATTCTATGATTGCAGTGATATATTTGCTTTTTACTTCATGCCCTGATACTTCCAATTGTCTAAAAATCCATTAATTGACAGTGATTCTTGTTGTGTATGTATATATTACATTTCAGAAACTGAATAAACTAGCATTTCCAGTTGCACTTTTCGTTGGATTTGATGCTCTAGAACCATTGATCCATTAACCAGGAACATGCCATAATGCATATATGTCTACAAAGCTTTACTGGTGTTTCATTTGGGAATATGAATTTAATCAATGAACTAGAAAAAATAATGTAATTAACATGTGTGTTTCATGACAATATGCAAGAAGCAGTATACTTAATTGAACATTAAGGATTATTCAATGTTAAAAGGTACTGCATGCACATTATTCTACTTTTTAACTAAACTGCTCAATTTTCCAGTTTTTACGTTTAGTACATCTAAATGTAGACAGCCACCTTAAACCTGTCCTTTTTTTTTGGAAGATGCTAAATTATTTTTTCAAATTTACAGGAAATTGTTAACCTGAGGAAGCTGTGTCGTCGACCAACGACCATAAACAACAACAACTAGCTACAGGCTTCAGTCTTTGTTTCCGCTATAGAAGGGGAAGAAATACCTGAGAGTAACTCAGGAAATAATGGTGGCATCAAACCACCAAAAACCATTTAAACATGCCGTTAAATTAAATCAGATTTGCAGTGTGCATGTGCCTGTCGGCCCCCTTGATTTACAGACCACCTGCCCAATAAATAGGGGTGCCTTTAAAAATATTTTGTGTCAGATATATTTAGCACAATGTATGAAGTGTTAATTAATTGTATGGTATCTTGGTTGCTTCTCAATATTACTCTGCAATTGGATTGAATGTGTGTGATTTTAAAGCGATTTTTCATATTAAATTTTGGTTTCTCAGCCAACAAAAGAGTGACTTTCCATTTTAGATCGGAGGAAAATTGCATGCTCCAGGCCATTCCGGGAGAAGAACGGGGAATGTTGATGACAAACTCGTAGGAAATATTAAATATACCTTCGATACAACAGCCTCTTATACTACTACCTGCCTCTGCGACACAACAGCCTCTCTGCCTGCCTGCTGCCGTGGCCCTTTTTTTTTTCGGGTGTCCATGGCCTTTCTTCCTCGTCAGACAATGCAAAATTTTGATCCTCTCCTCTGGAGCAGAATTGCTTCAGCTTCATAAATCCAACATGGAACTAGGCAATTTCGTCACCCAAAGGCCAGCAAGTGTATTTGATGTGCATATTCCTTCCATTTTTCCATTTTTTTCCATCGCTCAATTATTGCCTCCTAGGGCATTTGAGGCATATCTGCTGCAAAATATGGTTTCTGCTACTCGGTGAGGTTGCCCTGAGCCCCTGACACACCACGGAGCTCCCGTTTCCAATTTTTTTGGTACGTGGACACACAAAAAACGGTGAGATCGCATTGGTTGCAGCGTTAGACATTGTGGTGAAAACCCTAGGAGCAGGGCACTACTAAAAATGGTTTTCAAGAGCGGGTGGATAGAGGTTTTGTATGTGCGGGTTCGACGCCCGCTCCTGCTTTTCACAGCTACAAATGCTGAGTTAGCAGGCACAAGCATCGGCCCGCCTCTACAAATCTCTTTCCAAGGTTGGACCACGCTGTCGCCCACCCTTGAAAATTGGTTTCCATGATGTCCCTGGAAATGGATTTCTAGGAACAGGCCATGCCATCACCCACCCTACAAGACCATTTCCTTGGACGGTCCAAGCCATCTCCTGCCCCTGTAAATAAATAAAAAACAAACAAAAAGGCCATAACCTGTCCTTGAAAATGGATTTCTAGGAACAGGCCATGCCATCACCCACCCCTACAAGACCATTTCCTGGGACGGTCCAAGCCATCTCCTGCCCCTGTAAATAAATAAAAAACAAACAAAAAGGACCATTCTGCTAGCAGAACTCGCCCTTAGTGTGTGTGTTGTGCTGTGGCTCCGTTGTGTTCCAGCCATCGGGCAATGCTCAATGCCAAGGCCACCGCAACTCCCCCGAGCAGTGCACCATATCTTGCACCCAAGCTGCCATGACATTGTGTGTCGTTGTGTCATGCAGGCCCGCACCACTCCCACATGTTTGTAGACCACCACGAGATGGCCTCAATGAACCATGCACACACTAATTCCACAAGCCACCACTGCCCGCGCCACCTTCCCACCAGTGTTGCGCCCATGCCACCTTCTCATCTGTGCAGCCTCTCGTCAATGGTCATTCACTCTTCCATGGTCATTGGTGGCCGTGGTCTCATTGGTGAGGTAGCGGGGACAGAGAAGTGACAAGGGTGGAAGAGAGAAGCTAGATTTGTGGCTGGGAGAGAGCTAAGGGGAAGAGATAAAGGAGGAAGAGAGAGGATAAGTGGGACAAGGGAGCAAGAGAGAGGAAAGGTTCGTCCAATGAGAGAGCTCGGTTTGGGAAGTGTGGATCGCTGACATGGCTGGATGTGTTTATTTTGCAAGATTATAATAAATTTTTGGACCACTCAACAATCTTAAATAAAAAAAGTTGTCAACTATAAAGTTTTAGATCTCGTCAAACTCTACAATTTTGATATGAAGTTTGTATTCATATGAGATTACATGAAAAGTTATAAATTTATTCGCTGAGAACCGTTTCTACCACCCGCCCCTATAAATTTATTCACTAAGAGCCGCTTCCCCCCACGCCACCCCAACCCACTTGTGTGGCCCCGCTCTGGCTCTACACCGTCATTGTAGCTTCATGCGCTTGGCTTGCCCATCGCCAGAGGAAGCTGCCAGTGGCGAATGCAGGAACAAATATTAGGGGGGGCTGAGCTCCTTTTTTTTCTTCTCTATCTTCAATTTTCTTCTTTACCTCTTTCTATTTTCTTCTTTTCTCCTTTATATTTTCTTCATTGTGTATGAATATAGGGGGGGCTGGAGCCCCCTCAGCCCCCCTGTAGCTACGCCACTGGAAGCTGCATCATTTTGTTGCACCGCTCGCTCAACCTCTTCACATTGGACCTTCCACACTGGATCCACCCTGCCATAAATCGTTATCCGCATAGAGCTGTGGCCCCACCAAATCCTCACAGCTTTGTTCTCCTGTGCACACTCCTTTGAGATGCAGCCCACACGATCCTCTCCATCATGATCTGAGAGCTCTGCTCGGTATGGTCCTCTGCATGAAATGCAGCCCGCCATATCTGGCCTAACCTTTCTCCACACGCATGCGATGACCACGGGTTCATCCTGCATCTAAAAAAAAATTCCCTCTAGAGATGGACCGTCCTCGTGTCCCTCAACCAAACGAAGGATGAAGTAGGATTGACTCACCGCATTCCACTTTGCCAGCAACCAAATTCACACTAAAATATAATCCATAGAACACCAACACTATTGATTTTTAGGATTGCATGTTGATATTAATGATGACCTATGGTCTGGGTACCTCATCAGGGCTCCAGGAGCGTGCGCCACTAGCGTTGTCGTCACGTTATATATATAGTACTAAAATTCAAAGTTTAGCTTGCCTTTGACATAGTCCTTTTTTGGCATGATTTGTAATGACCATAAACACATCTCGAGCTTTAATTGCACTAATTAGATTACTCGGCTCATATGATCATCGTCGAGTTCATATGCCATGTCCGAAAGAAGGATATTTGCAAGCAAAGGGCAAGGGACAAAAAAAGAACATGAGAAAAAATATTTTGAAAGATCCAGATGGGCACATTAGAAGGTTGAAGTGACCTACAATACCAGACTCAAACCTTTTATTGGGTGGACCAGATATTGGCTCGTTATTGCTTCTCAAAATATCATGCACTTTCTATTGATTATAAGAACTTGAGCCAATGATGACCTGCAAGTCCAAGGTGGCAGAAGGCAAAGATTAGGTTTATCAAGCAATTACAGGCAAAGATTAGGTTTTGAAGTCCAAGGTGTGGCAGGAGACAAAGTGATCTTGCTGGTACCTAGGGCGCTTAGGACATCGGTAACGGGCAACCTTCAAGTCTTGTTAATTACTAATAAGTTATATCACTATTGGAGAGCACCTCATCGGATATCCGCGCCTGCTCATAAACCTCAGTCCGGGCCGGTTATCAGGTTAGCATAATGAAGTCAACGTGGAAACAAGAGGGTGTATCCGTGTCGGCTACCAATGCCGTCATAGATGTATCTGTGCCAGCCCGGCCGATTAAGAGTCGGTATGGATAATTGGAGCTGGAATTTGCAAATGAAAACAACAAAAAAAATAGTATTTTGGTAGACCTAGAGAAGAGAACTACCTAAGATTTTCACGCAAAATAGACGTTGAAATACCCATTGAGCCCACAATCTTGCCCCTCACGTGATGCTTGCTTACACCCCACGACATTCCTACATGGAATGTGGAGTCCTGCTCTTTTTGACCCTTGTTGTCTAGATATTGACCTGTATCTATGTGTAGCTTCAAATTGAATTTTTTTGAATGCAAGTTATATATAGATTTCGTCAAAATGTACAATTTAAAAATAAAGTTTGCCTTCGCCTAAGTCGGAATGCAAAACATACAAATTTTGAATACAATTTGAAATTAGAATTACAAAGGTGGTTCATGCCAGCTCTATTTTGAGGCGGCACAGATAATAGATTATCCTTACTGGCTCTATTTTGAGCCGACATGGATAACCCTGAAAGTATTCATGCCAGCTCTATTTTCAGTCGGCATGGATAATCCATTATCTACATGAGGCACTAATCCATGTAGATAATGGATTATCTACATGAGCCAGCCGCTAGCAGCTAGCTCCTGTGTAGCTAGCGGCTCCATATGGATTGGTTAGCGACATGGTTAAGAGAGCTTCGGATAATGGGTCATGCATGCATGCACGCGCTGAAGCAGCATCTGTGCGATAAAGCTTGAGTCGATGAGTTGAACGTGGTACCGACTACCTCGAGGGGTGGTAGTATTGAAACCCCAGAGCCGATCCCCTGCCGAAGCAATATATTGGCACCAAAAGTGAAACAGAGGAATGAACACAAGCCAATGCAAAGAAACCAGAGCCATGTTCATCAGCAAATTAAATCCTCACAGGCCTTGTTATCGTTGGAGTCTTGCTATGTGTGCATACTGCACAAGATCGAGTAGTTACCTTAACTTGTCTAGCAGAATGTGGATCAGCTGCGCGTGATAGCAACTTTTAAAAGTATACAAGTATTACGAGTTTTTGGGAGCCCGCAAACTAACCGAAGTTATTTACATTGCCCATTTCTCTCTCGTTTGTTCATTTTCTATCACAAGATTCATAGTCTTTATTTTATCAAGTTATGATCACTACCACACAAAAAAAAAGAATAGATGTGGGCGATTTTGATTTGCAGGCACGGGGCGGAGACCCGCCCCGCTTTTCGCAGCTAAAAATGCTGCATAATTAGGAGCTAAAAATGCTGCTAAGACTTGGGTTACAAATTACTCTATATGCTTTCCATCCTCATCATTATTTGTTTGTTTCCCTTTGCCTAGTACTTTGTGTGTGTTTGTCATGTATTTTGTTGAATCCCTAAATTACATTGTGCTATGTATGATTTATGTCACTTTTGATTTTATTATAATTATTTTTTAAAAAAAATCAGGAAGGTGAGCTGCTGATTATATTAGAAAGTAGAAGAAACCCTGAGAGCTGGGCAGTACAACCAAACCACAACAAAAAACTGAAAACAACTATCGACTATGGCCGGTTGGGGAAAAAACTCACTCAATTCGTGCCGCACAGTACCAACTCGACAATATTCTACCTCTCCACAAGCTCCACACCACCGCCAGTCGGCCGTCAAACTACACTGCTACCATCCCTGCATGACTAAGGTGTGAAGCCAATATGCCATCGTCACCACTAGCACCGTCATTCCTGATGATGTCCCGCACCAAGCTAGCCACTGCTACGCAGGGCTAAGCCTCTACAGTCTGCTGCAAGCCATGTAGCTATTCTGTCATCGGATCCGCTTGCGTCGCCTTTTGACGTTATCCCACACCAAACTAGTCTCTGCCAAGCAGGGCTAGCCATCATAGTCCACTACAAGCCGCCAAAGCCCATCCATGGGCAGCTGCCTCTGGCCTTCGCCATGCCAACCCTGCCAGTGAGATTTGGCCATGTACATTATATCTTTCGGCAGCCCAGTCGCCTCATCAAAGATAACAAAGTTTCGCGCACTGCCTCCAGCTGCCATCGGAAAGCCTCCTTGCGCCAAAACAACCACCACTATATTTGCGGAGCTGCCCACGCCTCCCACGCACACGTCACTTTCATCATGATTCATGAACTTCTGTCGACCACATCCTCCCACGCTAGCCTTCTCGCCAACTTTGTGGGCACCACTGGCACACGGCCCAGCCTTGATGTCGCCCTCAACTGCCAAAAAGAAGCCATGCCCTTCAATTGCCGTGCCATCGCCCTATCCTCGGTTGCCTTCTGCCGCCGCGGAGACATACATTAGTTATTATACCTGATAGAGCAGCAGATAGAGCATACATTGGGATCTCCTTGACATTATGCATGACTAGCAACATTGCCCGTGCGTTGCAACGGGACTCTATCCCTCACAACATGTTTATTATTTTGAAAGAGAAAATTTAAAAGAAAAGATAAAATATGGATGGAATTGGCAAAATACTTTCAAAAACAGTGTTCTAGTATTGCATACTACAGTAATATTATTTCGCATGGATAGATTTTGTCACATGCATATATTTATACACAAACTCATGCGTGCCTAGTTATGTGGCTCAGGATCAACACTTATCTTGAATTTTCATTGTGCTAGAACTTCATCTGATGAGGCCAGTTATAATTGGGACGATAATAATGCCCATAGGCAACTAAACTATCGTTTCAACCACCAACCTTTCAATAAAAATCGTTTATAAACTCACTAATTGTTATACTAATAAATCCTATGAGCTTTGACTGTTTCTATCTATTTTTAAGAAATATGCTCGGAACATAAAAAATGTAGCCATTGGAGTATATTTGGATTGGGTGCAAATAGATATAAAGTTAGGTCAAAAAATATAATGAATTAATGATACACTGAAACTCAAAATTGTATCTTATTAAATTAATATAAAAGTTTGTTTTCAAAAGTTCATGTGTGGTCTTGTCTTACAATCCCTCTAGTTTGAATCTGAAATGCAGCATTTTTTACAATCTTTCCTCGTGTCTCAGAACTCCGCGGTTTCCAGTTCTCACGTTGAAACGTGTCCCGCTGCAGAAAGAAAAGGACTATTTAAAATGCTTAGGCGTGAGCGTAGAGAAATAACCGAAACCAGCCCAAGGATGAATACGAGCCCAAGGCCCACCAATCAAAACTGGACATATATAAGCGGGGCAACATATCAGGTGTAAACTAATCTCTTCGTGTAAACCGTGCAAACTCTAATCTGGGTCACATGATGTTGATCCAAGGGGCGCAAAGGGGAGATGGCGCTTTTGCAAATCACCCCTCCCACCTCCTCTGCGGCCCCCCTTTGGATCAACACCGTGTGGCCCAGATTAGAAGTTTGCACGGTTTGCACGAAAAGATTGATTTGCACCTGATACGTTGCCTATATAAGCAGCCCACCAGCTCTAACCCTAACACTATCTTATCTCCATCCCTCCCCACCCCCAGTCCCCACTCCCCACCACGCGCCGCACACGACCACACGTCTCTCTCGCTTCCACCACGCGACGCACGCCCGCGCCTCCTCCCTCTCACGCGTGCATAAGCTCGGCTCTGGCTCCGCACGGTCCTGGCTCGGCGGCGGAGGCTCCGAGTGAGCGACGCAAGCTTCAGCGAATCAGCGGCGGCTGCGCGCTTGCGCCGAGCGCCTCTGCCTTGAGTGCCTTCTCCCTCACTCTGGCCCGAAGCAAGCGGCCAACTATGCCTCCACCTGCAACTCGCTTGGCAGTCTGGCCGCCGGCGAAGGAGACAAAGGCAGAGGCCTCAGTTCCCATCGATTCCGAGCTTGCCGATCTTTGTGCCTCAAAATTGATTTGATTTTTTTGTTTGGCTTTTGAGTTATCTGAATGAACGAAGACATATGGCAGATTTTTTTGGTTATTATCTCGGTTAAAACCGAGACCGAAACTGATCAGTCTAATCACGCTCCATAATGCAGTCCCCGCTCCAGCGCTCCAGGCTGTGGCCCCACCTACGGACGACCAAAACGGAAACGGGCGACGGGAGTCAACGACGGACGAAACAGTCCACACTTTAATATTAGGGTAGTATAGATGGAGGTGCAGTGGATCCCCCCTACTGCATGCAGCAATCATCCTGAAGGATTTGTTCATTCATCAAACACAGGTGCCACAAAATGTAGCTGAACTTGCACTTGCTGCACGGGGCAATTAGTTGTATGTCCTACGTGATAACAAGAGTGCAAGCACAGAAGGGGACTTGAGTGATTACATGCCTCCCATGCTAATCAGTGAGTTTTGTTTATAACTGTGCTAATTTTGAATTGGGCTGTTCACTTTGTCTTAACTGTGTCTTGCTAACTTGCTTGATATGGTCGTGCTATTTAGTATTTGTTTGGCAAAAGATGTTACCATGTTTGTTTCTGCTCTGTGCAGTGCGTGGTCTGTGTTGAATGGACCAGCGTGATTGTTGTGAAACCCATGGGAGTTTCTTGCTTTCCAGAGGTACCACAACATTGTGGTCATCCTTGTTCTTTTTGCGAAACCATTCTGATGATCCTCTGAATCCTCTGAAAGGCTGTGAGAGACAAACAGACAGAAGAGTAGCCCTATCCATCATCGTCAGGAACCCCCGAGAAACGGTGGAACGAACCCAGAGCAACCAGAGCAAGGCGAAGCAAATCCCTCCCGCTCCTGTCATCGTTAATTTGGTAGTCTCGCTCTCGCGCCGAAGTTAAAATATTGGTGTCTCAAAATATTTTCGTGACGGGTACGATGATTATCGTGTGGGTTTACAGTTACCTTCACGAAAATACTATGTTTTCGTGACGGGATATCGAGCACCTTCACGAAAATGTATTTTCGTGGCGGTTTTTTACATCCTGCTATGAAATTTACGTTTTGTGGTACTGCGCTACATGCACACGGAAGGCGTCCTGGTCCATCGACAAATGGGCCTGCACGGTTTAGAAATTCTATAAGGTAATCGATGCTTTAAAAGAGGCATAAATATTAGAAAGTTTCGGATAAACTAATTATGGAAGCTAGTCTACGGCTAATCAAGTTTGTTAATATTCACTTTTAATTCTCTTTTACTATAATGTCTACATTTGTTGATCATTTTCTAACACCCAATGACAATCAAATGTGGAAAATATTATGGAGTAGGGACATATACTTTTGTAGGTTAAGTGTACTATATATAAAACGTGGAGCTTCCGGTTGCATTTATAAAGAACCAAAAAATTAATTAACCTGAATAACTGCCCTTGGTGAAACACACACACACTCACACAGACGACGAAAGGAACTTTATATATGTATAGCAAGCTAGATACGCTTTATATATAAATATAGTATATACAGACCACCAAAGCAGCGGCTACTTACGTGAGCATGGACGAATCAGGTAGCTGGAGGGACGACGTGATACGCGCTAAATTAGCTTTGGAGAACACTTTCCTTATCGACGCTTTGGCTACATGGCGATCATGATATCTTCTTGTATTGTGGTGGGGCTAGACTCCAGCTTCCAGCGCGGGGACACGTGTCCACGCCCTACACACCATGTGGCTCTTGAGCATCTTCATACATCACTGGTTAATTACCGACTAATTACCCCCAGTGTCCCACACTCTTGCACGTTGCTTAATTTGTCTCTTCATGCATGAGGTTTGATTTAGAATGTTGATATACTACAAATTTCAATATCCTTACAAGTTTAAAGTGTACATATGTACCCTTCGTCCCAAGAAAGTGCTCTTCTAGTTTTCTTAAGTGAAATTATCTTATATATGTTTGACCATGTTTATATAAAATATATCAATATTTTTATACTCAGCAGATTTACTAGATTAGTATTTCATAGTGTACCTTTTTGGTGTTATAAATATTGATAGTTTTTATTATAAACTTGATAAAAAAAAAACTTAAGACAGTTCGATTTAGAACAAATTAAAAAAACACTCTTTATCGGACAAAGTAAGATATCATCGGAGAGAGCGAGGCTGGCTAACAGATAATGTACCAATTGTTAGCAGGGTGAGACGAGCCGCTCATAGTTAACAGCCTGCACGCGGCGGAGTAGTCACTGTCCGTCCAGGGAGCTAAGATTAGCACCTCGCCGCACGTCCATCAAGAGCAAACAGCAAAGAAACTGGTCGAGAACGAAACGTCACACCGCTTGCTCCGGCGGCGAAGGCGCGGCTCATACGAACGCGTCGCGCCGGCAGATGGGGCATGTCGAGTGGCCGTGCACGTGCAGCCACTGGTGGATGCAGTTCCGGTGGAACATGTGCATGCACGCCGGCAGCCACGTCGCCGTCTCGACCTCCTCCACGTCGCACAGGCACACCACGCAGCGCTTGGAGGAGGGCTCACCGTCCCGCTGCCGCTCGTGCGGCGACGCCAGGGCCGGTGGCTCCCGGCGAAGCGCGTCCATGCCGCCATGGTCTTCTTCTTGTCGAGTCCGCGCCACGAACAGCGCGACGACTCGCGCGCCGCCGCGACCGCGAGCGTTCGGCAGCTCTCGGCGAACCGCGGTCGTCATGCCGCCAAGGTGGTGCCGGTCGCGCGCGCGCAGACGCCGCACCAGCGCGCACCACGGGCGGACGATGTCGGCGCAGACGCGCGGGTAGTAGGCGGCGCTGGCGGTGACCCAGACGACGAGGAAGACGGAGAGCGCGACGGCGGCGCCCAAGCGTCGGGCCGCCGCGGTGCGGACGAGCGCGTAGGCGAGCGCGCCCGGGAGGCCGACGCACGCCGCGGTGGCGATGGCCAGCGCCCACACGCGGGTCATGCAGTCCGCCGCCATGAATACGCTGGATTCCTGGGACGTCTCCGAACGCCAGGCTCGGCTGTCGGCTCCTCTGGTCCTGGGAGAGTGGCGAGAAGGGGAGAGCGAGCTGAGTGACGGCGAGAGGCGGCGGTCCTTTTGTGCACTCGCGCACGCGCTTTGCTTTCGCGCTCATTCGTGTGTTGTGGAGCCCACGGCACACGCCATGCCCCGTTCACACGGATTTCCTTTCCTCGTCAGGCTCCGTATCCTTTGTTGCTTTACCCATCAGCAGCCAAGTGCGTTCCTTTCTATCCGATCCCAAATCCATGGTCTGGGAGATCCTTAGCTTGGCATCGAGACATCAGGGGCTAGCAGCTATCTGAATTGCTGTTCCGAGATCGACATTAGCTTTGTCGAAGATGATGGCAAAGACAACAATGGTAGAGGAGATGGCACTGAGAACTAGAGGTATAAATAATTGTCTAGGTAGGATGAAGCAAATCAGCGCAAAGCTGACAAGAGATTACAACAATGGTAGAGGAGATGGTCTTATATTAGTATTGACATTAGTCCCCTTCTACAATCAGATGCAGTGGAAGAGCTTTGGTCTAAAAATATAATCCAAGAACCAATTCAGCGCATTAGGTGCTTAGTTTTAGTATGCATTCTTAGGAATATTTGGAAATGCAGGAATGCTAAAGTTTTTAGGCAAGAAGATGAAGCAAATTTTGCAATTGCACGAAGATGTCCTGAAGATCTCCTGCTCTGGCCTCATAGGTATAGTAATTCACTAGATAAAGAAAGGTTGGTCTATTGGAGCAACCTCTTAGTGTAGATAAATTCCTGTTGTTTCTGCTGTTCTAGTTTCATTTTTATAGGGCGATCCCTGATCCCTTAGACCCCTTGTAAATGTTAATCAAAACTCTTTTTCTGTATTTGTGTTATTTTGGCAATAAAGTTCAGGCAACCTGAGAGTTTTCATAAAAAAATTGTCTAGAGTGAAAGACTTGTCCAAGCGGCACTAGTCTTTTGTTGCAATTTGGCTTGCCATCTCTGCAGTGGCAAGAAGGCAAATTTATCTACTTGAGCCAGCCGCGCCGTCTAAACATTATTCTAACCTCGTTATTGCTTCTTCTTCGACCTGCCTGCCTGGCCATGTATGTACGTCCACAGGTAGCAAAGGTAAACAAGGAGAGTGGTGTAGGTATGATTTTTTTTTAAAATTTTTTTTACGATTTTGCAAAATCAACGGTTCGGTGACAGATTTTGCACATCTGTCACCCAACCGTCATTTCATACGGCGACAGCCATATGAAACGGAGGCCAGATAAGCTACCGCCAAATGAAATGGTGGTTAGATTTAATCGTCGTAGAAAACGGCGGTTAAAAGTAACTACCGGTTCAATTGGTGGTTTATTAAACCGCCAATTGAACCGGCGGTTCAGTCACAGGGAGAAACCGCCGGTGAGCTGCGGCGGCGATTTTTGGAACCGCCGAATCAAACGACGGTTTTTGGAACCGCTGAATGAAACGGCGGTTTCTAAAACCGCCAAATGAAGTGGCGGTAACAGGATTTTTTAATTTTAATATCATTTTTCCATTGAAAAAGTGCTGTAATTTGTATTTGAAACCGCTCATTTTTTTATAATGACTGTGAATGAAGGGAAATCATAACATCGAATGGCAAAATATCACAAAAAATAAAGAAGTAAACATGAAGAGTATAATACAACATTCAGTATGATACATAATGACTCGAGCGTAGAAAATAAAAAACTAAATACGGCCTCGTTTGGCCACCTTAGCCCTGCCCTTCCTGGCCGCCTGCTGCGCAGCCCTCGTATGGTGCGCAGAGTACGTAAGGGGGTCAGGTGGCGGCACCTACCGACTCGGGCACCCTGCATCCGCAGGAGGGGGTGTCGCGAAAGGTGGCTGGGAGAACTATGTAGCAGGTGTGGGGGCGCCAGCTAACTGCGAACCCCCAATCTCGTCCTGCGACCCCTGCCGCTGTCGATACCACCGGTCAATGTCGGAGGGGACCGTCCATTGGGTCGCTGCTGGGTGCTCCTCCTCAACTATGTCGCCGGGTGTCCCGCCTGAAGCGTACACTGCATGATACACAATCACGTTAGTACGCAAGTAAAAGTATGTAGTCATATGGTTTGGTCAATTACGGATGTACCTAAGCTGTGGACGGCGTGCCCTGCCGATGTGGACCCGCCGCCTGTGGTCATCGCTGGTTGCCATGTCACATAAAACATTAGTCGAGAACGTAATTACACAATGCTAGGATTTTACGAACAAAACGTGCATACTATGGTGTATCTGTGCTGTAGACAATTACTGGCCTCGACGTGTACATGGGTATCCCCGAGGGAGCGCTCTGAAGCGGGGGAGGAGTGCTCAAAACAGGGGGTACCGTCGACGGACCTGCTCCAGTAGGAGGGAAGGGAGGCCGCGAGGAGCAGGACGGGGCGTGGTAGGAACGTCCAGTGGACGCTGAGCTCGAGGACGAGGTGGGGTGGCATGGAATCGCAGGAGCGTCGTCGTGCCGGCACGAAACCGCCTGCCTGAACCTCGTGAGGAGGTTAAGAATCCAGTCGTACGTCGTCACGTGCTCGCTGGCAGTAATGAAATCCGCCCTAGCTCGGCTGCGCGCTGCTGTAGCGTCGATCTCCGCGAGCACGTCGTACTGTCCAATTTTGTTAATTAAATTGTGTGTCGTACGAATGTGTGATAGTAGGAAGAAGCAAGCACTTACCGCAATCCCGTAGTTCTGATCGCGTCGTATGGGGTACAAATAGGGAGAGACAAACATACGGGGTTATAGTCCCCCCGCTTCATAGCAGGCTACAATCACATGGGAGCAAGGCTTGTGCAGCAGCTTCGGCTTCTGGCACGAGCAAATGCAAATATCATTCCGGAGAATATACTCTTGTTTGACCCTTTCCCGTCCGGCCACCGTCTGCCCTTTGTCCTTGCAAAGAATCTCGGACCGCCGTTCAACTGAACCCTGCGGATACGCACGGTGCAATAGAGTCTTCTTCTGCTTGTCGTCCATATACTCAGTCATCTTGTAGCCGTACATCAATTGATTATTTGCCACAGCATCCGCAGCCTTTCCATACCGCTCATGGAAATATTTGATTGTGCGGTACACGAAGAATTCGATGATTCCCACTAAGGGGAGGCCCCTAGCACCACGAAGCACCCAATTGTGAAACCTCGGCATAGTTTGTAGTCATTATACCATGCCGAGTACCTCCTTCATCATAGATCAATACCCTATTTTTCTTTGGGCTCATTCTCAATCCACTGGCTGAAAGTCTTAACTACATGACCTCCTCTCCTTCTAGTAAGGCTAGTATCCAACCCCACATCCTCAAGAGACTTTGGCTCATCTGGTTGATTTGTCACAGGTTTCTTTGCGAGCTCTTCTGATTGTTTCTTCGTAAGGTCATCTAGTTTCTTCCAGATTTGTTTGAACTTCCTCTCTTGATTCTGGCTGCATAAGTGCTTGAACAACTTGGTCAGTGCCTTGTTCTTGAACTGGCTATAAAAGTTTGCCCCCATGTGGCGCATGCACACCTGCTCACGATGTCAGGCCAACATGGTAATGTCTGCCGCTCGGTGCTGCCATTTTTCATTTCTTCAATTGCCTGCAGAATACCTTTGTGCCTATCGTGTATGACACAAATGTTTGGCAGACCCCCCACAACCATACTCTTCAGCCTCTCCAGAAACCAATACCAGGTGTTTCCGCTCTCTTTCTCCACAAAAGCAATGGCCAAAGGCAACAATTGATTGTTACCATCGCTAGCAACGGCGGTGAGGATTGTGCCTTTGTACCTTCATGTCAGGAAGGTCCCATCAATGCATATGACTGGCATACAGTGTTGGAAACACTTAATGCACGGCCCCAATGCCAGGAATGCCCGCTGCAGCACTTGCTTCCCTGGCTTTACGACAGAGGGGAAAGTCTTCAGGTCATAGAAGCTCCCATCATTTCGCTGGCATATGGTGTGGAGCAAAGCTGGAAGGTTGTCATGTGATGCTTTAAAAGTCCCCCACTTCATCTTCAATGCCTTCTGTCTCGCTTTATATGCCTTACTGTAACTAATTTTGTACTTGAATTTCTCCTCGATGGTACATATTATAGACTTGAGCTCGTAGCTTGGATTATCAATGATCTGTGCATACATGAAGTTAGCCATGAAACCGGATGTGAGGTTCCGGTGGTCTGTGTCCAACTGCTCAAGCACACATGTGTGATCCTTGATTCTCGTCACCTCCCAGTAATTATTCCACTTCCCACAGAATGCGTGAACCCAAAAAGGACACCCTTCTATGACGCAGCATATGTCATACACTTGTTTGCTACTCCTAACTACCCTGAACTTCCTTTGCAAACACAAAATCGACCATTGTTTTATTGCATCATTCATTTCTTCTGCAGTCTTGTAGCATGAACCGAGGCAAATCTCGTTGCACTTGTACTCCCAGGGGACTTGTTCGCCTTCATTTATCCTAAGCTGTGAGAAGTCATAGTTGTCCCAGTTCCTTGGCACTTGCACCTCTTCGTCGTCGTCATCATCCGACGAGTCCTCCTCAATGTAATGTTCATGCTTTGCGCCCTCCCTCTCTGCCTCCAAAAGCATCTCAGGAAAATTTTCGGCTTCATCAAGCTCTACCGATGGTTTAGGGGGTGCGTAATAATCTTGTCCGGCTGACCCTTCTTCCACTTCTTCACCTTCCTCTCGAGTAGCATAAGGTTTTCCCGTGCAGCATCTTCAACTTCTTCGTGCACTTCACTACTGGAACCACCCTTGTGGAAGGCTCGCACAAGCAACACCAGCGACATACCATGCAGGGTACAAAGTGTCACAAATGACCTCAAGTTCTGGGATCCTTCAAGCGGAAAAAGTTCTCAATACGTAGTTGCACTTCTGTTCATCACTGACAGGTCATGTTGCGCCTCATCAAGTACAAATGAATGATAAAGCCACTTTCTTATTGGAACCCAATTTCTCTCAGCTGCTTTAGCTATTTTTTTGGTGGTGGAACTAAATTCTGACAGATCTACCCCTTCAGGACCATATCTAACTTCTCCTGATCCATAGTACAATTGGAACCATAAGGGTTCAGACATGCCTAAAACCAAACCAGGGCAATTAGAAGAATTAATACGAGTTTTATCAAGCATAAACTCTAATATAATACAATTATATAAACGGTAAGATATAAACTCTAATGTAAACTCTAATATGCGTAATTACAGTTTATATGAAATTTTAATGTAAACTCTAATATCAGTAGATCTAATATAAAAATATATAAACTATAATATAAACTCTAATATGCATAAAACTCTAATATAAACTCTAATATAAAAAGATATAATACTAACTCTAATATAAATATATCAATAAATCTAATATCACTAAAACTAATGATTGTAACTATCTCTAATGTCACTAAATCTAAGGTCACTCAAACTAATATCACTAAATGTAATATCAGTAACTATCTCTAAAACTAATTTCAGTAACTATCTCTAATATCAGTAACTCCAAAATAATACTACAATATCATAATGTCTAAACTAAGTACTAAAATAACCACAAAGTAATACATCTACAAAATTGAAGTTACAAATACGAGTTCGGATTTTACCTGAAACCAACACGCAGAACCGGCAGGGCTTCGCCGCTGATTCACCCTCTCCCTCACCCCTCTCTCTAACCCTAGTTTTTCTTTTTCCTGATTTAGAATGAGATTTCCAACTGATTTTCGGCTTATACAGGCGACAACGACCTAACCGTCGTATGATTCGGTGGTAGGGCGCTGCCGCCGTTAATCCAACGGCGGGTAGCCTTCCCGCAGGATCAAACAACGCGGGAAGGCCCTGCCTCCCCCTACCGTCGGTTAGGAGGGTCGGGCCTAGGTGCCGACACCTACCGTCGGATCATTCGGCGGTTAGGTTGCCCTGCCGACGCCGAAATATATTTTAAAATTTAAAAGCTATTTGAAATGGCGGTTTTTGTAACCGCCATATCGTTTGGCGGTTGCCAGACCTTACCGCCGTTTCATAGGTCGCCATATGAAATGGCAGTTGGGTGACAGATTTTGTCACCCAAACGTTGATTTTGCAAAATCGTAAAAAGAAATTAAAAAATTCTGTAGGTATTGATCGGTACATGAACTCAAACTGGTGCACCGCCATCGCATCTGCAGTTCTTGAAGTTGGGCCTGTCTAGCCCACACTACGGCATTTTGGGCCCCAAAACATCCAAATCTGTGGCCGTTATTAGATGTAGGGCTTAGATCTGCTGCGTCAATAGCACCATATGGCCTCCATCCTTCTTCCTGTGTTTTGGGCCTTTGTTTTCTTGGTGAATTATATAAGCTAACTTATACGTCAAAGCGTAACATGGTAACCACTAAATAAATTGAAATAAGCATTTTTTGTTGCCCTTGACTTATAAGTTAGCTTATATAATCCACTTGGGAAACAAAGAGCCTGTTCGGCTGGTCCGATGAACAGTGCTCGGCTGACTTCTTTCGGCTTATTTCCTCTCACACAATACTATTCATTCTACCAGCCGAGCACTATTCATTCTACCAGCCGAACAGGCTCAAACTGAGACCTTATTGGTGCAGTGCCTTACAGAAGCTCCATTGTTTTGCTCGACGCCATGAGCCCCACCCAGCAAACTCCTCTCTCGCTCATTGTCTCCAGTGGCTCCTCTCTGCCGTTTCCGTCGTGCAAATGCCCCAAGGCCTAACCCTTGCCAACTTGGTCCTGCACCACCTGTGGTGGCGGTGACCCGCCGCCCTGCCTCTTCATCCGCCACCATTCGTTAGCTTGGCCTAAGAAGCTATCACGGTCTTCCCTCTAGACAGATGCCAGCATCATTACTACACGTTATGGTGATATATCTAGACAGAAGCCTAAACCTCAACTCTGCATATGTGCATACATGCTCCTGTAGCCAATTTGCTCACATGATGAGTCTACCGCTTGTAATGCACCTTCTGATTTTGTCTACATGCCGGATTCAGCTCACATGGTGGTGTGCTGGTTTCAGTTTCATACCTGAAAATAATACATGACTGGGCTTCTGATTTTTGCTAGTGCAAATTCCTATCATGGTCAGATTTAGGAATGGAATTTGATGTCTAAACATCCGAATTATCTGTATTCGTACTCGACTAAAACATCATTATAATGGATATCCGTTTTCGTATCCAATTTTAATCTATATCTATTATATACTATAAAAAACGAAAACAATTAAAAATATTTCTCACCCAATTTGGGCCCATCGTACCTCTCACGCCGGACCCACCTGTCAAGGCCGAGGGAGGTGGAAGGGTACCGAGACCCATAAAAATCACGAGTTAGAAAATGATTCTACGAAAAACTTGTATTTATGGGTCTCGGTACCTTCTCGTGGCAGTTTAAGGTGGGTAGGTATCGCATGGGTATCGCATAGGTGGAAGGGTACCGAGACCCACCCACCCGATTTTGTAAACAAAACCGAATGACTATCATATGTGCGCCAGGATCAAGTTTACACACACGTATGAGACTTCATCAGTGATATAAAAGACAGTGCAAAACGTAAATAATATTAAATACCATTATTACACTCACGGAAGCGAATTACTAGCAGCGGAATCTTCAACACTTCTCCACAGGCAGCTGACTGGGGAAACACGTATGCCTAGAAACTTCCAAAGTACTCCACGGAAACTTCTGTCTAAGCCTGAGCCGCAGATAAAGCAAGGTTGAGTACACTTATGGTTGGTACTCAGCAAATGTAGAGCAAAGCAAATGACATGCAAAGGCTTAACAAGGAAAAAGTTTGACTTCTAATTAAATTGCTTTAAGCACTTAAGTTGGTCAAATTTTATTTAGCATCATAATTACTAAAGTATAAGTATATACCAACCCAATTAAGCATATGGTAACCCATAAGCATCATCAACAACATAAATAAACCAATTTAATTCTTCTTTCGATATATTAATCATGTGAGGGTCCAGGCCGCTCATGACCGTGAGCACGGCTATTGCAATAGATTTTAGACACTCTGCAGAGGTTGTACAGCTTTCCCCACAATTCGTGTTTCTCATTATGCCCGGGTTAATTACTCCCTTCAACACTTCCTTTGGTGAGGGGCCAGAGAATCACTACGAAGCCTTTCCAAAGAATTTCCCAATGTGTGTGTGCTCCCTTGCCAGACGGGTCTATAAAAGGCGCACCTTTCTGCCCCCGCACCTCTGCTCACAAACCTTGCCGGTAGCAACCAGCCCATACCACACATGCAGTGCATCCACACAACAAAGGGATCTTCTAATTACTTAGCTAAGACCAGAGCCATGTGGTATTGTGGTTGTACGGGAAATCCCGGGTGGTTCTCCATGTTCCGATTAATCAATGTGGTCTTGGTTTAACATTCTCATAAGATCATTAACATGATATTGATAAAAGATATCACAATATTATTATCTTCACATTTAGTGTAAACCATTCCCAAGTATAGCAACTAAGCAATGCTACCCAACATGAATATAAAACCCAGGTTAACAAGGTAGGATTAAAGAAAACTAGTCATCCTAATTATGGGACCCATCATGATTATAAGCATGCAAGCAATAGCGAACTACGGTGTATAAGCATGTCATATGGTTATTAGGACAAAAAGTATGATCAAGAATACACTTGCCTTAAATCCAGCTAATAAATGCTACTGCTCAGGGTCTTCTCAACTGAATCCTCAAATCACAACGAACGATCCTCGAACAAACCTTGAGAACCACGAACGTTGCTCCTATACGCAATCACGGGGTCACACATGCAAGGAAACAATACAACAAATAAGAAACAATACACCAAACATGGGCAACAGTACAAAGGAATGGTATAAAGGTATAGATCAAGTCCTTACGGTCACGTGAGCTGAAGAATCACTCGAATCGGAGTTGAAACGATCGAGATAGGGCCAAAACGGTGTTTCAAGGACTTAACTGCGAAGAACAGGAATTTCAGGGGTTAGATTGAAGAAATCCGAGGGCATATACATAATTATGTATAATAACTCAGGGTTAAACATGCAAAAGAGTGAGTCTGGACGGCGGGTTAGATAACTTGAAAGTCTAGGGGGTTAAACCGAAGAAATCAGGACCAATCGGTAAATACTTTCAACTAACCTTGGATCGCGGGTTTATTCCAAAATACTTCAGGGTCTCTTTCGCAAATATACTACTGCTGACCGGTATCTTAAGGTATTGACTTGATCTGGCCCGTAGATCTGCGGATGGACGGTTGAGGTCGCACGGCTGCTCTGACCGACGGTGGCGGCGGCGTTCCGCGGTGGCGTGCGGCGGCGCTTCACCGGAGCAGACTCGATCTCGGCCTACGGTGCTCGGATTGATGCGCGGGTTGGACCAGAACGCATAGGAGATCACGGCGAACTCAGTACGGGTGCTCTCGTCNCTGGCCCGTAGATCTGCGGATGGACGGTTGAGGTCGCACGGCTGCTCTGACCGACGGTGGCGGCGGCGTTCCGCGGTGGCGTGCGGCGGCGCTTCACCGGAGCAGACTCGATCTCGGCCTACGGTGCTCGGATTGATGCGCGGGTTGGACCAGAACGCATAGGAGATCACGGCGAACTCAATACGGGTGCTCTCGTCGACGATCGAAGGACGGAGACGGCTCCCAACGCTCGATGGCGGCTCGGCCTCGCTGGCTTAACTCCGTTGAGGAAATCCGGGGCAACAAGAGCAAGATCACGAGTTCAAGCAGCTCTACAAGCTTCCTTACGTCCTTGCGATGACCGGGGTGGCGTCCTCGTTGACGGGCGGGCAGCGAGCGCGGAGATCGGCGGTGGCCGTGGTGGACGCAACCTCAAGCTCGGGCGGCGGCGGCGCTAGCGGCTTGCTAGGGCATGGGGCTTGAGGCCTAGGGTTTCAAGGGGTGCGAGGTCGGGCGGCGCGAGATTTATAGATGGCAGGGGCGCTCCTTGGCGTGTGCGACACGGAGAGAAGGGTGGCGCGCTCGGACTCCGAGTTGAGTCCAGGTCAGGGACGACCCGAGGAGGGTGATGACGAGTGGGGGCCGGTCGTCAGAGGCACAAGGAGAAAGGAGGGGAGTGGGGCTGGGCCTGGGGAACTTGGGCCGGAGCGGGGGATTGGCCGGGGCAAGCTGGGCCGAGGGAGATGGAGTCGGGCCGGGCTGGTGAAAGAGTAGAGGGTCGTAGATTGAACCAATCCAAAAGCTCAAGGAGGTAAATCGAACTCTTCTGAGAACAACTATTCTAGGGGTCAAAATTAATTCAAATCCAAACGAGTTGAACTCAAATTAATTTGACAAAACATCACAAAATAAAAATTCAACAGCATGAAAGCAACAAAAACTTCTTGAGTTCATGAATTAATTATTTAATTCAAATAAACCTAAATAATTCCAATTAAATCACAAAAATTCATTTATACCTCAAATAAATCCTAGAAAATCATAAATTGTTTCTACAATTTGTCGTGATGAAAATTAGGGCGTTACAAACCTACCCCCCTTAAAAGAATCTCGTCCTCGAGATTAGGATGAACTTGCGAAGAGATCGGGAAATTCCGCCATTAACTCATCCTCTCTTTCCCAAGTTGCTTCATCCTCTCCATGACGACTCCATTGCACCTTGCACATTTTAATCACCTTGCTTCTAGTAGCTCTTTCAGCTGTCTCCAATATCTTCACTGGATACTCCCTATAAGTCAGATCATCCTGCACATTTAATTCTTCCATAGGTAGCTGTTCTTCAGGCACTCTGAGGCACTTCTTAAGCTGAGATATATGGAAGACATCATGTACATCTGACAAACTAGCCGGTAACTCCAACTGATAAGCAACTTCACCTTTTCTTTCTAGAATCTTGAATGGACCAATGAATCTAGGTGACAATTTTCCCTTCACTTTAAATCTGTGCAAACCTCTGATAGGAGAAACTTTCAAATACACATAATCACCAACTGCAAAAGTTAACTCTCTTCTCCTAACATCAGCATAACTCTTCTGTCTAGACTGGGCTGTCCTCAGATTCTCTCTGATAATCTGAACCTGTCTTTCTGCCTCTTGCAGTATTTCTGGACCAAATACCTGACTTTCACCTGTTTCACTCCAATATAATGGAGTTCTGCACTTCCTTCCATACAAAGCCTCAAAAGGTGACATCTTCAGGCTTGCCTGGTAGCTGTTGTTATATGAAAACTCTGCATACGGTAAACTATTATCCCAACTTTTTCCATGCTTCAAAGCACAAGCTCTCAACATATCCTCCAAAATCTGATTAATCCTTTCGGTCTGTCCATCTGTCTGAGGGTGATAGGCAGAACTGAAATTCAGCTTAGTATCCATAGAGTCATGCAACTTCTGCCAGAATCGTGATGTAAACTGAGTACCTCTGTCTGATACGATCTTCTTGGGCACACCATGCTGACAGACAATACGAGACATATACAACTCCGCTAGCTTAGCACTGGTATATGTGGTCTTGACTGGAATGAAATGAGCAACCTTAGTCAAACGATCCACAATAACCCAAATAGAATCATAACCATCTCGAGTACGGGGCAATCCAACAATAAAGTCCATGCTGATTTCTTCCCACTTCCATTCAGGTACCTTCAATGGTTGAAGCAATCCTGCTGGTCTCTGATGTTCAGCCTTAACTCTTTGGCACACATCACACAACGCCACATGAGTACCAACATCTCTCTTCAACCCATACCACCAGTACCTTTCTTTCAAATCCTGATACATCTTAGTACTTTCAGGATGAATAGAGTAGGCAGAATCATGAGCTTCTCTTAATATCTTATCTCTGAGATGTGCCACATCTGGCACACAAATCCTTTTCTTGAACCAAATAGTACCATGCTCATCTTCAGTAAAATCAGGGGCTCTTCCAATTGCCATAAGCTCCTTGATTTCCTTGATCTTCTCATCATTAAGCTGACCTTGGCGAATCTCCTGCTCAAGAGTAGACTCAACTTCCATAGTCACTCCTTCAGTATGTGCAATAAATCCAAGGTTCAATCGCGCAAACTCTTCACATAGCTTCTCTGGCATCTGATGAGTCAAATGGGTATTAGCATGACCCTTCCTGCTCAAAGCATCTGCAACCACATTGGCCTTACCAGGATGATAGTGTATCTCCAGATCATAATCCTTGATCAATTCTAGCCAACGACGTTGCCTCAAATTCAGATCCTTCTGCGTGAATATGTACTTCAGGCTCTTATGGTCAGTATAAATCTGGCACTTGTTCCCAAGCATATAGTGCCTCCAAATCTTCAATGCATGAACCACTGCTGCTAACTCCAAATCATGAGTAGGATAATTCAACTCATGTTTCCTCAACTGCCGGGATGCATAAGCTATAACATGTCCTTCTTGCATAAGAACACATCCAAGACCTTGACGAGAAGCATCGCAGTAGATATCAAAACCCTTATGAATATCAGGCATCACTAACACTGGAGCAGTAGTTAGCCTTTTCTTCAACTCTTCAAAACTGGCTTGACATGCATCTGACCACCTGAATTCTTTTCCTTTCTCTAATAATGAAGTGAGGGGCTTCACTATTTTAGAAAACCCTTCAATAAATCTTCTGTAATATCCTGCCAATCCCAGAAAACTCCTAATCTCAGGCACGTTCTTCGGTGGCTCCCACTTTAGAACATCTCTAACCTTGCCTGGATCAACTTTTATTCCACCATCTGTGATAACATGACCCAGAAAAGTTACTTCCTTAAGCCAAAACTCGCACTTACTGAACTTGGCATAGAGCTGATTTTCTCTGAGCTTCTGCAATACTAGCCTCAAATGTTCCTCATGTTCCTCTTCATTCTTGGAGTAGATCAAGATATCATCAATGAATACCACCACAAATTTATCCAAGTACTCCATGAACACCTTATTCATCAGATACATAAAGTAGGCAGGGGGCATTAGTCAAACCAAAAGACATAACTGTATACTCATACAAACCATATCTGGTAGTGAAAGCTGTCTTCTGGATATCTGATGGCCTGATCTTCAACTGATGATAGCCTGAACGCAAATCAATCTTGGAGAATACCTTGGCTCCTTTCAACTGATCAAACAGATCCTCGATCCTGGGCAGAGGGTACTTATTCTTGATAGTAACTTCGTTCAATGATCTGTAATCAACACACATCCTCTGTGTACCATCTTTCTTCTCAACAAAGATAACTGGTGCTCCCCAGGGAGATAAACTAGGGCGTATGAAACCCTTATCCAACAACTCTCTCAGTTGTTTCTTAAGTTCTTCTAGTTCATCAACTGACATTCTATAAGGTCTCTTGGAAATAGGAGCTGTACCAGGTAGAAGCTCAATGAGGAACTCGATATCTCTATCTGGTGGCAAACCTGGCAAATCATCTGGGAACACATCTGGAAACTCATATACTACTCTGATCTCAGCAACTGTAATACTCTTAACCTGATTTGCATTTGCCTGTATTGAATTCAGTTGCTTCTGGCTGATCTGAGTATGACTTTTATCTTCATTAATCACCTCATGTTGCACTACGGCTTTCCTTTGGTTGTTTCACCAAACAAATGCGGGTATTTCTGTGGACACATGCCCTTGTCATGTCCTTTTTGCATGCAATGGAAACAAGTCTTCATACTTGGAGCTTTTGATTTTCCAGACTTGACTTGCAAACTCTTTGGCTCTGGCTGAATGGATGCTTGATAATGATCAAGTTGTGGTCCATAGCTGATTTCTGGGACTTGAGCTTGGTTGGAGTGGCCAAACTGGTGGACTGGATGACTCTGCACCTCAGTCTGCTGAGCAAGACGGAAACGAGTGCTACGATCAGACTGTATTTGTCTCTGAGAGTCCATCTTCCTCTTCTTCTTCTCCTTTATATCATCTCTCAAACCCTCTATCAAGAGTGCCTTATTCACTAGCTGATCGAAGGTAGAAAAGGTATGCACCATCAACATATATCGAATAGGCACGATCAATCCTTCTTGGAAGAGTTCTTGCTTCTTCTCATCATTAGCTACCTCTTTTGGTGCATATCGTGACAACTGAATGAACTTGTCACGGTACTCAATCACTGACATCCTTCCTTGTTTTAGATTGAGGAACTCTTTCTTCTTCTGCTTAATCACACTCACAGGGATATGATACGAGCGAAATTCATGCTTAAATTCCTTCCAGGTGATGTTATTTGAGTCTTCATAAGCATCACAATATGCATCCCACCAATCTGAAGCTGCACCTTCTAGTCTTCCGGCAGCATATAAGACCATCTCTCTGTCAGTGCACTGTGTAATCATTAGCTTCTTCTCCACTGTTTTAATCCAATCATCAGCATCGAGAGGATCTACAGAGTGAGAATATGTAGGTGGGTCGTGACTCATGAAATCCCTGTGTTTGTCTCTTGGGGGCGGTGGAGGACCTATATTCTGATTCAGCCGGATAATAGTGTTGGCCATATTGGTCATCAATTGAGTCTGGGCTGCCATTAACTGTTCCAATGCTGAATTAGACATCTGGTTCTGACTTGAGTTAGGCTCTGGATTGTTTTCACTGCTTCCAGCACCAGACCTAGTGTTCACCATCTGATTGTATAGAAAACAAAAATTTAGATAGATATAGAAAGATATGGTACTAGTGCAGGTGAAACTAAATGAATTAGTGCAAGAACCAAGATAGGAATTCCAACACTTAGCACTTGCATGGTCAAATCTCTTTATCCAACTCAACATGACCAACAAAAGAATAGCATCCATTAAGAACTTTTTCATAATAAGGACAGATTCTAGTTATCTCAGAAAAGCAGATATATCTCCTAAACAGAATATCCAAAAATCACGAAACTTATCCAGAACGTAGATAATGAAGTTATGAATCCAATGCAACTGGAATTAACTCATTTGGAGTTCGGAAACTAAAGATATAAAGAAAATACTCTAGCTGTGTCAGAAGCTCTGAACAGATTCTGTATACTCCAATAAAACGCAGGTATCTCTTTCTGGAAAAATCCAAAAATGGTAAGATTTTACCAGAAAATAGGTTATCAAATTCTGGAACTAACCCAACTGGTTTCAAATCAATCGGAGTTCGGAAACTTGAGATATGTAATAAACAAGTCGACTGTGTCAAGTTACCAAAAACAGATTCTCTTTATCCAACAAAAGTCATGTATCTCTCTGTCCAATATTCCAAAAATTGTGAAACTTTGCCAGAAAATAACTTATGAAGTTATGGAAATAATCCAACTGGATTTGCATCAATCGGAGTCGGGTAGCTCGAGATATGAATGAAACAGTACTGCACGGTCAGGGGGTGACGGGAATAGGTTTATGCATGAAGGGATTCATGATAAGATATGGTAAAGATGGATTTGGAACTCACCTAGGTACTAAGACCACGAACAAAGACAAAACCCAACCATCTAATCGTTTAGTTGATTTATTAAGATGTAATTGTGGTCATCACTCCACAAAACATCACACTCATTACAAAGAGCCAAATCAAACATTTGCATACAACAAACACAAAGCAACAATTCTACACCAGAACTAAACATCGACCTCAACGACGACTCTTCTAACGGTGACATGATTTAGGGGGGGTTAACTTCCTAAATCCTTGTGTTGAGATAAAGCACGACTGATGGTGTTTCCAAAATATTCATGACTCCTTATTTCCAATAATGTCCACTTTCTCTTATTTCCAATAATTCATGCTTAGGGAGAAAAACTCGTTAACTGTGGCCTCCAATATAACTCTTGCGGGTTCTTTTAACTTTTAGAGAGATGTTAACTAGGAGCTGGAGAAAGAACAGAACAAGTGTACAATTGGATGATGATTAAGAATCAAGGAGAAGGTAAGTCAAGGTTGACGGAAAACAACGAGTTTAGACCAAGATTGCAGCAGACAAGATAGAGCAAGTATAAGAAGACATTTAGGACCCTAAAAACGACCATTGCTACTCTAGGCTTACGTCCTACAGTCAACACAGCTTTGATACCACTTCTGTCACACCTGATTTTGTAAACAAAACCGAATGACTATCATATGTGCGCCAGGATCAAGTTTACACACACGTATGAGACTTCATCAGTGATATAAAAGACAGTGCAAAACGTAAATAATATTAAATACCATTATTACACTCACGGAAGCGAATTACTAGCAGCGGAATCTTCAACACTTCTCCACAGGCAGCTGACTGGGGAAACACGTATGCCTAGAAACTTCCAAAGTACTCCACGGAAACTTCTGTCTAAGCCTGAGCCGCAGATAAAGCAAGGTTGAGTACACTTATGGTTGGTACTCAGCAAATGTAGAGCAAAGCAAATGACATGCAAAGGCTTAACAAGGAAAAAGTTTGACTTCTAATTAAATTGCTTTAAGCACTTAAGTTGGTCAAATTTTATTTAGCATCATAATTACTAAAGTATAAGTATATACCAACCCAATTAAGCATATGGTAACCCATAAGCATCATCAACAACATAAATAAACCAATTTAATTCTTCTTTCGATATATTAATCATGTGAGGGTCCAGGCCGCTCATGACCGCGAGCACGGCTATTGCAATAGATTTTAGACACTCTGCAGAGGTTGTACAGCTTTCCCCACAATTCGTGTTTCTCATTATGCCTGGGTTAATTACTCCCTTCAACACTTCCTTTGGTGAGGGGCCAGAGAATCACTACGAAGCCTTTCCAAAGAATTTCCCAATGTGTGTGTGCTCCCTTGCCAGACGGGTCTATAAAAGGCGCACCTTCCTGCCCCCGCACCTCTGCTCACAAACCTTGCCGGTAGCAACCAGCCCATACCACACATGCAGTGCATCCACACAACAAAGGGATCTTCTAATTACTTAGCTAAGACCAGAGCCATGTGGTATTGTGGTTGTACGGGAAATCCCGGGTGGTTCTCCATGTTCCGATTAATCAATGTGGTCTTTGTTTAACATTCTCATAAGATCATTAACATGATATTGATAAGAGATATCACAATATTATTATCTTCACATTTAGTGTAAACCAAACCCAAGTATAGCAACTAAGCAAATGCTACCCAACATGAATATAAAACCCAGGTTAACAAGGTAGGATTAAAGAAAACTAGTCATCCTAATTATGGACCCATCATGATTATAAGCATGCAAGCAATAGCGAACTACGGTGTATAAGCATGTCATATGGTTATTAGGACAAAAAGTATGATCAAGAATACACTTGCCTTAAATCCAGCTAATAAATGCTACTGCTCAGGGTCTTCTTAACTGAATCCTCAAATCACACGAACGATCCTCGAACAAACCTTGAGAACCACGAACGTTGCTCCTATACGCAATCACGGGGTCACACATGCAAGGAATCAATACAACAAATAAGAAACAATACACCAAACATGGGCAACAGTACAAAGGAATGGTATAAAGGTATAGATCAAGTCCTTACGGTCACGTGAGCTGAAGAATCACTCGAATCGGAGTTGAAACGATCGAGATAGGGCCAAAACGGTGTTCCAAGGACTTAACTGCGAAGAACAGGAATTTCAGGGGTTAGATTGAAGAAATCCGAGGGCATATACATAATTATGTATAATAACTCAGGGTTAAACATGCAAAAGAGTGAGTCTGGACGGCGGGTTAGATAACTTGAAAGTCTAGGGGGTTAAACCGAAGAAATCAGGACCAATCGGTAAATACTTTCAACTAACCTTGGATCGCGGGTTTATTCCAAAATACTTCAGGGTCTCTTTCGCAAATATACTACTGCTGACCGGTATCTTAAGGTATTGACTTGATCTGGCCCGTAGATCTGCGGATGGACGGTTGAGGTCGCACGGCTGCTCTGACCGACGGTGGCGGCGGCGTTCCGCGGTGGCGTGCGGCGGCGCTTCACCGGAGCAGACTCGATCTCGGCCTACGGTGCTCGGATTGATGCGCGGGTTGGACCAGAACGCATAGGAGATCACGGCGAACTCAATACGGGTGCTCTCGTCGACGATCGAAGGACGGAGACGGCTCCCAACGCTCGATGGCGGCTCGGCCTCGCTGGCTTAACTCCGTTGAGGAAATCCGGGGCAACAAGAGCAAGATCACGAGTTCAAGCAGCTCTACAAGCTTCCTTACGTCCTTGCGATGACCGGGGTGGCGTCCTCGTTGACGGGCGGGCAGCGAGCGCGGAGATCGGCGGTGGCCGTGGTGGACGCAACCTCAAGCTCGGGCGGCGGCGGCGCTAGCGGCTTGCTAGGGCATGGGGCTTGAGGCCTAGGGTTTCAAGGGGTGCGAGGTCGGGCGGCGCGAGATTTATAGATGGCAGGGGCGCTCCTTGGCGTGTGCGACACGGAGAGAAGGGTGGCGCGCTCGGACTCCGAGTTGAGTCCAGGTCAGGGACGACCCGAGGAGGGTGATGACGAGTGGGGGCCGGTCGTCAGAGGCACAAGGAGAAAGGAGGGGAGTGGGGCTGGGCCTGGGGAACTTGGGCCGGAGCGGGGGATTGGCCGGGGCAAGCTGGGCCGAGGGAGATGGAGTCGGGCCGGGCTGGTGAAAGAGTAGAGGGTCGTAGATTGAACCAATCCAAAAGCTCAAGGAGGTAAATCGAACTCTTCTGAGAACAACTATTCTAGGGGTCAAAATTAATTCAAATCCAAACGAGTTGAACTCAAATTAATTTGACAAAACATCACAAAATAAAATTCAACAGCATGAAAGCAACAAAAACTTCTTGAGTTCATGAATTAATTATTTAATTCAAATAAACCTAAATAATTCCAATTAAATCACAAAAATTCATTTATACCTCAAATAAATCCTAGAAAATCATAAATTGTTTCTACAATTTGTCGTGATGAAAATTAGGGCGTTACAGAAGAACTTGTATTTATCTGTACTTGTCATGGTAAAACAAGATGTATATATTTGGCAACCTATGTGGTGAAACAATATTGTAATTAATTATAATTACTATCAGCGTGTTCTCTGGAGAAGCATGCATGTGCAATCCTTTGACATTATTAACTTGTGTACCTTAGAAAAATCTAGAATACGGAGTATATAGTATGTTTTATGCTTGGTTTCCGTTTTTAGCATTCATCCGTTCTGATTCTTTGCGCTTTTTCATTTCATTGATTACGAGCAGGGTTCCTTTTTCATCAGTTTAAAACAAGGACTAGAAATACTTTCATCTAACATCATTTTAAGGTTAATTTTTCATAGCATACCATCATTGACATGTAATTGACTGCTCGATGGTATAGATAAAAGGTGACCATCAAGTGATGGTATAGATTAAAAAAATCCTCTCTAATTTGTTGTTATTACTGTAGCAACCCACGGTCATTTAAAACTGGTTCAACGTAAGACAGAGACAGCACCTAGCTAGCTCTATCCACCCTGTTTTATATGTGGGCAGCAACAGCAAGCTTGCTTAGCTTAGCAGTACTATATAGAAACGACAAAAACAGCTGCTGCTTACGTGTCCATGCACGAACGAGGTAGTTGGAGACTACGTGCTCCGCGCTAAGGGCAAGCCCAACACAGGTATCCAGCAGCAGCGTATGCCTCAGCCAAAAAGTCACAGGCAACCGTTTTTCAGGAACAATGAGCTACCAACGTCCACAACGCGATTCTTTTTCCTTGTCAGAAACATGACTTTTCTCTTTTGCTTTAGCAGATGATAAGAATATGGAGCAGACTCACTCCCCACTCACCCATTGCATGTAAATTAGAGGCTTGTGTCTTTTGCCAGACAAGGTAGCCGGTGCCTCTGTAGGCTGTGTACTAACAAACTGCGAAGCTACTACTCTATATGACACGGACTTGGGATGAGGATGTGGAGGTTGAGGCTACCATACAGGTAGGAGCGTTAGGCCTGGCCTAAATACAGCTTTGGAGACCACTTCACCTCTGGAAATTTGACTATGCCCCTATCATGAGTTCGTGATATCATCTCGCAGGAAGGCTAGCTAGTTAGGCAACTCTAGCACCGCCCC
>CM014270.1:13414198-13461370 GCA_004135705.1 Alloteropsis semialata | reverse complement strand
AGCCTTACTGTCCCTCGCCACGTGTACTTGAAGAGCAGATGAACTAGGAAATGTCACACGGTCGTCAGCTCCGGCAACGGCGCGACGAAGGCGTCGCACCGGCAGATGGGGCACGTGGAGTGACCGTGCAGGTGCAGCCACTGGTCGATGCAGTGCTGGTGGAACATGTGCAGGCACGCCGGCAGCCACGTCGCCGCCTCCCCCTTCTCCACGTCGCACAGGCACACCGCGCAGCGCCTGGACGCCGCCTCGCCGTCCGCCGCCCGCGCGGCGCCGCACGACGCCTGCAGGGCGGCGACCCGGGCTCCGTCTCCACCGCGCGCGGCCGGTGGCTCCCGAGGAAGCGTCCTCATGCCAGCGCCATGGCCTCCCTGTCTTTCCGCCGCCGCGGACAGCGGCAACTCTGCTCTACTGGCAGCGCCGCCTCCGCGCGGGCGCCGGACGAAGAGCGAGCACGAGCGGCGCAGGCGCCGCGCGAGGTCGGACCACGGGACGAGGTCGGCGCAGATGCGCGGGTAGTAGGCGGCGCTGACGGTGACCCAGAAGACGAGGACGACGGAGAGCGCGAAGGTGGCGCCGAAGCGCCGCGCCGCGGCGATCCGGACGATCGCGTAGACGAGCGCGCCCGGGAGGCCGACGCACGCCGCCGTGGCGATGGCCAGCGCGCACGCGCGGGCCGCGCAGTCCGCTGCCATGGATGGATTTCCTCGGAAGTCTCGAACGCCGCCAGGCTAGCTTGTAGCTTCCTCTGGTCTTGGGGAGTGGAGTGGCGAAGAAGGGGAGAGCGACGGGCGGCGAAGTGGCTGTCCTGTTGTGCACTCACCCACGCGCTATACTTTCCCCTCCATTCGATTGCGCGTGGGGCCCACGGCAGACGCCATGCCCATTGCCCCCGTTCACTTTCACTCTTCTCCTTTCTCCGTCAGCAGGCTCCATTTCCTTTCTCCCTTTCCCCGTCAGCAGCTGCATGAGTTCATTGCTATGATCCTATCCGATCCCAAATCGCAGGGTCTGGACTCTGGAGATCCATGGAACCAAGACGCATTGGACGAGCTGAATTGCCACTTAATTACTACAATATTAGCTTTGTTGCAGTGCTAGTGCCGCTCAAAATAATGCCATTTTGGTTAGTACGGAGTATAAGCCAATGCGACCATTTTACCAGACATATACTCCCTACTTTCTTTAATATATGACACCATTGATTGGTTACTTTAATTTTGACTAACAATGTTTTATTAGTTAGTTTGTTAAATAAAGTAAAATGGATATTGGTAATCTATTATCGATAATACTTTGGACTTAACTCGTATTTGTATAAATTTATATTTATATAGAAAAGACGACTAGCCAAATCAAGGACAAAATTGATTGTGTTATATATTTAAGAAGGAAGGATGTGCTATGTTATGTTGCTGTACATTTTCAACCGTTTATCTAATTCTCTAGCTTCCTTCTCCCCGTGGTTTCCACCCCTCCTACCTACTTTCCAGTTCGCTCATTTTCCAACCCTACAGAATGTCAGGGACGTCACAGTCTACAGCTACAAATGCTCGGTGTGATGGTGAGTCGTCTTGAGCTGGAGGTCCATCAAGTTACCAAACTTGTGCCGAGTTACGAGTAGGTGGTAGCAGCTCAAGGAATCGCGGCTCGGGTAGGAGAAGAACAGGGGTGATAGAGGTTAGTCTGATCAAGTTTGGGGGGAAGGTTGGCAGTCAGAGGCAAGAAGGGCAGCCTTAGAATATTTTATTATCGTAGTAATTGGGCAGTAAGAGAACTCTCCACATGAATCCTTAAGAGCCAAGAATTACCGCTCTACATAGAGGAAAATAAAAAGGCAAAATGTCACTGTACTACTGCCATTACGAAAAGTTAACTTGAAATGCATTTATAAATATATCTGTATTAACCACCTGCATCATTAGCTAGTGCTGAAAAGTAACATAATCCATTATCTAAGCTTTTTTTTGGAAAAGAAAGGAATAGTCCTTATTTCAACCTGTGACTCTTTGATTATTTATTGATTATATTAGTTCTTTGATGAAGATGCACGACTTGGCATGTTGGGTCCATATCACAATCTGTAAAATTGAATCGGAAAAGGTCCATTCAACCTCCTCAATGAACAACGCAATCTGATTTACCACCTTTAACCAAAAATCGGATATTCAACACCCTCAACTACTGAAACCATCAAATTTAATTACCCCTCTTAGTGTTCTATCTTCTAGTTCCTAATTAAGAGTCATTAGATCTTTCAAAAATGCTTTGATTACAATCATTTTTAGTTTCAACTTGAAGCAAGTTGAAACTAAAAATGATTGTAATCAAAGCATTTTTGAAAGATCTAATGACTCTTAATTAGAAACTAGAAGATAGAACATGGTTCTCAAAAAAGTATGAAACTGTTTTTCATAATATTTAGCTAAAAGGAATTTATATGGCTTTTTCTATGTTGAAACCAGATTTAGGATTTTTAATTCTATATGATTTTTTAAAAAATACTTTTGTCACTATTTTTTGATAAAGTCCAGCTGACGACCTTGAACTATCAACATGGTCCAATTTACCCTCTTGGCTGAGGTGGCGCTATGTAGGATTGATGATATCGCGCCACGTCGGCAAAACCACCTTTCCAAACCGCCGAGGGGAGTAAATTGAACGTGTTCAATATTTGAGGGTTTTGAATATCCGGTTTTGCGATCGAGGGGGTAAATCAGATTGTGTTGATCATTGAGGGGGATAGAATGGACTTTTTCCAATTGAATCTGATCCAATCCACA
Source organism: Alloteropsis semialata (assembly GCA_004135705.1). NCBI lineage: Eukaryota > Viridiplantae > Streptophyta > Magnoliopsida > Poales > Poaceae > Alloteropsis > Alloteropsis semialata. The sequence continues at coordinate 13,458,587 of CM014270.1, read as the reverse complement.
CATCATCTTTTTTTTTTTTTGAGGGAGATCCACACATCATCTAGCCGCTTTGAATCTGAAACCTTTGAAGAGTCCACCGGTAATGCAGGCCCATGTATGTCTCTGATGCCGCAAGTGGATCTCCCACCACCAAGCCGTGGCGCGGGCCGAGAAAAGCATTCAAGACTACATAGGTGGGCTTTTAGGCCGAGCTTTACCGGACGGAGTCCACGGTCGACCTCCACAATAGAGAAGCCCAAGCCCACGTGCTGTACCTGTACGTATTCACTGTTCACCGCATCTCTCCACAACTACGCTTACTTGTACATGACCAAAGGAACCAGGCATTCTCCCATCCTTTGGAACAAACGCAGCAGGATGGGGTTGCAAATTTGCCAGAGTACCTTGCATCCTACAGAATGAAAAACCCAGAAACCAGTGCAAGAATGACCGTTTGGAACTTTGGATGAGGTATGAGGACATGCAAAAGATTCCCAACCCGGTGATTAAAATTCTTTTTTAAAGGTTTGACGATTAGGATCGTGCAAGATTCTTTTGAGGATCCTGTCATCCAAAGAAGCCGCATCATCCATGCCTGTCCGGCTCCGTCGTTGCAAGCTTGCACGTAACGATGCCAGTGTAGTAAGGGTATCTATCTCCTCCTTGGCAGCTTCAGATATTTAGCTAATATTATGGGTATTTTACTGCGGCTGGAGGAGTTTCTGAAGCGAAGGCTTCAGTTCCGTAGTTTTCAAAGGAAAAGTGCATAAAGTTCCAGTTTTAATATTGTTTTCTCCTTGACAAATGATGTAATTACAAATTTAAGAACCCGACGTGGCTTAACCGTAACGTGAGAATCACTCTTTGCGCGTACGTGTTCAGTCCTGGCAATCGCATACATCGTCAGAACACAGACAGAAGGTAATGCACGTAACTGACAACTGCTCCTGTAGTAACCAGCGACTGCTCTGCAAATGCGGTAGGATAACCTCAGCAGATTTTGTTGAAAGGCATCATGCATCAAGCTGTACCATTTTTACTGTCATATAAATTCATGAGTTCCAAACATTGCCCCCCGTGTAACTAAATCAGTACAGTACTAAACTCATTCAGAAAGTTTTCAGAGAAGCAAAGTTACATTAACATCAATTACGGTAACTATCTTGAAGCAAAGCATGAGCCAACCAGGCAACCATTCCTGAGAAAGCGAGAACATGTGCAGGATAAGGGAGCATGGTTTCTTTAATTACTCCATTGTTGATGACGACTTGACTGAGATCCAGCCGACTGGCAGTAAAGTCTACCGGACTGAAATAAAGAACTAATCTCGCTCTTAGTTACCATAATTAACACCCTAGGCAGGACCCCAAGCTAACAGAAAGCACCTTCTTGCAGCCATAGTCTAACCTAACCCATCCTAATCCGCAGGGATAAACCTCTTTTTCTTAGCCCGGGATAAGATGCTTATCTGAAGCAGCCAGAGTACGTCGTTTCACATGCTCCCCCATCAGGCTACCATCGATCTACCCATATAACTGTATGACTGATGTCAATTTCTTCCTTCCTGAGAACAATGAAGAGAAGGAATTAATAAGTAACAAGATATCACAAGAAAATTATTGGTACGCGAATCTATCAAGATCATATGGAGTAAGGGTAACTATCACTTACTCTCTGGCGCCAGGTTGATCAAGCCTATCTGAAAAAAATAAGATGCCTATCTATCTACCCGTCTGAACAGCTCTATTCTCCCACGTCTCTATATATCAACATAAGCTGTGCCCCTCTGCTTTCCAAACTTTGAGCAGAGCTTCCTATGAAATGGCAGAGCCTTACAATTTACCATCTCACAGAGTACCCTTGGCCCTGGGTCATGATGAGAGCTGCAATGAACGAGGTGGTGATCACTCTGAGTCTGTTTCCTTCTCGGGTGCATCCAGTGGGTCCTTGTGCTCATCAGCTTCGAATCTGTCTGACGATGCAACATCATCCCCGCCTGGCCATCCCTCTGAGCCATCTTCAGCATCTTCGAGCACATTGCAGCTGGACGCCGAGGGTCCACTGTACGAGTTGCCCTCGCTGCTAGCCCAGCTTCCAATCAGGTGTGTATATTTGCCCCTGCACAAGCATAACCAAACTCATTTAGAGAACAACACCATGCTCATTTTTAATCCAGATTTTTTTTAAAAAAAACAGGGGATACGGCTTTAAAGACATGGAATCTGTTGCCTGCATTTTCCACTTCCTAATAACAAACCATAAGTTGTTGTTCCAAAACAAATTTATTAAATTGAACACTGATAAGGTTTACATTCATGGGAATGGTAGAAATAGATATAGCCTCAAAACTACAAATGCTAGAATAAAATTTCTGTCCCTACCAGGCAATGAAATGGTTTGTTTATTTTGTTATCAACAGCTTGCAAAATCATTTGATTCAGTTTAACAAAAGGTGATAATGGTATGTCCTGAATAGAAGGTTCCCCTTTGCACAAGATATATTAAGGATGCAAATGAGTTCTACTTCAATTTGTACATTTGCTGGAAAACTGAATAACTGGACAAGATAATGCCATGATTCTAAAGGATCAAATTTCCAATATTACCTTCCTAAATTCCACTTCAACTGCCAAGCATTCAAATCTGCTTACATGCAATTTGTTTCAACAGGAAAGGGCTGTCCAAGTACTACCAAGGGAAGTCCCAATCATTCACATCAATATCTGAAGCTACATGTGTTCAAGACCTTGCAAAGAAAATTTCATACAGTAAGAGGATGAAGACATCTAAAAGTTATTCAGCAGGATTAGACATGAACCAACGCTCAAACAACTTACCAAGGCCGTGCAACAAGGTGATAGCAAAGAGGCCCTCAAACAGTTCAATCGCTAGAGTACTGTCAAGAGCTAGCAACACCAGCCACTTGTACATCAGTACTGGACCATCTGCACCCCAGAACAAGAGAGATACACAAATGCACATTGGTCTGTAACAAAGTGAAACCTGGAACAAATAAGAACTAGGGTGCCAATTCACCACTTCCCATTGACCAGCTGCGCATCCTGTGTGCTTTACACATGAAAATTCAAACTACATTTCCTTCTAGGATCAACATAATTTATTATGCCTCATTTGTCGTTTCATGATCATCTGGAGGTCGAACATTTTAGTCGATGGAATGAGAAAGGGTGAATCATAATCAACAAAATTCAACATGGCAGAAAATACAGTTATCTTTATCACAATGCCTTCATTGAATAGGACCTACTCATCAATCTACACTTCAGTATTCTTTTCATAATAAATAAATATCCACAAAGTGGAGGAGCCCTTCACACATTTACTGGGCAACATTTAGCAATGATACACAAAACACAACTACACAAAATTCTACAGGGTCAAAATTGCGATGAACTGATGAAGATGGCTTTCCTCACATGGCTGTGGCTCATTCAATTCTCTTTTCATGCATCTCAACAAAAGGATCTGTTCAGAAGACAGCCAAGAAACTTATGTTATCGAAACTCAAACAAAAGCAAGTTCACACTTAAGTTTTGGTTAAAATTTTAAAACGGCATTACCTGAACGAAATATCTAAGTTGCCATTCACCAACCCCTTCCTTTTTTTCCCAAAATAAAAAAATGCCAGCCTATAAGGGCGTGCTATGAACTTATGATTTCTGCAGCCTTCAAAGTAAACACATCCAAAGTGATAATGCTTTGTCTTTGGCGCATGACATGCATACCATTGCTTCTCTAACATCTAAAGCTCTCAATCACCATGTTTTTTCTTAAGAAAGATCCAGTAATTATTTCAGCTACATGACTTATTGCTCAGCCATCTAGTATAGTCTCCAATAGCGTCAAGATCACACTGCAGACAAATATTCGAATGAAAACTGATGTCAGCACTTGGCACTTTTTAACAGAGACCACCACAAAGATTGCGATAAGGCACAGAAATGAACACTAAATACAGTTCTTTGATGGGAATGATCCTTACAGCTTCTGTTATTCCAAGATGATCGAGTAGAATTCGCATACCACCACCCTTTGAAGCATTGAGTGGGACGATTTCAATTGTATTTGGCTGCATTTTGAGAACACGTGCTTTCCCTTCGGTCAGTTCTGAACAATGCTGTCTCAGGATAGATGAATCCTCTTCAGCACTGTCCAAGAGTAGCAACTTCTGCAAGTACAAGTAAATAGGTGTCAGTCTAATTGAAGTCAAACTGATATTATATCTATTTATCTCATTTACTGAAGATGTACAGAGTTCTATTCAACAGTGTTTTCCCAACAATTCTATTTGAAAAACCTTTATGAGTTAACTCAACAATTCATTATTCTACACCATTTCTTCTTTCATCTCTGTTGATATGGGGTGAGGGCAATGTTATGAGATAGTACAGATCCTAACAAATTGGTACCAATGGTAACTCAAACTTGCAAGCCCAACTACTAATAGTGCTGCTTCAAGATGTGTTGCTAAGCATAAGCAGAGCAGTCTTCCTGCTCCTGCCAGTGCCTTTGGATGATCTAAATATATAAAACTGAAACTAGAATTTGGACTACTTCAGACAAGTGAGTATGTTATAAGCCTATGATCTAATCAAGTGCTGTACATTTGCTAATTGGAACATCAGCCCGAAAAATGAAAAATAAAAAGGCCGCCAGCTTCATAAATACATCAACGTTATATTAACAGTATGAGATAAACCTGAATAGATGAATATTCCAGAAGCTCCTCAATAGAATGCATCACCTTTACCTGATATGAAATTCAAATTTTTTGTCAACGGCATAAATTCTGTCATAATAACAACAGAAGTCTGTCTAGCAAATATCTACAGATCATACCTTGTTCTCATGATGCACAGTGTGCAGCAAATTGACCAATGGATGTTCAAATAAGGTCAAACATTGTTCCCTGCAGTATGCAACAACAGGAATTTTATGCTTTAAGGAGTACAGAAATGCCTGCAAATGGAACAAAAGGAACTTTTAGATAACATAAGTGATGATTTTTCCACTTCCGATGAGATTTTTTAGTGAGAATGCCTATAAGGAGACATAGAATTGTTAATAGAGACAAAAAAAAAGAACAGTAGTAGTAGGAGCTCATGCTCAAGGGAAATGCAGTTCATGCCTATCATCCAAAACCAATACCAGATAACAGAAAGCACCCAAATTAATCAAAACAATAGTTCTTCCTAATAAAGGAATAGCCGGGTGCAGATTTAGAACTTCAACAGAAACAGCATATCTAACTATACATGAAAAAACTCCAGAAGTATAGCTGCTGCTAAAAAAGTAATTCACTGACATGATTGTTAGTAACTACCTCATTGCAGATATCCACATCCAATTCTGCTCTATAAACTTCTTGGCCATGCTTTCCATAGACAAGTGAACCCTGAACCAAATGTAGCAGTGATATAACCATTTGGGGCTAAGTGTCACTTTTAGAAAAGATCACATGCCATGGTAGCGATAATTGTTTAGATAAACAAGGAAAAATGATGGGTAGAGCTTAACAGTTGATACCCAATTCCTTCTACATTACCCTTAGTCCCTTACATATTGGCATTAGGAAACAGCGCTTTCATGGTACATAGCTGATGGAATACATATTACACAGATACAGAAACAACTGACATGGATTGGGCAGAAGTTAATGAAGTTCAGTTGGCTTGAGTACTTCGAAATCTAAGCATTTAACCATGTCCCATTTGTGCAACAAAGTACGATTTCATTGCATCCCATGTAACTTTGCAAGTTTTCCAATGAGCTACTTCTTTTGTAGGCGAAAAATTGAATATCACGTAACCAGTGTGGTCAAAGGTAATTGTTAAGGAATTGCATCTGCCAGTGCTAAAACTGCGAACCACACATATGGATAATTGGACCTCTGTGACATTGAATGAAATAAAATATGCCTTGGGGAAAAGAAAGTAGTTAATGTTACAAACATCTTCACAGCTACATCACACGAATGATCAAGGTAAGGTCACACAACTTTGGCAAGAAATGTCCACAAATCCAGAATTCTTATTCAAGTCAAATCGGACAGAATATACCTGTAAAAATACACCAGGTGATGTCTCTGATACAAAATCACCTTTATCAAGGAAATCAAGAAGCTTGAATGTTCTAATGGTGGAAGCCCGGCTCTAGTTTAAGGGAAAAATATATCAAGAACTCGTAAGAAAACATAATACAGGACAAGTAGAAATACAATCAGCTGATGGAGGTTAGTTGCATGCTTTACTTCTGGATTCATCATATGCTATTATATTTCTTCTTTATGAACTTCACTAAAAACTTTAGTTTTGCCAGGATTACATAATTGCCTAAGAATAAATTAGAATTTTCTTAAAATGTTTCATAGATTTTCTCAATCAATAAGCATGCACAGCTAGCCTATAGACAATCAAAAAGAATTAAGAAGCAACTAAGGTAATAAGATTCACTTAAAGAACTAAACATCCACTTGAGTTAACTATCAGCTTTCATGAGATCTTTCCAGAGTGTTCCATGTACTCTTTTCTGGTTTCGGAAAGCTGGCATACAATTGGTAATATTAAAAGTTGTTTAACACTAGCCTCCACTTCAGATTAGTGTCTTTGAGATTCAGATGAACATATACCATGAATGCATAGAACCCACCTTTCCAGTAACCATAATAACATTTATTCCTGTTACAGTTGCCTCTCTCAATGATTCTATTGATTCTTTATGCAGGCGTCCGTCATAATCCACAAGAGTACCTTCAAAGATTTTCATAATATAACTAGAGCTCAGCAAGATCCATAGAAGGCACTCGATCAACTCACCATCTATATCGCAAACGATATGACTTAATTTGAGCCGATGTTCCTCTCGTATGCTAACTTTCTCTGCATTGTTGTTGGCCTCTGTACATAACAGGTTAATCCATAGTCGGTCCAGTTATGAGAAACAGTTTGACATTCTTTTCTAGAAAAAGTAAATGGTTCTAATGTGCAAAGCTAAATTATACCAACAGAATTTTGTAAATGTTCCATATCAGTAGCAATGTCATATGCGCTCTTAATTAATCCCTTTCCTTTCCACTCAAGTATACTTAGTATATGTTCTTCTTCCTTCTCCATCTCTTCTTCAGCCTCTTCGCTGAGTTCATGATCAAAGCCCAATAAATGCAACAATCCATGCACCTGTCAAATTAAGTTGGTTAGCACAAATAGCGTGCAAGCTGTTCCAATGTAGACTGCCATATGCAGGTTGTGTCACAAATTACAGCAGTATTAGGAATCATAAGTTGAGCATTTCGCACAGTGCAAGTCACTACAAACTGTAGTTTCTATTTTTCCAAGGAGCTTTCAAATTTCTAACAGTGTTTTTTTCTTCAAATAGTACCACTATGAAGTATATACAAAGCTATTTTGCTATTTACCTCTCTTAATGTAATGACATGCAGCTCTCCTGCCTTGTTCGAGGAAAAAAATAACTATGTACCTGGACTTTATAAACGATTTTGCTTAATGTTGTATTTGAATCTTGCAAAGGTTCAAAATGCAGAATGAGTTCAACATCACTATATCGATCAACCTAGCAAGAACTACACATGTATTGAATCATTGATGCAACTGGAGTAATTGCAGTTAGATATTAAGAAATGAACATAGATAAAGCACTACAGTACCAGAACATTGAAACTGCTAGTAGCAATTAGAAAAACGAACCAACCATGAGGATTCTTATCTCATCAAGAAGTGTGTGGCCTCTTTCTTCTGCTTGCCGCTGTGCTGTTTCTACAGAAATAACTATGTCACCCAACTGCAGCTGTTGGAGCAAAACAAAACATGTAAAGGAAAAGGTCATAACAACAAAGGATCCAGAACAAGGCATTCCCCAGAACAAATGGACTCATTCGGTAGGATGCCATACAATGGGAATATCAAGCCCTGGGATATGCTGCGACATTGACAGAACATCAGTAGCGCGATCCTCATCTCTCCATTCCTTGTTCAGCTTCCTGATGAAGTCATCATCACAAAGCAGCAGAGAGACCTCAACGCTATCATACTTGTTCACGTTGCTTATAGAAGGATCTCTGGTCTTGTGCTCTGGGCCTTCAAGGTCGTCAAAGGCTACCTTCGTCGCCTTCCCAACATCAGTTTTGAGTGCTTCTGCAATGCTCTGCACAGCAATTTGCCAAATGAACAATTCACAAAAAATGTGAAGGGAAACAATTTGCAGGGGCTACATATCATCAAAAGCATGCACAATTCAGGGAAAAATTCAGGGAAAATGAAAAGCTTCATCAGTGGAATGCTGTGGGACTAAGGCCCTGTTTGGAACTGCGGTGAAAAAAAGCGCTTCTCGGATAAGCTCTACAAACGTTGAAATAGCGCTTATTTGAGAAGTGGGTTTGAACCAGCTTCTGCGTTTTAGTACAAATAGGTGCGTAGGAGAGAAGCGCGGCAAAAAAAGCTACAAAAATATGGATCGTTTGGCTTTTAATTTTAGCTTATTTTGACCATAAGCAGAATTTAAGCTGTTCCAAACAGGGGCTAAGGCGCCTAAGCAATACCAGGATTTCAGGGTCGTCGGGTAGGTCCTCCTCGATGCCAATCTGCACAATGAGCTCACCGGGGCCCTTCCGCGTCGACCTTCTCGCCCTCCTCCGCCTCAGCAACATCGGCGGCGGAGACGAGCGCCTCCGCCTGAAGCTCGACGTGGCGTATTGCCGCGACGGGGCGGCGACGAAGGGGAAAAGGGTACGACCATGGGGAGGAGAAAACGACGGCGGAGGGTGGAGAGGGAGAGGCCGCCGCGGAGTGGGGCGGAGGCTGGAGGTGGTCGTAGAAGGGAGGAAGTGGTGCGAGGCGAGCGTGCGGTAGAGGAAGTGAGGGAGGCGCACCATCGGGAGCTGCGTGGCGTGGTTCGAGCGAGGCGTCTAGAAGGTTCTAGAACCTTTGGGTGTGGATATATGGAAATGAGGGTGGGATAGGGACATGGGCATTGGGATATATCGAAAGCCATGTTTGGTTATAGGGAACGGGATAAGAACTGGGTTAGGGATAGGAAAAAGAAGGGCTCAAATCCCAACGACTGTAACCCAACGGGGGAGGTGGGTTTCGCCGGGAAATAGAAGCTGGACACTGCTTCCCATCCTTCGAATCGGTTCCGGCCGTGGCTCCGACGTCCTGCTCCACTGTCGCCGCCCCTGGATATCCGCCTGTAGATTGCAATCCATCCTTCTCCGGCACCAATCGGACTTCGATCTGGTTCTACTCACATATTCCGTCTCCGCCTCATTGCGTTGTCTAGAAATCTTGATCTAATCTTGCAGTTCGTGTGCTTCACTCCGGCTCTCCGTACTTGCCCTTGCTTGCTGCGCCGCCGCCACTCATGAGTCGCTCGTCCCTCACCTCGATCCGCTGGCCGCCGTGACTTCCTCGCAGGTGCTTGAGGAGAACGTTCGCCCATGGTCGACGCCCACTGCCAGATGCGAGCGCACAAGCCAGACTGCCAGACGCTAGTGCCGCATGTCTGTTTTTTTTTTTTTACCGTTGCTGCATACTACTGGTTGTATTTCTTGCTTTTTTTTTTCTTCTTTCGTTGGGCAAAGTTAATCAAGGGGCATTTTGGTCTTTAATAATTTTTTATCCCAATCTCAAACCGGATTTATCCAAACAAAGAAAATAGACTGACAAGTATTACCTTATCCCAAACCCAGCAGCTCATTACCCATGTAATTTCCCTATCACATTCTAAGGGTGCATCCAAACGCACACTTGGAATGGGTGCAAAAGGGCCGAGCTGGTCGTGTGTTGTGCATCCAAACGCCTGCCCCCGCCCCCGCCGCCAGGGACGACCACGACCGCCGCCGCGACGGGAGAGGCCGGGACCGAGACTACGACCAAGGCGGTCGTGACCATGACCGTGACCGCGGTGGCCATGACAGGGATCGAGGCCATGGCCATGAGTATGGCCGTGATAGGGGCCGAGTTACTTCCCCCGTAATTCAGTGTTAAATTGTCTTTTTTCTCAGCATTCTATTCTTAATTTCCCATTTTAAGTAGTAGCCTAGATGAAGCTACAAAACCACATTAGCCACTTTGCTAGCCGTACTAGTTAGAACAGGTAAAGTTAGAGGGCAAAGCAAAATTTCAAGCATATACAACTGTATCTTGTAACACTCTTCTAATTGAACTAAAAGAAGTGGATAAACCCTGCAGAAAGAACAAGGGTTGAGAAAAAGCCTCACTCCACATCTCTCAGTAAATCTTTCACAGGACCCTGTCAAGTTCCAAATACAAGGCTTACAAATTTTGTCAAACTGAGTATAAGAACAGAAGACTCCCTAGCACCCAATGTAACCCCAGTAAGAGCTGACAGCACATTTTTGAAGAACCAAAATGAAGGGCATAATCAAGCTTCAGCAGCTCATTTTTGTGACATCATAAAAACCAAGCTCACTCAAAGTGTTTGTAAAACAGCACTGACACTGAACTGATTAGAGTCCTATGCATACGTTACACAGTAAAGTTCTTCTCTTCACACTCTTACAAATGCAACACTGCATACACCTTGCATGTGAGGGCCTTGTTAGGAGTACAGAGTCCTCTATGAGGCTATTATTCAATGCAACTTCTATTCATAAAAGAATCTACTCTTTGCATAGAAACTCCTGGGAAGATAAGGCCTGAGTACATAACTATCTGATCAAGTTAGCACATACCACTTAGTCGACCTAAAGTACTAAACCAGTACTGTCCAAAGCAATAGAAAGCTCTGCGAGTAGTGTGATTTGAGTATGACAAGTTTTAACTTTTAAGCAATCACAAAATTTGTTCCCAGTAGCAGCAATTAAAGAATTGAAAAGATTCCAGGAGGACAACAGGTCTAACTTAAACAAAAACATCCTAGGGTCAAACTATTAAGGTAAAGCTGTGCTGAATCTCAGCTTCAATATGACAATTATAAAGACTATTCATGCTTTCTAACAATTACAGACCTATGACGGTGATCTAGTAAAAATAAAAGACAAAATAAGTGTAGAAGAGCCTGTTGCACTAAGCAAAGAAGCAAAATCAAATCCAGAATTTGATTCAAATCGACCTGTTTAGACCTGTACAAGAGCAATAAGTCACAGCTACGGCATTGCTTCCTCTCCTCACGGCGATATAATCGTAACTGGAAGTCCATTTTCTTTGTTTTGAGTCTCATGTCTCATTTCAAGTTCTGACAACATAATAATACATCTTCCAAGGTTGTGGCAATCAGGCCCTTGCATATGTAACTACTATAAACCTTGAACAATGCTAGCATGAACATCAAATGACATAGGGACAGCAATGTGACCATTGACACTTCATAAAGATTTCTCTTTTTAAACAACAAACAGCACAATATATGTGGATTTCCACGCTGTCACGTTACAATACCTAATGCCACATCAGAAGCAAGACTAATATTAGGGCTTCGTGAGCTACTTGCAAGGAATTACTAACAAAAACAAAATATGGAAGTTGGCATAGTGCTCCAAATCAAAAGATCAGGATTTAAAACAAAATATGTTGGAACCAGGGTGGCCTAATGGTCCAAATCAAGATATCTGAAGCACAAAAAAAAAATCAGGTTGAAAATAAGTGGCCAGGGGTGCTAACCACATTATTATCATAATAAGGGTTCAGTTACGCAAACATAACTGCAATGGAGCATACAGTTCATTTGGCATAACAACAGTGAGATGAAACTAGCTGGCACATCTGTTTATTAACAAAAGGAGATGGCCCTGCATCCGTGGTGTCTACAAAGAAAGAAAATAACAGTCTAGAAATCCTCATGGAAGAGTAAAACATTCGGCCTTCGATTTGATGAACCCATATACTGTTGGCAACCACAAGTGGTAGCCACCCTAATTCCATAGCATCAGCCACTCCTTGTTAGATAAAAAGGAGAAGAAAATTCATGTGATCTCCATCAAGTTCATAATATAAAGAAAAGTTGTTATTCGTAAGCATGATTATGTGCATGGAAAAAGTTTGATACTAAGTGAATAGTTGAAACAATAAAAAAATAAGGATAATAACTGAACCATCTAAGATCAAAGTGCTGCTACAGCTACACAGCTCAATCAGATCTCATAATACAGTGGACAAATATTCTGCTTGGAGCAAATCAACTAAAACAATACCTTCTGACCCTGCATAATAGATAGGCAGTTCAAAAGAAACATGAACTGAAGCACGGAGAAACTAATCAGGATGATGATGGTAATATAGTTGCTATGTATATTTAGTTGTGAGCTCTGTGAGGACTATAACTGACATTGGTGGTTCTAGAAAATTTTAGAACCGTGAGAGTTCTGGAAAACTACATTTACATATGTTTGGACTTTTTTTTTGAGGAACATATGTTTGGACTTTCAGGTAAATATTGTTTGAATATTTTACTTTGAATATATACCTTGCAAGTTTTCCATCTCAGGAACATAAATGAGCTTAAATAATTGGTGCCCAGTTTTCCATCTCAGGAACATAAATGAGCTGAAAGAACTGGTGCCCGACTCACAAGGTTCGGCACTTTTTGGCCCAGGTTGCTCCAAGAACCTATGAACTCACTCCTTGGGTCCAGGTTGCTCCAAGAAGATATCTTCTGTTTCTTAGTTAACACTCTAACAACTAACTGGATTTAGGATAATGAACTAACCTGGGTACCGTAGCACATGGCATGGTTATAAACAGCGTACTGCTGTAGTTGAATACTATTCCCTTCGTCGTGATGTTTTAGTGGTATGTTCAATTGCTTGAACCAGGCAATATTTTTCTAATGAAGTACCAAAGGCACAATGCGCAGAACTTCCAATTTGGAGCCAAGGCAGAACTTAAACCACCACATTTCTCCATTGAATTCTCAGAAATAGATCAACTCAATGCAAGAATTTAAAGCTGTTTCTCTACTTAGGGAAGAGAAACAATGTCAAAATTAGGAGTTGCACATTAGAAAAATAAAAACGGCAAAAAGAATCCAATAGAGACAGAGAGAGAGAGAGCACTGCTAGATTATAAGAAATTAAATAGCTCTTCAGCATTCAAGGAAAACACGGCCAAGGAGTGATTTTGTACAGTCTCCTCATCCAGCCCTCTACAGGGAAATCTCCACTCATTGCTTCCCCTAATATCCTCCCTTGGCACTTCGGCAGTCCCACTTCAAAGGACCCATGATGTTTCTCTGACTCGTAGGTGGGGAACTCAATCTTCCAGACCCTAAATCTGCATTAGGATCTTCAGAAGCTCCTTATGAACTTGATATTCTAGGCCTAAATAGAAATTAGAGACAAATTTAAGTATATTAACGTGAAAACCAGTCTCCTGAATAATAAAAGTAATAATTAACACACATAAAAGAAGGGAACTAACGATATTTTAATGACACACAAAATTAGACATTTAAACAAAATGAGACAGTATGCATCATTCACGTGAGAGGACATTCTATATCTAAATGCAACAATTGCTCGAGACTAAACAATATCTAAGAAGCAACATTGCCCGAGACCAAACTGTATCTAAGAAGCAACATTGCCCGAGACCAGACTATATCTAAGAAGCAGCATTGCTCCAGTTAAATGCCACAGATTTTTAAATTCTTATTATCTCAACAGTTCTCACAGAAATTCAATGACAGCATAAGATGAAGTGGGATAACTAACTTGTGGTAGTTTCAGTTTAACCAAACTGACTGTCCCACTCCCTGTGTCCCAAATTATCAGTTGTTTTGGTTTTGCTCGGTACATAGCTTTTGCTATGCACCTAGATATAGGCTATGTCTAGATAAAGCCAAAACGACTAATAACTTGGGACAGAGGGAGTACATATAAACGTTTGCCTCTAATTGAAAAAAAAAATATCATCAACCATGCTTACCTTGATTTGATATGAAGGGAATTCTACATGAAAGAAAAGGAATTCCCATATCACAAGAGAATGTAACCAAGTCCTGTTTATTTATGCACATAAGAGAAAAACTGACAACCAGTTCACCAGTACCATAAACTAATACAATGCTACTTGAGGCTGCGACCGTAAGAGAAATGATGTAGACAATTCAAGGTTCGAAAGATTTGATTAGAAACTCCTAAGATGGCATAATATGTTGAAAAGAAACACATCATCAATGGAACCTATGCAGTACTGAGCACTGCAAATCCAATAATAATCCCAAGTAGCACATTGTAAGATAAAGAAAAATTCAGCAAATTAGTCATATAGCCATGTATTACTATTACTGTAACAAATATGCCAATACTGGAAAGCAGCAACCATACCAGTGAGGCACTAAGTATCAATACAAGGTCACTGCGTTCTCTGGGTTACCATGCTTTGAAAGCATTCTAAAATTCTTTCAGCATCAAGTTCTTTAGATATGTCTTCTTCAACGTAGTACACAGCAAAGTCACTCAACCAATCAATAGGTATGTCATTGCAGATATCAGTAGGGATAATGTTAACTGCTGAAGAAATCCTTTCAGCTGATGCCTTCATGACTGGTAAGACCAATGCCAACTCAATGAGGCGATACACCAATGGAAAATTCAAGTGTTGTTTGGTTTCAACCATTTTTGCAGCCAAACTTGCGATATCATGACAGGAAGTAAATTCAACATGTCCTCTCACATAGCGAATGTACGCTTCAAGTTGATCATTTATATTTGCACGATCAGCCTCAATGAAATCTTCAGAATAAATATCTGCAAGTTGAGCAATTTTCTCCACATCAAACAGGGAGAAGTCCCTCCTTGGATCAAGACAAGAAAAACGCACTAACAAATCCATAGAACTGTCATTGAAACGATGGCCAATCTCTGTTCTAATGGAGTCAATAGCAGCAAAGAAAATCTGAACACGAAAATAGTGAAAGTGAGAGACAGTTATCCCATCTAGCCGTGAACGGCCCATGCTTGGTATGTGTTCATCCATATTTGGCACTGGAATTTTGTTTGCAGCACAAAAACTTTTGACATCTTCAAACAATGCCTCCCAACCATTATCCCTCAAGATTTTCAAGCGTTCATTCACATCCACTAGTAACCCCACAACCTGAATAATGTCTTGATCTTTCCTTTGTAAAACAAGTGATAGTTCATTCATAATGGCAAACAATTTTAACATCATCTTTAAGATGAACACAAATTCAAAACTTTCCATTGTTTCTATTGAGAGTGATGCTCGGGAATCTCGGCAGCTATGCTCAGCCACAATCATTAGCACCTCAAGAACTGAGTCCCACATTGTGTCAATACGGTTCAAGGCTGTGTGATGCGAGCCCCACTTAGTCTCCCCTAGTATTTCTTGATGCTTACCTCTTTTGGAGATTTCAACACTCTCCAACTTATCCAAAACTGCTTGGCGACACTTTTCAGTTTCCTTTGTCATGCAAGGTGCACTCGTGGCATTCACAATTATTGTCAGATTGTAGAAGAAATAAGAAATTGCTGAAGAAGAAGAACTTGAGACTGAAACAATAATCGGTTCCAGCTGGCAAGCAAAGCAATGGACATAGAAAGCATGTGGATATTCATCCCGTATTTGTCTCTGCACGTTGTTAAATTCTACTCTCATGTTTGATTGTCCATGATAGCCATGGCCTCGTAATCTAGAAATGGATAAACCATGCCGAACAAGAAAGCCAACCAAATTTCCCTTGATTGCAGTTGGTGTAGTATCTTTAATCCATTCAAGACCAAGAAATCTTTCTATGACTTTCCCTTGCTTATTCACAAATCTGCATGACAGAAATTACACTAAGTTCAGACTTCAGATAGCACCGAAATGGAACCGCATATAGAACTAGAAGGCTATAAAAAGAAAGGCACTTCCTCCGTTCCAAATTATAGTTCACTGTTGACTTTTTTAATGCACAATTGACCATTCGTTTTATTCAAAAAATTTACATTAGTATCATCTATTTCGTTACTTGTTTTATTATCAAAGGTACTTTAAGTATGACTCACATTTCTATTTATTTGTACTAATTTTTTGAATAAGACGAATGATGAAAGTTGTATTTAAAAGTCAACTGAACTACAATTTGGGACGGAGGGAGTAAAAGCAACAACTAACCTCAAAATTATGCCCATATGCTCTTTGCTTGAAATGTCATGAGTATCATCAATAAGTATTGAGAAACGACTATCTCCAATCTCTTCCAGAATCACCTTGATGACCTCTTCTGCACTTGCTTTTACAAGGTCCTTCTGAAACTCTCGAGAAGCCAATTCGCTGCAACGATCAGGATCCATCTCATCAAACGCACGCCTCACCTTCTCATCGGAGCCTTTGTACCAATCTATCATCTCCAGAAAATGGCCCTTGTCCCATGTGTAACATGGATCGAGGTGATAAAAAGGTATACCTTGCCTTAAGAGATATCTTGCACAGTCCAAAGAAGTACGCAAACAAACTCCAAAAGGGTTTCCACTCGCCGAACAATCAGATGCAACTCCATGTGACACACTTCGCTTTTGACTGTGAAAACCTTTGTCATGTTGCATTGCCGTATTGAGGGCACCCTTCGCTGGACCAACATCATCCCCAATTCCTGGGGTAAACTTTGTCGGAGGTTCTGAAGTAGTGCCCCCAGCAGTTTCACGAATCTTTTTAGGCACAGTCTGGTAGTACCTCTTCATCTCTGACTGAGAGTATTAATAATTCACAATCCACCTAAGGTTCGATCATAAGACCATAAAATCTCCCAAAAAAACATATACAAATTTTAATCAACAATTGAACACCCCAGTGGCGGACCAAATCGATTTTCACGCCTAGGGCCACTTGTCAAAGTGGCTAAACCATCAAAACTATGCCACATGTCTAGATAACTATAGTAACAATAGCGATAGCGCATATAACCACTTAAAAAACGTGATTTAGAGTATATCTCAATTCAAAATTTAAACATACAACGAACTTCATAAAAAATTGCAGAAAAATAATGCACTACCTAGCTAGTGCCAATTTGGTTAACCCACGTCCTCCTCTACCATTTTTTCATTGACCGTTGGAAGCGAAATCGAAATCGAGTCTAAGTAGATCGGACATTCCAAAGGAATTAGACAAGCAGTATAAAAAGTAAATTAGTAAGAAAGTGGTAAATGGTCTAAAATATCTTCATTCTTAATGCTTCCAAAAACATGTAGCTCAATATAGCATATCATGTTTATGAATTTTCGAATTAATGAGGCTAATCAAGTAATCGAGCAACTCACGGTGTCACTAACCTTGGATTCAGAACAGTGGAAAAGCAGTCAGTCAGGGGATCAGGGCCTCTGGGGCAGCCGGGCAGCGTTGCAGCCCGTCGCGCCGGGCTGCCAACAACGGGCGCACGCGCCCACGCACCCGCACGGGGCGGCGGCTTGCCGCGGCCAGGCTCTGGCCGTGCGCAGCGCAGGCGCGCAGCAGCACTGCAGCAGCCAGCAGGGAGCCAAAGCCAGGGAGGGCCAAAGAGAGGGCAGCGGTGCTGGCGCAGCCTGCAGGGAGGGGGCGACGCACGGATTCGGCGGTCTGCCCGCTGCGGCGCAGGTGCCGCGGCGGCGGCCGCCGGCAGGCACCGAGACCGGCAGACAAACGAAGAGCCTTGGGTCTGCGGGGTGCTGCCGGCCCACGGCTAGGGCCACTCTATGAAAGAGCAAGGCCCTATTTTAATTCACGTCGCTTTTCTACCTCGTACTACATAGAAAACTATGTGAGATCATTTCTTCTCTCTGTGCACGCAACCCAATACATACACTTTTCACTCTTTCACACGAATTAAACACGCCCCAAGTTGGGCCATAGAGAGCGTAAGAAGAATTCTGGGCCACGCCTAGGGCCACGGCTCTAGGGGCCCTGGCCTACGCGGTTCCTATATATCTTTCGGAAAAAATTATTGAAGTTATCTTCCATTGTTTGAGATTGATACAAGGCTAATGAACAGGCAGGATTCAAAAAGGCGGGGACATCAGCATCAAGCGCACGCGACTTTGGGGTGGGGAGCAGCACACGTTGGTGCGCGGTTGGCTGCTGGGTGACAGGATTCCTTTTGGGTGCGAAAATGTAATCGAATTTTTCTTTTAAACCGGGAATCTGTTTTCGATTCCGTTTGAACCATAGTGCTTTTAAGAATTTATGCAACAAAACAATGCCCAATATGGAATATTTTAATTTATTTCTAATATTTTTGAAAATTTAACATTCAAAGTGCATGGTATCAACATTTCAATATGTATCTTCAACATTTTGAATATACGATTTCAATATTTGTATAGATGTTGAACTAGTTTATCCGAAATGTTGAACTAATTTTATATGAATGTTGAACCTAGTCTTTTGAGAAGTTAATTATACTATATTAGTATTTCAAACATACTAGTCACAAAATCTAACACAACTAGTATTCAGTTCACCGAAGATACAAATTAGTGTTTTGTTGTGTTAAATTCATGCTTTTTGGACTACTACAATTACATTAATTTTCTATTAACATTTTGTTCCAAAAATGTTGAAATAGTAATTTAAAGATGTTGCCTAGTTTTGACAAAATGTTGAACTAAATATTTCACAATGTTGACAGGTTTAAAATTATTCAACCTTGAGTTTTATTTCAATATTTTTATTTACAGTTGCAACATTTGAACTAGTTCGACATTTTGGATGGACTCGCTCAAACTTTTCTATGAACTATTTCAACATTGTTATGAGGTATTTCAACATTTCTTTAAAAATGTTCAAATGGTTCATTTCAAATGTTGAATTTAGTTTACAATATGTTGGATAACACGTTTTAAAATGCTAGCCATAGTAGTTTAGTAACGTTTTCAACATGGTGCAGTGGTGCATGGGCCCACTGCCATAGGAGGTTGTACGGGTTAGTGTTCAGGGCTGTTGGGGCGACTCCGTCCAATCGGGTTCAGGGGGCGGCCATGTACCCCCTGCCATTGAAGGCTAAATTGCTTCGGTTTTAGTCTCCCTGCCATAGAAGGATGTACTGGTTAGAGTTCAGGATTGTTGGGGCGACTTCGTCCTATCGGGTTCAGAAGAATGTTCGGGGTTTAGCCGGCCATGTATCCCCTACCACAGAAGACTAAATTGCTTCGGTTTCGGCCCTTCTGCCATAGAAGGCTGTACTGATTCGGGTTCAGAGTTGTTGGAGGTGACTCCGTCCTATCGAGTTCAGAAGGATGTTCGGGGTTTGGGGCGGCCATGTATCCCCTACCATAGAAGGCTAAATTGCTTCGGCTTCGGATCTCCTGACATAGAAGGTTGTACTGGTTAGTGTTCACGGTTGTTGGGGGCGACTCCATCCTATCGGGTTCAGAAGGATGTTCGGGGTTTGGGGCGGCCATGTACCTCCTGCCATAGAAGGCTAAATTTTTTTGGCTTCGGATCCCCTACCATAGAAGATTGTACTGGTTAAAGTTCAGAGTTGTTGAGGGCGACTCCGTCCTATCGGGTTCAGAAGGTTGTACGGTTCAGAGGATGGCCATGTACCCTCTGCCATAAGGCTAAATTACTTCGGTTTCAGTCTCCCTGCCATAGAAAGCTGTACTGGTTAGGGTTCAGGGTTGTTGGGGTGACTCCGTTCTATCGGGTTCAGAAGGATGTTCGGGGTTTGGGACGACCATGTATCCCCTGCCATAGAAGGCTAAATTGCTTCGGTTTCGGTCCCCCTGCCATAGAAGGTTGTACTGTTAGGGTTCAGGGATGTTGGAGACGACTCTGTCCTATCGGGTTCAGAAGGATGTTTGGGGTATGGGGCGGCCATGTATCCCCTGCCATAGAAGGCTAAATTGCTTCGACTTCGGTCCCCTGCCATAGAAGGTTGTGCTAGTTAGGGTTCAGGGTTGTTGGGGGCAACTCCGTCCTATCGGGTTTAGAAGGATGTTCGGGGTTTGGGACGGCCATATATCCCCTGCCATAGAAGGCTAAATTGTTTCGACTTCGGTCATCTGCCATAGAAGGTTGTAATAGTAGCTCAACATTTCTCTAATTGCAGGTCAATATTTCTTTAAGTATAGACAAACATTTATCAAAATCTAATTCAACATTTTCTATAAAGCTAGCTCGACATTTCTTTAAATATAGATCAACATTTTTCTAAATCTAGTTCAACAATTTTCTATAGATTAGCTCAACATTTCGCATATTTCGGACAATATTTCTCTACATCTATGTCAACATTTGCCATAAATTATTTGCAAACAAATACTTTCTTTTTCATATTCTATTCACTTAGTATGTTGATTTTAATTTTGTTTTCCATTTGCCAGGTGCATCTTCGACATGATATCAAATGTAGAGAATTTGGAATTATACTTATTTGATACAATGTTTACTTTTGTCATTACAACTTTATTGTAAGACTCTGGATTTGTAATCATGGTCGCATATATAACACTTACGGATTACAACCTGGAACTTCAAATTTGTAGTTGCAAGTTCCCACCTGTTATTTCCCCCTTGTAACCACATGCCCCGCAAAAAAATTTAAGGAAGCAATTATGTTTTGTGCGTGCAAAAAAAGTCAAGAAAACAATTATGTTTTATCATGTCAAAAAAGTCAAGAAAGCAATGATATTTTATCGTGCGCAAAAAAGTCAAAGAAGCAAATTTGTATCATTACTTATAGTATAGTCATTCATAACAGAACAGTAAAACGAACACATAGACCCACGAACGTCTGGCTTTTTAGTGGGTTTCTTTACTTTTCAATTGGGCTTTTAACAAACGTAAGTGGGCTTTGAAGATTATTGGCTTCATAAACTTCTGGTAGACATATAGGAGCCCCCCAAGGCCTATATCCGTCCATGGAACACCCTTCCCCCAAAATCCCTTGTAAAGAAAAGAATACCACAAGTCATCTAGCTCGCAGTTTACAGTCTCAAATGACAACTCCAAGTGGCGAAGAGTAGAGGACTCACGAACAATGTGCTGGCAACCGAACCGGATCCCCCGTACTGCGCGAGCCGGAAAGCCGCAACGCGCCGCCGGCGAAGCGATGACTGTTGCCCGGAACCAGCACCCTCCGGCGCCGAAGTGCCCGATGTTCTGCGCTGCGTTGCGCTGGCCACGACGACAGACAAACTGCCGCAATAGGCTGGCCGGAGCAGTCGCCGTCTCCGGTTCGCCGCCCCACTGGCGTCCGGCCAGTTGCGGAAATGCCGCTTGCGACTATGGTTTTCCCGCTCAAAGTGACAATACCGTCGAGGGCCCGCGCCCAAAATGAAGACGGCATCCTTGGGCTACAGATGGGCCAGATAGCCTGTGAACAGAATTTGGGCATTGGGCTACAGATTGTTTGTCTCAACAAGATTTTTTTATTTTTTATTTATTTTAATTCCTAATTGCAGAAATAATCAACCGAAAAAATTGCAAAACTAGCCGCACCGCCATTTGAACCAGCGGAAGCGGGGTAAGTGGTGAGATGAGCCGGTGGTAGGTGCATTTATGCACATTTACGTGGGCCGCTGACTGAGTAGGTAACCTACCACCGGCTTATCCGGCGGTACCCCTTTAGTTGCGGGGTCCACAAGGAAGCATCCGACGGTATGCTGTCGGCATCACAGACCCACATGGTTTCCGCCAGTTCAAACGGCAGTAGCTTCCAGGGGTAAAATCACCGCGGCGGATGTCGGGGAACGCCCAGTTAATATTTCGCATGTTACAGAGAAGAGAAGATAGAAGAGAAATGGAGAAGAAGGAAGAGAGGAAGGAGGATGAAGCTGCGAAGCTCTGCCGGATCTTCTTGGTGTAGGTAGATTTTGTACTCTAGTAGTTAGATTTGGTTAACATTTGTTTAGTGTAAGAGTAGAAATGTTATAAATGTTAGGTTTTTTGACATAGCGACATAGTGAAAGTGCATCTAGGCCCCCTTATGGGTTTTGGTGAATTTGATGACAAATCGATTAAAGATCTAACTTGTTTGCTTGAGATGATGAGCAGGGAATTATTCTTATGATTCATTGTATTAATGTGCTCATCAAAACATTTGGTTATTCATTGATACAAGCAAACAAGTGTGTGAAGAAATAATACTAATTGCAAGGGTCGAAGTGAACCGAACCCGGCTCAGCCGACCCTAACCTGGCTCACTCAGGTTGGGTTCACTGTCTCTAGATAAATATTATCCGGCTCAGCCAGGTGGCACCCAGGTCAGCCAGGTGGAATTAAATTCAAACAGAAAGGCTAACCCGGCTCAGCCAGGTCCTACCCAGGTGACCCAGGTGTCAAGTCAAAACAAACAATGATGAAGCAATGACTTGGGGATATGCTATGTGGGTCTCCAAGATTATAAGAAGACTTATTTGACAAAGGAAAATGACATTGCAAGGCTTCATGTATCTACACCAAAGGGACATATACTTATGTGACATATATTGGTCTCATTGTTGGAAGCTTGCAATGGTTTGGATATTCTTTGTCAATCAAGAACAAACATTTGAAGAATCCTTCAAGTGGAATTCATTCAATGGCAAAGCAAAGCTAACTTGATGATGCAAGGGTAAGTGGTGAAGAAACAAATCGAGATGACTAGAGCGAGGGACTAAGCAAGCTTTGGCTAAGTGACGACTTATGACCATGTGCGAATGCTAAGGTGAAGTATCTAGTATCCGGGGGGTTTCGAAGTATCATATCCAAGTATTGTCAAGAGAAGCAATGCAATGCACATATGTTATGGTTGATGAAGAGAGTGACCCAAGGATTAAAGTGAATTCAAACATAAGCTATGGAAAATCCTAAGTCACTAGCTCAAGGTTGATATGCTCAGATGATGGACAATGTTGAAAGCCCTCAAGTGAAGAATATTCAAGTATTGGCATGATTCTCTATATGCAAGCTCAAGTGGTTGAAATATGATTATTTATTTGTCTTGAGTTCAGGTATGCCGTACTATCAAGAGGGATGCAACATTGGTTGATAGACATTCACTGAAAGTGCTCAAGTTTAACCCATGAGAGTCTAACCGATGGAGATCTAACTTAGTGGGGGTTCCTGGCAAGAACCGGTCTGACCGGTTCTAGGGACCGGTCCCTAGCCTCTGAGTGTCTAACGGCTAGTTGTGTTTGAAAATCGGTCTGACCGGTTTGGCAACCGGTCTGACCGGTTTTGTCTGACAGAAAAACAGCTAGTTTTTTGGTGGGATGGGTATTTATACCCAAGAGCTCCTCTTTGTGGGGCTGCTGGTTCTGTGCGTCCCTTAGACCTTCTTGAGGCCAGCTGAGCTCTCCCCAACCTCTCTTTGTGAGATTTGAGCAATCCTTGTGAGATTCTTGAGTTGGGTTGAGAGAGAATATTGTGTGTGAGCTAATTGTGAGCAATCTGATCTTGAGCACTCTTGGTGGCGTCCAGCAACTTGTGAAGCATTTGTTACTCTTGGAGCTTTGCTCCTAGACGGCTAGGCGTCGCCGTTGAGCACACATTCCTTGTGTGGTTGTGTCACGGAAGTTTGTATCACCCATCCTCCTAGTGAGGAAATCAGTAAGTATACTCAATCCCCTTGGTGGTCGATTGGGTGAGGAAAGGGTTAGGTGTGACAACCCGGCTCTTCGTGAGCACCTCAACGGAGACTAGGATTCACCTTGCCTTGGTGGCTGCTCAGTGCATGTGGTGAATCGAACTTCGGTAAACAAATCTTTGTGTTTGTCTCCATTTACTTACTTTTGTCAATTCTAGCATATTCTTGTAAGTCCGCATCTATCTACTTTGGTATACTTGTGCTGTGTGCAGGAGCTTCATAAATATACTTGTTAACATCTAGTGAAGTTTTTTTATCCAAAGTAGTTTGTGCTAGATTTGTTTTAAGGGGTTCGGCATATTTGTCCCTGTCTGCCAGAGGAAACCGGTCTGACCGGTTTTAGGAACCGGTCTGACCGGTTCCAGTGCTGACAGCTGGGTTTCAGTTTTATAATTTGCAGAAATTCGAAGAAACGCCTATTCACCCCCCTCTAGGCAACATCAAGGTCCTTTCAATTGGTATCAGAGCAAGGACTCACATCCTAGCTTAACCGCCGTGAGAAAAGATGTCGATTGAGGTACTTTTTGAGCCACTTGAGCTTGATGGCTCAAACTATGCTTCTTGGTATGGTAATGTTCATAATGCTCTTAGAAATATAGATCCTGCAATTGAACGTATTTTAGTTGCTAGCATTCTACCTCCTAAATTTGATTATGACAACTTTGGTTTGTCAAAACTCACTCAAGAGGAGTTAGCGTGCACGCAACTTAATGCTTGTATTACTGACTTCTTTCGGAGATCTGTTTGTGAAGAGTTATGATGAAGAGCAAGAAGTCAAGGGATCACCTGAGAAGTGCTCAACTGCATCAGCAACACTCATTGAGCCTCAGATGATTTTTGCCGAGAAGCTAGAAGAGCAAAAGGAAGAAAGTGCAGTCTGCCTGGAGGAACCAGTCCGATCGGTTTCTGGAACCGGTCTGACCGGTTCTGCCCAGGGAGCTGCGTCCATATGTGCTCAAGACACTTCTCCCGCAAGCGTTACCTCATCCACTTCTGGTTCCTCATTATCCAAAGATGAGGGACCCAAGTGTCTGATGGCTTGCAGAGGGAAGAAGAAGACCAAGAGAGATGAATTACATAGAGTTGGAACCATCAAGGCTCTAACTCAAGAACTTGAAAAGCTCAAATTGTCACATGCCTCCTTGGTCAGTAAGTATGAAATCTTGTCTAAGGATTATGTTTGTGCTACTGATTTATCTACTTGTGTAGCATCCTTAGAACAAGAAAAACAAGTGCTTAGTACTCAACTTGAGAAGCTCACTAGTGAGCATATGGCCTTGCAATCTCACTACAATGAAATAGAATGTTCTCATGAAAATATTGTAGAATCATATGCTCAACTAGAACTAGCTCATGAGGTCATGGTTACATCAGTAAAATTTCTTGAACCTCATTCTCACACATGCACATGCTCTCACATGAATTCTACATTATTTTGTGAAAAATCATGTTGCTCCCAAGCAACCAAATCTTGTGTTGAGCATGTTTTTGTAGAGTCTTGTGATGATCTCCTTGCTGAAGAATTGGAAGACATGAAGCAAGAGAGAGAAAAGATCAAAAATGACTTGGTCAAGCTTAAAGGAAAGGGCCAAGTACAACCTTCTCAAGATAACCGTGAAAACATGGTGAACAAGCTTGAGAAGGGATCAATGGTCACTGGCTTAATCCCTCAGCTTAATAAATAAGTCAACAAGAACAAGACTCAAGAAAAGAAGAAAAAGGAGCTTGATCACATACAATGCTTCAATTGTTTAAACATGGGGCATTACACATCCATGTGCTCTCTTAGGCATAGAAGCAAGGCAAAGAAGCAAAGAAAGTCCAAGAAAGGCTATGCTATAAATGCAAGGAGTTTGGACACTTCATCAATGACTATCCACAGAAGTCGACGGTTCTGTCAGCACCAGACCGGTCTGACCGGTCTCAGGAACCGGTCCGACCGGTTATGGCTAAAGCAGCAGTCCAATCTCCTAAGAAGAGTGATCAAGCTACATTCTCAAGCAGCAAGGATAGCAAGGGACAAGTGATCAACAAGAAGAGCAAATCACCAAGAAATGTCAAGAATTGCATTTGCTACACTTGTCGATCAAAAGGACTTTTGGGTAAGGATTGCCCTAATGGTAACATTCCTAAATCTGATCTTGCCCATTATAACTTTGCTAGGCTTGGGAATGACAAAGTCAGTACTTATGCTACTAGAGTGATTAGTTCACCTAAAACTAGCATAAGGGCTATTTGGGTTCCCAAGTTTCTTGTAACTAACCCTAAAGGACCCAACATGGCTTGGGTACCTAAAAGTTCTTGCTAGACTTGCAGGGGTAAGGAGATGCATTGGAACCTTGGCATAGAATGAAGATGAGTCAACTCAAATAAATTTGCCAAGTGTAACAAAAGAATTCAAGTTTGTTGTTTTGTAGTTCAAGCACAACAACAACTACTTTTATTCCAATGACATCTCGGTAACATGCACTAACTGACTATCTTACTCATTCAGTCCTTTGTGGATACAAGTGCTTTAACTTGTGTGTGAGCACTCGGTAATGAGTAAGACATTCATATTGTTATTTATTCCCCTTATGCCATGTGATGCTTTTAATGGCTCTCTAGTAGAGCATACTATTTTGAAGTGCAGGAATATTTGGAATAAATAAAGAAAGAATTTCTTGGAGCAAGTAAAGGAGAAGAAATCCAAGCAGACTGGGAAAACCAGTCTGACCGGTTCCCAGAACCGGTCTGACCGGTTATGGCCCAGTTAGCAAAAATTAAGTTCCGGCAGCCTCTGTCGCGTATCAGAAGTTCCGACCCAAAAGTCCGGCAGCCTCTGTTTTGTGTCAGAAGTTCCGGCTCAATAAATACCAGAAGTTCCGGGAGGAATTTATTTTTCAGGCTTCATCTAAATTGGGATATTACAAGAGATCCTTCTAGCACTTCCATGGCATACAATTCAAACACTATCTTTGTAGTAGTAAGCACTCTTGGCACCATCTCAATAAATACAATTTATTTATGTGTCGGGACCAAATTGTGAGATAAGCTCTTCAAACTCATTAAATTCATCAAGTGCATGTGACATGATATTCAAATACACGATGCACCTATTTAGGGGGAGATTATCCTACAATTTGGGTCCTAGAGACTAACACTTTCTTTTAGTGATTTTGTAGTCTCGTTTGTGAGAGTTTGTCTCTCTTTGAAGCAAGCTATGCATTTTGTTCAAAATTGGTAAAAGTGTATCTATCTCTTCTTTGGACAATGATTTATCTTGGTAAATAGCTGCTTGCCATGATATAGATTAAATTCCTTTGCTTGGCTTTGTGACAAGTTTGATGCATGTGAGCTTGCCTTCTACCCATATACACATGTGCATCAAGAAAGAGGAATCTAACCTATATTCTAGGGTTTTATCTTTTAGTGATCCATTATGTCTTTCCAATCCAAAGGTCACTAAATGATGAAACTAGGTCTTGTGCTACTTAATGCATTTCTTTTCATGATGTATATAAGGAAAAATCACAAATGAAAAGAGGCATTTGGATTATATGGATAAAGCACAAGATTTGAGAAATGAATCTTCACCAATGTGAAGAAGGATTAGCTAGAGGCCAAGGTATGTTCCTTTAACCCATGTTTTACATTGAGCATCTAGGCCTCATATCCATGCTAGTGTGTGTGCATTCTTGCATGCAATTCTATCAAGTCTTTCTCTTGTGACCTATTAGGTGTTTAGTAAACTCCTTCTTGAAAATTGACTTAGTGTCAAATGTTCCAAAAAACGGTTAGAGGAATATGCTAAACATCCTAATACGGTTCTTGACTTGATGTACTGCATGCTTTGGTGACATAGGATAGAACTTTGAAAAATCCAACTAGCATGTTAAGACTTGTGTGTTTTTGAAAATATTTGGTTCTTGGTCTTTGTGACCCAATGGATCTGTCTGTGACTATAGTTAACTTTGCTTGATTGATGGCTAGTCACAAATGGTGAAATTTCTCTCAAGTCCATAAATTATCTATCTTTCCCGACTTTCTTGGAAGTATCAAGGAGTTTGATTAAAATTGAAAATTCCTATCTTTTGATCAATATCCAGTGCCAATATCCATTCAGCAAAAGGCTATATCAATTTTGGATTAATTCTTGGCGATGAAGGTGTAACTTTTGGACATTGGCTGGTTTCCTGGGGGAAACCGGTCTGACCGGTTCCTGGAACCGGTCTGATCGGTCTGCCCCGGGTCCACCCAACTATTTACCCCCTTTACCCCAAAAGTTACCCTATCCACTCGCATTCACTTCTCTCGCCCCGGGTCCACCCAACTATTTACCCCCTTCACCCCAAAAGTTACCCTATCCACTCGCATTCACTTCTCTCACCCATACCAGACCCGTGTCCTCTCTCTCCCGTGCGCCCTCATGCCCGAACTCCTCTCCCCATCGAGTTTTTGAAGTTTTCCCCAAGGAAGTGCTCGGCCCCTTGAAGTTTCTGAGGATTGGAGCGATTCTCGTTGGTCTGACCGGATCCAACACCGGTTTTTGAATTCAAATCTTCAGTTTCTTCCCTTTCAAGGTATTCATATGTTCCCCATGCCCGATCTATGTGCTCAGTGAATATCTCTAGGATTCCTTCAAGCAATCACATACTAGTATGCCCAGAAAGACATCCCTAAAGTTTGATTCAATTTGGTGGGCGACATTTGTTGGAATCTTGATCTAGGGTTTTCCAGCATGAACCGGTCTGACCGGTTCATGGAACCGGTCTGACCGGTTTCTTGCTGTAAAACCCTAATTTATCATATCTGTGCACTAGAAGCCCGTGAAAATTCCTAGGACTGCTCATATGCTTTTATGTATCAATATCTTGTGATTTATCCTCAAGTATCATGCCCAGAATCATCTGTTCTGTCCCGTCCTAGAAATCAAATCCAACCGCTCTTTTTGTCTTCCATATATTCCTGTGATCTGATCTTAGTGTTTCCATACTCTATATATCCAGGAATCAGTGCTTATGGCTCCACAAAAGATGGTGGCAAAAAGAAGAAAGCAAGGGCAAAGTGGTGATGAGGACATTGCCGGGGGATCTAGCCAAGTTCCCGTGGTCACTAGGCCTGGTCTAAGGCCTAGAGGACAGAAAAGGGCTGCATCAAGAGAGATAGATGACAGCGATGAGACTCAGTCCAGTGCCAGCAGTGATGATGTTGACATTGAAGATGAAGATTATGTTGTGCAGCCGAATCGTGGCAAAGGGCCAGCTAGAGAGGGTAGCAGCACTGATGATGATGAGGAGGAGGAAGAGGAAGAGGAGGAGGTTCAGCTTCCTAGAGGCAGAAGGCCTCCAGTTGGTCAGGGCAGTAGCTCCTCTGCAGCTATGCCTATTCTTGTAGCTCCCACAGGTCCAGCTGATCACACCATTGTTGATTATCGTGGGACAGGGACTACAGATGTTGTGAAGAAGTTGAGGAGACAGAACCCAATCAATGCACCTAGGACTGCTACTGATTACAGATTTCATACATCTTTCCAGCAGGACTATTATCAGACCATTCTTCTCACTAAACCCAAGGTTGTGTCAGAGGCTCAGTGGATAGATTGGGGGGCATTGCAAAGGAAGAACAATCCTGTGCTAAATCAAGTTATCAAAGTATGTGAGGAAAAGAAAATCAAGAGTATCATGGGTTACTCACATAATTGGAATAGTGAGATCATTGCCCAGTTCTATGCCACACTTTACTTTGGGACCATTCAGGGTGATGCACTGGAGAACTGAGGGTGTTGATTATCAAATCACTTATACTCAGTTTGCAGAGTTCCTTGGTTTTAGGAGGAAGGATGCCAAGCGTGGGAAGATCCACTTTGAGACCATGTTGGCACCAGAGGGTACTAAATTCATGTATCCTAGAGAGGAGCAGCACAACTTTGGTAGGGTAAAGGGCTTGTACACCTACTACTCCATCCTAAACAGGATGTTTAGGAAGACCATTTGCCCCAAGGATGGAAACCCATCGGAGATCTCTCTTTTTGCCAAAAATCTCCTTGCTAGAATGAGGCCCGGCAGTCCAGGATTTTGTGTTGCTGATTTTATTTGGGAGGAGATACGGGCTGTGTCTGAGAGCACTTTGAAGTGCTGTGGGTATGCTCCTTATATTATGAGGATGATTGAGAAAGTGGCGGGTAGGACTTGGCCTATGGATGGTGTTCACTTACCTCTCACGGTCAAGGTTCCCAAGTATCCAATTCTCATGCCAGCAGAAGAAGAAGAAGAAGAGGAAGAAATTCAAGTTGAAGAGGATGAGGAGAGGCAGCAGGAGCAGCATTTTCAGCAGGGCGCTGCTGGCCTGGGGCCAACCGGTCTGACCGGTTCCCCAGACCGGTCTGACCGGTTTGGGCCTGGGCAGCAGCAGCAGGGCAGTTCTTCCCGGTCCAGTGGGAAACCATCCTCGCCCATGAAGAAATTCCTAAGCTTTCTCACTGGAATTTGCAAGAGTCACAGGGATATTAGGATTGAGCAGCAAAGGGCAAGGAGGGCAAGCAAGAAAGATAGGGATTCTATCAAATTGATTCACAATGCCATGCACTTGCAGCCGGCAAGGTCTCCACCCTCTCCAGAGCCTGTTGAGGAGGAAATTCCTTCTGTTGAAGAGATGGTGGGTCAGTACAGCTCAGGGGCTTGCTATGATGAGTTCGCACATATCTTGGACCCTGCTTATGGAGCTCCTTCGTCTTCTGTTCCACCACCTCCTCCACCTCAGTATGGTTCTCCAGCCCAGGGTGAGTTTGGCATTCCATACGCAGCACCAGCAGATCCATCTTCAGCTCAGCCGGAGCCTTTTGAGAGATTCATTACGGGTATCTTCGCCGATCCCACGCCTCCCTCAGGATGGGCTCCTTGGCCTGGACAGTAGATGACAGCATCAAGACCCTTCTCCATGCTTTTTGGATGATCGATGACAAAGGGGGAGAAGAAGACGGATTAAAGTTTACATAGGAACCGGTCTGACTAGTTCTGGGAACCGGTCTGACCGGTTCCTGTTATCTTTATCTGTGTTGGAAAGAAGAACTTGTATTAAATATCGAACTTTATCTATTTGTGGGCTTGAAGAACTTGTAATGTGTGCTACTATGTGTGATGTACCCTTTAATGCTTGTTAAGTAACTTTGTGTTAGTTTGATGAGCTTGTGTTGATGTGATGGCTGTTTTGTATATGTACTGACTGGGGGAACCGGTCTGGCCGGTTCTTGAACCGGTCTGACCGGTCTGACCCCAGCCAGCACATATATCCTCTGTTTATTTTTGTGAAAATCCTGTCATACGCATCACGTTGCTCTTGTTATATGTTACACACACTTGTTGCACCCCACGGATTCTGAGATATAGGGGGAGCTCCCATTGTTTCATCTTTTAATATGTGCTTTTGGCATATGAGGCCAAAATAGGAAATTCAAATCCAAGCACATATTTAGGGGGAGCTCATCATATATCTAAGAATTCAGAATGATTTAATTGCTATATTTGTAAGCTTTAATCGGGTTGTCATCAATCACCAAAAAGGGGGAGATTGAAAGTGCATCTAGACCCCCTTGTGGGTTTTGGTGAATTTGATGACAAATCGATTAAAGATCTAACTTGTTTGCTTGAGATGATGAGCAGGGAAGTATTCCTATGATTCATTGTATTAATGTGCTCATCAAAACATTTGGTTATTCATTGATACAAGCAAGCAAGTGTGTGAAGAAATAATACTCATTGCAAGGGTTGAAGTGAACCGAACCCGGCTCAGCCGACCCTAACCTGGCTCACCCAGGTTGGGTTCACTGTCTCTAGATAAATATTATCCGGCTCAGCCAGATGGCACCCAGGTCAGCCAGGTGGAATTAAATTCAGAATAGAAAGGCTAACCCGGCTCAGCCAGGTCCTACCCAGGTGACCCAGGTGTCAAGTCAAAACAAGCAATGATGAAGCGATGACTTGGGGATATGCTATGTGGGTCTCTAAGATTATAAGAAGACTTATTTGACAAAGGAAAATGACATTGCAAGGCTTCATGTATCTACACCAAAGGGACATATACTTATGTGACATATATTGGTCGCATTGTTGGAAGCTTGCAATGGTTTGGATATTCTTTGTCAATCAAGAACAAACATTTGAAGAATCCTTCAAGTGGAATTCATTCAATGGCAAAGCAAAGCTAACTTGATGATGCAAGGGTAAGTGGTGAAGAAACAAATCGAGATGACTAGAGCGAGGGACTAAGCAAGCTTTGGCTAAGTGACGACTTATGACCATGTGCGAATGCTAAGGTGAAGTATCTAGTATCCGGGGGGTTTCGAAGTATCATATCCAAGTATTGTCAAGAGAAGCAATGCAATGCATATATGTTATGGTTGATGAAGAGAGTGACCCAAGGATTAAAGTGAATTCAAACATAAGCTATGGAAAATCCTAAGTCACTAGCTCAAGGTTGATATGCTCAGATGATGGACAATGTTGAAAGCCCTCAAGTGAAGAATATTCAAGTATTGGCATGATTCTCTATATGCAAGCTCAAGTGGTTGAAATATGATTATTTATTTGTCTTGAGTTTAGGTATGCCGTACTATCAAGAGGGATGCAACATTGGTTGATAGACATTCACTGAAAGTGCTCAAGTTTAACCTATGAGAGTCTAACCGATGGAGATCTAACTTAGTGGGGGTTCCTGGCAAGAACCAGTCTGACCGGTTCTAGGGACCGGTCTGACCGGTTCCTAGCCTCTAAGTGTCTAACGGCTAGTTGTGTTTGAAAACCGGTCTGACCGGTTTGGCAACCGGTCTGACCGGTTTTGTCTGACAGAAAAACGGCTAGTTTTTTGGTGGGATGGGTATTTATACCCAAGAGCTCCTCTTTGTGGGGCTGCTGGTTCT
The DNA here is from genome assembly GCA_004135705.1 of Alloteropsis semialata. NCBI lineage: Eukaryota > Viridiplantae > Streptophyta > Magnoliopsida > Poales > Poaceae > Alloteropsis > Alloteropsis semialata. Next base: position 13,426,168 of record CM014270.1, on the reverse strand, counting down.
GTGCGTCCCTTAGACCTTCTTGAGGCCAGCTGAGCTCTCCCCAACCTCTCATTGTGAGATTTGAGCAATCCTTGTGAGATTCTTGAGTTGGGTTGAGAGAGAATATTGTGTGTGAGCTAATTGTAAGCAATCTGATCTTGAGCACTCTTGGTGGCGTCCAGCAACTTGTGAAGCATTTGTTACTCTTGGAGCTTTGCTCCTAGACGGCTAGGCGTCGCCGTTGAGCACACATTCCTTGTGTGGTTGTGCCACGGAAGTTTGTATCACCCATCCTCCTAGTGAGGAAATCAGTAAGTATACTCAATCCCCTTGGTGGTCGATTGGGTGAGGAAAGGGTTAGGTGTGACAACCCGGCTCTTCGTGAGCACCTCAACGGAGACTAGGATTCACCTTGTCTTGGTGGCTGCTCAATGCATGTGGTGAATCCGAACTTCGGTAAACAAATCTTTGTGTTTGTCTTCATTTACTTACTTTTGTCAATTCTAGCATATTCTTGTAATTCCGCATCTATCTACTTTGGTATACTTGTGCTGTGTGCAGGAGCTTCATAAATATACTTGTAAACATCTAGTGAAGTTTTTTTTATCCAAAGTAGTTTGTGCTAGATTTGTTTTAAGGGGTTCGGCATATTTGTCCCTGTCTGCCAGAGGAAACCGGTCTGACCGGTTTCAGGAACCGGTCTGACTGGTTCCAGTGCTGACAGCTGGGTTTCAGTTTTATAATTTGCAGAAATTCGAAGAAACGCCTATTCACCCCTCCCTCTAGGCGACATCAAGGTCCTTTCACATAGTGATATGTTAGTTTATTTGTCATGGTGACATAGTGATATATAGCTGATAGAAAATAATGGTTATTGTTTTAGGTGTAGTTCATTAGATCATCTGTTATTAAGTTTTTAGAAATTTTATAAATTACATATAATGATTTAGTTGCAAGATAATTATAGTTATTACTGCATGGGTAGTTTGTTAGAATTTGTGTTACAATGTTTTTTTAGAAATATTATAAATAAGATATAGTGATTTACTTTCTAGATAAATATGTTTATTATTTTAGGTTTAATATAGTAATTTAGTTGGTATTTATTTATGGTTGTCTATTTTGGTTTATTTTGCAAAGATACAGCATATGAAGGGTTTAGAATTATGATACATTGATATAGTTGTTAGACTATAGTAAATTGAATCATTACCATTAATGTTGGCAGGAGTGTCAGAAAATTTGCCTATTCAAGTGTTCTATGGCCCTAGGGAGGTCAGATATGGTCCAGTAGGAGTAGATATGTCAGAGTTTAAGTCTTTTATAGAAAAATTAGCTAGAGTAAGAGAGAGAACTTGAGGAGTCCGTATGCAAGTGGTTGTTTAGGTCATTTGGGTTTGATCAAGACCAACATGAGCTTTTGGTCATGGCAGTAGTGAAGTTCAGGGTGGATATACTGATCTAGGAATTTATGCCACAGGACGGAACCAAAAACTGGAGGGGCTATGTCAACATTGCTACTACACGGGGATTTCCATTGGTCTTGTTTGTTCAAGTTTTCCAAAAAAATTGCGTCTAGTAGTCAATTGGAGGAGAAAGTTGATTCTGGGCACAATACACGCAAGAAAGCCATGGGCAATACCGATGGGCCAACTGAAGAAGATGTTGAACATGGCGAAGTTGATGAATATGGTGAGGATCCATCCAATGAACCCAATTTCAAGGTATATGAGGGTGAACATATCCCTAAGTTAGTTGAGCAGGTAGACAGAGAGGGACAAGAGCACCTTTATGCCATGGATGAGTACTCAAATGAGGAGAATGCTGATCATGTGCCACGAAACTGGTTGACCATTGACCATTCAAACCTTATTGTGAATATTGGGGAAGAGGTCCCTTGGGATTATAGGGAGAATGAGGTTTCTATTGGTGCATTGTACCCTTCTAGTGATGAAGTGAAGGAAGCTATGAAGTGATGGTCGACTTTATCTTCACAACGACAGTTTAGGATGTAAAGGGCATCCCAAAAGTATATGATGTATGTTGTGTGAAAAGCAACTATTCTTTCGGGGTGCACGCATATAACGACAAGTAGAAGGATTACTAGGAAGTGACTAGATTGGTTGAGCATAAATGCGAGCATGATAGGATTAGAATGTCACATGGTATGTTATCACAGTGTCATGCATGCCACTACAATCTGTAGTCGGTTATGGCAACTATGTCTGCAAGTTTGCATGATGTATCGTAGCACGCGCACTCACCTCAATAAGCATCACTTTCGGCGAGTACGTCACCTTCCACTGAAAAAATAGCGCTACTTAATTTCTGGAATAAATCCAAGAAAATCTGAAACCAGTGCTGAGTTGAGTACTCAAACCTAGGTGGATATAGACCTTGTTATTAATATTTTATACTTGTAAAAGAATGTACATTTCTGAAAGCCCTTTCTTTGCAAGCGCTGGTACAAATAAGGGCAGGTTTGTCCTTTCATTTTATGCTCGAAGAGGTATTCTGTAAGCGTCAGTCCAAATCAGTAGCCTGCAATCTCGTGCCATTATTCCCAACCAAACACAGTAAAGGAAATGGAAACCGTTAATCAAGTCAACCAAACAAAATCTGGGAATGGTTACACTGTAACAGATAGCAGGGTAACTGATAACATTACCATTGCCACTCCATTTGCTGAACCAACACCACCTTAAAGACCTTGTTATTAATATTTTATATTTGTAAAAGAATGTACATTTCTGAAAGCCCTTTCTTTGCAAGCGTTGGTCCAAATAAAGGCAGATTTGTCCTTTCATTTTATGCTCAAAGAGATATTCTATAAGCGTCAGTCCAAATCAGCAGTCTGCAGTCTCATTCCGTTGTTCCCAACCAAACATAGGGCATGTTTGGATCCATGGTGCTAAAATTTAGCGTCATGTTTAGGTGCCAATTAGATAAACTAAATATGAGCTGATTTTAAAACTAATTACATAAATCATGTTTAATTGATGAGTAGAATCTATTAATCCTAATTAGATCTTAATTAAATCATCGAGGCAGTATCAACATAATCTGCCGTTGAATTTCTAATAATTAACCATGCCTAACTTTTGTTTTTACCATTTAGATGGCTGCCGTTGAATTTAGATTTTGTTTTTACCTAACTCTGTGGAGCTAGGCTGTGGCTCTGTACCGCGCGTCGCCATACGGCCGCGCGTCCCGCCCTGAGTCTCCAGCTCGCCCGTACGCCCGCGTGTCCCGTCCTATCCCTCGAGCAATCGAGCTCCTATCTCTCTCTGTCGGCAAGCAAAAAGACAACCAGCGTAGCTCCTTTGTCTCCCCACGGAGCAACACTGAAGAAGAAGAAGAAGCACTTGCATGTTCTCATTTCCACCTGTACCTGCTTCCATTTCTCGTACAGGCAAGCACCAAATCAGCTGCACACCATCCTTTACCTATGCGTGCCGTCCATCTTGCTGCATAGCTGCCAGCCGAGTGTGCTGACGAAACCAGCCCGCCAGCCCGTATCGAGGGAGAACAGACTCGGCCGGTGCGTGTGGCGGGCGAGGCGGCAGTCGGCGTTGGCGGCGTGGTCGGGCAAACACGGCCGGCGTCTGTCCAGCGGTGATTGGCGTGCGCGACGCCCGTGGCGAGGACAGCTTGTCCGCTGCCACGACGCCAGTCGCCAGACGTCCATGACGAGGAGGTGGACGACGCTGGCGATGGGGCGGGGACGTGCGATACGCGGCTTCCACGTTCTCCACCTGTCGGAACATCACGCAGGCCACACAGCCGCGGCGCGTCCATGCGCGGGCCTCTACGGCGCTGCTTGGAGCAAATTTGCCTGCCTGTACCTTGCCTGTGATGCATTTGGTTCGTGTCCTAGGTAGCTGCCTGGAGCAGGCAGGGCGTCCTCGTCCAGTCCAGGCCATCGAAATCGCGAGCGCCTGGCTCCGGCGCCGCCGTTGCCTGGACTAATCACTATGATTAGTTGGTCGCAGGTAGGATGTAGGCATGTAGCTGGTCTCTGGTCGTCATTTCATTTCTTTTTTTTTCTATTTGTTTACTTCCCATTACTTTTATCTTTAATTAACCAATCACATTGTACGTGACATATCATTCCAGCGAAAACCTTCTTTCTTTTCCCATGCTCTTTAATTAGATACATTTATTAAGACCTATCATTAGACGTTTTATTTCAAATAATTTTTTGAACTAAAAGTATGTCCAAATAATTTATGTTGATAAACAAACTGTAATAGTGTCCACTAATTATGTATTGACATTACAAAAATGATTCTTTTATGTCATTTAGCACTCTCAGGGTAGGCCTCCAACCAAACACACATTTGTTGAACTTGCCTCGCCAGACAAAAAAAACATCAAGTTTTCAGGCTACTCTCAGGTAGAGCTTTTTGCCAGGCAAGTCACCATGGACTCCAACCAAACAAGCCCTCCATATCTGAGATAAAGGTTGTGGTAGCGAGAGTCCAGCACGCTCTGCAGCTGTCAGCTGGCTGAGCGCGCTATCTTGATGGAGGCTCGCTTGCGTGGTGACGCCGCCGTTGCTGGTATAGCGAGGACACCTACTAGGATGGAGTGGCAATGCCGCCGCCGTGGTCGCGCGGAAGCTCCGGACGTTGAAGGCAATTTCCGTGAGTGCTCGTCGGTGGCGGCGTCGCATTGCTCGCGCCTAGTAGTCCGGCCTAGTAGGCGGCGTCGCATTGCTCGCGCCTAGTAGTCCAGCGAGGGCAAATAGGCTGAATCAAATATATCAAAGGTAGAGCGAGGTCTCGCTGGATCCGCGAAGGAAGGAGATTCTTTGCGAAGAAAGGAGATATTTTGTTGGATACGCGAAGGAAGGAGATATTTTGTTGGATACGCGAAGGAAGGAGATTCTTTGCGAAGAAAGGAGATATTTTGTAGGAGAGCAGATATTTTTTGCACACCAGGATGCATGTGGTTGGACAGCTTTGCGGCAAGCGGAACAAATAAGGACCGTAAATGACTGATCGAACGATGAAAAGTAATTTTGCTATCGTGGATAGTGTCACACCCCAAAATTTCATATTTTGGGATGTGAATAGAATACACTAACAACCTAAAGGATTTGAGAATTACTAAAATTTTTCAATATTTTATATTTTATTACAGGAAATTTAGAATATGAAAATTAGTGTGTCTTGAATAAATTAAAACAACATAGGCCTTAAGAGCGGTTGTTGTGTCCTTGCTTTGGTGTGTCTTCAACGTTTAGTGTTTAGCGTCCCAAATCCTCTCAGATATCAATTAGGTTCCTCTGGATTCTTTTCAGATCTTCTCTAGAATTTATTCCTATTCTTCCTAGAGCTAAATCCTTCATCTCCAAGCTTCTACAAATATCTTCATGAGCTCCAAATATTTTATTTGGATTCTTTAGGTCCAATATCATCTCCGAGATTTGTCTCATGAATTTTGGAATTTTTGGAATATTTTTCATGGTTTAAATATAAATTCTAGACTTTTCTAGAATTGTTTAATACCAGAAAATTAATTATTCCGAAAATATAAATATTTTTGGGCCAGCCTTGACCCATTATCCAGCCCGTGTTATCCTAAATCCATCCCATCTTCTTAATTGGACCAAATTTCACAAGCCCATTAGTGGTAGTGAAAACTCTTAGGCCCCTTAGCGTTAGAGGGAGTTAAATCATCTATTTGTCCCATATTGCTAATGGATGGAGAGACGGTGGATTTTCTCCCCATATATGCGAAGTACCTTCCTCCCAGAAAAGATACACCATTGGCTCCTTTACAGGGAGGCCCCAAGTTTGGGAATCCCTAAGGACTCCATCTTTATTCGCGTAGCGCTCACCGTCACCGTCCCTTTTGCCCAGCTTCGACGCCGCCGCCGGAGCAAGTGGCCATCACCAGCTTCGCCACACCAAGCCGCCCCTGCATGCGCCGCCTCGCTGCCCTCTCCTAGCCGCGCCGCCGCATCGAGCTGCACCCGTTCCGCCGATCATCGTCGCCCCCAGCTTCCACAGCTTGCCGGCGTTGAGACGTCCTGGCCGCCGACACTCTGTGCTGGTCTGCGACCGCGCCGCACATCGAGCAAGCCAGCAGCACCCAGAACTTCGTGACGCCGTTGCCGAGTTGCCGCAGGAGGAGCACGTCCACGTGAAGCTAGAACTTCAGCCGATCTAGTCGAGTTCGGTCTCCTCCCGTCGCCGTTACGGCCACTACGTAGGTAATAAGCACATCATCATCGTGTCCGTCTTGCCGTCTTTGTTCCGGTTTGCACCTCATCTGTATTCCACCGATCCATGCCACTGCAGCTTTTCTCTGAAGCTTTTGCATTGGTTGCCGTCGCCGAGCACCACCGCGGCACCGCCCTATGACCTGCTTCAGCAACGCCGCCGGCGCAAGCTGCCGGGCTCCCAGCCACCAGGAGCATACACCATAATTCGACGCCCGGAGCTTCGCCGCGCTGTCGGAGCCCCACTGCCATTCATCGCTGCACCGTGAAGCCCTGTGTTCCGTCCTCGACGTTCGATCGACTCTAGCCGCTGCTGTACATCTTCGTCGTCGGTGAGCACAACATCATCCTCCTTCCAATTCTTTCGCTCGTCTCGTTTTGCATCTTAGTCATGCCCTTCATGTCCCGTAGCGTCACCGGCCCTGATCGTTGTCTCTCGCTTACATATCTGTAATCTGTGTTCCTATTAGCATACGGTCGCTTCTGTCTCTGCTCAATCCTGCTAGTTGCACCGTCGCCATGCATGCGTGCTGCCGTCCAAGACGAGCCATCTTAGTTTGTCGTTGTCTCTATGGCAGTAACTGTTACCGCCTGCCTTACCCTGTGGATGGCAAAGCCGACGAAGGCACCCATATGCATGCAGTGCGTACTTCCAACTCTGCTGCACTGGCCATGCAATTCCAACCCTGCCGAGTCACCTGTGGCTACCACCACAAGCAAGCTAGGCACGCGCATTAGTAGCTTGGCCTCTGCGTGATGGGCAGACTGCTAATCAATGGTTGCTGTGTCTTTTATACACGTTCCTATACACAAGCAAACCCGGCCATGCGAGGTGATGACATCACACTGATGTCTTGCCTATGCCATGGATGATATAATTTAGTTTTTCCTTCACGTTGCAAAGTTCTTTCTCAATCTATCTTTCACCAAATCAAACCGTATTAGCCGTCGCCTTCCCTTGCGAGCTCTATTTATAGTGTCTTGCAAATGTTATTACGCTAGCCTGTCCTTTCTGATCCAGACCCAGTAAAGCTTTGACAGTTGACAATAAATCCTTGCAAGTTAGCATCTATTTAATAATTAAATTTATGTTGTTGCAGTGATACCCAGGATTTTAATTACTGGTTCCAATTTCATTGCACTATAAGTTTGTATTATTAAATAATGTATAAGCTTGTAAAGATCATATGTTAAATGTATCAATCGTTTCCTTTAGCCATTAATCATTTATTACTTGTCAATATCCTACAAGTGAAATAATATGTTGACCACTACAGATTAGTTGTATTATTTAATGGTTAACATTATGTTTTGACAATGGTGTAGCATTTAATTATTCTATACCGTTGCATTATTGCATAAGTGAGAGCCATTAAAGTAATACATTAATCTGCAAGTAGCATGTTAATATTCCTTATGCTCCTATTCCATCACTTTCACGCATAATTCCTGGAAGTGACCTTGATGCTCAAATATTCTATTCTTTGTCTCTCTCGAGAACTTTACCAGTTAGCCATCTCTAAGTTCTAGTTGCAACCTTTAGACCTTTACTATCGTTTGTTTTAGCTCCGGCTCAGGTCGTCTCTTGCGTTAGTTTTATATCAATCCAAGTCATACCTTAGCAACAATGATAACCTTGTTTGTTATTTCTAGTATATATTAAATGTTAATATGATTAAATACTTATTCACTAGTTTTCTAATTAAAAGTTAATTAGGTTATATCTCGGCAAGTTAATTTGATTAATTGCTATGTAACTAATTAAAAACTATTTAGAGTTAAACATCGGTTTTCATAATTATTGTTAATATGGTTAATACTCAAAGCCAATGTCTTTTCAATAATAATGTGATTAGTCGAACACAAATCATGAAGTTATACGTTTAGATGTTCACACATGTTTTATTTCTATTTAAGTGTTTAATTGGTCTAATTCATACATGAACATTTAGATGTATAAAAGTTGACTTAGTCTTATCTCGGTTTTGTAAAATAAACTCTAATATGACATAACTCTAATTTGGGTATTTTCTAAAATATCCTTCATATTGTTTTTATTAAACTAAAATAAACCAAGCGTATAGTCTCTTGTGCTCTCATAACATAAATGTTACGATAGTTGTCTTTTCGTCCTTAGCGTCGATCTCGTCGTTTCTTGAGCCCTCGTGACCTTAGCATCAAGCCCCGCCTTTTTGTGCGTTCTTTTATTGTTTTCTGTTCGTTTGGTGTATTGTTCTTAGTTGTGCTTGTTGTCTCTTTGTTAGTGTGTGCTTGTGCCGATGTTGCTGCGAGTAGAAGGAACGTAATTCAGGTGCTTGAAGAAAAGAGTTTCAACAAGAAGAGTTTGAAGACTCTGAGCAGTACGTGGTATTTTTATTGCGGAAAGGCAAGTGTCCCTAACCATCCTTCTATCTATGCTTTATTAAATATAATGATGATTCTAATTGGAACATAGAGTGACCACCCAGGAAAACAGTGCAACCACAAGCGCTAATGGGCTCTGGTCTTGGCTAATTAATTAGAAACCTTAATTTATAGTGGCCTTACCGAAAGGGCAAGAGGGGAAGCATGGATGGGGTATAGCCGGATCTCTTGGGAGTATGCTTTGGTAAGAAACTCGGCGATTAGAAAAGGTTATGCTCTGCTATGGCTTGAAACCTTAGCGGGTTGCTATGAATTGAGGGATCTTTGTAAAGGCCTCGTAGCGTCCCTATGCAATCACACCAAAGGTAGTGTGATACGTGCCTGATCAGCACAGCGTGGTTGGGTCTACGCTTCTTGTGGGGAAAGTGTACAAACTCTGCAGAGTGTTAAAAACTGTTATAACAGCCGTGCTCACGGTCAAGAGCGGCCTGGACCCTCTCATGATTAATTTATTTGAAGTTGATAATAAATCATATTCTGGTTATTTCTTGTGGCCTTGCTGAGTACCAACCATAAGTGTACTCATCCTTGCTTACTGCTGCTCAGAAAGGTAATGTGAAGATGTTGAAGATGATGCTAGGCCTACGCAACCCCAGTCGATTGCCTGTGAAGTTTTGGAGCCTTGGTTTCCAGGATCTGCTGTGTCTCTGATAGATTGTAAGTCTCTTGTATTCTTTTACGTGATACTGTTACTGTTACTCACTTATGATGTCACCATATGTATGAAACTTGATCCTGGCATACATATAGGTAGCACTTGGTTTTGTTTTAAAACCGGGTGTGACAGAAGTGGTATCAGAGCTATATCGACTGTAGGACGCAAACCTAGATAGCATTGGTCGTTTTCTAAGGCCCTTTCTGATATCAAAATTTTCTTTAAATTATCCTTGAGCTTTCATATGATTATTCTCAAACCTTGACCCTCTATCCCCTCCTGGATATCTCACTTTTCATACATGACTCTTGGTCACTGGTCATCGTCACTCGTTTTGACATTTCAGTCTATTTAAATCCTTGATTGTTGATGGCTTTCCCTTGATTTTTTGTTACTTACCTTGAGATTCCTATTATCGACCCCTCCTTGACATTCTTTTCAATATATCCATCGTCTCATTTGCTTTCTTTCTTGGATTTCCAAAGTGATTGTATCATCTTCCCTTATTTGGATAAATATAGTAGATGTTCTGTACCACATGTCCTAACGCTACCCAAGCCTTTCTGAAGAAAGCTGCTCTACAACCCGGAACCCTCAGGTTCAAGCCAAATAATTCCTTCTAGGACAATAGGATCCCATGCAACCTTTCTAACGACGTTTAGAATCGTTTTGAGTTGTCTGATTAACTTATGTTTGATGTTTTGCAATAACTATTGTTTGCCTAACTCTCGTTTTAGTTGGGTTCTTTTATCTCCCAATCCCTTGGTTTCCTTCCTATCCACTCCCTGAGTCAAATGGAGAATACCATGAGGATTATCGAAGTCAACACCAACAACAAGGTCTACAAGAGGATGTTGTCACCAAAACCAAACCAGAGGCACTTTTATCTTCTTCATGTCTACATTCTTCCTTCTGTCCTTGCCTTGTTATTTTGTTTCTAGCCCTTGACAAAATCTTGTTTACCTCTCCTCCTTGTTTTTTTCTCTTCGAATCTCGGGACGAGATTCTGTTTAAGGGGGGTAGTTCTGTCACACCCCAAAATTTCATATTTTGGGATGTGAATAGAATACACTAACAACCTAAAGGATTTGAGAATTACTAAAATTTTCCAATATTTTATATTTTATTACAGGGAATTTAGAATATGAAAATTAGTGTGTCTTGAATAAATTAAAACAACATAGGCCTTAAGAGCGGTTGTTGTGTCCTTGCTTTGGTGTGTCTTCAACGTTTAGTGTTTAGCGTCCCAAATCCTCTCAGATATCAATTAGGTTTTTCTGGATTCTTTTCAGATCTTCTCTAGAATTTATTCCTATTCTTCCTAGAGCTAAATCCTTCATCTCCAAGCTTCTACAAATATCTTCATGAGCTCCAAATATTTTATTTGGATTCTTTAGGTCCAATATCATCTCCGAGATTTGTCTCATGAATTTTGGAATTTTTGGAATATTTTTCATGGTTTAAATATAAATTCTAGACTTTTCTAGAATTGTTTAATACCAGGAAATTAATTATTCTGAAAATATAAATATTTTTGGGCCAGCCTTGACCCGTTATCCAGCCCGTGTTATCCTAAATCCATCCCATCTTCTTAATTGGGCCAAATTTCACAAGCCCATTAGTGGTAGTGAAAACTCTTAGGCCCCTTAGCGTTAGAGGGAGTTAAACCATCTATTTGTCCCATATTGCTAATGGATGGAGAGACGGTGGATTTTCTCCCCATATATGCGAAGTACCTTCCTCCCAGAAAAGATACACCATTGGCTCCTTTACAGGGAGGCCCCAAGTTTGGGAATCCCTAAGGACTCCATCTTTATTCGCGTAGCGCTCACCGTCACCGTCCCTTTTGCCCAGCTTCGACGCCGCCGCCGGAGCAAGTGGCCATCACCAGCTTCGCCACACCAAGCCGCCCCTGCATGCGCCGCCTCGCTGCCCTCTCCTAGCAGCGCCGCCGCATCGAGCTGCACCCGTTCCGCCGATCATCGTCGCCCCCAGCTTCCACAGCTTGCCGGCGTTGAGACGTCCTGGCCGCCGACACTCTGTGCTGGTCTGCGACCGCGCCGCACATCGAGCAAGCCAGCAGCACCCAGAACTTCGTGACGCCGTTGCCGAGTTGCCGCAGGAGGAGCACGTCCACGTGAAGCTAGAACTTCAGCCGATCTAGTCGAGTTCGGTCTCCTCCCGTCGCCGTTACGGCCACTACGTAGGTAATAAGCACATCATCATCGTGTCCGTCTTGCCGTCTTTGTTCCGGTTTGCACCTCATCTGTATTCCACCGATCCATGCCACTGCAGCTTTTCTCTGAAGCTTTTGCATTGGTTGCCGTCGCCGAGCACCACCGCGGCACCGCCCTATGACCTGCTTCAGCAACGCCGCCGGCGCAAGCTGCCGGGCTCCCAGCCACCAGGAGCATACACCATAATTCGACGCCCGGAGCTTCGCCGCGCTGTCGGAGCCCCACTGCCATTCATCGCTGCACCGTGAAGCCCTGTGTTCCGTCCTCGACGTTCGATCGACTCTAGCCGCTGCTGTACATCTTCGTCGTCGGTGAGCACAACATCATCCTCCTTCCAATTCTTTCGCTCGTCTCGTTTTGCATCTTAGTCATGCCCTTCATGTCCCGTAGCGTCACCGGCCCTGATCGTTGTCTCTCGCTTACATATCTGTAATCTGTGTTCCTAT
>CM014270.1:13377759-13413198 GCA_004135705.1 Alloteropsis semialata | reverse complement strand
CGGTTATATCAAAATAATATGCATAAACGGTAGCCATTGTATTTTTTGTTTTTGCGAGGCAGCCATTGTAATTTATAAGAGGTTACCCAATAACATATAACTAAAGCCATCCCTAATATATGTAAAGTCTTAGCAATGCTAAAAGGTTAATAGTATATTACAGATGTATAGTGATAAGTAACCAAGAGATTACAAAAGTGATTAAATTAAGCTTTGGCTGTTCCTATCAGGTGCTATCATTATTTAATTTTTGGACTGAATCGTGTAGACTCCCTTCGATCCACAAAGGGTGTTAAAAAGTTTTGAAACTTCTAAAAGGACAATAATATATGTGTGAAGTGTTTTCGACAATTCAACATAATATATGTGGCTTCCTTTGACTACTTTCCGACATTCTACATGTTCCCCATCTCTATCAGTGTAAGGTGAAATTTGAGTTTTATTATAAATTGTCAATTTCTATGAAATAGATGCCATCTTATTGTCCATTTTTTAACATGAATTTGTTGATGTAACTTTTCATGCGCGTGTAATTGGACTAATGTTGATCATCAAAATATGCCTTACAGTGATGGACAAATAAAATATCAATATTGGAGAAAATGGTGCAAAAAATTATTTCATATCCCTCTATTCTTTTTATATATATGATTTTGATTTGTCAATCTTGAGTTAACCAGCGTCGTATATGAAAGAACGAATGGAGTATATATAAAGATGTAACAAAAATAATCTTCATCTGTAACAAAAAATAATCTTCATCATGTAGAGCTTTTCACAGTGGAAAAGAATATGTGAGTTGTTGAGAGTTTCCTTTGTATGATCTCATTGCTTTCGTAATTAGCATAATAATGTGATTAATTATATTATGCCCTTCACGAGAATGGTGCATCGCCTGCTTATTTTTCAAATGTGTTGACTATCCACATATGTGGACACAAGAAAGGGAAAGACCTCGAAATCAAATATAATACTGCAGGGTGCTACGAATCCAAATCTAGCTTTGCAGCGCGCCGCTCTGCAGGCAAGTTGTGTAAATAAAATCCATAAAATCATATCCATTTGATAGTTATTTATTATTTTTCAATGCCTTTCCCAAGCAAATTATGGCCTAACGAATCATGTGTATATCGCAAAAAAGGGAGCAAGTTGCAAAAAGCTGTGGCCAGCATTGCTTGGTAAGCGAAGCAAACCCCGCAGTCCGCTGATGCAGTGCCCCTGAATGGACGAGGCTAAAGAAAGATCCCAAAGAAAATTATTTTCCAAACTATCTGCAGGACCCACCAAATGGTCAACTTCCCACGGCAACAACGGCTTTCTATACATACATATGCATCCGCAAGCTAAACGCCGTCTTGATAGCATGAAAGAACAGAAAAATTACAAAATAATTGATGTGTCAGTGTCCATATTTATAGGATTAAACAATAATATAGGATGCATCTAGAAACATGCAACTTGCATGCAATGAATTAAGTTCATGATGAGATGAGTTATTATTATATTACATCATGTAGTCTATTGTAAATTTATATGGCAAAGAACCCAAAGAAAAAAGAGGGAAATGTTGGCTGAATTATTTAACTGTTTTCTTCGCAAAACTATACCAAATGTTTGGTATAGTGTTGTTAGATTGATCTCAAGTGGGCTGGCCCAACGGCAGCCCATTAACCCCTTAATCGCGCCCTGATCGGGGGCGCCTAACCCTAATGGTTAGTGGGCCCCCGTCGCACTGCGCTATATTAAGAGGGGTGGGGGCTGGCAGGCTCTTGACACAAGGTTCGCCGCAGCCGTACTCCCCACCCCGACAAACCCTAGCTCTCCGATCAGAGAGGCGCAGCAGCGGCGGGATTGCTCCACCGACGCCCTCTTCTTCCTGCTACGACGACGCCGCCATCGCCATGGCCAACGCCGCCGCCAATCCCGCCACCACCGCCGATGGTTGTAACCCTAACTCTCTCTGTTCATTCTCTGTTCTTGTTAGTAGACGATGTATAGGATCCTCTCTCTACTGTTTATCTCTTTATACCCGATCGATCTACTGCTAGATAACAGCAAGTTTGCTATCAAGTGTAAGTTTATAGAAATTATCGTAGACATTCTCAAAAAACAATGAGTTTCCCTTCATGATTAGAAGTGTTCTCATTTTGTGTTTTGTGGTGAGTGTACGGAGCTTACTCTATTGTTAAATATATATATGCTACAGGAATCTATTTTCCACAAAGAACCATGCACCCAAACCGGCCAAACATCCATTTCATGATGAGAACCTCTTTTGTAGCTGTTCCCTTTTAATCAAAGACGTTTAAAAATTTTGTAGTTGCTGCAGTGTTATAAATATAGTTTATTTCACAAAAATACTATTCCGTTCCAAAAATCTAACTCTAAGATTTTTCACGCAAACTAATGTGGGGGACAAATGGCTTAGGCGCCCCTGATAATAAGAGCCCAACTAAAATGTTCTGTTCCTAGCCAATTAATAGAGCACGCACTTTGTTCTAGCTAAAGTTATGTTTCAAGAATCCTAAGAGCGGCTAACAGTGAGAAATAATTTCTATGAAATTTATTCATGTGTTGTGTGAAGATAACTTAAGTGCCTGGATCTTGCCGCCGCAGCACTGTTAAGGTTGACATAAGCATAATTAATCTAGGTTACCCCTCCATCTTAGGTTGGAGACTGTAGTTCATGTCAACTCTCTCACTCAACCAGAACCGTCACAAAACGACAAATCCATTCACGGTTAGGATTGTTCTCATTTGAATTTTGTGGAGAGTGTAGTGCTGACTTGTCTTGCTGTATTTCACTGTCTTTTTATTTGCTTATTATTGTTGATAGCTGACTTTGCTCTATTTATGCCACTGGAATCTGTTGTATACTTTTTTTCTACAAAGAACAATGTGTCCGCCACGACCCTCCGTTTTCATCACATATTGACAATTAAATAGTAATTATTGCAATTTTCACTATTTATCTCTGCTTACGGAGAAAAAGTAGAGGAGTTTGGGAGGATTCAATTCCTTTAGAATTTTTCCTATGCGAGCCTTTGGAACAAAGCGTTAGATACTACAAACTATTTTTTTAAAGTTTCTAGAATGGGTTATTCCATGAGAGTTTTGGAGGAAAATAAGCATGAGAATTTTTAAATTCTAGAATGGGTTATTCCAACAATCGGCAACAAACAAAAATGGACACAAGAGGATAAGACTGTTGAGAATAATCTATGCTTCAATGTAAATGAGAACTGATTGAGAGAATGAATCTGTGATTGTATTGATTGAATGAATGAAGTGTTGGTTTACATATTTATATATGGGGAAGAGGCATGAACATGTCCTTTCGGAGGGACACACCCCTACCGAATAGGTGCCTCTTCGTGAATGGGTGTCTTTTACTAATGACATAACTAATTGCTAATTGATCACTAATTATCCTATTCTAACACTCCCCTTGATCAATTTGCTTCATGTACGCTTTTAATATTCCTTGTCCTTCATTCTTGAAAATATATTCTTCAATCTTGAAAATATGTCCTTCATTCTCAAAAAAAATCCAAATATGGTGAAAACTCCTCTAAAAACCTTGTAGGAAAAATATGAGGAGAAACCATTTTGTTTATCCAAAATGTGGGAAAAACTCCTCCAAAAAAACCCTGTGGGAAAAATTGAGGAGAAACCCTATTGTATAATTATATGCCATTAAAACCAAAGTAGTACCGGTATATCAGGCAAAAACTCCTTAAAACCCAATGGGAAAACAAGGAGAAACACCATGATATACAATCACCAATGTTGTTAGACTCTTTGAGACAAACCCAAAGTCTTAGTCTAAAAACACCTTGAACATATGGTCAATATGCTCCAAATATCATCTTCCAAAAAACCCCGGTGGGGAAAACTAGATGATATAGCATATACCTTTGTTGACATTGCCTCATCAAAGTTAGTATCGAAAATTTATAACTTACTATAGAGAATAATTGTATTGAAAAACAATGCTCTGGGCTTTGCGTAAACCCCTTGTGCTACTAGTCTTGCTTTATATCTCATAACTCCTTTTTTTTTCTGGTGAGCAAGACTATCTCTGTTTGTATAACTCAACAAGTTCCAGTAAGAGTGACAAAGCACTCTGCCTAGGTCTTATTAACTGGATAACTTGGAATATTGTATACAATTTATTCAGAGAAGTATGTGTCGCGACATGTAGCCTTTATATGATATAATCTTCCAGTTATCTAAACTCAATATACCCTGAATGACTTATCGCGATTTCTCAAAATGAGAGTCAGGGCTTTCCGATATCCCAGCATCAGTATTTTGGTGCACCTCCGAGCTAGGTTTATGAATGACATTCATCCATTAGGTAATAATCAATATTTACCTACAAGGTGTTGCCAACCATAGGTTGACCTGCATTTACTATTTTAGAAGGAAAGCCTTCTATTGCTAGCATGAGTAATCCTACTTTATGGCCATACTTCTCCCCCTCTTATTTGCAATTGGGAGTCGAGTGGTTTCACTTAGTACCACTATTCTTCTGGCTCGTACTTGCAGCAGATTAACAATCAGTAAATGCATTTGGCAGTTTGTTTGCAATATTATACAAACCATTAATTCATTTTATTTAGTACGTGATCCTGAGCTTGAAATGCTTTATGCATTCCAAATATTTTCCGGGCATTATATATGGTACTACTAATCTCCCCCTAATGCCTGGAAAAGCTCATTTATACGAAAACCAACATACGGGTTGTAAATAGATCCTCTCCAAGAGATCTAGATACTGAACAATCGACGGAGATTGAAATCTCAGATTGATCCTGTGTGAACCCATCAATGTATGCTGCGGTGGTGAGATTGGTACGTATACAACATAGTCTAATCTTACGCAAATAGGAAATCTTCATGGATTCCTACGTACTAAATGCATATGGGGTATGCAGTTAATCATAAGTCAGGAGTGTGTAAGTCTACCGGACTCCAACATGAAGTTGGCATATAGCAATTTACTAATAGTGGTCCTGCGATGACATCAATGTCATACTTATAGATTCCAAATTATCCATTTGGATATGTAACTAAACTCTTATTATACCCAACAATCGTCATTGAAGGTACAAAAGTTTAGTAGTGTTCAGGATAATGCTCATAACAAGAGCACTATCTACCAAATGCATGGCTAAGTGTGGAAACTTCCACACTCTAGATCATCTCATAAATGTATCTATATAACCATGAAATGCCTGAACTGTCCAGACAATCTTTGTGTCGGACTCAAAATATTCTTTCGAATATGATCTAGGAATCTAAGTGAATCTGATTTTTTTAAGATAAGAGGGTCTTAAAAAAAATTTTCTGTGGTAATTACCGTATCCATACTTTGGGAAAATACTGACCAAAAGAATTGCTATTAATTTTTCACGCATCTCTTTGGATGGCCAAATTGATCATTCCAAACCTTGAATGGATCAACCTTGTGAAAAATTCTTATGCGCAACATGTTGTACGGGGATAGTTGTATGCATAATACAACCAAAATGAGACATATCTCATTACTTATGTGCCATATCTAATGTCGTCTGTTTGTGTTTCTCTATGAAAACACAAATGTCCATTAGGAACATATCAATCCCTATTGGGATGATTCCCGTACAATCTATATATGACAAGAATTTGATAGAATTTTTGTCTAATATATAGAAATCCATAAATATTGTCAAGTATCAAATTTATCAAAATGATACTCACAATAGTTATGACAAGTGTTACAACGTATTTTGATGGACATTAGAAACTTCCTCGGGAGCTTTAAATTTAAGATTGAAAACCCCTTCAAATATTAATTCTTAGCTTCCCCTGTTATCCATTTCTGTTTGATATAGATCAACCTTGAGTTTAAGAGTATGACATTGTTTAGCATTCTGCTAAATACAACCACTTATATGACTTTATTGTGTCAATATGTGGTTCTCGTTGTCACTACTCAGTTGCACATGGGGCCTTTTGCTTCCATCATTGGAAGTAAATTGTATGAACAATAGGATCCTAGTCTTAAAGACATGATCTACTTTATTGTTCATAATACTCATGAAGAGTATGTCATAAAGTAAGTGCACTTCCTTCCATAAGGTATTTTTATCGATAATCTTGATGGATGTAGTACCTTAATAACAACAAGGCATAATTTCTTTGATCTATAATAAATAACCCCTAAGTGAGGGTCATTAAACTCTTCTAGTAGTTTATGGGATAAAACCAATTATTAATGTCCATTGTCCATGTGGGATATTGATGCCATCAAGAGCGAGTTCAATAAACTCCTCTGAAGTCAATATCCACAACATGTGACAGACCATTGATTGAATGAATTTACAATTAAGGTAAAAATCAAAATCAATATGGTAATGTTGTAATCTGAAAATGCAATATTTTATAAGTGTTTATCTTATCATAGTTTTGGATTATTGTAGGTAGTCATATTAATGTGTAGACCATACAATTTAATCATCATAAGTTTTGATATACACAAGGCAGATAATCTCGATGTCAAATACAAAGAGTAGATCTCTATAGTAGGCAAATATTTTGCTGCCTAAGCACGGTCTCAGGGCAGAATAATTCACAAAGAATTAAACGCAGTCAGTGCATTTAGGACTTTACTATCTTGTGTAATAATAAAACAATATGATGACAAAGATCAATCCAAAACCTTTATTTTGATTAGAACACGGTGTAGGTAATCATCAAGTTTCAAAGAAACAAGATGTAGACCAATCAGTAATAGGTGATTGAATCACTGCTATGGCACGGTCTCAGGGCAGGATAATTCTCAAGGAATTAAATGCAGCCAATGCCATAGACTCCATTACCTTGTGTTAATTAACCAAAAATAACCAAGATATTTATATTGCAATTTTAATCCTATAATCATATAATGATTAAAGTTTGATTATTCTATGAGGAACTTTGTTAAATTGCCACTAACTTAAACTAGCAAATTTAACCTATATGTGGTGTAAGATTGTGGTTTGAGTGCACCAACATACTCCAATCTATTATGTAACTACAAGTGTAACCTATATGTTGGTGCAAAGTAGGGGGTTTGGAGGCACCAACATATACCAAACAATAATCAATAATCAAAGTCACAAATGTAATATGTATGTGGTGCTAAGGGGGATTGGGTGCACCACATATGCCAAAAATATATAATAGAATTACCAATGCCATTGTAATATAAAATAATCAAACTACAAAATATATTACAGTGACAATATTCAGCAGATATAAAGCAACAACAATCATGAAAATAACTGATGTTCTTGCATAAAATAAATTAGCAAAACATGTGCTTATTAATAATACTACTGCTGAAATGAAAATTATAAAGAAACATGAATTATAGGGCACTTCCAGCATGCGCCGGCCACTGACCAACCGGTCAGTGGTCAGAGGAGAAGCCCAGCGAGGCTGGGCTCCACGACCCGTGGCCGTTTCATCTCCCCTTTCCGCGTCCGCCCCCAGTCGCCGCCACGCCGGCCAGGGTAGGCCGTTGGCCTTCGCCGGCTATTCAGCTCTCAGAGGAGAGCCCCAGTGCGGCGGACATGACGTCGGAGATGCGGTCCGAGGCGCTGGCCGCCGAGAGCGGCGCCGCTGAAGCAGGGGCAGGCAAGGATTCGGAGTTGGAGCGGGGAGTGTGGTCAGGCTCCGCGTGCCGCGGTGGCAGGACCGCTAATACCACTGTGGACCATTGTGCGCAGTCTGTGGAACAGGGCGCCGCCCTGTTGCGCAACTGGAGCGGAGCATTGGTATGCGCTCAATTTGGATGCAGGCAATCATGCCTCTGCTCTTTTTTTTTTTTGAGTTCACCTGCATGTGATGCAGGTCGCTCCATGTGTCCTGGTTGCAATTTGATCATTTTGCATATTCTGACAGCAGGACGTTGTGGTGCAGAGGTCGGATGGCCGCAGTGATCAAGTGCGTGGCACTGTTGTCGTTCCCGGCGAGATCGAGTGGCCGCTGTTCTTGCAGCGTGGCCGAGCACGCCGGCGATGGAAAAAATCAGAAGAGCAGAGTCCTCCTGTATCCTCGCTCGGTGGAGAGCAAAGTGACTGATAACGTGTTGAGAATAATCTATGCTTCAATGTAAATGAGAACTGATTGAGAGAATGAATCTGTGATTGTATTGATTGAATGAATGAAGTGTTGGTTTACATATTTATATATGGGGAAGAGGCATGAACATGTCCTTTCGGAGGGACACACCCCTACCGAATAGGTGCCTCTTCGTGAATGGGTGTCTTTTACTAATGACATAACTAATTGCTAATTGATCACTAATTATCCTATTCTAACAAAGACGAACGTCTGCTTATATGAGTAGGCTTCCCGAATCTTTCAGTTGAATACGTCAGCCCAACCGTCTCGTTGTTTACATTGCATGCACACAATGTCTCGCACTGTATGAACAACTACAGCCTGTTCGGTTGGCTGGTGCTGATTTGTTATGGGAGAAAAGTACTGTTGACTGGCTGGTGGCTGGTGCTGATTTGTTGTGAGACTAAAGTACTGCTGGCTGGTGGCTGATAAGCCAAACGAACAGGCTGTTAGCAGAAAATATAAACCCCAACCTGGACCTCCCCGCTGCAGCTAGGCACTGCTAAAGCTCGACGTTTTTTTTTTTTTTTTGAGGGGTTGCTAAAGCTCGACGTGGATCACCCTCATTCATCTGGACCTCCATCAGATGAATCGTGCAAATCCTGATTAGAACACCAAACAAGAGGTAATGGCCTCTTTAAGATTCGAGCCGGGTGTTCCACAAGCATGGGCTCGGCCCAGTACATTTACGATGAGTAATCGAGTACCTCCTGCGTTTTGGCCCGCGAGGCCGTGACGTGACGAATCGAAGGCAAGCGGTGGAGTGTCGTCGTCTGTCGAGCACAGCAGCATACGGAGTACACAGGGGACAGCGGACAGGTCTCTGCGCCTGCGTCACTGGCAAGGATATTTGTTCGCAACAGCTACCTGACGACGAGCTCGGCTGTTGTGCTCTGCCGCGGCTGCAGAAGCTATGTGATTGTGCCTTCCGTCTGAAAAGGCGAGTGCAGTGTTGATGGTTCAGTATCCAAGCGATCGATGCAGCGTGTGGTCAATACGTGAAACGTCCCTGACTTGCAGATTGCAGTCGTTTTATACCCGCACAGATACTCAAGTATATGCCGTGAAAGGTGTACTGCCAAAGAAAAGGAACGTGCATTCCTCGAGTGTGAGAGTAGAACGTGTCACGAGATTGATGCCGATGCTTTGTCGTCGGCCGTGTTCGGTTGCTTGGACAAAAAATTGTAAATAAAGTCTATTTACAAAACTTTTTTACATATGAGTGTAATTTTGCGCGTCGAATCTAACGAGCCTAATTAATTCATGATTTGCTACAGTAATACTACAGTAATCATCCTCTAATCGTGCGGTCAAAGATCTCATTAGATTCGTCTCGCGAATTTACCAGGGGTTATAGAGGTAGTTTTGTAAACTGACTTTATTTAATACCTCTAATTAATGGTCAAAATAGAGATAAAAAAATTGATTCCTACGTCTGAACACGGCCTTGATAGATTTGGCAAAACCTGATACTGCATTAGCATAAACTGGGTGAAGCGTCATGTCTCATGTACGGACATGCCGAACGGCACGTAGAGGAGAGGACATTCCACTGCCTTTCAGGGCCTTAGGAGTAGCTCGCAATCAGCCAAGCAGAATAGAGTTTGGATCAGATCCACGTCGTCCTCCTTTGGACCTTTGGGTTTGGGGATTCGGACTGGACCCATGCCCAAGACGGACGCTGCCTGCCGCCATGTCCTGCAGGACAGGGGATGCCATGAACCGTCAGCTCAGAACACAATGCGCCGCTGACGGAGTTACAGTATTCCTGCTACGAGGCAGCATCTATCGCATTGCCACCTTAGTCCTAAAGCTTTACTCGAGGACGAGCAAAGGCTAAGTGTGGGGGAGCTTGTTGACGCTCATTAATGCACATCTCAGACCGTCAACTTTGATATACAAATACACATTCACCATAGCTATAGAGATTATATCTAACAAGTTCAACTAGTTTTGGTGACTATGTGTATGCAGGAGGCAACAGGTGAAATTTGAGGCAAAACAGGCTCGGTGGGCGGTCGCCCGACCTAGCCAGGTCGGCCGATGCCCAACCGAGGCCAAACGACCCTATCTTTGGATATATGCTAGGGAAGCCACTCTAGACCAACCCTTGCCTATGCACCAAGGTTGGGTCAAGCCCATATGGGAGAAGGACCTCAAGAGAAGAACAAAGGGGCCACATCCACAAGTACACATACTCAAATGGAGTGATGTCACCTAGGGTGGAACTCCACGGCCTGCAAGATAGTGGCTGGTAAAAGATGAGGCCAATCGGGCACAAAAGGTCCGTCGGCCGACCTGCCCGGTCGGCCGAGCCTGCCCCGGAGCCCAATGGGGCCCACTTTCCTCCAGGGAAAAGAAGCACACTCCAGGACCATCATAGCCACTGATTCCATGTCGGTTGAATCCAAGAGATGGGAATGGTCCAAGGGGAGGTCACATGGATAGAAGGGCCCACCTCGCAACCTAAACGTACTCAAATGCACCTATACCACCTGGAACCGCCATAAGGACCCACTGATCAGTCACTCAGCCGAAGATGGGCCCGATCGGTGCCGGTAGCCGGTTGGCCGATCTTGGAATCTAAGTGTCAGAACGCACCCATGCGGGAGGTTCGTCGTCGGGGGCGTCGCGTTCCCCCAGGAGGTCCCTGCCGCGAGACGACAGGCGGCCACCGCCAGCCCCTCAGACGGCGAGGGCGCAGAGCGGAGGGCAGGACGTACCCTTGACGCCCGCATCTCCCACGGAGGCAAATCCTGCCGGGAGCGGCGTCTCGCCCGCACCTCCCGCGGTGGAGGAGCGGGTTCCTTCCGTCCAGGCGAGGGCCGTGGCGGGGCAGCCAGATTCCTCCCAGGTCGAGGGAGGAGGCCCGACTGGCCAGGCGGCGCCCCACTCGGGCAGGAGTGCCGAAGCCGCGCAGGCGGTCCCCGCCCCGGCGGCGCTCGCGGGGTCTAAGAGGCCCTCGTCCCCGCGGGACTCGATGCCGACAAGTGCCAAGCGGACTCGGACCGTGTCGTCGAGGTGAGTAATGCTCTACCCTTCCCGGATGGTCTCTGTTTTCGTGGTTGCCTTTTTCCTTAGTCGTGCTCCTCGACCTTTGATGCACCAGTCGGGCTAGCAAGCCACTCGAGGTGGCGCCACAGAAGAAGCTGCGCCCGGCAGCACAGACACCGAGGCCCGCGGTTGAGCAAGCCGAGGAGGCGACACGGAGGGCGACGCCCTCCCTTGAAGAGGAGATGCCTCAGGGAAGCGATGACAGCCTGGGAGGCGCGCTCCCTGAGGGCCTGGTCGTTGCGCAAGCTGTCCCCACAGAGGCGGACGTCGCGGCGTACCAGGCAGAGTTGGAGCAGCAGCTGGTGGGGCCAGTCCTCCCAGCCCCTCAGGAGGTGGCGAGTCACCCTGAGGCAGGGGAGGTTGCCCTGCCTCGCGACGCTGTTCCAGCCGGCGCCGAAGAGGCTGTCGCCGGGTCGGACAATCGGGGGGCCGCTTCCGCCCCGGAGACCACGGCCGATCCCGAGGAGGCGGAGGCGGGGACGTCCGGGGCCCTTCTGAGTGCCGCCATCGTACCGGCAGCGACTGTCGCAGCCCCCGAGCCCTCCTCCGGGGGGTCCCATCGGAGGTCATCACGCTCGGGGACTCGCCGGAGGACAGCCCTCGGAGGGTCGAAGGCGGCCCCAGCGGAGGGGCCGGGCTTGGAGCCCATGAGGCCCATGAGCCCCTTGAGGGGGGTCCCGAACTCCTTCAGGGACACCCCGGGGATGATGTCGATGGATCGCCACTTCCAGGCCCTCGTATCCATCGAGGATGATCCGAACTTGCTTCTCGCGGAGGGCCTCCAGAGCGTGAAGGAGACCTTCAATATGATGATCATCAAGCCTGCCCGGGTAAGCTTTCGGGTTCCCTTTTCCATTTCTGGTCTTAAGGTGGCGCCAATTTGGGAGTATCTCACTGCTTTCCTTCCGCCTCTATACAGGAAATCATGAAGCGCAGCTCGGATAAGTCCCTGTTCCTTCGTCGGGAAGCCGGGCTGTGGCATGCCGTCCAGCAGCTGAAGACGGAAAAGGAGCAGCTTGAGGCTCAGCTGACTGAGGCCCGGGAGGCCAGAGCCGAGGCGCTCGCCTGCGCCGAGGAGGAGAGGGTCGCCCTTGAGGCCAAGGTGGTCAAGGCCGAGGAGATGGCGGCGGCGGCGCAGACGACTGCCGATGCCGCAGGTCGGGAAAGGGAGGCCGCCGTCCAGGAGAACGAGGGCCTCAAGGTGAAGGTGGCGGACCTCCAGAAGGACGTCGAGCACGCCAACATCGACCTCAAGACGGCCAACAACCAGCTGGTCGACCTAGCCGGGAGGCTAAAGGCTGCTACCGATGAGGGGGCTCGCCTTGGGGAGGTTACCCAGAAGCGGGAGGAGGAGATCCTCGGTAAGTTGCCCTTCCATGTTCCTTGTCGGATTGTTCTTTTCTCCGTTTCCCGAGTGGCCACGAGTTGCTTAACTTTGTTTGTCGGCACAGCCCTGCGAAACCAGAAGGCCGACCTAGAGGTCCAGCTGACGTCGGAGAAGCGCGAGGTTGCCAAGGCCTTTGCCGTGAACCAGGAGCTGGTGCAGGTTGGCCGTGGCCTAAAGGAGGAGATGACAAGTAAGCGTCGTGCTTCTCCTCATCCTTCCTCTTACTTTCTTTCCTTAGTGATAGCTCAGCCGAGGTGATTTCTCCAGGGGTGGTCGAGGATCTCCGGAAGTCGAGAAAGGCGACCGAGCGAGCTCAAAAGGCCCTCGAGGAGAAGACCGGAGTCCACCAGGCTCTGGTTCAAGCCGTCGAGCGCTTGCTGGGAGAGCTCGGCGTCGATGCCGGCTTGTCCTTGGCTGAGCGCATCACCCTTGTTCCGGGGAGAACTCGGGAGCAGGCCTCAGAGCTGACTCGGAGCGTAGTGCGGAAGATCGTCGCTGTTGGTATTTTTAACGATCACAGATAAATCCGCAAGCGTACGGATACCGATGTAGCTTTCACCCGAGAGTATTCCAGGGTATCGAATCCATAGGAAACGTGTGTGTACTAGTGACGATTTAAGAACGACCAAGGACGAAAGAAGTGATGAATGTGTAGAAGGTAGAGAGGGTTATTTCTAGGTATTCTGGATAATCAAAAGATAGCTCAAGTCATTTACTGTATTACTTGCTTCGGGACGCCCAACCGTCCAAGCCCGGAAAGGGATGAGAAGGGGGCAAGGCAAGCCAGGCAATGGTCCTACTACTCTCTAGTGCTGCTCACGTGGTGGACTACGTAGGCCGTCAGGGCTGTCACCACCTGGGGCTACCACTACAAATCTGTGGCACTAGGCGCACTCCAAGGTATTCAATATAATTAGACATCCATCTGTTCTATTGAATACTATCTTAGCTTTGCAAGTACTAAGATACTTATCACAGCGAGGAGCCCGCAAGTAAATAAAGTAAAGCTTGAACTTAAATAAATAATAATCCAGAAATACTAAGAAAATACCCGGATGTAACTCGAACCTAAGCCGCACCCGCCGAGGAACAAGAAGAAGAGAGGAGCCGACATCTCCGGCTTCTTCCGGACTCTCGCCTCACCTCTCAACTATTCTAACACTACATTGGATCTAACATTGGAGCTTTGCTTCACTTCCTTGTGTGTTGAATGAGTGGGAGAGGTCCTTTATTTATAGTGGAGGAAGTGACTTGGGGATGTGGAGATACTTTCCTTGATCTTAGGGAATATTTCCCTCCAATTCTTCTCCTTCCTCCACCTGGCTCCTGAACCGACGTTGGAAGTCGGTGGCGCGAAGGAACAGGTCGCGAGGGAAAAATCGCGTGCGCCTGTGCTTCGTTCGTGGAAATCCCGCCGTGCGCAGGTCCCTCGATCCACGTGAATGCCTGTCCAGCAAACCAAACGCTGCCACGTGTCCCTGGTGGACTCGTCCCTGGCTCGCGCGTGCGCTGATCCGCGCATGGGGGCGGCTCGGCCAACGACCGTGGGCCACGTGCCCCTACTGCTCTCCCTCCTGCGTGCGGGTGCCTGGGCAATTTGGTGATGGCCGCTGGGCCATTGGCCTTGCACCACCTGCCCCTGGGACAATTCCAGAACGCTTGCCCAAGGGCGCTTCTGGATGGCCTTCGGNGGTCAATGGCCTCATTAGATTCGTCTCGCGAATTTGACAGGGGTTGTGGAGGTAGTTTTGTAAACTGACTTTATTTAATACCCTTAATTAACGGTCAAAGAGGTATTTAATGCAGGGATAAATTTTTTGATCCTCCAAACGAACACTTCGTACTGAAAAATGATAACTCGGTTCCGTTTTGTTCTAACCGAATACTTTAGCAGAGGCTAAGACAACCAAAAAATATGTTGGTGTTCGAGCGAATTTGGGCAACACTTCCTGTATTTTGAATGACAATAATTGACAAGATAACAATAATTGACAAACAAACAATAACAATATAATAAGAGGTATTTTACGGTGGTTGAAAAGGTACCAGAAGGTACCATGAGGTACCTTTTCTATTTTGGTAAGATACCAGAAGGTACCAGGAGGTACCTTTTCAATTTTAATATCGGTCCCATCCAATTTTGGTACCGTTTGGTACTTTTTTCTAGGTACCTCTTTATACCTCCAGGTACCTTTTATGTTTCAACCGTTGAATTTAGCTTGATGGACGGTCCTAATTTATTTCAACCATCGTAAAATCACTCATATAATAATAGAAAAGTTGCTGAGGTCCTGGGCATGTAATAGGAAACAGACTCTGGTGTCCCTGTTGAGAGTGGGTTTCAGTGGGTTGTTTTCCCATGGTTTGTTTTTGGGCTGCGGCCACAGCTGCTCTAGCTGTTCCTGTACTTAACCGACAAACGGTCTTTTGATTCTCTTAAGGCTGGGGCTTCGTGCCTTTAACTCTAAAAAAATATAGTAACAAATGCATATGGGTTCAAATATGATAGATCACACATAAATCAAATCTGGTCTTACAAAATGCAAATAACTAAAGCAAGTGAAGTACAAATTCATGTAATTCGATTCTTCGGTTAATTTGGTTAACTAAGACTCCAAGAGCAAGAACCAAAATAAATATAAAATGTTTTTCGTGCTGTCTGGAATCGAATAGGTAACCATTTTTCGGTTTCGGTTCTTTGGATTCGATTCTCGGTAGTTATGTCCACCCTGTTTCCTACATGTTCTAGGGTCGCACCGGCCAGCGCCTGAAATTGTGGAGAGAATGGCTACTTCCTATTGCACAAAAATCGAGACAACATTTTTACAGATACCTACACTCTCTAGTCTCTTCGGAACGATTAAAACTAACTTTTAGTTAAAGATTAAATTTTAGTTGGCTAAAAATTAAATAGCAAAAATAGTCATATCTTGTTTGATATATGAGCTAAAAGTGGCTAAGGCCAACCTCAATATATAGTTTCATTACTTCATTATTAAGATTGGTAACTAGGTAACCGTGTGTCATGGGATGAAACTCCTCCCTTGTTACCTAGCCAAGTCAGAAAAATGTTGATGTGGGCACCACATGCAGGTCAGATAGGGACAAAAATGATTTTTAGTTAAACTTAGATCCTTTCAGCTCAAATGAATTAGGTTTGGAGGATTGATAGACGGAAAAAGTCTAAATTACCCCCTCAACTATAGCCAAAGTCTAGATAACCTCCTAAACTATTTTTTTGGTTTAAATAACCCCCTAAACTATGTCAATTGACTCAACTTACCCCTTAATAGAATTTGTCTTTTTTATATCTTCACATACAAATAGAGTTTTAAGTTCAAATTTTGCGGTGTAATAGCCAAAATCATAAATTATGTTATAAAAATATATTATGAATTTTCAGTATTATTTTAATAGGCTAGTACAACTAATCATAAATTAGTCATAAATTGTACAAAAATTAAGTACAAAAAATTATATGATATTTTTAACATAGTATATGATGTTGTCTGTCCGCTTACAAAATTTGAACTTAAAGTTCTATTTGTGCGTGGAGAAACAAAAAAGACAAATCTTACTAAGGGATAAACTGGACCAATCGGCAAAACT
Organism: Alloteropsis semialata; assembly: GCA_004135705.1. NCBI lineage: Eukaryota > Viridiplantae > Streptophyta > Magnoliopsida > Poales > Poaceae > Alloteropsis > Alloteropsis semialata. Next base: position 13,396,994 of record CM014270.1, on the reverse strand, counting down.
GAGAGAGTAAATTAAACTAAAGTATAGTTTAGGGGGTTAACTAGACTTTTGACCATAGTTGAGGAGCTAATTTAGACTTTTTCCATTGATAGACTAACTTGTAGTTATGGTGTAACTAAAAATTAGTTTATCGTTTTAGCCCACTTGCTGGGATCCCTATGAATAAAATTACTCCTAGCATCTAAACATGATCTTAATGCTTATTTAGCTTAGATGAGAGGGTAAGATTCGTGGTTTAATCACAGTCATCGCTTACTAGAGAATCTATGCCTAATGAAGTTGGATTTGTGGGCTTGTGGTAACATGAGGATATCTCTAGTCCACCACACAGCAGTGCATTCGTGAATATCTACGCGAGATTGTGTTGCCATACATTAAATTAACAAAAATATTATTATTCATTGATCCATCGTCACATACCCATCTATCATTGAAAGAATTAGCCACACAAATAAAGGGGTCAAAATTAAACCCATGACATTGTAGATGGTCAGTTTAAAATCGTAGGTGGATGACCTAAAATATTAGAACTGGCCCTATTGAAATAATTAGTTGCATCTTTTGTTTTTAATACACAATTCAATTTCTCATAAGGTTTGTTGACAAAAATGCTATTCTATACTTATATAGTAAATAGGGTGCCCCCTCTACCTGCCTAAATGTGAACATTTTAAGTTCACACAACCACTCAAGTTTTGCCATTGCTATGATATTTTATTTGATTCTTGTTACATATTTACTTGATCTAGTATTCCAGTCTATCAATTATAACAACCATGCATGTTAGCAACTATATTTTCTTACCACCTATGTGATCTTAAAGATATGTGTTTATGTTCTAAATTGATAAAGTCATTTCATTGTCCTAATTTATCGATAGTAACACTCACGATGACAGAAGTTTTTTTTTTATAAACGTCCGCCTGGTTGTACGTTCCGTGTCTTTCTTTCCTTCTCATTTGACAATTTACCATTTATATATTAATCAATAGAGGATTATTTTCGTAAAAAAAGTTAATTGTGCCCGTCTAGTGCTGATTGAGTTATACCTGGTTTTCACATGGTTGTTAATATTTTTTTTTGTTTCCATGAAGTGTCATGTCACACTGTGACACAGGTGACAACAACTCCCAACTTGCTGCATGAAGACACCATGAATCAGACTCAACATCTCATGTGCCTTCATGTCGCGTATTGGCACGACATCCTGGATCAAGAGACGGTGCACGACCTAAGGCTGTCCGCACTGGGGTGTGGTACCCGGTCCTGGAGTACCAATTTAGCGGACGAAACCGCTGCAGCGGGGAACTATAAAGGGTCCGCTAAAATAGCGGAAGGCTCCGCGTACGCTATTCTCAGCGCAATAGCGAGCGTCCGGCACGCTCAGACGTGGCGCGGGCCCGCGCGGCCGCTCCAACCACCGCGCTTGCGCGCCCGAAGAGGGAAAGGGGAGGGAGCAGAAGATGGACGGCGGGAGAGCACGGCCAAGTCGCCGCCGACGTCGCCCAGGGGCTCGATGGCCGCTCGATGGAGACCGAGTCCAGCACGCCGAAGCACACGCCGGCACCGAGGAGGCCGTGGCTCCGCGGCTCCCCTGCCCTTCTGGCTCCTCATGCGCGCCAGCTCCACTTCACCCCCATGTGCCGCCGCAGGAGGCCGCGGCCGCCCCTCCACGCCCAGCCTCGAGGAGCAGGAGGGGGCGACTGGGAGGGACCGAGGGAGCAGGAGGGGGCAGCGGCGGATGGAGCTGGAATTGGAAGAGAGAGAGAGAGATGCGACGAGGGCGAGGGGAGCGCGCCTCCTCGGGGCGGAAGGAGGAGGGGGCGGCGGCCATGGACCCTCCCAATTCATCCTTGTGCTCCTTCAATCCCAGACGAGGAAGAAGGGCCGACGCGTCCGCTTCCTCGCCTCCCTCCTCTTCCGCTTGCCAGCCGCCTCATCCCTCCGCTGCGTCGCGTCGCCCGGCGGCGGAGGAAGGGGCCGAAGAGGAGGGGGCGGACGACCTCCGCNCTCCGCGGCCGGCGCAGCTGCCCCTCCGCCCACCGCCCTCCTACGCGGCCCTCCGCTCTGATCCGGCCTCCCCATCTCCACCCCCACCAGATCCGCCGCGCGCGCCTCGTGGCCCAGCCCTTCTCCTCCGCCGTTCGCGCCTCTGCCCCCTCCGCGTCGGACCCCGCCGCACCGTGATGCTCGCGACGGCTTTGAGAAGCGAGAGAGAGGGAGCAGCTCCGTGGTGGCGCAGCCCCGCTGCTCCGCGGCTCGCCGGCGAGGGAAGCCGGAGGAGGGAGCAGGGGAGGGAGAGCGGCTGGGGTGGAGCATCAGCGGTTGGAGAGAGAGCGAATGGGGTGGAGGAGAGGGAGCGGATAGGGTCGGGGCTCGGGAGAAAAAAGAGAGAAGGAAAATAAAGAAAAGAAAAAGAAAAAGAGAGGAGAGAGAGGATGGTGGTTGGAGATGATTGAATAAAATATGGGATAGTTGATATAGAGTATGGGATATAGAGTACGACGAGTGCGGGACAAGTTGATATAGAGGAGAGAATCTTGATGACCAGACAGAAATATTCCTTTTAGAAGATAGATTTAGAGGACGATGAGTGCGGACAGCCTAAATGCTAGCTAAGATCCAACGAGTAGCATCCTGTTGTGGTGCAGATAGTCCAATCTACAACAGTGTCACATTTTACTTTACGCAACCAAACCTATCAAAATCTAGCGAAAAATCAGTGGAATTGTAAGAAGCAAAACCACAAAAATAAATCCTTGAAGAGACCTATTTGTATCTCTTGTTAGAGTTCTTTAGAAAAGAGGTTGTGCTAAACTAACTCCGTATCGAAATATTTTTCACCGTTGACTTTTTTCAAAATGTCTGACCTTTTGCCTTATTCAAAATTTTTTGTGCAAATATGCAAAAGAATAAATCACACTTACTCCCTCCGTCCCAAAAAGAACGATGTTCTGGGATTCAAAAATTGTCCCACAAAAACTGATGTTTTAAGATTCCGACCACACCAACTACCATATGTAGCACTAAATCGGATAAGCGAACTGTACAAATATTCTATCTCTACCTCAACTTACTATTTTAGTTAGGGGCACATGCGTCTTTTCTATTCATCCTTAATCTGTCTGAAAAATCCTAAAACATCATTTTTTTTGGGACAGAGAGAGTAAGATATATATAAAATAGAACAAATGATAAACAAAATAAATAATATATATAATATTTTGAATAAGACGAATGATCAGAATCATGATAAAAAGTCAATTGCGACAAATATTTGATGCAGAGGGCTACAATACAAGCTTATCAAAAATTTCACAACCAAACCCAACTCCACGAAGGAAGAGCCAAACATTGTTTGCTGAGCTCTTATTTATCTTTTTCTTTGCTCTCTATGGTTTTATATCTCATATAAATGAAGTCACGTTTGGCCTTGAAATTTTATCACCCCCTCCTCTACGAGTTTCCTGAAAATTTCCATAGGGAAATGTGTTTTGTATATTATTTTTTTTCAAAGATACCCCCAAATGTGTGGCTTGCACTGTTGCACATGATGTTCTCTCTTCAAATCTCACCTCGTGACTGGATGATTTCTGGCTTGTAGACGGGCACTTTTCCATATTTCAAGTTTGATAGTGTGTTCTAAATTCGTGGATTTGCCCATGATCCTAGCGAGAACTGGCTCCAAATTTGCTAAAATTATCTACTTGTAGAACCTGACAAAAAACAAACAGCCTGTTTGGTTGGCTGGTGGCTGGTGCTGATTTATTGTGAGACTGAAGTACTGCTGGCTGGCTGGTGGCTGGTGCTGATTTGTTGTGAGACTGAAGTACTGTTGGCTGGTGGCTGATAAGCCAAGCGAACAGGCTGGTCTGAAACTGCCCATATTCGCCCATGGAACCTGCTGTTTAGTTCCCTCTCCGTTTTGCATTCTATGGCCATTTTGCATTCTGCACGATTTCTAATGCACATTTTTCTCTCTGTGCACGCGATCCAACGCGCCCCATTTTACATTCTGGGGAACTAAACACCGAGTATATGCTCAATTCATTCTGCAGTATTCCCCTGTGGTCTCCTTCAAGTGGCATTTTTTAGAGGAACTTCCAACTGACTTAACCAGGAGGCACAGGTGTTCTATTAGAAAAACTCTGGCATTTGCGACGATATGTACAATAACAAAAGGGGATTGCATGAGCAAATCGAAGATCAATTGCAGGAGCTGAATGCTACAGATCAGCACTCTCAAATGCAGCTATGGAGTTCACTGGTGGCCATCTTCTAGCAGCTCACAAATTCGACGCTTGCTCGTGTGCTGCTCCATTGCAGGCCCCTGTCTTCCTCCACCCGAGCTCTTCTTCAGGTCCTGGTACATCTCCTCGATCATCGGCTTCCATAGGCGAACCCGCGCGTTTATGAACCAGTTCGACACCTAACAATACCAAACCATTCAGATTCATCGCAGAAAAAGTTTCAATTTGAAATGAATTTGATGATGGTTGGTTTGTTTGAGGCTCTGAATTGATTGATGAAGCTTCAAGCTTGTGTACCTGGTTCCTGGTGAGGCCGCTTCTTGCAGCCAGCACGTCCTTCTCATGGTCCTTGGGGTACCTGAGCAGAGCACCACTATGAACATGATCAACAGTGCCGATTTTCATGGGGGGCAAGATCATGGGGCTTACGGGTGGAGGAAGTTCTCGAACATCCACGCCTTGAGCACGGCCACGGACTTCTCCGGCAGGCCGCGCTGCGGCCGCCAGCACTGCTGCTCGCCGCGCCGCTGATGCTGCGCCGCCCAGTGCTTCCTGATGAACGCCGACTCCCAGCTCCGCTCCGCGTCGCCGGCCGCGGTCACCGACGACGACGACTCGCCCAACCCGGCGGCCCGGCTCATGAGCTCGCCGGCGATCCGCCGCCTCAGGCCACGGTACACCGCCGACACGGCGCGGTGCGCGAAAGGCGCGCAGATGCTGCCGTTGCTTACGCCGCCGCCAGAATGCATCAGCGCGTTGAACTTCGCCGTCGTGCTCTGGATCTCGTCCAAGCATTGGTTGTACTTCTCATCCATCTGCAGATCATCGCCATCGACACATTCTTATCAGATAATCAGAATGGCGCATGAAAAATGCGGTGAAATTTGCCTGGGGAAATAGCGTGGACGAACGCTCACCAGCTGAAGCATATTGAGGAGGTCGTTCCTGGCCCTCGGCCCCTCGCCCCACCGCTCGCCGCGGCCGTCCTCGGACGACGCCATGAGCCGGTTGGAGCTCACCACTGACGGCGCGCCGACCGAGCCGCTGCACGAGCCGGCGGCCGCGCCCGCGACGCCGTCCAGCAAGTGGCCGACGACGTCGTTGAGCACCTCCTGCGCCACGGCGGCGTACCGCGAGCGCGCCACCACAACGGAGAAGTGCGCCGGCCTCGGGCGCGGAGCTCGCGGGTACAGCACCTGCGGCATCTCCGTCAGCGCGGAGCGGCTCGCCCCCGACGAGCACTGGTCGGCGGCGTTCAGCGCGCTGTCCGAGGACGAATTGGAGCACAGGGTCAGCGACAGCTCGCTCGACGCAGCCGCATTGGCGGTGGCGGCAAGCGGGTAGTCGAAACCGGCAACGCCGGGGAGTCCGGCGAGGCGGTACGGCTCGTATTCCGACACGGCTCTTGAGCCGCCGGCGCTGCTCCAAGTGCCGGTCGGCTTCCTGGAAGACGACGGCGACCAAACCGCCATGGCCCCCGACTGGCCGGACCACCGCAGGTTCGCGGGAGCGCGGCCGCCGGCAACGCCATACTCGGCGTCCATCTCCTCTTCCGAACTGCCCATCGGCGGCGCGGGGAAGGTAGCGAAGACCTGGTTGGCGAAGGAGGCCATCATGACGTTGCTCGCAGCGAAGCAGGCGCCAAGGTCCGACGCCGTCGCGGCGCCGCCGACCGCCGCGTCGCCAAGGCCGAACCCGAAGACGCCATGCTCGACAAACACGCTCGGGTGGAAGTGCGGCACATCGGCGCCCATCACGCCGCCGCCGCCCGCCATGAAGTAGCCGCCGGTCATGGCATCCACCCCGATTGGCGAAAACATCGACGGGTTACTCGCCATTGCTGTTCAAGGTCAGAAAATCTCCAAAATTTCCTGTGATTTCAGCACACCTGCGAACAACAACATGAATTAGATCACCGAACACACTGTTCGTCACAACTTTCAGTAGAATGGAATCAATGCACTACGGATCATGATACGCTACGGCGTTCTGATAAAAATGAAGATGCGCAGTTGCTCATGACATGCCGTGCTACAAGCTCTAAAGGGATCCCCATGGTGATTGCAACATGATCACTGGGAAGAAAAAGGATGGGGATAAAAAGGCACAAGCTCGAGGTTGTAGCATAGCATCTTCCTGTCACTGTAAGGTATACATGGAGCCTACAAAATTCCAGAACATGAATGGTGCATGAACAATAAAGTACTGGAAGTGAGATGTGGCACAGGACTGAAGAAGAGGAGCAACCTGAGATGCCTCCTCCGGAGCAAGCAGAAGCAAATTTTTTTGAATAAAACAAGCAGAAGCAATAACAAATTAACAATAAGATAAGACGAACACAAGAACCAAGGGAGATAACCAAAAAAAAATCAAGAAATCTTGGGAGATTCAGCTCCCCATGCACATCCTAAAATGGAAAGATGAGCACTACCAAATGGAACGCCTACAAGGAGCAAGACACACACACTACCAGTTGGGGGTAGCCGGCAGGGGAGATGCTATCACTTCTCAGGCGAAAGCACGCATGATGACGGAGTTGAAAGGAAATTAAAGGGAGGCATCTGAGAACATACAAGCATCAGCAGACCCCTCTCTCTCTCCGTGATCTTGACACTGCTGGTCTGCTGGATCAGAGATTTATTTGGCCAGGGCTCTCTCCCTCAGACCATCGGAAACATGGAGGGACCCTGCTTCTCCCAAGCAGCAATGGCAAGGTGTAGGCGCCCATACAGGCATCCACACACCCCCATCTATATACTGTGGCAACGCTAAAGGACAGTGGCGTGGCATGGCATGGGAGCTCAGCTTCTGAGACCCTTGTAGCTGCTCAAGTTGTAAAAGAGTGAGGGAACAGGATAAGAGGTTCATCGTGGGATTTATCACCCCCCATCATTGGCCATGATCCACAGCTAAAAAGAAGTGATAAAGAAAGGAACTGCTAATCCAAATGCACGCTGTTCTGCAGCATATAGTATTTATATATATACATCTTTTTTGGAGGGAAGTTCCATCACATTATAAAAATGGAATGCAAGTGTGATGCACCATGCATGTACCCAAATAGGCGCTTCCCTTCCCTTCACTGCCCTGCCCATCACTCATCAGTCGTCATCCACAGGAGTTGGGCAACAGATTAGAGCAAGCAAAGCAAGGTTGGCCTATATCACATCAAACGTGTCTAATCCAAGAACAATCTTGGCATCAGGCGCAATAAAAGAAGGAGATCCAAGAATCTGGACAAGAGCAATGCGGCACTTACCCCTGCCTATTCTCCTTGCCGCCGCTGTCACACCTCGTTAGCTTCCCGGTTGCTGGATCAAATGCAGGCAAGCATGCTGAATGCACAGGGCGAGAGGACTAGAGAAGAGGAGGAGTTGAGGGAGAGGCCACAGCACAGGCCAGGCCAAGCAAATGTGTCCAAACCTGCTGGGATTCAGAGTTGTGGGATCGTTTGAGCATTACTACACTGCTGATCTGCTACTCTTTGTGCAGGCTTTTCAAGGAAAGCGCACACACTCTCTCTGGTGACTGATGAGAACATTCATCTTCTCTCTCCATGCGTACATGTCTGCCCGCTTTATCTTCTGGCTTTTGCTACGCTCGCACACAAGCTCACAAAATTTGACATGCAATGCATCCACATGAAAAAACGAATATATATGTACATAGTGGGTTACCAATAAAATAAACTAAGAATATAGCAGGTGGCATTTGAGAATTGTGGTCTGTTTAGTTTTTTCATTGCTACAGTAAATTCAAATGTTTAGATACTAATTAGGAGTATTAAATGTGGATAACTGACAAAACTCATTTCATAACCCCGGGTGAAATTTTGAGACGAATCTATTAAGCCTCATTAGGCCATAATTAGACAATATCGTGCTACAGTAAACAATCTCTAATGATAGATCAATTAGGCTTAATAGATTCATCTCGCGATTTTCCGTCCATCCGTGTAATTAGTTTTATAATTAGATCATATTTAGTCCTCGTAATCTTCGGTTTAAAATTGCTGCAGTAAATTTTACAAAGTATTCTCACCGAACTAAACAGGCCCTGAGATGTTGTTCGTGCACCAAAAGAATTTTTTTTTGATATATTCTTGTGATGACCATCTATTTGTATGGATCTTTAAGAAAATAGATACTGTGACACCCGGTCCAATTTGGATTTGGCCCAGTTGTGGCTTAGGAGTGCAGGTGTACATGTTTAGTACCACATTGCTAGTTGAGCAAGGGTGGAACCAGTTTATAAGCCTTTGTTCTCCAGCCATAGCACCTTCGGGTTAACCCTTTTACACGAAGAGAGGACGAAAGTGTAAGAAAGATGCTATGTGTAAGCGGGCGAGCCCCTACGGAAGGGTGGTGCTATGCGGTGTTGGAGGGCGGGGTGTTACAAGTGGTATCAAAGCCGACCCTCGTGGTTGCGCGTACGGGCACAGTGTGCAGGCGTATGGCGCCTGACGCGTGTGTGCCCGGCATGGGACACATGGCATGCCTTTGTTCTCCAGCCATAGCACCTTCTGGTTAACCCTTTTACACGCGTTCATGTTGTTACTTTACTAGGTCCGTGCCCGTGCGTTGCTACGGGAAGAAAACAAAATTGTAGAAACGATAAAATTGGCATGACAAAAACATCATGCTTATGTAGATTACCAAATATGTGTGATAGGACACGCATAGACACATATATTTTACAATTCAAACAAATACCTAATAATATAAATGGGTTGGATAATATGACTTGAGATAATCAAACAGGGGCACACGTGCATTGAGATAATCAAATCAAAGTGACAAGGTGCACACGCAGAGGCACACATGTTTATATAATTATAGGTTCATGCCCATGTGTTGCTACGAGTAAAACAAATTGATTGCGATAAAATAAGCAACAAAAACGTCAATAAATGCTTACTAACAACCTCAAGTTTACTACATCGAAATCACAAATAAAAAAAAAATACGCACAGCTATAACTTACCTACAAATCTGTGAAGCTCCATGGACACAATTTTCACATCATGTAAAATAACAGGTCTTACAAAGGGAAGATTTAGGACCAACTAAAAAATCCAACATGACAAAGAAGTTACTCCTCTGAGTCAGCACTTCCATATCTAAATGATTTTTGCATACCTATAAGATCAGAAAAAGAGACATTTCTAGATATTTTATAAGACACAAAGAAATAGTCTAGTCTTACTCTTGTGAAGAGTTGCTGTCCTGGGAAACTTGACATTATTGATTGATAAGAATCATAAAATACTCAGAATCACTGGAAATTGTTTTAATGTGAACATGGCAGAAAAAATATTTGTCAGCAGACTTTCAATTGTAATTAAAACATTTACAACAAAAGTATTGGACGAGCTCAAAATTTTGCCAAAATATTATTTCATGGATCTGAATCACATTCTAACACATATATCCTAAAATTTTTCTCATAAATCTAGCAAAATCATTTCTTCACACCAAAGTGTTTCAAGCATTATACTGAAAGTCTGAAAGAGGTTCAGAAATCTTCTCTCTGAAATAAAATGGTACTGGGTGGGAAATAGCAGGTTGTCAGTTAGTTCTTTTACCATGTTTCAGATACGAATATATTTACAGAACATGGCTTTTGCCAGAATGTCCAGTAATCCTTGATACTCAATTTGGCTACAATTGCGAAAGCTAGTAATCAGAGTGTCATACTGACTTAACAACCGATCTAGTGCCTGACAATCAGCTTGGAAAGAAATTGCCAGCATGACAGGCACTATATTATTATTCATATACATTTGGTAGTGTTGTTTGACAGATCTCGAAAAGAAAATGTCATTATCTCAGTTGTCAAGTAAGCACACCTAGGTCCAGTAAGCATTAACAGAGAAATTAAATTAGTTCACACACTACGTAATTATTTATATAATGTTTTGTTCTTTGCTTGACCACTTCATTGAAATATGATTGTAACACCAGTCTGAATGGAACTTAATATATACATTTTAAAGAAAACGGTATATTTTAAGGGAAAAAGTTTATCCAGATGTGCATAATATAATAAAACGACTAATATTTTGGTGGTTCCTTCATAGAAAATGCATGTATTTCAATTCAGAAATAGAACATAAGCACTATGCACTTGTCTGTTCTTTCTAAATCTAAATAATAATAGTTGCATGACTAATTCCACGCGTTCACTGTATAACAAAGTAAAGAAAAAGAAATGGCATTTCTGATATTTAAAAAACTGAAATCAAACCTGCTATGGTCTTCCATGGCGTTTTCTTCTTCTTCTTGAAGATCTTCAGTTTAACATCAAAAGTATCCTCTTGGTTTCCTACACGCACCCACCAGGACAAGTTATATGTATATGCGGAAGCCTAGAGCAAGTCAGGATGCAACATTCCAATCACCAAGTGAGCTATATTAAATGAACATCACACCAAAATGCGAGGAACACCCATAATCAAACTCGAGAGCCCAATATAACAAGAACGTTACCTGAATCTATGTGTTGATTCTTTACAACACATAAATGGTAGTTTTGAATAACATCAGGTACCTGTTGAAGCCCTACTTTGGCAACCTGCAAAATGCATTGAAGCGGAAATTTTCATATTTAGCCTATGAGTACAGATGACATTCAGGTTACAGGGCAATCAGCTAAGTTTACATAAATTTAGGAATCTCAACAATTGATTTGTATGCCGCATGCTCATATGCACAAAACAAAAGATCAACTAACCTCAATAAATGGATAGCCCTGCAAATACTCCTTTGTGTAATTAGTATAAGCAGGAAAGTAGGGGCCGCAGAATAACACCCTTGTAACCTTGCTTCCAACTGAGCAGGCCATTTTTGAAAAAGAACCTGCAATGGAAGAACAGTATGAACAAAACAACTGCTATAAAACAGATTCACCTTGGATCTGAAAATTACCCATTAAAAACTACAAAATGACAAAACTCTCCATCTGCTGCATTGCCAAATATTACCTATCAATTTGACAAAAAAACATTTATTTCATAATCATTGGCTAACAAGTTAACCTGAAACAGATTGACCGTCCCGCTATGCACATATACCGAGCATTCCCATGGCCAGAAATCATTCCACATCTTCTTCCCACGAACGCCCATCCAATTTTCTCTCCCAAAAAACCAATCAACCTTGTAGTTACGAACCGACACCCCCATCCCAAACCCAATCCCAACCCTTATCAGTAGTCGTACATCCAAATAACAGAAGGCAACAAGATTAGTGGTACTCACAATTGGGCTATTCGCAACAGAATGCTCCTTTGCAAATCTCCAAGCTTGCTTCACAGCAAGAACATCCATTCCATCAACCTACACCGAAAATAGTTTAATGGTGTTAGTAGCAAACATGAAGTAACATAAATATGAAACCAAAACTTAAATTTATGTGTCAAACAGATAGTATATAAGCTACAGCCCACATGGTACACAATGCATTTTTTACATTAAGGGGAGCAGTTTAGCTTCCATCCACAATCATATTTACTCAGGTCAAACTTAAATTTATGCTAGGTAGTGATTAATACAAGAGATTCCGTTGTCCCCGTCGCTATCTTCAGCAACTAAAGGGTACCACACAGAGAATCTATTGAGTCAAACAATCCATATAACAACGACTATAAGCAATCAAGCATGGCACAAACATAGATCGAGTGCAACATATTACATATCACCTCAACTCTCATGAATTCAAACACTGAACACACCAAAGAAGTCACCTTCAGTCCGGACACATAGTCAACGCGCTTGTAGTAGGCAGTGCTCTTTGCTGCCCTTCACTCCGTTGTTGCCATGCCATCTATATAACAGAAATCAAACCTAGATCAAGATATCAAACCTAGATCAGGATATATCAGAGGCGCAATTAAAGTTATCATGATCGAGTCCCAATCCCCATAATTGATGCACGAACTCACAATGGTGTTCTCACAGACCAGTATGACGGGCAGCTTCCAAAGGGCTGAAATGTTGAGCGCAGGCCGGTGTACTGACCAGATATGGGACTCCCAACGTCCGGTGCGGTGGTAGAAGGTGACGTCGCGGTACTGCTAGCTGCGGGAGCGTGGGCCGCGACGGCTCTTCTTGGCCGCCTGCGGCTGCAAGGGCGGTGGCGCCGGTAGCGTGGCGTGCGGATGCGGTTTCGGCAGGATTCTGATGTTCGGCCGGTGGCGCCGTCGACGATGTACTCGATCGTGGAGCACTGTGGGAAGAGCTCGGTGGGGACATTGGACTCGGTGATGGCTCCGTACTGCGACGAGACGTGATTCCAGGAGAAGCAGAGCAGGCAGATCAGATATTGGCGGCAAGTCAACGCGCGTGAGCAGCGGGTAGGGGAGCGGCGGCGTGGACGCGTCGAAGGGGTCCGGGACACGCGTGGGAGAGACGGTGGCGGCAAGGGGCACCACGAAGCTGCTGGACACAACGTTGGAGCGCCGACGGGGAGTAGGAGCCGAGGGAGGCAGCGATGGGCGTCGGCGCAGAGAGACAGCGACAACGGATGGCGGCGCGGAGAGGGCAGCGACGGCCGGGGGTCAGCGTGGGGGGGAGGGAACGGCGGCGCGGCGGCGCTAGGGGATGGCAGCGCGAGGGGACGGAGGCGCAGCGGCGCGAGGGGACGGCGACAAAGTTTGGCGAGGAACAGGAGGGGAGAGGAGAAGATCGCGATGGAGAATCGCCGGGGGGGAGGGGAGGGGAGGGGGTGGGAGAGGAGAGGATTGCGATGGAAAGCGCAGGGTTCGCGGCCACGGATCCTTGCGAAAAATCAGAGGATTTTGATTGCCGATAGCGCGAGGTGATGGAGAAAACCGAAATTTCAAACGTGTGCGATTCTTGCGAGCGTGGAACGAAGGGGAAGGGCGCCCACGGGCGGACGAAAACCGACGGGAGAAAAGGACCTACGACGGACAGAAAACGGCGACAAAAAATTCTTTATAGGAGTAGAGGTAGAGATTTAGCATATACTCTTGTAGTTTCTCCATACGAGAGAATAGATCGTTCTCATATTGGAATTTTACCCCCTTTGACTTTTCCTATACATGTTTCAATTTTTTATAGTAAAATTACAACATCAAACAATGTTTCTATTTTATATGAAAAGTTCATTTAAACAATAAGAGATGTCATATAGGCCATTAAACTCTCAAAATGTATTTTCAGGCCTCTCTGGCTTAGTTCCATGATATCATATACAAGTCCTTAAACTTCAAAATATATTTTTCGGTCTATAAATTTGTCTCTTGGTGTCATCCACATCCCTAAACTCTCGATATGCTATCTAAATTTTAATAAAAATGTTGTTTTGCTATTTAAAATTTAACTAAAATGTTATTTTGCTACTTTGAATTTAATGAAAATGCTATCTTGATTTTGTTGAGATCGAGAAAAAATGAACTTAATAAAGCATGTAAAATATAATTAGTTAATAAAAAATATTCAAGATTAGTATATAGATTACCATGTTAATTGACAAAAATATGATATGTACCATTGATTTTTACTCTATGTTATTGTTTAGGGCGTGTTTAAATTCTCAAACTTTGCAAGAAGTTTTCATCTTGAGAACCTGCACATAGCCCAATGTATAAACTTTTTACCAATTCATCGAATTTAAACACCCCATAATCCATGTTGGATTTGAAGTTGGCACTTTTAAAACGCACGAGGTGAAGAGAAAGCTGATCTTGCCACAGTTGCAGATGCCTATTAGTCATAAAAATGTGGCTAGGCATGCACTACACTGTCTAACCAATCGGCCCCGCCGTAACACATGCGGTGAAGAGAAACGGGGGAGGACGCAGAGATGCCCGGGTAGCCGAGGCCGCCGGCCGGCCGGGGAGCAGCTGGTAAAATTCATGGCGGACTGACCACTGTTCACTGTGGAATGGAATAACATGAGGTAGACGAAGGCCATGTTTAAATCTGCAAGATAAGTTTAGGAAATTTACTGATGGCTGCCTCTCACCATCAGCGTCAATTGCTCACAACCTTCCTCAACAGGGCGACTCCCCACCGAGCGCCGCCACTCGCAGCCGCCCCCATACCTCGCCTCCCCGGCCGTCGCCGGAGCCCAACGCCGGCACAACCCGGCGGACGGCCGTGAGGGCGACGGCTGGGCCTTCCTCGCCGAGTGCTCGCGACGCGGCGATCCCAAACGCCGGCGCCGGTACGCTCTTTGGCCGGCGGCCCTGCTCTGGCTCTCACCGGATCCGGTGGCCTAGAGGCCGGATCCATGGCCTCCAGTCGCCGGCCGCGCAGCCTTGGCCGCGGATGCCGCCCGGTGCGGCGCCCCGACGAACTCGCCGTCCCTCCCATCGCGATCCCGACGTCTTGAACATCGATCTGGCCGGTGAGCAATTCCACATCGCTGCCTCACCTGGCCTCCGCCTCGAGCTCAAGACGTCCGCCGCCAACGCCCACCCCGCCCTCTCCGGATCTGGCTTTCCCATGGCTGGAGCGGCGGTGCGCGTCCTCCATTCTACAGAGGACGTCGCCCATGGAGATGGTTGGCGTGGGGCCCCGTTGTACGCGCGGCGCCGACTCCTGGTCCACGCCGGCGCGCTACTCCTCCAGATCTACGGAGGAGGCAGCACCCTTTAGTCACCACCTCTTGGTGCAGGACGGCATGGCGGCGTGCAAGATCATCGGGCGAAAGCTTGCAACGATGACGCCTATGGGCGTCATGTCCCTTCCTGAAGGCGTTGCAGAGGTGTTCTTGCATTGCATACCATGCCCTTGCTGCAGCACCTCACGCCGCTCGCGCATAAGCGGCAGGCGGGGTGCCCAAGGAGGAGGTCGAGGAGGAGAGGATGGAGTCGCAGATCCAGTGGCGACTACCCATCTTCGCCGCCACGACGATGGTAGCCGTTTCTCACGCATTCTAACAGTGAGCAATGACCTCTCTTTCGCTGGGGGCATACGATTTTCCATTGGCGACAATATTTGGCGTCGCGATGCACCTCGGCGACCCGACAACGCACAGAGTCGGTGGATCGAAGACAGTTCGGGGTCTTCCTCCCGCACAAAAGATCGATGGTGGCTATTCCGAACGCCACCGATAGGTGGAGGGGCAACGATGAGGGCACACGATCAAGTGTGAGCCGATTTGCCAGCTGCAGTGGGGACTGTCTACATCCAATGAGTTTCTTTCAAGTTCATTTTGGTGCACGTTGTTCAAGGCGTGGTGGCTGATTCGAAGACCACCATGAAGCGACATCGATATCTTTAGCACTGTTTTGAGTAGTAAACTCAATTCTTTTTTGGATGTAGTAGATCTTTAGTACATATATCTTCATGTACTAAAGTTTTTTTATTATTCTTAGTTTTTGTAATAAGTTTGGCTGTGTGTGGTCACGCAGATGTGCGTTACCGCAGAGGCCGGAATGTTAATTCCATTATCTAAAAAAATTCTAATTCGAAGATTAGGAGGACTAAACATGATCTAATTATAAAACTAATTACACGGATGGATGGAAAATCGCGAGACGAATCTATTAAGCCTAATTAATCCATCATTAATCTACGTTAATATCCTTAATTAGTATCCTAACATTTGATGAATAATAATGAATAGAAAAAACTTATGAAAGTAAACAGGGCCGAAGACGCCGCACGGGCATGGCAGTGCCAGGGCTGAGGGCTGGCTACCTGCTTCTTCCCCGATGGATCATCGATACAGTGGACAGTGGAGTGGAGGGAACGCAGACACGCAGCGCATTGCAGGTCCGTCCAGGCTATACAGGCATGAGGCATGGAGGGGGACGATGATGTCAGCGAAATCTAGCGCGTAGATTTCTGACAGAGGAGCCATTAAGACGGTGGGGCCGAGCGGCGGAGGGTCGGAGAAGCAACAGAGAGAGCAGGATCAGGGATGGGGGCCCCCTGCTGGACTGACCTCATGCACAGCAAGCCTACCACACCCACCTGCAAGGCTAGCTGCCTAGCTTCCACCAGTAGCCTGTGGCTGGTTCTACAGCTCCATGTCCTCTGCATTTCAGATTACTGTAGCATTAGCTTGCTAATCATGTATTCATGTATGAGAATGAGCTAAGCTTGTATTGTAGTAGCCATGACAGTGAGACATGGTGATTGGGTTTGGGTATAGCATAGAGTAGTTATGATGCCATGCCATGCCTCACCTAGAGCTTGCAATTTTCTGAGAATGACCATGTGGAAGAAGAGAAAATCAGCACAAAAAAGAAAATCAGCTTCTTTTCTGAAAAGAAAGGACGGTGAAACATGACTCCTTTCCCCTCGAGGGAAAGAAGAGGAGAATGAAACATGGTTTTTTTTTTCTCAAAAGAAGGGAAGGAGATAGACGACGAGCGTCTCTGGTGTTTTTGCACAGAAAGGCAGAACGTTCGGCTTTTGGGCGCTGCCCATCTGTCTCAAAACGAATGCAACTTTTATTTTTTGAGATAAATTAAATATGGACTAATTTTAAAACTAACTGCATAAGTCATATCTAATTGATGAGTAGATTCTATTAGTCCTAATTAGATCTTAATTAGCTCATATTTACTGTAGTCTTACATGGGCTAATTAAGGTTTAATTAGAACTAATAAGTTTTGCTCATCAATTAGACATGATTTATGCAATTAGTTTTATAATTAGCTTATATTTACTTGATCTAAATAGTATCAAACATGGTGCTAATTATTAGCACATGAAATCCAAACCAACGGTGGACACGACATGACTCGAGTCGAGTATAATCATTGGCACGTCACTGTAGCAACATGGGGATGGGGGAAGGCACTGAAAAGAGGCTTTGGTTTGGTGCAATCAAAGGCCGAAGCCCCGAACGCATGGTCGCATCGCATGGGAATGGAGCCATGGAGGTGGATGCCGTTCAGCTCCCAAACCGAGGCCAGCCCTGTCTGCCCGGTGCCCGCTGCTCTTTCTTCTGGTGTTCTCCTTTCGAAAAACTCTACCCTCACGAAAACGGCCATTCCCTTCGCTGCGTAATTTGTAAATATTCTAAAATGGATTTATACTCGAATCTGCTTTTCATCGTGTCTTTTGTATCCGAAGTTGAATCTGTATTCAGTACAGACGTGGGTACTGACGGAGTATGTTAATGTGGCGGATACTTTTGCCACTCATGCTCTCTGTTCTAAAAAATAGTATATTTTACGGTTTTGTTCCAAATCAAATCATTTTGGGTCTGATCAAATTTATATAAAAATATATCAATACTGTTGATATCAAATAAGTTTTATTAGATACGACATACAATATATTTTGTTCACATACATAATTGGTGTTATTTTAATTCTCTTCGTTATGGACTAAATCAAAAACAGTTTGACTTTTGACAAAGCTAAAAAAAAACTGAGTCCCAGAACGGAGGGAATATTTTTCAACTATCATTTGAACTATTTAGAATAGCATACATCTGGTATTTAAAATTTGTCTATATGACTAGTGATATCTAAAATGGTAAGTAAAGGTTATCGTGATATTATCTAAAAAATGCTGAGAAAAGGAACGTGAAATGGGCTCCAAACGGTAGAAAGGTGAAAGAACAATCGGATGACGTTTAACAGTTTTCACATGTCTTTTCTCAATGAGAAAAAACTTGTTCAAAATGAAAAACGAATCGTCCCTTTTTATTTCTTTCAGACCAAAAAAAAAGGAAGCTATAACCAATTTCTGCACTGGAATTTCTGCTGATGTTTTTCACTCCTGCTCTTGAGTACCCATGGCATTTCAGGCCTGCAGCTGCACCTGCACTGCGCTGCACATGGAGGTCATCCAGTGCAGGAAGGCAGTAGCCTATGGACCCTAGCCTGGCCTCCCCCGGTGCACTGTTCTCTAGGGACGTGTTCGGCAGCCGGACAAAAAAAAAATTTGTCCGGATTACTGTCGCATGAGTGAGGGCTTAAATGAAGTTTATTTACAAAATTTTTTCACAGATGAGTGCAACTTTGCGTGATGAATCTACTGCACCTAATTAATCAATGATTTGCTACAGTAATGCTACAGTAACCATCCTCTAATGGCGTGGTCAAAGGCCTCATTAGATTCATCTTGTGAATTTAACAGAGGTTGTGGAGGTAGTTTTATAAACTGACTTTATTTAATACCTTTAATTAATGGTTAAAGTAACATTTAATTCCGTGAAAAAAAATTTTACCTCCCATTCGAACACGGTACCTGTGCCAGGCCTGGTTGGTTTTCCAGGCCTTGGCCTGCACCTGCACACATTTTTTACTACATTATTACTGCCTTTCTGCACACCAGTAGTAATTCTTTTTCACTCCAGTGGTGGTCTGTCAAACAATTTCTCATTTTTGTTACAGTATATTATTACTGCCTTTCTGCACAGTAATTGTCTAGTATTTTGTTTTGTGAGGTGTTTAGTTCGTGAGTTCAAACTTGCAAACTTGCATGTAAGGCCTTGTTTAGTTCCCACCAAACTTCAAACTTCACTATTCATCAAAGGAAATCTTACATGCATGGAGTAGTAAACGTGTGTTAATGATAAAACTCATTCCATAACCCCCGGGTAACTTCGCGAGACGAATCTAATGAGCCTAATTAGGCCATAATTAGACAACGTCGTGCTACAGTAAACAATCTCTAATGATAGATTAATTAGGCTTAATAGATTCGTCTCGCGATTTCCCGTCCATCCGTGTAATTAGTTTTATAATTAGATCATGTTTAGTCCTCTTAATCTTAGATTTAAAATTGCGGATTCAAAAAAGTTTGAATAGTTTGGCAAACTAAACAAGGCCTAAGATTCCTTTTAATGAATATTGAAGTTTAAAAAGTTGGAGGTAACTAAACAAGAGCAGACTGATCAATGTGCAATGGAAAACTAGATAGGCAGAGCGCCTTCTGGCTGCTGTAGCTCTGTGTCCTGCGAACAGTAAATTTGATGAATAAACAAGCTACCACCGAATTCATTATTCACGCACTGCTGCACTTGGTTCATATCTGTGTACACGAAATTTTA
>CM014270.1:13366696-13377730 GCA_004135705.1 Alloteropsis semialata | reverse complement strand
AGTTTCACAAACTAAACATGGCCACAATCGAAAACCTTGGCTTCTGACAACCGTCAAAAAATGGAGCAGTACAGAAGCCTCCTCACACGTTCTCACGTTCCTACAACTCATCAACTGTAAAATGTAAATCCAATTTGGAACTATCCAGAGCCAGTACCGGCTACGTTCATATAGGCAAGGAATCTGAATTTTGCAAGAATCTGACCAAAATCCAAGATGCCGTGTAGCAACTCGCAACAATCCAACATGTTGCTGACCGCAAGGCATGATAGATTCTCGTACCTATGGCGAGAGGTACTCGGGGACGAAAGCTCCCCCGCGTCGCTCTCCTGGGGGCGACTCGGGGGCGATAGCCTCGCGCCGCCGGCCCCTCCCCTCCACCTCGCCTCGACGGCCGCCGCCGCCGGTTCCTTTGGCGGCGGCGGCCAGCGGTGGCGGCCGAAGTCGGCCTCCCCGCGTCTCGCGTTCCCCTTCCGCCCCCTCCCTCTCCTGCTCCACGTTTTCCCCAAACCCTAGTCGCTCTGGATCTCGGTCGCCGGTCGCCGGAGCTGGAGGGGCCGCCGGCCTCCCTGGCCGGATCCACCGCCCCTGGGTCCGGATCTGCTCTTTCCCGTCCTCTGGGGGGCGCTCTCCTCTTCCGTCGTCGGGGGGCCGCCGCTGTCCTGGGGCTGGTCCCCTTGTCGCGGGACCCTCGGCGCAGGGGCGCCCGGCCCTCTTCGCCTTGCGCCTGGCGGTGATGGCGCGGCCGCGCGCCGCCGGTGGGGGGTCCGGTGGTTGTGGTGGCGGGGATGCCCGTGCGTGCGCGCGGTGGCGCTCCCCCTGTGCCCGTTTGTGCTGGCGGGTCGGGCCGTGGGCCCCATGGCCTGGATCTGTGCGGGGGCCCGTTACTGGGGCGGTGGTCGGACATTCCCGTGTGCGTGGTGGCCGTGGTTTCCGGCGGAGGAAACGGGGAAGGCGAAAGCCATTGTCTGCTTGCAGGTCAATGACGGCGACGCCCGCGGGTGCCGCTTACCTTCCTGAAGGCGTCATTGCTCCCCTCTTTCCTCCTCACCGGTGAGCTCTCCGGGTGAAAACCCTGACCTTGTTGGTCAGACGACGACGGCGCCATGGGCGTCGTCTCCCTCCCTGGAGGCGTCGTTTTGGAAGCTCTGCGTCTACTGCCGCCACTGCTGGGACTGTTGCTGAACGCCGGCTATGGTCTTCTCCGATCTTCGCCGGCCATGTGGTGATCGTGCTCTCCTTGGCCTACCTGTGCTCCCTTGTCACTACATCTCGGGGTTGCTGGTGCTGTGACTGTGTTGGCGGATGCTTTGCCGCCCTTTCTACGGTCGTTGGCGGATGCTTTGCCGCCCCTGTTGCTACTTTTGTGCGGATGCTTGGCCGCACTGGCGGATGCTTTGCCGCCACTGTCGTGATACTCGTTGGTCGTCTCCGGCGGATGCTTTGCCGTCGGTTTGCTGCTGCTTCTGGTGGATGCTTGGCCACCTTCACGTTGTTTCAGTTGTCACAGTCGGCGTCCTCGATGGTGTTAGTCCTTGTGTAGGCCCGGTTGCTTGGGGTTGTTTGTTAGGGTCGTGTGGAGCTCCATCTCTCTTCCGTAGTCGTGGTCGTTGCTCTGTCTGTTTGCTGGCCATTTGTTTTGTCGGCCTTTTTCGGTTTTTTTCTCTCCTTTTAGTCCTTTGTGCACTTGGAGAGGTCAACCTCTGTTTGGCCTATGCCAAGTAATGTTTGTAACTGCTTTCTTCTTAATGAAATACGTGCTAAGGCACGTTCGCGAAAAAAAAACCTATGGCGAGAGGTCGACGTCTACACTAAGGCCCTGCTTAATTCCAGTGTTACTATTTAGGACTAAATATAGACTAATAATAAAACTAATTATAGATCTCGCCTGGAAATCGTGAGACGAATCTAATGATGGTAATTAATCCATGATTAGTCGATGTTTAGCGGATGGTTACTGTAGCATCACTGTTGCAAATCATGGCCTAATTAGACTCATTAGATTCGTCTCGCAAATTTACCTGGGGTTATGGAATGAGTTTTGTCATTAACACACGTTTACTACTTCATTCATGTAAGATTCCCTTGGGAAAAATTTTGGTGAAAACTTTTGGGGAATTGAACACCCCCTAAGCTACCTGTGGCCATTGCAAATCGCTCACTTCTTCTGCAACAAAAAAGTTGGAGCAAACAGGTAGAAATACACTGCGTTTGCTCTGAATTCTGAGTGCCTGACTTAATCCCGATAACTTCTCCGTTTGACACAGGCTATTCAACTATATACAGAGTCTGTACAGGGTGAAATTCCACAAAGAATCGGTAATCTGCAAGGAATTCTATTCCTCCTGTTAATATGCCAAGGTTGTTCTTGGCGTGACCACTTGCTTATGCGCTTATTGATGGTGGAATTATTTGTCTCCATTGCGTTGGAGAAGCCTAGCAGCTATGGTGATGCAGCTCCTAGAAAGAATGCTATACTACACGCCTTATGAATACTCAAGGCAGCAAGGAGCATAGCACCACCAGAAGAGTTAGAATGAGTTCTAACTGGAGGGTATAGGAGCTGTACTACTTCGTTCCTCCGTCAAGACAGAAACTGCGGTTTCCTCCCTTGATGGAACTTTAAGCCAAACCTTCATTGAGTCGTAAACAGTAAATCCTATGGCTACTGATGGCACCACCTGTGAATGAGAGTGTGTAAGATGTATGTTTTGACATTAAAATGAGCATATTTACTTTACTAATTAAAAAATCAAGGCGAACATTATGTATGCAGTACAAGTCATAATTGTATCAATCTATATAAATCACATGAAGCACTCTTTTTTTTCTGGCAAGAACACAACGGAAAAGAAAATACGCTGATGTCTACAGACTAAAATACTAGTAAAGAACAATAACACCACTAGAACAACTGGCCCTGATAATACGTTCTAACAAACAACTCTTTCACAAAAAAAAAGGAGTTCTAACAACTCCATGGCTCACCTGAATTGAAGTAATGACAGAAAAGTGCAAGTGTTTAAATGAAGTAAAGACGTTGCAGTCTATTGACAATACATATCATAACTTCTAGCTTGTCCAAAGTCAGACAAATGGAAATTCAGTGTTTCTGGCAGTTAAATTTTCTTTTAGAAAAGTAGGATTAAATAAATATTTGGTGGGAGAATAAAGGAAACATCTCACCTTCAAATAGTTGATAGATAACCCTGAGAATAGTTGTCGCCAACCTTGCTGTTTCGCTATCATAACCAAGCTTTCAAATGTTCCCCTCCCCACAAGGCTGGATGATGAAAGGGCCTGAACCTGAAAATAGTGCATCGCACATTATTATTTACAACATATAAATGCTTAATAATCACATGCTATGAGCATAACTATACCTGCATTTGCCGCCTGACAACATCAAGGGGGTATGTTATTGTCTGTCCTAGCAAACCAGCAACTGAACCACAACCAAGTTTTGCTAAGATATCTCTCCTGTGCTCTTCAGGAACATGACTCTTCATCTTCTCATAAAAGTAGAATTTAAGACCAGAGTAAGGGAAAATTCCATATAGTGATGGGGCTGAAGAACAATAAATCATAGTTAACAGACGGTGAGTGTACTGGAAACTGGCATTGAGGAAACAGCAAAACACAATATATACATACCCATGCCACGGTATAGGCCTTTCAATCCATTTTGTCTGTATATTGTTTTGACACAGTCCATGATTCCTTTGTAAACCTGTTCAGAGGGCTTAAAACCGACATTCACTGCACCTTTTACCTGCAGAGAGGGCAACTAATTAGAAAGGTACGAACAATAAAAGGAAATGGGTCATATATTCATAAGAGTATACTACACAGATTCTATAAAACATAGCAATATCAGTACATGATGCTAATCAGATCAATAGAACATTGTTTGACCCATAACTTATCAAAGGTAAATTAAAACCCAACAGAAGAAGTGTGGTCAGGATTTGAACCAACCTGATAAGCCAACTTTGTGCGGACTAGATCAAGAGGGTATGTGCATATGACAGCTGTTCCTCCAGCTATCGATCCAGCCACAAGATCAAGAACAGGCCCTTGCTCAACATTAGGAAAACCAAGAATGATCCACCTGCGGTATTCTTCATAGGCCATATAATGCAAGGCAGCATAAGGAACAATTCGAGCAACACTAGCTCCATTTCCCCTAAGGAAAAAAATTCAAAAGTCAAGCTCAAGAGTGCAACATGTATGGATAGCCTACCATTTGACATTCAAACTAGGAAGAGGCCAACCTGTAAAACCCTAAAAGACCTTCCGTCCGATAGATTGTTCGGAAGGATCCAATCAGTCCAGAACCATGAAACTCTGCTCTTCCTGTCTGAAATCTCCAAAAGAATATCAAATATCAGATGGCTACTTCAGATTCATGATGTAGAGAAAGGAGTTTCTTTATAAGCATAGATTCAGAGCATGACAAGAACTAAGTGACTACTACTTTCAAACAGTGAAAACAAAGTTTATATATAGGAAAAAGTACATAAGACAATTCCTATTTGACTCCAGCAATATTAACAGATCAGCTAGATACCAACTTCTTTTTGTGTGGAAATCCCCATGGTAGTCCATTTTGTATCATTGGTGTGAACTTTTGTCTCGACTGCCACTGTCAACTGTGATGCATGCACAAGGTACTTCTAAAAGAAGAATTCTGACCATCGGCCAAACTAGCAGTCAGTTATATGTTGATATCAAGGTCGCTGGAAATGTTGACTAAGCTATAACACATAAGGGCGCGTTTGGTTTCCTGCCGAGACGAGCCTGGCTCGCATCTACCAGCCAGGCTGAGTTCAGACAGGCTCGAGACATGCAACGAGCTGATGTTTGGTTGACTGGATCGACGCGACAGAATGAGCACAACGTGTGTTTGGTTGGTTGCACTAGTATTTGTTGTATTGAATTGAAACAAAAAAAGAAGTACTAAAATTTTATGTCATTTTGTTTTTATTGACTATACGGTACTTATTTCGCTATATTAAGTCTTAATCTACTTTGAAATATACTAATATATCTCAAAATATGTTAATCATTTGCTAATATCATCATTAACTTACTAACATGCTGCATGCGGTGAGCCTGGCTCCGGAGAAACGAATATCATTCTCGTTTCCCGGGAGTCAGGTCCGCCGGCTGTTTTTGCATGCGGGGAGACAGGCTGGTGGCTTGACACAGGCAACCAATCGTCGTGCTGCTGCATCTCCGGAGCCTGGACGAGGCGCGCGCAGGTATCCAAACGCGCCCTAACTTCCTCACTAGAAGGGTTTCTTTGCCAATACAAAATACTTCACCTGGTACTATCAGTTTCCCCTTGCTTTTTTCCATGTTACATAATGCTGAACCTGGCATTATCAATTCCATAGTAACAAGGTAGATTGTGCATGGAGAATTGATAGTACAGGCCATTCACCAAAAACGATACAAAGAGTATCATCTAAGCTAGAATAACAGCCCACAAATTGCTGTACATCAAACAAAGCGTTTCGATTTTATTCATTCCAGCTTTGTATTCTATCAGAGATTCCCATCAATAACCTCAAGGGTACAAACCAAACAGGACTCACAGTTTAACTCAACCTGAAGCCCTGAACTATTCATGAATGGAGGCATGGGGCAGGTTTATAACCCTTTAATCAATTACTCTGACAAAAATTTCGACCCCTTTCGTAAAAATCTGTCCTGCAATTATCCTGAAGTTCACAATATACTGAATCCTATCTGTCTCACAAATACGCATCACAAAGAAACGATCCTGAACCTGGTATAGCCGATTGTAACCAACCACACTGTCGCATGACCATAGAAGTTCACCAACCGAAAACCTGTAACATTACTAAACCAAGCATCTCAGACTGACCTCCAAGTTTGCGCCTTCTCTCGGAGGCTAGCAGCAGGCCCTAAAACAGAATTACCCCTCGAGTTGCATCTATAAGAACAAGAAGACTCGACCTTAACTTAAAAGGAACAGGACTCGAGAACCCTCCACACGAAATCGCATCTCACCTCCCGGTCCCTCAACGAGGCCAGCCAAATGCGCCACGGGAACATTCGGCGAGAGCGCAAGATAGCCCCTCCAACTCCAACCCGTGCGAGATTCTACATCCCTATCATCCACGGAACAATCTGCTCTGCTTTCTGTGAGAAGATCACGGTTACCTGGAAGAGGATCTTGACGCGCTCGAGCGGCGCGACGGCGGTCTTGGCGATGCCGCCGGCTACCCCTCCGGCGAGGAGCTCCCGCACGGCGAGCGGCAGCCCGGCGCCGCCTCCGCCGACGCCGCGGCCGCTCGTCTCTGCCGCCGACGCCTCCCCGGCCCGCGCGTCCATGCCGCGCCCCGTCCTGTCACGCCTCCCCTCCCCTCGCCCCTCCTCTCGCGCGCGCGGTGGCGGGAGGAGAACGAGAGGGAGTGAGGGAGAAGAGGCGTCGGGAATTGGGGAGGTGGAAGAGGCGAAGAGAAAGAAGGGAAACCGAGGGACGGACGGAAGGGGAAGGGAATAATCAAATCACAGAGCAGCCGCGTGGTTGCTCGTGGGGCCCGCATGTAAGTGGGCGAGGTGGGCCACACGTGGACGCGGCGGCGGAAAGCGAAGGGAAGCCGCCGGTCAGCCGTGGCGGGATTGGATCGGCGGCGGTTGGTTGGTGGGCGCGCCAAGGGGACTCCGCCGATGCGCCCGGCTCAGGGGCATGTTTTTTTTTCTTCTTTCACAACATCACATGATTCATGGTGTCTCTACAATTTGTTGTACGCATTATTATTTTTATAACAAAGAATGTCTAAAAGGTGCTCCAGGAAAATGATATGCTTTTTCGGTCAATTTTTATAAACATGATTGAAACTTGTTAAAAGACTTTTAAGATAACTTTCCAAACTCCATGAAAAAAAATATTAGATTAACAAACTAATAAGTCCTAGCAACATCCTACCTGAAAAAAGATTAAAGATTCTTAGAATTTTCGAAACTCCAGCTCCCACCTCATGAAAAAAAATGTGAAATAACTGTCGTAAACTGGAAAGATGATAGATTTGAAGAAAACCAACATCCTACCTGACAGTAAAACTAGATTAAGAAACTAATAAGTCCTAGCAATAATTCAAAGAACAGAGTTGGGTTGAATTGAGATCAAGTGGTATATATGGATTCACATGGTGTTTATTATCACAAGGGGGTGTGCGCAAGTTCAGTGACGAACATGCATGTATCTGTACGCATAAAAAAGAAGTGTGGTATATATTCTTCTTTAATTCTTTTTATATAAATGTATATTAATCGGTATGATTATTTGTGATTGAAGGGATCGACACTTCGACACCATCTAGATTTAGATAAAAAGGAGGAGACAGTGAGAATCAAGTATTGGTTGGATGGTCAGTGGATGGCTATACCCTCAGCCCTCTAGGGAATGAACCTCACATTTGGAGTTCTACGTATCTTATGACTCCCATTTTATTCAGTGTTAGGCGACAATGAGAATCAAAACTCTACCTGTCGTGCACGTGTGTGTGTGTGAGGGCATTTTGTGTCTCGGACAAGGGTTACGGGAGAGGAGAGAAGCTTGCATCTTGCATGGCTGCTTGGCTTTGGCTAGCTAGCAAGTTGAGGTCACCGGATTCGTTTTTTATATTTTATAAACTGTTTAATCCAACTTGCAAAGCGAAAGGGATCGAGGTTATAAAAGAAAAATGCTTAACAGGCTGGACCTGTCGTTTTTTAAGTCACCACGAGGAACATTTATTTGTCCTCCGAATCTCCGATATTCTTTTTTTTTTCAGAACTGCCCCAAATTCATGGCCCGGTCCTAATTAAGCCCATTCTTTCTTTGGTAACAACGGCATGGGCCCATTCGAAAAGAAGGTTATGGGCTCAAATTAGAAAGGCCGAATGGAAGTTGGCATTACTGCCTTACTGGACCTTGAAACCATGCGATTTGTAATCTAGAAAAATGTCACGCGCGGAAAAAGATATGATCGAAGCCTCGAACAGGAAGGAGGGGACGATCGATCGAGTTGGGTCAGGACTACCGTCACCAACGAGTTGCTAGGTCGATGAACATGGCTCGAGCAACGCGGTACACTATTTGATGACAAGAATTTTTGCAATTTGAGGACAAAGATAAGTATCATCGTACCACGTCCACGTCGGCGTATAAAGCACAAGCTGTGGAGAACTTATTTTTAGGTTAACTAATACTATCTTTGTATTAAAAATATTTGTATCCTTGATTTTTTCTACGATTTTAACCATTGGTCTTATTCAAAATAGTTTGTGTGTCATTTATTTTGTTTGTGAGTTGATTTATCAATATATGTATTTTAAGTGTGATTTATCCTTTTGCATATTTGCATAAAAAATTTAAATATGATAAAAAGTCAAATATTTAGAAAAATCAACGGCGATATATTTTGATACGAAGGAAGCATATTTTTAAAAACAAACAACACGAGGTTATCTTGGCTGGATAATATAGTATACATCATGTCATGGTACACACTGAATCGAAGGCTTTCAGTTTGAGGCGAAGCAGCACACGCTGCAGTCAAGACAATGTCTCCCTCGTACGCATCTCCTAGGAATCAATGGAGGCTGGAGTTATTCGGCAACCACGTCCACGCGGCCACCTCATCAGTTGGGCACGCGCACCGCCTGCGGGAGGATCGCCTCCTGCCGCGCCGGCAGCGGCAGCGCGCGGCAGTCCGGCGGCACGACGACGACGTTCATGGCAGCGGCGTCATCGTCATCTTCCTCCTGTTCCGCCGCGGCGCGGGCGATCTCGCCGTCGACGATGCCGAGCAGTACCCTGGCGAGGTCCTCGAAGCCGTCCCACCCGCGCACGGCGGCGGCCGGCGGCGCGCCGCCCGCGATGAGGTCGCACACGGGGTACCCCAGTCGCGGCATCACGTAGTCCACCTCGCCCAGCTTCAGGGACGGGCAGTAGTCGCCCCGCCCGTCGCCCAGGTACACCACGGCCCTCCGCCGCCGCCTCGCCGCCGCGTCCGCCTTGGCCTCTTCCTCCTGGAGTATCCGCTCCATCACCTTGCCCTGAAAAACCAATCAGTAGTCGGCGTCAGGGATCGGAGCTCCGACGATCCGGCGATGGCTGGCTGACTGATCAAGTGAAGTCAAGTGGCGACGGCAGCTGATTGCTCGGCCATGGGGCACCGTACCTTGCACATGTTGGGCGGGCAGGAGGGGAGGGGGCAGCCGTGGCCGGGCGCGGGCGCGGCGAACTCGTGGTAGGGGCGGATCCGGAGGCGGCCGGCGGCGTCGAGGTGGGCCGGATTGGTGTCGGTGGCGGAGAAGTAGGCGGCGAGGCCGTGGTGCGCGAGGACGGCGCCGACGAAGAAGGCGTTGGCGTCGCTGAGGACGCGCAGCTCGCAGCCGCGCGCGTGCGCCGCCCTGATGGCCGCCGCCACGTGCGGGGACAGCGGCGCCGCCCGGAGGCTCGCCCTCACGTCCTCCGCCGTCTTGCCCCCCGCGTGCAGCTCGCCCATCATCGCGTCCTGCGTGCGGCCCGGCCGGTGGCCGGCCATGGTGATTGTTTCAGCGACGAGACAGTGAGATGTGTGCATGGGACAGCCGGCGGCGGCGGCCACTGAATTATATTGAATGCTTACGATGGCGTGGTTCCATGGGAGGTGGCGGAGGAGGTCGTCGAAGCGGGCGGTGGCGCCGAGCGCGTCGACGACCCAGTTGTCGCTGTCGCAGTCGACGATGGTCTTGTCGAAGTCGAACACCACCAGGGGGGCGCTGTCGTTCGCCGCCATTGCTGCTTCACACTTGCACCTCTTATGAGGTCAGAGCAGAGGATGTAAGAGCAAGACTAGCGAGCTGCCTTGGAGTGTGGAATGGCGAGACCGCCATTGGCGAGGCGGTATTTATAGAGGGTGAGAGGAGAAGGGGAGGTTGGAAGCGTGGTAGCCATGGCAGCGCTCTGGCTAGTAGACCGGCCGGATCACAGGATCGAGTCAGGGCCATGGAAAGGATGAGTTGGGAGATGCAGCAAGCAACGGGATATTACGCAGGGAGACGGACGGCATTGCTATGCTAGCTCATCGCCGGTAATGCGCTCTGATGGCGTCCGCATTGGCGTCCACAGGGCCTAACCTTTTCGGACCGACTAATTCTGGTTTCAGATTAAAACGCGGCCGCCATGAATCGAGGTTGTTCTGGCGAATATTCCCGGAGCGATCCACTTCCCGGGGTAGGTAGGGGGAGGGTTGGTTTGTGACCTGGGATTTGATTAACCGAACGAACGAGCCAAATTTGCTAGTTTGGCATCGTAAGCTTAATTTCCCGCCGCCGCTTCTTTTCTCCAGGCGGTTAGAATAACAACGGCCCCGTGCGTGGGCCGTCCCAGGTTTCAGGGGAAGGCCGCAACCGGTGTCGTGGCTCACTGCTGGTGTATGGGGTGCCTTAATTGTCGCAACCATGTACAAAGCTTTTGCTACTCTTGTTCGGTTGGAGGGACAAATTTTTTTTTCTTTTCATTAAATGCTACTTTGACCTCTAATTAGAGGTATTAAATAAAGTCAGTTTACAAAACTACCTCCACAACCTCCTGGCAAATTCGCGAGATGAATCTAATGAGGCCTTTGACCGCACAATTAGAGGATGGTTACTGTAGCATTACTGTAGCAAATTATAGATTAATTAGGCTCATTAGATTCGTCGCGTAAAGTTGTACTCATCTGTGAAAAGGTTTTGTAAATAAACTTCGTTTAGGGCTTCATGCATGCGACAGTATTTAGGGACAAAAAATTATCCCCAACCGCCGAACACGGCCAAATATTCACGCAAACTGATATCTATGAACATACCCATGAAAACTCTGATTGACTATACGAGCACTTCCGAAAGACTGAACTGACCGTAAACGAACACATTTATGAGCATCTTCAGCTATTTCCATCTCAAAATTGACGGAACACTACCGGAAAACTCGCCATCGGTCCACCCTCATAGGTACCGGTTACTAAAGACCCGGTACCAATGCTTGTG
>CM014270.1:13348028-13365696 GCA_004135705.1 Alloteropsis semialata | reverse complement strand
GAGGAGGGACTTCGGCTCAGATTTTTCCCTCTGTCACTATCGGGGCCGGTGTTTACCTGGTTTACGTCGTTGCCAGCAGGATCGGTCACAGGGTGGTCTGATATGGAGAAGCAGTTCTGTCGAGGTTGTACTCGTCAGATATTTGTCCGGCAGACACCCTGCTTTGTGCGAAGATTGATCACGGTGATGGACAGAAAGACACGGGATTTTTATACTGGTTCGGGCCCTCGAGATCGAGTAATAACCCTACGTCCAGTTGCTGCTTGTATTATTTCGTCGAGTACAGATTACAATGCGTAACAAGTACCCTCGGGTGGACTTGTGGATCAATGAGCAAGTATTGAGAATACCCTCTACGGACAGGACCCCCGCTTTTATATCCAGGGAGACGTGCCTTACAAGACAAAACAGACCTAAACCTAGTAGGACTCTAACTATCTTCGGGCTTTCCTTCTGCGATCTGGTCGTCGTGTCTTGTTCGGAGTCTTGGTAGCTTGGAGTCGGTAGTCGGCAATCCTCGTGGTCGGGTACCCTGGTATTATGGCCTCAACAGTAGCCCCCGAGCTTATCTTGTTCAGAAAAGGTTGATCGTTCAATAGTCTTCGGGTCTTTTTGCTCTTCGGGTGATTTCTGGATATGCAAATACCTCGTCAATCATGAGAGCCAGAAAAGTTCCCAAACTCTTGAATGTGAAAACCTGCATCTGAATGATAAGGTCAAAGAAAAATATCAGCCATAATAATATAAAAGAACGGTTCCGTCTTGGAAAACGAAACGCCCCAGGAGTGATGTAACTGCTGCCCAGTGCATTTAAAACCCACTCCGCACGTCTCCCGGAACTTTAGCAGTGCACGCAGTACGGCTCTGCTCCGACTCCTCGAATCCCGCGCGAAGCGTTGCATCTCTGGGTCTTTAAATATCAGATCTCCTGGATTGATCCGTACTTGAACTTTCCATTCTAAACCTTCTCCCTCCCCTCGCCATGGGAAAGAAAAAGCTTAGCAGTAGATTCAAGATTCCTCGTCTCCTCTTCGGAGACTCCCCTCGCAGCTCCGGCGAACAGCCACCCGACAAGCCGGAGGACTCGCCGGCGACGACATCACCCACCCCTCCTCCTCAGGCTCCGCTCCCAGCTCTCCCCTGGCACGGGGATGAGGGAGTCGAGGTTGAGCCACCTGAGGAAGAGGCTCCGGTGGTAACGCCGCCATCTCCCGAGGCTGCTCCTTCGAGCATTGCCGCCGGGAAACGCCCTGCGTCTTCCTCCCCGGCTCCGGCGTCCCCTATCTCCCTCTCCTCCGACGACGAGCCAAAGCAAGGAGAGAGCAGGATCCGGCTGAAGCCAGAAACGGCGGACGCAGGCGCATCTTCGTCTTCTGCTCCGGTGGACACCAGCGGCGACGAGGAATTCGCCCGGCGCATCTTCGTCTCCTTGAACCGCGACCTGATCGGGATTCCTGGAGACGGAGCGCTTGTGGATCTCGTCAGCGACTCCGAGGAGGAGAACGCAATAGACGATGATCCACCGGAGACTACGCCATCGCCCTGATCAGCAGTTGATATTCATCAACCCAAGATCAGGGTGCTTTAGTATTTTGATTCTAGGATAGCTATCAATCCACTGTGAAATGTTCCCTCTTTTGAAGTTAATGAAGAAATTTCACTTGATGGATGCATATTGAATTCCTTGTGCTCCGGAAATTTATCTGTGTCAATCTGTTCACAAAATTGTTCATCCAGAAACAAAATTCCCGAATAAATATTTTCTCCTGAACAAACTGACGATCCTTAGTGCGTTCGGGAAATTTGACCCTAATCAAACGTGATCGGGGAATTTCCTCGCTTCACACCAAGTGCTCGGTCATTTAAAACTGATTGCTTCCCTTGTAAGCCAACAATTCTAAATGCATTGAATCTGACCTGCACAGTTTTCGAAACGACGCATGCCGCAGAAAAAGGAAAGAATCTTTTTGACCCAACAGTCACTGCGGATTGCGCGGCTCAAGGGCAGGTTTTTCGGGGCTCGTGCTGTCCTGCAAAACCATAAAGCCCCCAAGCGCGGCCGCTTGAGACCTATTTAGGACTTCGTCTTCCTGGTTCACACCCACATTCGCCATTCTCAACTACTGTTCATCTGCTCCTCCAACCTTGCTAGTCTCCAGCCGCCATGGCATCCACGCACCAGTCATCTTCCGGCACCGAGTCCACTGAGAACCAGAGCAATGCCGCGACCGGACGCGAACTCCGCAGTGGGACCACGATCCCCACTGCAGATGAGTACTGGAAGAAATCCACCACGACGGAGAAACACCTGCAGAAGCTGGAGGATCTTGGATTACTCCCAAGCACCGAACTCTTCCCTCGACGACATGCCAAAGGTCAGATGTTTCCGACCCCCGACACTCTCGAGATGGTGGTGTTCTTGGAGTTCTTTTATTGCGGATTCGGGGTTTTTCCGTCTGAGTTCCTCCACAGCGTCTGTGAGCATTACCAAATAGAACTTGTACACCTTAAGCCCGGCGCTTTGACGATGCTTAGCGTCTTTGCCTTTTTGTGCGAAGCCTGGTTAGGAATTAAGCCCTCACTACTGCTGTGGAGGTATTTTTACACCCCTTCGTACTATAAGAATCAGATGATGCTCGGGTCCATCAGTTTCTCCTTGAGAAATCGGGAGATTTACATCCCCTTTCCAGTCAAAGATAGCTGGAAAGGATATGAACGTCACTGGTTTTACATCACCCTTCCCCAAGCCTCACTGGCAAAAGGGAAGTACTTGATGCCAAATCTCAAGGACGAGGTCAAAGCTGTGCCAAGACTCACTCCTGACATGAAAAAGCACATTGACCGAATCTTGAAGCTCCGCGACGCTGGTTTGACGGCAGTTCACGTAGCGGAAATCTTCATTAGATGGAGATTTATTCCACTCATGACTCACGACCGCTACGCTTGGACATTCACGGGCGTCAATGATCCGAACAGGATGAAACCTGACGGTGAGCATTTATTTTTCTGTTCAGTTGTTTTCCCGAGTTAGTTCGGTCATTTGAGTTCATGACTCTTAACTAGCAGTTGTCCCAGAGTCAGAAGTGTTCGAACGCTTGAACAAGATGTTCGGGACTGGCCTCCCGGTCTGGGAAGACGTCCCAGTACCTTATAGCGCTGAGAACCCCCCTCCAAAGGTAAACTGTTACTCAGAAAAATGTTCTTTCTTGTATGATAATGATATAACATTTCTCTTTTCTCCCGACCAGGCCCCAACCATTGTTGATGCCCCCCCCAGAGCGGGGCCATCAATATTGAAGAGGAGGGCGAGCAGCCTGTTGATCAGGGTACCAGGGCCCCGATCAACAAACCACCCGAACTATCACCTGGTTTGGAAAAGGAAGTCCCGAGCAGCCCCCAGGCAAATATCCCCCGAGCTCGGAAACGTTCTCGCAGTGTGGAGGGGATAGTTCCAGATTCGGAAGTCTCTGGATCGCCTGGGTCAGCCAATCGGCAGCCCAGTTACAATCAGCCTCGTCCTGTCGCCCAGGTACCAAGCATGATCGTATTCGGGCGTTTATTCGCAGCCTTTGATCGAATAACCAAAGCTAAACATGATCGGGAGATTTCTCGACAGGAAATTCGTTCGACCAGACCATTACCAAAGCCTACTCCCGGCGCCAAGAGATTTAAGGTTATCCTCCCAGCAGTCAAGTAAGAACTTTGACAATCTGTGACCATGTATGAACACTCTTTGTAAATACTGTTTTCACTGTATTTGTTTGTTTGGGAATTCAGGCATCCCGATCCCACAGCTTCTCCTCCTGTCAAGGAGAAAACTCCCGAGCCGGACTCGACAGCACAACTCGATGACTCAGAGAAAACCGCAGAGATCGTGGGACCCGTCCCGACGCCCCTGGGCCCGATCTATAGCGTGCTCTCGACAGCTGAAGAGCAATGGCGTTTGCTGGACGCTCGTGCCTCTGCTGCTGAAGCGTCGGTGATCAGACTGGGAGCCCAGGTGACTGTTCTCCAGTCCGAGAAAGAAGGTATAGGCTTTAAACCTTACGCCTTGCTTGTTGAGTTTTTAGCTTCAAACTGTTGTTCATAGGCTACCCTTGATCCTGTAGCTTACCCCAAGAGCATTGAGGTGCTCGAGAAGAAAAACTCGGACCTTGAAGGGAAGCTAACCGATCTGACCGCCCGACTTGAAACATTAGAAAGGCATAGTTCATCCTTGGAATCGAGGCTGATGGAAGGTGCTTGTGTTGCTGCAACTCACACCGTCGGGGCTTTGAAGAGCCATCTCCCTGATCTGGATGTTTCTCTGCTATCCAAAGGCTTCAAGTGCTCGGTGTCAGATGCTGAGAAATTGTTTGATAATCTTACCCCACTAGTGGAACCATTCGTCAAGAAACTTGGTCTTCACCTAAGTGATTCGGAAGAATCACCCTGAACAATGTGCAGAATTCCTGTAATAGGGCAAAACTTTAACAGCTTAGAATACAGTTATATTTTGCTAAACATATGCTTGCATGTTTTTGCTTAAGTTTTAGAGCTGATCGGTATTTTCATGAATCTTTTTAACTGATAGCTTTGTCATAGCCAAAAAGTCCCATTACCATAAGCTATTTTGGAATTGTTTAGTTGCTGAGACGCGAGCGGCCTTCTGAACTGTGTAATTCCTTGTAGTTATGGTGTTAGGTAATTTTAGCGTCTGCCTAGCTTTTGAATTAAAAAGTTCATTTTCTTGCATGGTAGTAGTACCGTAGTAGCCCCCGGGCTCTTTTACAGTTATGCTGGCATGCTGAAAAAGAGTCTAGAAGTACAAACTGCAAGAAACTTCCCGATCAAATGGGGAGCCCCCGAGCGTATAGCTCGGGATGCATAGAATAGATCTGAAAAGAAAATTTTCAGCGTGGTAGTCCCCGGCTCTTTGTTAGTGTATGCAATATGATAACAAAGAGTAGAAACAGAATAGAAAATAGAAAACCCAGCCCCCGAGCATTAAAGCGAGGGTGAGCAGAGTATATAGAACTTATCTTTTTTTTTTGTTGTTGTTGGCGCTGTAGGCGACGCAGATGACGGTTTAACCCCGCCAAACCTGATGGTTGGTCTAGAACTATGCACGATCTTCATTGTTTTAAGCGTAGAACCTGCGTAGTTGATCCATATTCCACGTGTTTGGCAGTACGTCCCCATCGATCTCTGCGATCCTGTAGGCTCCTGGTCGGGCGATATCTACTACGATGTACGGTCCTTGCCATGGAGAGGACAATTTATTTTTGTCCTTGGTGCGTTGATCCAGTTTGAGCACCATATCCCCAATGCACAGGCTTCGTTGCCGAACATTAGCATCGTAATACTGTCGCAATTTTTGCTGATATTGAGCTACTCTAAAAGCAGCTGCGTCGCGAGCCTCCTCCAGGAGGATTAGCTCATCAGTACGCCTATTAGGCTCTTCAGTTTCTGAAAACATTGCCACGCGCGGGGCTTGTAGTCGGATGTCGGATGGTAGAATCGCCTCTGCTCCATACACCAAGAAGAAAGGTGTTTCGCCTGTTGCCCGATTCATAGTGGTCCTCATTGACCAGAGTACTGTCGGGACTTCATGAATCCAGCGCTTGTCGTAAGCTTGCAATCTATTAAAAATCCTCTTCTTGATGCCTTGGAGCACGATGCCATTGGCACGTTCTACTTGCCCGTTTGTCTTCGGGTGGTTTACCGATGACCGATCATGCTTGATCCCGTGGTCGTAGCAAAAATCATAAAACTTTTTACTTTTAAACTGTGTTCCATTATCAGAGATTATCCTGTTCGGGACACCGAATCGTACGACAATGCTCCGTAGGAATTTCACAGCGGCCTCTTTTGTGATTTTCTGAACGGGCTCGGCTTCAACCCATTTTGTAAACGTGTCAATGCCGACGAACAGAAATCTGTATCCCCCGACAGCCCTTGGAAAAGGCCCGAGGATGTCTATACCCCAAGTGGCGAAGGGCCATGACAAGGGTATAGTATTTAAAGCTTGCGCAGGTTTAGTCTGTTTTCGTGCGAAGAATTGACATGCCTCACACTTTTTCACTAAATCGCTTGCGTCTTGAAGAGCTGTAGGCCAGTAGAAGCTCTGTCGGAACGCTTTCCCCGTTAGATATCGGGGAGAAGCATGTGATCCACAGATTCCTCCGTGAATGTCGTGGAGCAAACTAATGCCCTCGGTCCGTGTGATGCATTTGAGGAGCATTCCATTGCGGGTTAGTTTGTATAATCGCCCGTCGACCAATTGATAGTTCTTGGCTTTACGATGGATTTTCTCCAATGTTGCATCATCGTCCGGAATAGCTTGGTTTGTGAGGTACGCCCGGATTGGATCCATCCAGTTCTCCTCGTTTCCAACTAGAGCGGCAGCTCGGGCCGTACCGACCAACATAGACTCCTTGACGGATTCGTTGGTTGTAGAAACTGATCCCTTGGCGGGTTCAGTTTTTAGGTTCGGTAATGAAACCGACACAGATGGTTTAGTAAGAACTTCAAGTAACACGTTACCTGGGAGCCGTGCGCGCTCTGCAGCCGCCTTTGCTAGCATATCTGCATCGCCATTGAATTCCCTCTTCACGTGCTGTACTTCAAGCCCATCAAATTTGCTCTCCATCCGCCTATATGCTTCCAAGTATTTGGCCATGACCTCGCTCCACGCACTGTACTCTTTCATGACTTGCTTTGCAGCTAACTCGGAATCCCCTTTCACGAGCAGCCTTCTGACACCAAGAGATGCAGCTATGCGGAGACCTGTCAACAGTCCTTCATACTCGGCAACATTGTTAGTAGGAGTTGGATCGACAAAATTGATTTGTAATGCATACCTGATGATGTCATTGTGTGGTGAAATCAGAACCACCCCAGCCCCCGCGCCTGCTTTGCAAAATGCTCCGTCATAGAACATTGTCCAGTGTTCGGGATTTTGGGCAGCTTCTTCAGGTTCGGGGTTAGTCCACTCTGCGATGAAATCCGCCAGAGCCTGCGATTTGATGGCAGTTCTGGGTATGAATTCAACGTCGTAAGCCCCCAGCTCCACAGACCATTGTGCGACCCTTCCCACGGCATCTCGATTATGCAAAATGTTGCCTAGGGGGAAAGTTGACACTACCTTGATCTTGTGGCTCAGAAAATAATGCTTGAGCTTCCTGGAAGTCATTAGTACAGCATATAATAATTTCTGAATCTGAGGGTACCTCGTTTTGGCATCGTGTAGCACCTCGCTTACGAAGTAAACGGGATGTTGTGTTGTGGATTTTTCTGTTGGTCTCTCGACCACCAAAACAGTACTAACAACAGTTGGTGTCGCCGCTACATATAACAACATCTCTTCTTGTGGCTTTGGCGGGACCAGCACGGGCATTTTCCGTAGGTATTGTTTGAACGCCTGGAACGCCTCTTCTGCTTCTGCCGACCACTCAAAATGATCAGTTTTACGTAGCAATTTGTAAAATGGCATACCTCGTTCGCCTGACTTGGACACGAATCGACTTAGGGACGCCATCATTCCTGCCAACTTCTGGACCTCGTGGCGGCTACGTGGAGACTTCATGTCGTCGAGTGCCTTGATCTTGTGCGGATTTGCCTCTATACCTCGTTGGGAGACAAGGTAACCGAGGAGCTTACCCGATGATACACCAAAGGTGCACTTGGCGGGGTTGAGCATCATCCTGTTTTTACGCAAGTTGTTGAATGTTTCGGTTAAATCAGCGATTAGATCGCCCTTTAACTTACTTTTCACAACAATGTCATCTATGTATGCTTCCACATTACGGCCGATTTGGCCTTCAAGAACAATGTGAACACATTTTTGATAAGTGCAACCTGCGTTTTTCAGACCAAAAGGCATCTTTATATAGCAATAAACACCGAAGGGAGTTACAAATGCAGTTTTCTCCTCATCGTCAATGCACATGCTGATTTGGTGATACCCCGAATAGGCATATAGAAAACAAAGCAATTCGCATCCAGAGGTAGAATCTACAATTTGATCTATCCTAGGTAATGGATACTCGTCCTTCGGGCAAGCTTTATTCAGATCTGTGTAGTCCACGCACATCCTCCACGTTCCGTTGGGCTTCTTCACCATGACTGGATTCGCCAGCCACTCCGGGAAAGGGACCTCTCGAACGAAGCCGGCTTTGAGCAGTCGGTTGATTTCTTCGTTAATGGCGTCTCGCTTCTCCGGGGTATATCTTCTTTGCTTTTGCTTGACTGGTCGGACGCCAGTTCGTATGCCAAGCTTGTGCTCGATTACCTCCCTGGGGATCCCGGGCATGTCAGATGGTTCCCAAGCGAACACATCCGCGTTTGCCCGGAGGAAAGCAATGAGCTCGAGTTCCTATTTGTCACCCAAGCCAAGACCTATCTGGGTGGTCTTGGTCGGGTCTGTCTCGTCAAGGGTTATCGCCTTCGTGCCTGGCTCGGTGCGCCTGGCCGGCGGCTCGAGTGGTGTGACGTTAGCCGTCGAGTCGCCAGCTGCTTGCGGCGGCGTCCCCTTGAGTGGGGTCTGGTCCACCACAGTTTGCTTCTCGGCAGCACGATCGTCAGCTCCCTGTCCCCCGACGAGCTGTTGTTCCCCGATGGGCTCCTGTTCGGGAACTTCTTTCCCTTTGGCCCTTGACCGGTTCTCAGCTGCTCGGGAGGTTTCAGCCATTGTACCCTTAGCAGGCGCCTTTGGCTGGTTCTTTGTCTTTTTCTTGGCAGGTTCGGCAGCCTTGGCTGATTCCTGCTCGCCACTCTTGATCATGTCCAGGGTCTTCATGTCGCACTGGACCGCGCCACTGCGATCGCCACAGACGGTGATCGGGCCCAGCGGCCCTGGGACTTTGATCATGGAGTACACAAAGTGAGCGACCGCCATGAATTTCTTCAGGAACGGCCGACCCAAGATGCAGTTATAGGCCGACGTGATGTCAGCCACTTCGAAGGTGAGGAACTCTGATCGGATGTTTTTGCCCTCTACGAGGGTCACCTGCAGATCGATCCTCCCCAGGGGAAAGGCTTGAATGCCTGGTATGACCCCGTAGAAAGGTTTTTCCACAGGGGACAAGGACCTTCTCGGGATCCCAAGTTCGTCAAAAGCGTTGACAAACAGGAGGTTGAGGGCGCTTCCACTGTCGACCAGGGTTCGCCCGACCTTGCGGGGCCCGATCCAGGGCTTAATGCACAGTGGGAGTAGCGGCCCGTCATACAGTGTCTCGGGGTGATCCCTCTGATCAAATGAGATCGGGATTTCTGACCACCTCAAGAGCTGCTTGCAGGGCTCAGTGCTGTTGATCTGCCTCTCGACCATCTTGAGCTGGGATTTGGAGGTTCGGGTTGAACAGCCACCGAAGATTGTGTTGATTTCCAGATCTTCGGGGAGATCTGGCTCATCATCACAATCCATATAGTTTGCAGCGCGAGGGTTGTGAGCTGCCTGGTCACGTGGAGCCCCTTTCTGTTGGCTCTCCTCCTCCTGCTTCTGCTTCTTGTACACCGTACAGTCCACGAAGTGATGCTTCGTAGAACGGTGAATCGGGCAGTACATCGGGAGGTTGTCTGGTTTTCCTTGGCGCCTGTACGGGGGCTTGTTGTCCACTGCCATGACTTCATCGCCCTCGGTCCTGCGCTTCTTGTGTTTGTGCTTGTTCTTCTTCTTGCCTTCCCCGGCTGGCTGGCTTTGTTCGGGCTTTCCGTGAACCCGCGCTCGGGCGTCCGCCATCTTGGCGGTTTCTTCCAGGATCCCGTAGAGCTCTGCCACTGTCTTCGGGTTTTTCTTGGCAAGTTCCTCCGCCGTTCGCTCGTCTTTGCAACCTTGATTAAAGGCCACAAT
This sequence comes from Alloteropsis semialata, assembly GCA_004135705.1. Taxonomy (NCBI): domain Eukaryota; kingdom Viridiplantae; phylum Streptophyta; class Magnoliopsida; order Poales; family Poaceae; genus Alloteropsis; species Alloteropsis semialata. Next base: position 13,355,864 of record CM014270.1, on the reverse strand, counting down.
GACCCGATCATCTACCATGTCAGGGATGGTGTTACGGGTGTCGCTGAATCTGCGGATGTAGTCCCGGAGGGATTCTCCAGGCTTCTGCACACAGTTGAGTAGATCACCCTCATGCCCGGGGCGTTTGTAGGTGCCTTGGAAATTGGCTTCAAACGTCTCCCGAAGGTGAGTCCATGACTTGATGCTTGCTTCGGGCAGGTTCATGAGCCATGTTCGGGCTGATCCCTGCAGAGCAGTCGGCAAGTAGTTGGCTTTCACGTAGTCGTCTCCCCCGGTGGCGTCGATGATCGTAGAATAGATCTGGATCCACTCGCGGGGGTTGGTCGTCCCGTCATACTTCTCAATGCTAGTAGGACGGAACTTTTCGGGCCACCTGACCTTGCGCAGGGCTGGGGAGTATGCAAGGCATCCCCCCATGCCTGGTCGGGAGTCACGTGGCGGTGAATCTGCATGAGACCGATAGTAGCCTTCACGTGCTCGGTAATCTCGATTGTGGTTGAGAGTTTCCCGAGCGTCGCGAGTGCGACGATTGCGTTCGAGCTGCGGTCTCATGTCGCGCCCCTCGCGTGGGCGATAGTATGGTCGTCCGTTAACAGATCGGGACCGAACCGGCTGTGGTTCACGTGGTCTGTTTGACGGAGCTGGTGGTGCGGCAGCGGCGGCCTCGATGTGCTCCTTGGCTTTGTCCGCTGCTTCTCGAGCCCTCTTGGCTATGGTGGCCATTGGAGTCCCTTCGGCCATTGCTTCCATGGTTTCCAAGAGGGTTCGAATCTGCAGATTGTCCTGTTCGACGGCCCGGAAATCGTTGTTGAGATCTCGGGGAGCCAACGAGGAAGCAACCTGCTGAGTACGGGTTCTAGCCGTTTGAAGAGTTGGTGCGCTGTCCAAACGTGGAGGAGGCACAGGTCGACGCGAGCTAGATGACTCGGCGGCAGCCCCTGTCCCGTTCGCGTTCAGCACATGGATGCGGCGGTCTTCGGGTTGTTCTGACCCATTGCTAGATCCACTGTAGTCGAAATCCAACTGCGCAGTGCGATCTGCAATGTCTTCAGGAGTTGGCTCCGTGAAGGTGGCGAAAACTTCCCGACCGGCGCACGTGAGATCGGGATCGTGGATCCCTGTCAGCTTGAGCTCGTAGTCGCCCTGGTGCTCGAACACAAGATCTCCAAAGCGGATCTCCCGTGCAGGCACTTGGTGGCGGCGAGTGTAGAGATCGGAAGCGGAAGCAGAACTCCCGATCGCTCCCGACTTGACGGAACTGGGCATGTAGGGCATCGAGGAACTCGACGCGTCGGCGAACCAGATTCCGTTGACGATAGGCATGATCTTTCTTCACGCAAGGGCCCCTACCTGGCGCGCCTCTGTCGAGGTTGTACTCGTCAGATATTTGTCCGGCAGACACCCTGCTTTGTGCGAAGATTGATCACGGTGATGGACAGAAAGACACGGGATTTTTATACTGGTTCGGGCCCTCGAGATCGAGTAATAACCCTACGTCCAGTTGCTGCTTGTATTATTTCGTCGAGTACAGATTACAATGCGTAACAAGTACCCTCGGGTGGACTTGTGGATCAATGAGCAAGTATTCAGAATACCCTCTACGGACAGGACCCCCGCTTTTATATCCAGGGAGACGTGCCTTACAAGACAAAACAGACCTAAACCTAGTAGGACTCTAACTATCTTCGGGCTTTCCTTCTGCGATCTGGTCGTCGTGTCTTGTTCGGAGTCTTGGTAGCTTGGAGTCGGTAGTCGGCAATCCTCGTGGTCGGGTACCCTGGTATTATGGCCTCAACAAGTTCCATAAATACTTCTTTTCTGGTCTCAATGAGATGAAGATCTCTGATTTGATTGCTATCAGGCAGAGAAATGATGAGACCGTCAAGGAGTACATTCAACGATTCCGTGACACTAGGAATCGATGCTATAGTTTGAAGCTATCTGACATGCAATTGGCCGAGCTTGCATTCCAAGGTTTGCTCGCGCCGATTAAAGAAAAGTTTTCTGCCCAGGAGTTTGAAACATTGGGGCAGCTGGTTCAGAAAGTGTCAGCTCATGAGGTCCGATATCAGGAGATGAAGCGTATAAAGTTTTCTAAACAAGTATCTTATCTCTCTGATACTGAAGAAGAAGCTGATGTTAACATAGCTGAATGGACTAAATCCAAGAAGCCAGTGTCGCTCCCGTGGATCAAACAGAATCCTGAGAAGTTTGGATTCGACATAACAAAGGCCGATAAGATCTTTGATTTGCTGCTCAGTGAGAAGCTTATCCATCTTTCTCCAAATCACTCAATTCCGTCGGCCGATGAGTTGAAGAAACGCAAATATTGCAAATGGCACAACTCGACATCTCACGAGACCAATGAATGCAAAGTATTCAGAAGGGAGATCCAATTGGCTATCGAGTCAGGCAAGATCAAATTTGAAGACAGCAAGAAAGCCATGAAGATCGATGGTCATCCCTTTCCCAATAACTTTGCAGATTTCTCCTTTTCTGTTAATATGGTTGATGCTAGTGAAAAGGTGTCACACCCCAAAATTTCATATTTTGGGATGTGAATAGATTACACTAAATAATCAAATAGGATTTGAGAATTTCTAAAATTTTCCAAGATTTATATTTTATTACAGGGAATTTAGAATATGAAAATTAGTGTGTCTTGAATAAATTAAAACAACATAGGCTTTAAGAGCGGTTGTTGTGTCCTTGCTTTTGTGTGTCTTCAATGTTTAGTGTTTAGCGTTCCAAGTCCTCTCAGATATCAATTAGGTTCCTCTGGATTCTTTTCAGATCTTCTCTAGAATTTATTCCTATTCTTCCTAGAGCTAAATCCTTCATCTCCAAGCTTCTACAAATATCTTCATGAGCTCCAAATATTTTATTTGGATTCTTTAGGTCCAATATCATCTCCGAGATTTTTCTCATGAATTTTGGAATTTTTGGAATATTTTTCATGGTTTAAATATGAATTCTAGACTTTTCTAGAATTGTTTAATACCAAGAAATTAATTATTCTGAAAATATAAATATTTTTGGGCCAGCCTTGACCCATTATCCAGCCCGTGTTATCCTAAATCCATCCCACCTCCTTAATTGGGCCAAATTTCACAAGCCCATTAATGGTAGTGGAAACTCTTAGGCCCCTTAGCATTAGAAGGGAGTTAAACATCTATTAGTCCCATATCGCTAACGGATGGAGAGATGGTGGGTTTTTCTCCCCATATATACAGAGTACCTCTCTCCCAGAAACGATGTACCATTGACTCCTTTACAGGGAGGCCCCAAGTTTGGGAATCCCCAAGGACTCCGTCTTTATTCACGATTGCGCTTGCGCCGCCGGCGTACGCACCACGCCAGGGTTAGAGACACGCTCCTATATATAAAGCCCCGAGTGCCCTAGCTGTTTTCTCGGCCCTCTTCCTCGTACAGCTGCATGCGTGCCGCCGCCGCGCCGATTCGCCGGCTGCGCCGCCTGCCGGACAAAGCGGCGGTCTCTGTAAGCTGCGCGTGGCCGAGCCACCCCAGCCGGTGGTTCCCGTCGCCATCGGTTGCAGTCTTGCAGAACGACGACGCCCTCTTGCTCCAATCCGTGAAGTTCCAGCGGCACCGTCCTCTATGTTTCTGGCCATCTTCGTCGGAGCTGAAGGACGACACGGAAGTGCCCGTGGCGACACTACATCCACATGTCGCCTTTGATCACGTTCGCCAGCCTCCTTGGGGACGTGATTACACTCCGGAGCTGAGGGTAGAGGTTCTGTATGTGAGCGTGATGATCTCGTCTACGCTCGTGCTCTCTTTTCCTCTCAATTGCTCACTGGATTTGCCCTTTTCACAGCCTGTGATCAAGTTCGCCGCATCCATCGTCCCTGTAAGCGGACACCACACCGAGTTTCCTCGAGTCAGGCAGCATCTCCGCTGCCGGACCTGTCACGTCTCCACAGCCGAGGAGGTCCGCCTCCTGATGAACACCCCGTGCTCCGATTCGTTGCGACCACCGCTTGCCGGATATGAAGCCGAGGTAGCCGATCACCAACGCTGGTTCCTTCTACCTGCGGCCGAGCTGTTCATCGTCGCCATCTCCTTCCACCGTGGTGAGCATGCATACTGGTTCTCCTTCACGTGCTTTCTCTCCAACGCTTAGCCCCGCCTCTATCCGTGACCAGGATCTTCTTCACGCCAAAATGATGCACGCCGTGCCCATCGCCGCCGACGCATCGGGGTTCACCAACAAAAGAGCCGCCGTGTCTACTCCAAGTCCGGCTACTATACCTATCTGTTCGTCGCCGGCGTCCATCTCTACCACCCCTGCCGATCGGTCGCTGTACAGCCACCACCATGCGAAGCCTCCCTGAAGAGCTGCCGTAGCTGCCGGCGTCACCCGTCCAAGCTTCCCACCGGTGAGCACACCCCTGCACTCCCATCTCTACATCCTCGCGAACTCATATATCTTATGTAGCTGTCTTAGTTGTCGAATCTCCCGGCCATGCAACCCTGCCGATCCAGCCCCTGCTTCTGCCATTACCACCGATCCAGCTGGAACGTTAGCATCTATGTTTTCATGTATTCTAAGCTAGGCAAATCGACCATGCAAAGTGATGACGTAATGATGCTATCATCCTTACATCATGAGCACTAATCCCGTACGTTTTCCATATCTATCCTTCACCAACTAGCAAGTTAGCCACGACAAACTAAGCTGTACCTTCATGTTTGCAAGACATGCAAACCGTGCTACTAGCTCTCGTACATAAACAAATCAAGCAGACAGGGATGACATCATGATGCCCTCATGCTTACATGATGAGCAGTATTTCAGTTTTCCACCTCTTTTATCCATCAGTTAGCTATCCCGGATCATCCTTACGAGCACACGTCCATTAGAACAGCCAGCCAGAATAATCACATCCTTTGTATAAATCCCTTTATCAATCCACATGGTTAACTATGCTTAGTCTTTAGTTCAATCAATTTGCATTCCTTTCATTTAGTTAACATGCTGCCTATCTTTTCTGATTCAACCTAGTAAAGGTATGACAGTTAACAATTAATTCTTTGCAAATAGCATCTATTTAATAATTAAATTTATATTGTTGCAGTGATACCCAGGATTTTAATTACTGGTTCCAATTTCATTGCACTATAAATTTGCATTATTAAATAGTGTATAAGCTTGTAAAGATCATATGTTAAATGTATCAATCCTTTAGCCTTCAATCATCTATTTCTTGCCAATATCTTACGAGAAATAATATGTAGACCACTACAGATTAGTTGTATTACTTAATGGTTAACATTATGTTGTAACAATGGTGTAGCATTTAATTATTCTATACTGTTGCATTATTGCATAAGTGAGAGCCATTAAAGTAATATATTAATCTGTAAGTAGCATGTTAATATTCCTTATGCTCCTATTCCATCACTTTCACGCATAATTTCTGGAAGTGACCTTGATGCTCAAATATTCTATTCTTTGTCTCACTTGAGAACTTTACTAGTTAGCCATCTCTAAGTTCTAGTTGCAACCTTTAGACCTTTACCATCGTTTGTTTTAGCTCCGGCTCAAGTCGTCTCTTGCGTTAGTTTTATATCAATCCAAGTCATACGTTAGCAACAATGATAAACTTGTTTTAATTGTTGTTTCTTGTATCTATTAAAATGTTAATATGATTAATCACTATTCACTAGTTTCCTAATTAAAAGTTAATTAGGTTGTATCTCGGCAAGTTAATTTGATTAATTGCTATGTAACTAATTAAAAGCTATTTAGAGTTAAACTTCAGTTTTCTATAATTGTTGTTAATATGATTAATCTCAACGTTAATGTCTTTCCAATAATAATATGGTTAGTTCAACACGAATCATGAAGTTATACGTTTAGATGTTCACACATGTTTTATTTCTAATTAGGTGTTTAATTGGCCTAATTCATACATGAACATTTAGATGTATAAAAGTTGACTTAGTCTTATCTCGGTTTTGTAAAATAAACTCTAATATGACATAATTCTAATTTAGGGTATTTTCATGAAATATCCTTTATATTATTTTATTAAGCTAAAATAAACCAAGCATATAGTCTCTTGTGCTCTCATAACATAAATGTTACGATAGTTGTCTTTTCGTCTTTATCATCGCTATCGTCGTTTCTTGAGCTCTCGTGACCTTAGCATCAAGCCCCACCTTTTTGTGCGTTCTTTTAACACTTTGTGTTTGATTGGTGTATTGTTCTTAGTTGTGTTCTTCTGCTTGTTTTTTTTTGTATGCTTGTGCCGATGTTGCTGCGAGTAGAAGGAACGCAATTCAGATGCTTTGAAGAAAAGAGTTTCAACAAGAAGAATTTGAAGACTCTGAGCAGTACGTGGTATTTTTATTGCGGAAAGGCAAGTGTCCCTAACCATCCTTCTATCTATGCTTTATTAAATATAATGATGATTCTAATTGGAACATGGAGTGACCACCCAAGAAAACAGTGCAACCACATAGCTAATGGGCTCTGGTCGTGACTAATTAATTAGAAGAGTTAACTTGTAATAACCTTACCAAAAGGGCAAGAGGGGAAGCATAGACGGGGTATAGCCGGATCTCTTGGGAGTATGCTTTGGTAAGTAACTCGGCGATTAGAAAAGGTTATGCTCTGCTGTGGCTTGAAACCTTAGCGGGTTGTTCCATGTTAATAATTCTTTGTAAAGGTCATGTAATGGTTCTCTGGCCCCTCACCTAAGGAAGTGTTGAAGAGGCTAGCTACCTCAGGCTATATGAGAAACATTGTTTGTGGGTAAAGTGTACAACCTCTGCAGAGTGTAAAACTGATATATCAGCCGTGCTCACGGTTAAGAGTGGCTCGGATCCTCTCATGATTAATTTATTTGAAGTTGATAATAAATCATATTCTGGTTATTTCTTGTGGCCTTGCTGAGTACCAACCATAAGTGTACTCATCCTTGCTTACTGCTGCTCAGAAAGGTAATGTTGAAGATGATGCTAGGCCTACGCAACCCCCAGTCGATTGCCTGTGAAGTTTTGGAGCCTTGGTTTCCAGGATCTGCTGTGTCTCTGATAGATTGTAAGTCTCTTGTATTCTTTTACGTGATACTGTTACTGTTATTCACTTATGATGTCACTATATGTATGAAACTAGATCCTGGCATACATATAGGTAGCACTTGGTTTTGTTTCTAAAACCGGGTGTGACAAAGTCGCCGAGCACAAACTTGATATTAAGCCTGGCGCTCGACCCGTCAAACAGAGGCTCCGACGTTACGACGATGACAAGTACAAAGCCATCGGCGAAGAGCTCAAAAAGCTCCTCAGCGCCGGCTTCATTAGGGAGGTATACCACCCCGAGTGGTTGGCTAACCCCGTCCTTGTAAAAAAGAAGAATGGGAAATGGAGGATGTGTGTTGACTATACTGGCCTTAACAAGATTAAGCAGCACATCCCTGGTGCTCTGCTGGTCACAATTGACTGTGCCACTCCTCCCACCAAATACATTTGAAATTTAAGCTTTCTAAAATATTTCCAAAGTGAGAATCATCACACCTTACAAAAAGATGATGTTCACGAACATTCCATAGAATAGTCACAAGGAAAATTAAACCAGAGCATGGAAGCAGCAAGTCAAAATGCATGGCTAGACGACACCTGCAGATGATGAAAACACAGGTACTATATAAAATTGTAGAGTTAGAGAATTTATGATTTTACCTGATCAAGTTGAAGGAAAACCAAAGACTGACAAAAAAAGAAATTATCCCAACACCCTTCCTGCCTTAATCTGTGGCTGGAACATCTCATTTCAGCACATCTTCACTTCTTAAAAATTAGCTGGAA
>CM014270.1:13310061-13347028 GCA_004135705.1 Alloteropsis semialata | reverse complement strand
TTCCCCAAGCCTCACGGGCAAAAGGGAAGTACTTGATGCCAAATCTCAAGGACGAGGTCAAGGCCGTGCCAAGACTTACCCTGGACATGAAAAAGCACATTGACCGAATCTTGAAGCTCCGCGACGCTGGTCTGACGGCGGTTCACGTAGCAGAAATCTTCATCAGATGGAGATTTATTCCACTCATGACTCACGACCGCTATGCCTGGACATTCACGGGCGTCAATGATCCGAACAGGATGAAACCTGACGGTGAGTTTTTATTTTTCTGTGCAGTTGTTTTTCCGAGTTAGTTCGGTCATTTGAGTTCATGACTCTTAACTAGCAGTTGTCCCAGAGTCAGAAGTGTTCGAACGCTTGAACAAGATGTTCGGGACTGGCCTCCCGGTTTGGGAAGACGTCCCAATACCTTATAGCGCTGAGAACCCTCCTCCAGTGGTAAACTGTTACTCAGAAAAAGCTTCTTTCTTGTATGATTATGATATAACATTTCTCTTTTCTCCCGACCAGGCTCCAGCTATTGTTGATGCCCCTCCCCAGAGCGGTGCCATTAATGTTGAAGAGGAGGGCGAGCAGCCTGTTGATCAGGGTACCAGGGCCCCGATCAACGAACCACCCGAACTATCACCTGGTTTGGAAAAGGAGATCCCGAGCAGCCCCCAGGCGAATATCCCCCGAACTCGGAAACGCTCTCACAGTGTGGAGGGGATAGTTCCAGATTCGGAAGTCTCTGGATCGCCGGGGTCAGCCAATCGGCAGCCCAGTCACAATCAGCCTCGTCCTGTCGCCCAGGTACCAAGCATGATCGTATTCGGGCGTTTATTCGCAGCCTTTGATCGCATATCCAAAGCTAAACATGATCGGGAGATTTCTCGACAGGAAATTCGTCCGACCAGGCCATTATCAAAGCTGACTGCTGGTGCCAAAAGGTTTAAATTCAACATTCCGACGGCCAAGTAAGAGCTTTGACATTCTTTGAATATGTATGAACATTTTTCTCAAATGTTATTTTCATTGTACGTTGATTGTTCGGGAATTCAGGCGTCCCGATCCCACAGCCTCTTCTCCTGTCAAGCCATCTGTTAAGGAGAAAACTCCCGAGCTGGACTCGACAGCACAACCCGATGACTCAGAGAAGACTGCGGAGATTGCAGGACCCGTCCCGACGCCCCTGGGCCCGATCTATAGCGTGCTTTCGACAGCTGAAGAGCAATGGCGTTTGCTGGACGCTCGTGCCTCTGCTGCTGAAGCATCTGTGATCAGACTGGGAGCCCAGGTGACTGTTCTCCAGTCCGAGAAAGAAGGTATGTAATTTAAAGCTTACGCTTCGCTTATTGAATCTTTATTTTTGATCTATACGCTGCCTTTGATCCTGTAGCTGACTCCAAGAGCATTGAATTGCTCGAGAAGAAGAACTCGGACCTTGAAGGGAAACTGGCCGATCTGACTGCCCGACTTGAAGCATTAGAGAAGCATAATTCATCCTTGGAATCCAGGCTGATGGAAGGTGCCTGCATTGCTGCAACTCACACCGTCGGGGCTCTGAAGAGCCATATCCCTAATCTGGATGTTTCTGTGCTCTCAGAAGGCTTCAAGTGTTCGACGTCAGATGCCGAGGTAATGTTTGAGAGTCTTAACCCAGTGGTTGAACCTTTTGTCAAGAAACTTGGTCTCCATCTGAGTGATTCGGAGGAATCATCCCTGAACACTGTGCTGAATTCCTGTAATAGGACAAAACTTTAACAGTTTAGAATGCGATTTAGTTTTGCTAAACATATGCATGCATGTTTTTGCGTAAATCGTTGGAGCTGATCGGTGTTTCCATGGATCTTTTTAACTGATAGCTTTGTCATAGCCAAAAATCCCGTTACCATAAGCTATTCCGGAATTGTTTAGTTGCTGAGACTCGGGCGGCCTGCTGAACTGTGTAATTCCTTGTAGTCATGGTGTTCGGTAATTTTAGCGTCTGCCTAGCTTTCTTGAATTAAAAAGCCCTTTTCTTGCATGGTAGTAGTACCGTAGTAGCCCCCGGGCTCTTTTACAGTCATGCTGGCATGCTGAAAAAGAGTCTAGAAGTACGAACTGCAAGAAACTTCCCGATCAAATGGGGAGCCCCCGAGCGTAGAGCTCGGGACGCATAGAATAGGTCTGAAAAGAAAATTTTCAGCATGGTAGTCCCCGGCTCTTTGTTAGTATATGCAGTATGGTAACAAAGAGTAGAAACAAAATAGAGAATAGAAAACCCAGCCCCCGAGCATAAAAGCGAGGGTGAGTAGAGTATGTAGAACTTATCTTTTTTTTTGTTGGCGCTGTAGGCGACGCAGACGATGGTTTATACCTGCCAAATCTGATGGTCGGTCTAGAACTGTGCACGATTTTCGTTGTCTAAGCGTAGAACCTGCGTAGTTGATCCATATTCCACGTGTTTGGCAGTACGTCCCCATCGATCTCTGCGATCCTGTAGGCTCCTGGTCGGGCGATATCTACTACGATGTACGGTCCTTGCCATGGAGAGGACAATTTATTTTTGTCCTTGGTGCGTTGATCCAGTTTGAGCACCATGTCCCCAATGCACAGGCTGCGTTGCCGAACATTAGCATCGTAGTACCGTCGCAATTTTTGCTGGTATTGGGCCACTCTAAAAGCAGCCGCGTCACGAGCCTCTTCCAGGAGGATTAGCTCATCAGTACGCCTATCAGGCTCTTCAGTTTCTGAAAACATTGCCACACGGGGGGCTTGTAGTCGGATGTCGGATGGTAGAATCGCCTCTGCTCCATACACCAAGAAGAAAGGTGTTTCGCCTGTTGCCCGATTCATAGTGGTCCTCATTGACCAGAGTACTGTCGGGACTTCATGAATCCAGCGCTTGTCGTAAGCTTGCAATCTGTTAAAAATCCTCTTCTTGATGCCCTGGAGCACGATGCCATTGGCACGCTCTACTTGCCCGTTTGTCTTCGGGTGGTTTACCGATGACCGATCATGCTTGATCCCGTGGTCGTAGCAAAAATCATAAAACTTTTTACTTTTAAACTGTGTTCCATTATCAGAGATTATCCTGTTCGGGACACCGAATCGTACGACAATACTCCGTAGGAATTTCACAGCTGCCTCTTTTGTGATTTTCTGAACGGGCTCGGCTTCGACCCATTTTGTAAATGTGTCAATGCCGACGAACAGAAATCTGTATCCCCCGACAGCCCTTGGGAAAGGCCCGAGGATGTCTATACCCCAAGTGGCGAAGGGCCATGATAAAGGTATAGTATTTAAAGCAGCCTCATCCTCACCACGTCATCATCTGACCCAGCATGTCAGGTGCGAAAATCCGGTGTCAACACTAATTTTTCACCTCTTTCCTAATTAACTATTTCGCAACATCACAAAAAAATGCTGGCATGTCACTTTATTTGTTGTCCACAAAACTCCAATTGAAAATGGCCTTAACAACCCTCACCGCAAAAGAGTCCCTTAATTACCTACTCCATCTGTCATAAAATACATGACATCTAAAGTTTTTCTTACGTGAAACTTGTTTATGTTGACCAAATTTGTAGAGAATATTATTATCATTTACTACTAAAAAATATCAGTATATTTCATAGAGATCTATTGATGATCGTAAATAATATTTTTCTTTTTTATACACTTGATCAAACTTTGGAATTTAGGATTCCTTGTACTTCATGACGGAGAGAGTACTGTTTGCTGGCACAAAGTACTCATTCAATAATGTACATCGCACCATGTAGATTACGTGAGCACGGGTATACAAAAGAGATAGAACAGCTCCACCAGCTCTGCAAACAGCCATCTTCCCTAAATTCGAGAGCCACGTTGAAAAACACACATCAGTAGACTCCTATGCTAAACCCCTATTTTTAGGGAGGCCTTCAAATTTCTCCCACTCATTCCACTAGGGGGGTTTGTCTCATGGAGCTCTATCTGTGGCCCCCATGTACCCCATACATCCGTCTTCTCTTCCCGCGCCATATAAGTCCCGCCACCCTCTTTCCGCCACGTGCCATGGCCAGCAACACACGTTGCGGGTGTGCTCCCTTAGGCTTTGCTGCTTCCTGCCACTCGGGCTCTGCCTCTCGCTTGCTCATGCCTTCGCCGTCCGCCTCCTTGCCTGCTTGTGCTGCCTCCCACACTCACTACCCCTTATCACTACTACAGATAGCGCCATCCACAGCGCCCCCTTCACCAACGGTTCTGACCGAACCGGTGGTGAAGACTCATCACCAGCGGTTCGTAAGTGGGTGGCCAGGTCGGGCTCCGCTAGCCATTGGAACCGCTAGTGAAGATCCCGACCGCCTTCACCAGCGGTTTGTATCACAAACCGCTGGAGAAAGATACCCATCACCAGCGGTTCGTATTACGAACCATTGGTGGTGAAGGGTATAAATTAATTTTTTATACAAATATTGTTTTATTTTTATATTATTTTTTTGATATTTTTTGTTTATCTAGGAGCATGTAACGGACAACCACAAAAAATTACAGCTTGATCGGACTTTAGTTGTGGCCTCTAGAAATTTATAAAGATTCAGAGATGTTAATATAAATAGACTGCATCCCCTATTCAATCATAAGTGATGGTATGGTGCAGTGGTAAGGTGAGCAACGCGCGAATGCAGAGGTCATGAGTTTGAATCCCACAATTTGCAACAAGTGCAAGAAATTCTGGTTTTAGAATGGGAGGATGGCTAGTTCCTTCAGGGGCGTCTCCCACTCAAATATAATTTTTTTTACTATCATTTGATATTTTTACGCTATTTTTAATATGTTTTTTAAATTATCTTCACCGCCAGTTCGTAATACAAACCGCTGGTGATGCCCACGAACCGCTGGTGATGCTAGGGCAACACCAGCGGTTTTAAAACCGGCGGTGAAGCCCAGGGTCTTCACAAGCGCTTTTTCAGCAGCGCTTCCAAAACCGCTGGTGAAGGCCCCTTACGAACCGCTGGTGATGCCCCTAGCCGTAGTAGTGTATGCTAGCCTCAACATTGCCTGCTCCCGTGTCAGGCTTGTGAAAAGTAAATGCACGTTTAGAGGGTACTGCTAGAGTTGGTTAAAAAAATAAAGTTCTAAAAAGTGGGATGGCCCTACTCGATGAAGTCGGAGGCATGTATAGAGGGCATTGGTGGAGCTAGTCTGAAACATATCAATTTCTATCGGAAACATATATCAGAATTGAGGTTTTAAATAAACAAATGCTAATCTCAAATAGATTAATTGTCAATTAAAATATATCTTAATTGGATATTTGGATACATAATGACAAAGAATAACTATAAAGCATTGTGTTAAATATGGACACATAACGTGTGTAAGAGTATGAGGGGGAAGAAAAAACAACAAATCATATTTATTCATAAATTGTTTGTGTCTTAAATTACTACACCATGGCATGATGCCATGTAGTGGTCCAATAAACAGACGATAATAACTTTTGTTCGGTTTGATATACGTCTGCAGCCTGCAAATAAGTAACCCTGGTTGCAAGCACATACACGATATCGATTCTTCGCCCAGATGATTCGTGGGGAACTGATGCCATACAGATTGACTAGGGGTAGTGGTTCGTGGTCAGGGTTCCTGATTCCGCCCTGCGATCATGTTCATACTCTACTCGATACAATAGTGCATGTGGAGAATGTAGCGTGGATCACCTTTTGGCATGCATGGAGCCATTGATGGGATGGACATGGATATGTTGGCAACAATCGCTTCGTTATCCCCATTGTTAAGTTGTGCCATAGTCGAATATGTGCCAAAGAAAGATGAGGATGTAACCAACATGCATCTCTCTATTTTGTCTGGTTCTTCTAGAAAAAAAAGAAAGGATACAACGAGCCAGTATCTGGGGGCATTCGTAGTCGCAAGTGTGAATGTTATTTGGCATAAGGGGGAGGAAGCTGGCCGCAAGTGGGCTGCCCCAGCTCCCTCGTGCTTGGCCTCCTCCCCCAGCTTCAGCACCAAAGCTGATGCCTCCACCGCCGCCCTCCACTGCCACTGCGCTAATTCCATCCCATTCTCCAACTCCGGTCGAGTTATCCCCTCGCCCTCCATCGCCTCCCCTAGCTCCAATGCCAGTCCGGTGCATCTACCGCTGCGCTAATCCCAGGTCTCTCTTCAATTCAGTCGCAAGCTTCTCGGCCGCCGTCCCTTCCCGACCTTTATCCTCTACCGCCCCAGCGGGTAGTGTCACCGCCGCCTTGGTTCATGACCTGCCCCATCGCCGCTGTGGCCACTTCCAGGTGACCTTCTAGGTCTGGCAGCATTGGAACCTGGCCATCTAGGCAACCGTAAACCCTAACTTGGTGGAAATGGTGAATGATGGCAACTCCGGCATGAGCCGCTCTTGGGTCACTGTGATAGGATGACTGGGGTCACGGACGACCCCGATTATTCCGGTATATGGCAATGAGACTATGCGGGGACAATTCTAATTTTACTTGAAACATAGGGGGTAGTTAATTCTTCTCATGCACGGTGCTTCCCAATTGTGTACATGTGGATGGGCTTATTTTGAGATGTAGTACCTCCATTCTTTTTATATATATTGGAATTGTGCATTTAGTATCATGAGAGCATCAATTCTGGGATGTGTGGAATCGAAAGGATTTTCCACTACTACACAAATGTTTTCACTGTCGGGTCAAAACCTCCTCCACCACACGTTTTGGCAGTCGACAGTGAAGGATCGACAATGCAAATCGACCCAATCACCATCGGTTTCCCACCCAGCAGTGTTGGTCAGTGCCAAAAACAAAGAAAACAAAAAATAACTGTCAACACACTATTAGATGTCGTCTCTACATGTCACCATCGCTTCCCCTCCTCACCTTGTGTGTTGCCAGATCGGCCTCCCTGCTCACCCGCAATGCAGCTGCCATGACCCACTGCAGCTGTTGCGCTGACGGATCCAACCTCCCCGCTGATGCGCACCATGAGGCCTTGGCGCTACTACAGGTCCTCCTTGTAGGTTGTCCTCCCACGCCGCTCCCCCCCCTCCTCATGGCTCGGTGGGTCGGGCTCGCTTGGTCGCAGGTCCCCTGTGCCGTCAACCCCTTGCGTCGCCGCTGCCCCCTTGCATTGCCTCCACATCTTGCCCCGCCGCTGCTCCTCCCTGCCACTGGTGAAGGGAGATTGAAGGAGTTATGGGAGGGATAGCAAAGTGGAACAGGGAGGGGATGGTCATCGGTACTAAGGGACAGGTCTGGGGGGTGAGGTTGAGATCGAGGAAGAGAGGAGATGAGATAGAGGGAAGAAGCAGACATGAGAGAGGGATAAGAGGGAGATAGAAGAAGTGGACGAAAGATAACGGATAAGTGGGACTGAGAAGGAGCGGACGCAAAAGTCTGTTACTAGATCCAAAATGATAAAAATTTTGGGTTGAAAATAACCATCTCTACCGGCTTTCGTTACAAAACCGACAATGATACTATGACTGACGGTGATAAAATATTATCACTATAGGTTATACCTTTTACTGTCGGTGTCACAACTCGACAGTTAAAATTATCACCGTGGGTTGCTTTTAACCAGGTAATGATAAGGCTCAGGGAAAAATAGTTTCTATAGTGGTGTTCGGTCACGCCAGATTTATATTACTAGTCCATTATTCCGTGCTCCCTCATGGGCAAGTAACTTAGGGACATAAGCACTAAAAATTTATGAAAAAAAATTTGAACCTATAGTTAATAATCAAAAAATATTTTCCTTGCGCTCTCTCATTTTCTAAATATTACTTCACTTTGCATCACACCTCTATATTTTGTTTAATTGGATCCTAATTTTTTACTGGATTAACATTGAAAAATATGCATTCCCATTGTTTCCTCTGTACATTTACACATGGTCTACATGGTGACTCGCATCATGTACATATATACCTTAATAAGTTAGTATTTTCAATACTAACGATAGAAATAGAGAATTTAAAATTATATATTAGTGGTAAGTTACATGCGTAAGTTTACAGTTTGAGCTATATGTTTAATATAGAAAAATCTATGTTCTCATTGTTTTCTCCATACATGTATATATGGCCTACACAGTGCAACACATCATGCATACATGTCTTGAGTTAATATTTTATATATTAATAATTAAGTGGAGAGTTAGATAATTAAAAATCATATATTTGTGTAATTTGGTATATTTGTTATAATGATATGTAGGTTATTGTTAATTGGCGGGTGTGTGTAATTTAGATGCACATATAAGGTTACCTTAAGTTGTTTTATAATGGCAGACTATTTTGATGAATATTATAGGGTAAATTTATGCTATTTTTTATAATTATAGAGGTGGGTAATCTAGCTATGGATTTAGGAGTTACTTTAGTCTATTTTCATAATTACAAAAGTGAGTAATTTTCTAGAAAACGTAATAGATCAAACGTCTTTGATGGCTAGAGTCTATGGATTGATGGCTAAATGTTTATGATTTTTTGAGAATTTCTAAGATTAATATGGAGATTTTAAAAAGAGCCAACAATTAGTAATAGTAAAGTGGTTTGGATTAATCAAGGAGGCATAGGCATATGTCGTCCTAATCGGTGTACTCCTATTACACTGCAAATTTTTAGTTATATCTGTTTTAGTAATAATGGTAAAAAAGTTTCTTTTAATTACACTTGCTACATGTTGGATGTTGCTATACTATTATATATACTATTGTCTCTATCTATCCACCGATCCTAAATTAGAGCATCTCCAACCGAATCCACAAATAGGGAGCATCGCTATCCAGATCCCTCCCTATTTCTTAATTAGCACACGCTCCAACAACTAACAACAAGCACTGTTCACCTATATGAGGTTTAGCTCATTTACGTGTAAATGCTATAGTGGCTAGCCGAGTCCGCTTCAGCTGTTTAGAGTATTCAATGAATGTTTAACCTGTTCAAAAAGTCGTTTAGCCCAAATAAAAATCTAGTAATCGGTATGTGACCAACTATTTAGCATTTAGGCTAACATTGACAACAACCGGCTTCCAGATTTGACACCATATGTTCACTCAACTAAACACATTGCAAGTTTTTAATTATGATTCCAACAACTGACAACAACTGGCTTCCAGATTTGACACTAAATATTCACTCACCTAAGCTCACATTGCAAGTTTTTAACTATCATGTATAGTCTACGTTGAAGTCTAACAGCAGCTTGGAGGCTGCCTCCCATTATCGAATATCTTGAACTTATACAGAAAGTTCCCACGCTCACATTTTTTTAGGCTATCAAGATGCAAAGGAGGGAAAATTGTCTATTGGTACTGATGTGCTAATTTAACACGAATAATAATTTTTTTATCGCTCCAGGGCAATTGATAGCCGTTTATTTCCCCCTCCCATCTATAAATAACAAGATATCAGGCCACAATATAGAAGATCTATCTTTGCATCAGTTAGTGACACTCTTTCTAGAGATAGTGACCACGCATATATGTTGAGACGTTATGCACTAATTTGTATGACATTTTGAATGACGACCTGACCTAGAAAGTTTATGATAGTAAGGGCTTGATGTTGAGTGGCATACTGGCATTAGAGGGTGGTTACGATGGCATTCTTTCAGCGTCTCAATCTGCCCACAGTTGACATAAATAATATCTCAAGTCCAAGATCAATATTTTTAGACCAACAAAAGTCACACTCTTCTTCACACCATTGGAGAAAGAAAACTATTTGGATTGAAGAACCAAAATATTCACTTTTCGGAGTTCCATTGTTCAAAATGTTCTATTTAAGTATAATGTAATCCACCTTGAATTTAGAGCATTTTCAACCAACTTCTAAATTTGCCTCCCTATCTTGGCATGGATCCTTATTTCTTAGCACGTTCCAGCTAGCTCCCTAGCTAGGTTTGGCTCCAAATATTTCACTCAACTACTCCCTCCGTCCAAAAAAAGATGACATTTTAGCTTTTCTAGATACATTGTTTTTGCTATGTATCTAGACACAATGTATATCTAGATGCATAGCAAAAACAATGTACCTAGAAAAGCTAAAATGTCATGTTTTTTGGGACAGAGGGAGTATAACCTTGTAACTATAATGCAATCCATCTTGAAATCCAGTGACTAATAGTTTTTATACGAGTTTAATTAGGGCACAGCAAAACATCTAGTTTTCAATAGGTAGCCTATATATGGTAACCTATTATTCATTCATCAGCTTTGGAGAGGCACCTATCAAGATGTAAAGGAGAAGAAAAATGTGTCTGTTGGTATTGATATGCTAATTTATCATGAAAGCTAGCTCTTCCAGTAAGGTGGCTAAGGTGGAACAGCGCAGCATCGCTATTTTGCCTTTTGATCGCTCCAAAGCAATTGATAGACGTTAATTTCCCTTTTCCATCCATAAATAACAACAAATCTGGCCTAATTACAGAGGATCTCTTTGCATTATGTAGTGACATTCTTTCTAGAGACAGTGACCACATATGTATGTGTTGAGACGTTATGCCCCTTGTATGGGATTTTGATTTCATGACGACCTCCTGACCCAGGAAGTATATAATGATAAGAGGTTGATGTTGAGTGCGGGTGGTTATGATGGCATTCTTTGGATTCATTGTCTCAATCCTCTGCCGCAAGTTGATATATAAAAATTAAGTCAAGTCCGAGATCAATATTTTTAGACAAACAGAGAGCTAAATTTAGTTGATGTAAATAGTTTACCTTTTCGACTTGGAAAAACTAGTAAACTATTTACATTCGATGGGAATTGAAAAAAAATCATTGGTAGCTACTTTAAATGCCATGTAATTTGATTATCATGGCTATTAACTTTGGTATGACGATATTTTGCACTCCCATCCCCATTATTCCCTTCTTTTCCATTCAAACAAATAGCTAAAAGATGGAGCACCATGGATACGTCCATGTAGTGAAGCAACATAGCTAGCATAAGTGGAGCAAAGATTTGGTGTTTCCTTTTCGTCCTGCGATAAAGAGGCTAGAGGCAGCCTATCAATATGGAACTGCTTTACAGCCTTTGTTTTTAACAATGCCACGCACCATGCTGAGATCTAGAGCTGAGCTCACAATCTTGGCAGGTCATTCCGTTCACCTCCTTTGTGCCCTGGTCAATGTTGTTCCTTTTCTCCTTTTTATTCCCCCCGGTGTGTGATGATACTGGTGTAGGTGACTGCTGATGGTGGAGATGCTGCCGGTTACCAAACCAGCCAGTGACGCCAAAGGCTCAAAGCTAATGTTGATGGAAGCATATAGTAGTGGCGGAGCCAGAATAATCTTGCCTTGATGTGGGCTAATTTTAAATGATTTTGTTTATATGGAAAGTATTTGGCAACAAACAAAGATAATCTTGTAAAATATTAGTAATGTGAAATTGTCTAAAAAAATATGTGAACCTCATCGAAGTTGGTTTTTGTTTTGATGAGAAAGTCCTCTAAAGGTTGTGAAAGTTTCCGGTCAGAGACCCAGAGGTTGAGATGGCTGGTTTTGGACAAACATGGTTTTTAAGGGTAGAAGAGGAAGTACCAAGGTGAAACTAGATGCCGTTCGCCTTTTTACCATAATTTGACTCATTATACTAGTATAGAAAACACCATGCCATCCGATTTATTTTGAAAATATTTTGTTTTGCATTCCTTAGTTAAAGTATCATTTTGAAGGGTCAATTTTGAAAACATTTGTCCCAGTCGCATGCAAAAATTAAACAAGGCCAACTGTAAAATGGCACCGTTGTCTTTGCACAATGCCCTTTTCCCTAGTGGGACGTGAGCATCTATAACATGGTAGGTTAAGGAAAGACCATACACATGTTTTTCCAAAAAAAGTGGACACTTTGATTTTGATTTTCACGGGTAGCTGTCACTTTTTCTATGGCTCAAGGGTTGGGTATGCTTTTTCTAATAATGTATGCGTATCCTAATCTCTTTACTTTCAACGTATCGAGACCTCTCATTAACCACTAATCACAATTTCATTTTAAATTTTAAGCTGAGATAAAAGCCTAATATCTTAAATGGGCCATCAAACCCAGCCCACAAGAGCGTCGGGCCTCGGCCTACTACCCGTCTGGCTGTGAGACAGAGAGCCCCTGGCCCACACGTCGGCCACCACGCGCATCGTCCGGCCGGCGAGGGACCACCGCGGCAGCCACCCGCCGGCGCACGATCCCGGAATCACCCCACGCGATTCCCTCCTCTCCCCGACCCATCCAACTACCCAAGCATCGCAGGATCCGCCGCCCCCCTAAAAAAATCAAGCGTGGGGCGCGTGCGCGCGCAGTGTTCGGTCGTCGGAGGAGAAGTAGGTGTGGGCAGAGGAAACCGATATCAGTCGAAGGGGTTCAGGCGGGGTTGGAGGCCGGCCGCCATGGCATCAGCGGGAGGAGCAGTACGAGGAGGAGCCGCAGGGAAGGGGGAGGGATCGCTGGCGTACAGGGCGTGGAGGCAGTACCTGCTCCAGCTCCAGCAGCACCCTCTTCGCACCAAGGTCTTATCTTTCGCTCCTTGTTCTTGGATTTTTTGTGTCTCTCTTTCTTGGATTTTGAATCGAGTTGTCTAATTGGCTGGTGCAGATGATCACGGCTGGGTGCCTCGCCGGCGTCAGCGACTCCGTGGCGCAGAAGCTCTCCGGTTACCAGAAGATAGAGAAGCGCCGACTGTTCCTCAAGATGGTAAGGATGATGGACTGTATTTGGTTTCTTGCACAACTGATATACTGATCTGTAATGTACTGTCATGTCAGCTCAACTGTAGGAGTGTGATAGTTCTTATCAACTTGTTTTGGGGGAAATTCTTGGTAGGATGTGGGGGGTGCAGTTGAAAGATGTGTTGCTTCAGTTCAAGTGATATAGCAAGTAGTTTCAGTTCGTCGATTGAACTGCAGCAATGTGGATGCTTCTGCTTGGTCTAATTTTTCTTTGATTTAAATTGCAATAGGTTGGGGTTGCAAATAGATCTGTTAGACAATGCCAAATTATGCAGAGTGCAAGTGCAAACATGAATTGCTACTGTACGCTACTGAAACTAACTGAATCAAGTGTTGCTAGTTATTCAGTATAATGCCAGGTTGTGTCTCAAAATAAGGGGAGCAAACTAAAATTTATTCTTTGGATGTTTGGTGGTTTTCCCTGCTTCTGTCAAATAATTGTGCACCCCCAATTATTTAATTCCTATTTGGATGAGTCTCTTTTCTTCTGGGAAGAGAGCTGCTCACTGGTTTATATTGTTCTAGAAACTTGTGGTCTCAAGTCTCAGTTGTCCTAGCTATTGTTTGCATAACATATTGTGTAGCCTTCATGAAAATTTTATGAGGATATTGAGTAGTTGAATCCAAGTGAAATTTAAAGACATCTTGGAGTTGACTTAAGCTATGCTTCTGTACTTCTTACTTAGCTTTATTGATCACTTTGAAAAACAAATAGAACTCCACGTAGTTTGATCCAATC
The DNA here is from genome assembly GCA_004135705.1 of Alloteropsis semialata. Classification (NCBI taxonomy): domain Eukaryota; kingdom Viridiplantae; phylum Streptophyta; class Magnoliopsida; order Poales; family Poaceae; genus Alloteropsis; species Alloteropsis semialata. The sequence continues at coordinate 13,333,599 of CM014270.1, read as the reverse complement.
TTTTATGTCTGCAACCCAAAATAATGTATTCGCCACTTGTTGCTCGGGTGTTCTCTTTATATGCCTATGTGCTTCTATTTATTATGCTCACTTGCATGTCTGACACCACCTTCTGATGACGTGTTGCAGCTCTTTGGTTTTGCATATGGTGGCCCATTTGGACATTTCTGGCACAAAATTTTGGATTATATCTTCAAAGGGAAGAAGGATACCAAAACTATAGCTAAGAAGGTATACTGTTTGTCATTGACAATTTTCACCATACCCTTCACTTCTTTCCGTGCAGGCTATGTATAAATAGTGTATACTTCCACAAACTATAAAAATCATATGTAACATTTAATAAATGCTTTGACTTCGGTATCCAACTAATAGTTGACAAGTAACAAAATATTGGACTGCAATAATCTAGGACTAGTGCATGCAAATGGCCCAAAGTCTTGATTGGAGCACCATTCTTTTTTCTGATTCCTGTAAAAATCTTGGACTTCATTGGGACACTTGTAACCAGTGAGTAACATGCTGATTTTCTGATGGATTCGGGCAATGTTTGTGTTTTCTTTTCATTTTCTCAATTCATATTGCTAGCTTGTCACTGAAATAATTCTAGATTGGTTCACTTGCTGAAATTACTACCAAATTATAACAACCCTTTTATTTACTGGTTGGATTTGGAATCCTGGGTTGAAGTGAAGTAACACTTGCCAACAACCTTTAATCAATATTGTGTTAGTAACTTAGTATGCAATGTTTCATGTATGATACTCTTTTCAGGTGTTGCTGGAGCAACTGACGTCTTCTCCCTGGAACAATATCTTGTTCTTGTTCTACTATGGATATGTTGTTGAGAGTAAGTGTGTTAACTGTCAAATTAGTGTAGTTTGTTGTGACTAAAAGAGTTCTGTTGACATCACGCTGTACCAAATTGCCCGTTACAATATCAAAATCCCCTCCTCCATTTGTATATATTGTGTGTCTGTCCCCACGGAAACGACAATATCATAATCAGAAATTTGTGATTAGAGTATTGCATGCACCTTGAATGATATGGTTATCCCATCTTGTTAGGGAGACCTTTGAAGGAAGTGAATGTCAGGGTGAAGAAACAATATCCTTCCGTACAATTGAGTGCTTGGATGGTATGTATTTTGCTTTCAGCATTGATACCTGTATTTGATTTTTGTCTCTCTAAGAAAACCTGTATTTGAGTTTCCCTCCACGGACCATTCATAAATCCAATTGCTCTGCAGTTTTGGCCCATTGTCGGTTGGATAAACCATCAGTGCATGCCTTTGCAATTCCGTGTCATCTTCCACAGCTTTGTCGCGTGCTGCTGGTAATGTTCTCTTGCGCTGAACATTCTACAAGACTTGTTTCCCAATGGATGACTTGGTGAATCTCACTTGTTATCTGGTCATCTCTTCTTTTTCCTTGTGCAGGGGGATATTTCTCAACCTTCGCGCAAGGGCTATGTCTCTGAAGCAGGCTTAGACTGTTTAGAAGGAACGAATAGCAGCGCAACTCCAACCGGGTACTAACCGGCCAGCGAACAAGGATGCTGGATGGCTAAATACCATACGGTTTCTCAACGAATCGTTGTTGAAGTCATTCAAGTAGTCGAGGATTTCGATTGTTTATCTGGCAGTAGTCGGGTAATTTGATTGTCAACGCACGCAAAAAGGGATTAAACTTATGTGAATTGGTGATGGAAACAATGTACAGCGTACTCGCCTGCCTTTGAGAACGAGGTCACCTGATTGCTGGTCATGAGATTGTTGCAGTATCCACTGTTATTGCTGGTAACGAAAACCCTGTTGCCTGACTTGATGCTCCTGTAACCTCCATTCAGACACCAGAAAAGACCAAGTGTGTTCTCTATGTTCAGAATCTGACATAGGCCCCAAAGTCTTTGCAATTCCGAGCTAAACACGCCGATCTCCGTCTCCGTGCAAGGACCGTGAGATTCAAACCAAGGCTTATCAAAACACGCCTGAAAATCAAACCATTTCCGGACGGAGCTAGCACGTCATGTCTTTCTATGTTGTTTGGTCGTGTTGATCCCGTTACCTAGAATTGAACGTGCCGTATCTCCAACTGAAAGTCTGAACAATTCCATGCCCAGCGGTTGACCGTACCGGACTCGTAATTGGCAAGCGTAGAAGCTTGACAGGTCCATTACGCCTTGGCAATGACCACTGACCAATTAGTGGCTGGATTTCTTGTAAATTTGTTTAAAGGTACTATTCAGAATCTGGCACTGTGGAACCTGGAATGGCACATTCTTTTCCAAGATTTTTTTCAATGTTGTTTTTTCTTTGAACGAACCGAGTCTATAATTTTGCATTGTTGGTCCATCTGTCTCGCCCTAGAACCGCCTGAAATCAGCTGAAGGGTGAAGGCTCCCAAGAGAGAAGAGATGAACCCATCTTTGGCCCATTTGTCGTACTCCGTATGTAAGTAGGTTTGTAGCGTGTCTATCAAACACACAAAGTTATTGTTTGCGATCCTAGTCCAGCACGATAATTCCAAATATATGTAGCAAAAAGTAAATGAGAAGAAATGAAATGCTAGAAAAAAAAGGAAATTGAGAGGGAGCAGCTAGATATAATTGTTGCACGATTTATCCATGAAAGGTTCTCCATTTGATAGGCCCTCCCGCCCTCCCCATATACTATTAAATATAGTTGTACGGTATGATTTATGCGTGGAAGGCTCTGCCACCCTCCCCATGTGCTATTAAATATAGTTGTACTGCATGATTTATCCATAGGCCTTGTTTATTTAGCTCGCTCGATTTGATCGTATTCGCGCTCTGTTTTACGTATTGAACAATGTGTCCTCTCTCTGCTTTTTTGATTTCCAATATATTTTTCTACAGTGCATTCGATCGAATTCGCGCGAACTAAACAAGGCCATAGAAGGCTCTTCCACCCTCCCAATGTGCTATTAAATGTAGGGCTGGTTTAGTTCGCGCGAATTCGATCGAATTGACTGTAGCAGATTTTCTTAAAAATTGGAAAAGTAGAGAGAAGATACGTAGTTCAATGCGTTGCTTTGGTCGAATTGGTGCTCTTTCGAGCAAACTAAACAAGGCCGTAGTTGTACCGCGTGATTTATCCGTGGGGTTCTTCATGGCCAGCGCTCCCACCCCGTATACACGATTAATCTGTAAAGGCAACGTATCAGGTGCAAACCAACCTTCCCGTGCAAACTATGCAAACCTCAATCTGGACCACTTGATCTTGATCCAAGGGGGCGCGTAGGGAGAGGTGGGAGGGGGATTTGCAAAAGTGATCTTGCTGTGATTAAGGGTGGGCGGTGATTTTGCAAATCCCCCCTCCCACCTCTCTCTACGCGCCCCCTTGGATCAAGATCAAGTGGTCCAGATTGAGGTTTGCATAGTTTGCACGGAGAAATTGGTTTGCACCTGATACGTTGCCATCTGTAAAGGCTCTCAACTAGATCGGCGTTTCCACCCTCCCATTTTGTAGGATTGACAACTTTACCGGATCAAGTGTTTGAAATTTCAAAAATTGGTCAGCACGCATGCCACATTGTCATTGCATATGGCACAGTACCACTCATGCAAATTCGAAAGCTAACTTAACCATGGTACACGGCTAGTACCATAAATGGAAAAGTTTCAAATAATAGTGATTCCTCGCTCCTTGTCGTTGGAGCCCGTGGTTGCTGCGTTCCGCCGTAGAATGTGGAACAAGAAGCGACCTTCAGATCTACTATGTTGGTTGGTCGTAAAATCTCCCGCGTTCCGTTGATCCGTTCACTTTGAAAGGCTGAATTGACCACACCGTCCACCGTCTCTTTCTGACCGACAATTCATTCTTCCACGCCCAACAACACACAAACAGGTTGATTTGAGCGTGTGCGCGAGCGTCGCCGGTCCATGATTAAAAAGCCCCGTTTTGTCTCGTCTCGCACCGTCGCACAGACCAAAAAAAGAAAAGCAAACGTGTAACCACGACGCTGGCTCCTGGCTGTGACACACGGAACTGACAAAAAAAGAGGTAAAGAGCATGTGAAATTTGCTGCGTCCGTACGCACAAATAAAGTTCCATGTCAAAGCTTCTCCTCGTCAAGCACGTACCAAAAAAAAAAAGGAGTCGCATTTCGTGCCGTTACGAGAAGAACCAGCTGGAATCGTGGACGATAATGAGTGTCAAGTGAAGCGCGCGCTATGGGTTCAGATGGGCGATGCATCAAAGAACTGTGTCGTTTCAGTTTACATTTGATCAGAACTTGAGAAGAGTTTGCTGACGCCATCCACCTGAACTGCCTGAGGCTCGCCGTCTCCTGTGGCTGGTAACTGAACCTGTTGCCTGACTAGATCCTCTTCCAAGCTCCATCCAGGCTTCAGAGATGGCCAAGTGTTCAAATTCTGGCACTGGCTTGATGAATAGCGTTACACTTACACATTTCTCTCGTTCCAAGTCCTTGCGGTTCCAATTCTGAGCTGTCTCTCTCGCCGTACGTCGTGCAAGCCCGGCTGAAATTCAGACCAATGTTTTATCGAAGCACGCCTGACAAATCAAACCTTTTTTTTTTTTTGGCAAGAACACACTGATCGAAGTCGACATAGTTCGTGCATTTCTTTCAAATCGTGTGCCATCTCTTATTATGACAGCGAGTGACGACGACCCGGCTGCCATGACTTCGTGTTTTTGTTTTTGGTCGTGTTCAACTGTTGATACCGTTACCTTGAAGTTTACCGTATCAGGGTCTGAAAAATCCCATTGCCAACTAGCTGATAGACCATAATACCTTCGCAATGACCATTGAACTAGTGTATTCAGAAACTGTCACTGTGGACGGAGCCTCACGTTCTTCTTTCAAGGCGTTTGCAATGTCGGTCAGTCCGTGCACGGAACCGTCGCCGGAGCACACAAATTCAAATTATCTTATCTCCTCGTGATCAATAAGCTGAACTTTCGGATTGAAACGGCTAAAAAGATCAAATCTGTCCATCAACATCAAACTATAAACTGGGAGATCAGCCCATCTTTAGCCTGTGCATTTTAGGTTAGATATACAGTGTCTATCAAGCGCACAAATTCAGAACTCACCCACCACAACAATTTTTTTATAGGTATTGCAACATGCGGAGTAAATTGCAATATCATTTAGAGATAGCAAACAACAATTAAAGAACCTATCCTTAACATACTCCCTCCATTCTTAAATATATGACACTGTTGACTTTTTATTTCAACTTTGACCAACAATATTTCATTAGTTAGTTTGTTAAATAAAGTAAAATGGGTACCAATACATTTAATATCAATAATACTTTGGATTTAACTCATAAACCTATGTTTTTACATAAATAATTGTAGAAAAAACAAATAGTCAAACAAAGAGAAAAATCAATGGTGTCATATATTTAAGAACGGAGGTAGTATTGCCCACAGATCCCACGTAGCAGAAAGAAAACGAAGGGTGTGACCAAGTGGCCTCATGATATGCACTAAAGTAGCTCTTGATTAAGAACTACTATCTTTTCTCTCCTCATTTGCTCTATCCTCTTATGAAAAAAAAAGATAGGAATTCACTACATGTGGCTAAAGTGGGCACGTGACCATTGCAATAGCCCTGGGATTAAGACGAGCAACAATTAGAGTATTTGTTACTCTTTTTCTCTTCTCTGTTGCCTTTAAAAACAACCATACTCTTATCTAGCCACAACTTAGTGCATTATAGAAGTTCTATTTCCTTCTTTCTCCCTCGGCGCTCCCTCTCTCCCCTTCTGGATTTGATTTGGGTTCGAGATAGAGATGTGCGACAGTGCCAGGACCAACCACTCCAGTGGGGAAATATAGCGGGGAGTGGGGATGGGGGCTTAAGCCCCCTAGTTTTCATCCGCCCATGGAGCTCCTTCTTTAATCTTTAGCTATAGAAGAGAGAAAGAAAATCGGGATGTGTTCCTATCTTATTGGAGGCTGAATATGAACTATGTCATCTTATCTGTCATTGTTCGTTTATAATTTTTGTGATTGATGTTGTCTTGTTGAGTTCTGTCTTTTCTGAAGATGTAGATTGATCTCTTTATTTGATTATATTTTTGCTTGCACACAATGTATTATAAGTTACAACGAACTCTTGTACGCCGCCATCTCACACCAAGAGTTTTGGTGCTATATTTACAACCATACACAAGAACCTGACAGATATAACTTGAAACATGTCTACGAGCCCATCTGGTTTCAAAGTCTTTTGACTCCTGGTATCTACTTGGATTTACTCTATGTTTCTTAGTAATGTAAAAGCTACCATTCAAGGAAAAATCCAAATACCACCGCGCTCACCAACTTTTCTAATTCTCTTTCATTAGCGAGTTAATTAGCGACAATGACCACGTTACCGTTAATCACCGGGGCACGTACAGACTACAGACGCGCATGGGCTGCGAGCTGGTCGACCGTGTGTCCCGACGTAGACTTGTACGGCGACGGGCGGCGTTTCTCGTGCTGGCGCTGGTCGATCGGTCACAAACCCTCTCGCGTTCCGTTGACGCATTCCCTTAAATGGCTGAATTGACCATCCTGCATGTGGTCTCTCCCCGCAGCTTTATTTGAGAAGAGGAGTGTCGAAGAAGAGTATTGAGTGGGATTGGAAGAGTTTGAGCAAGATTTCGACTTGCAACAAAAATTGCTCCACTTCAATGCGTTCTAATCCACTCCGATCCTCTTCTATCCAAACAATACCTGAACGATTCAACCCTTCCCTTTCCCCAACAAAACAGGGTTGATTGATCGATGGCCGCGTCCGCTTGACATCGTGCACGAGAGCTGCCCGGTCAGTGTCCAAAAGCCTCGCTTTGTCTCGTCTCCTCCCGTGCCGTTTTGCACGGCAGGGACCAAAAAATAAAAATAAAAATAAAAATGGCACGCTGGCCTGGCTCGAGTCAGCACACACGCAGAACGGCAGAAGAGACAGAGACCATGTGAAATACGATCCGTCCGTACGAACAGATAAAGTTCTCGCCAAGAACGAACAAAAAGAATATTTCACACGGTTACGAAGAAGAATAGCCAGCTGGACTCGTGGTGCTCGCCCTGCGTCGATCACGCGCCTCTTTGTCCCTGCCTCCGCCACTCCCCGCAGCTAGCGCGTCATGTGCGGCCGCCTCCGTTGATCTCGAGCTGCAACAGTACGGTAGGTGGCGGCGCACACCGTCGGCGCCGGTCACCACTCGTCGGCGCGGCCGGCCGCCTGCGGTGTACCGCGCGCCGCCGTGTGGACCTTGCTCGTCGTCTTGGCACATCACCACGTCGTCGCGACGAGATGAAGCATTAGATTTGTCTCAGGTCATGGCGTCTCAGACTCTCGAACAACCATGGGTTCGATCAGATGGATGATGGATCAAAGATTCAAAGAACTGCCATTTCGGTCTGATTTGTTGTTACAAAAGAATAAATGAATGAGTTGAATTCCTATGAACATTAATTAATTTGTTCGTGTCTATGCACATTTCTCATGGGTTTCTCGATCTTCGTCTGCCGGCCGCTCAGAGATCAGAAGAGCTTGCCGGCGTAGTCCTGGATGTCCTCGTCCCTGACCGACGCCGACGCCATCCGCCTGAACTGGCCCAGCTCCGACGCGCGCCGTCCCAGCAGCAGCGCCACCCGGGTCTGGAACACCTCCCCGTTCTCCCGCCGCTCGGCGTCAGCCTCCCCGAGCGCCGCCTCGATGTCCTCCTGGACCTTGCGGTAGAACCCCGCGCAGTTGCGCAGCAGCTCGAACACCATGCCCAGCTGGCCCCCGTGCTCCACCGTGTTCGCCGCCGCCGCCAGCGCGCCGCAGAGGACGGCGGCGCCGGACGCCCAGGCGGGCCCACCGGCGTCGCCGCTGGGCACGATGAAGGCCGCGGCGACCGCGGCGGTGCCGGCGAGAGCAGGGCCCGCCACGGCGAGGCCCCGGTTGAGGGCCAGCACCAGCTTGCCCACCGTCAGGTACTGGTGCTCGTCCTTGGCCTTGAGCACGCGCAGCAGGCCCCGCATCTCCTCCTCCAGCTCCGGCGTCCACCCGTTGCTGCTGCTGCTGCTGCTGATGCCGCCGCGGCGGCCGAAGCTCTTGGATCTCTTGGTGTTCGGCTGCTGCTGCGGGCGGCGGCGCGGCCACCACCGGGCCGGCTCGACGGCCTTGGGGAACTTCTCGAGCATCCCGGGGAGCAGCGGCAGCGGGTACGCGGCGTCCAGCGCCAGCACCCGGTCCATGGCCTCCTGCACGTCGGCCTCGGTGGCCACGGGGCCCCGGAGCTCGAGCGCGGCGCGGACGTCGCGCCCCAGCTGCCTCCATAGGCGCGTGGCGTTGCGCTGCTCCTCGGCGAGCTGCGACGGCTGGATGCGGTTGACGGCGGCCATGGTCACCGCGGCCGTGGCCAGGAGCGCCCCCGCGGAGGCCTTGAGCGCGCCGACGGTGCCCGGCGCAGCGGGCGCCAGCGCGGCCATGACGGAGGCCGCGAGGGCGAGCGAGTTGGTGGAGTGGAGCAGCAGGTGGTTCCAGTTGTCCCGCTGCCGCCCGATGATGTCGTGCATCTCCGCCCGGTCCGCCGCCGCCTCCGCCACCAGCCGGAGCTTCTCCGTCGCCGTGCCGCCCTGCGGCGCCGACGCCGGTGTCGGGGCGCGCGCGTCGATCCAGTCCAGCTTGAGGCTCAGGTCCGCGGGGCTGGACGCCGCCTGCAGCTGCAGGCCTTTGGGCAGGCGCAGCGCGGCGCGGCAGGGAGTAGAAGCGGCGCTCCGCCGCGGCCGGCGCGCGGTGCAGGAGGACGACGACGAGGAGGAGGAGGTGGAGGCCGTGAGGAAGAGGCGTTGCGCCTGTAGAGCCGCCATGGTGGAGTGATCAGGTGTCGCTGTGCGTGTGAAGATTAAAAACTGCTCGCTTTGCGGATCACGATCGGTCGTCCACCGGAGTCGATGTGGAAGGCGAGGTGGGGGCTTTGCTTGCGTAGCGTCCGGTGATGATGAGGATGGATGTTGTGAGAGAGGAGGCGAGGTTATTTATAGGAGGAGGCGGGGACGGGGACTCGTGGAATGGTAGGATTTGACCTGGTGAGAAGGGGAAGAGGGGTTGGGCCGGGTCAAATCGGCTTCGGGGAAGCTGTGGTTTGAAGGGCGCGCTGCGCTTTGCTCCGATCCCGAGATCGCGTCCAAGCTTGGAGACCGTTTCCGGCAGGTGACCAGGCGAGAGGGGTGTGGGTCCGTCGAGAGGCGAGCTTGTCCGCACGACCGGCCCGTACGTGACACCGCGTTTCCTCCTCACCTCACTGCCCGGAGCAGCAAAAGCTACCGTCGTTTCGTTCCCACTCACTTTCGAGAGGATCTTGTGGGCCTCGCATCGTCATAACTGTTGCCAACAGGATAAAGGGGAGCTCGATAATTTTTTTTAAAAAAACTGGTTTCTCGGCCTTGTTTAGTTCGCGAAAGTTGCAAAAAGTAAATTGCAAAAGTTATATTAGAAAACGTGTCGCGAGAGAGGAGACACATTTTTCAATGCACAATTTTTACGAAACTTTACAGAAACTTTGCGAACTTATTTCGTAGAACAAAGTTCAAGTTCAATACAAGCAAATACCGTATTTGAAGCGCGTCCGCTATTTGAGTCATTACAGTTTGGGGAATCCCCTTCAACCCTCAACAGCAGAGCCCTAGCAAAGCCCTCAGCGACTACTATCCTTGAACTCTCCAAACGAGCAGCAGCCTTGGAGACCTGGTGCCCAATGCATGCTTCTAAACTTGACAAATTCTGCTCCTGAGAAGATGATGGTGGTTCTGTCCTCGCATCCAGTAATCTGAGTGGTTGTTGTAGCTTGTCCATCAGGAACTTCATGATTCTGTCTAGGTCTGCCAATCTCCCAGTGACACAGATTGTTCGCCAACTCGTCAACGAGTCCACCATCCTTCTGAGTAGCTTCTTTTCGTCCCTCCATTCCTTTTCCTGAAAGCACAAATCATTACGTGTTCTCCAAATAGACCACATCAATGCGGCACTACCAATGTTAATAGCAAGAGCTCGATAAAATTTGTGGAAACTCCTCTCGAAAGAGAAGGATAGCATCTCAATTTAGTTCAGAATCCAAGGAAATCTTCCCCACACGCATCATTGCCCTGTCCACGTTCCTATTCCTCCTTTGTGACGCGCAATGGCTAGTGAGGGTGAGGGCGAGGGCGAGGGTGATGGTGAAGGGCGAGCAACAGTGGCGGCACGAGTGGTGGGCGGTGGTGCGGCAAGCATGAGTGGGCGGTAAGGGGAGTTTTGCATTGTCGCGTTTGCGAGGCGAGCGGCCCTTTTATATACACAATTTCTCTAATTTCGTCATTGGTATTTTCGTGGCTGTTCTAGCTTGCAAGATCGGATCTAAAAGAGATCCCGATAGGGGACTTATGCCCCAATTCACATGGACTTATCGCTCTAGTATTTCAAGAATTCACATGCACAATGGGACCTCACTCAGCTTTTTGCCTAGGTTCGCCGTGTTTGAAGTTGGATTAGGGAATCAGCAATGTTTACTACCAAACCAAAGCAATGGTGGCCCTGAGTCAGTTATTCCAGAAGCCACAATGTGAAATAGCAGAAGTAGGCATTAAGATGGCCCTACAGCCCAACAAAAAAGCAGCACACACCTATCACCATTGTCCTTTCTCTGTGTTTGCAACGAAGGAGTAGAGAGAATAGTTGGAGGACAGAGAATTGAAGATTATTTATTTCTTACTACTAGGTCATAGCCCTATTACCCGGTTATATGGTCCGGTTACTACTCGATAAAAGGAGTGCATTTTTTACGTACCACCTGCTTTTGGAGGACATTGTGGTTGCCCTTACGTGGTGGCATATTTTCGCTTGGTGTTCGATTGTGTAGACAAAAAAATGGATATACCGGAGTAGAAAAAATATCAGATGTCACCTAAGAAGATTTCTTTGCACAAAAGCAAAATAGCTTGTGTGAAATTCAAGCTATCAAAAAGAAGCTACTATGTATTAAAAGATGAAGGAGATGGAAGCATCACTCGAGTGCTTTAACTTGAGCTTGGAGGGTTTTTGTTTCAACTTGTAGCTGCATATATAGTAGGATTTACCGAGTTAGTTAACATTTCACTCGGTTTGCACAAACCAGCCAGTGTCCCCATCAGGAAGATCGTATCTTCAACTCTTTTACGCTTTCTTTTGACAAAACAAAGCTTATATTTGTCCAAAGAAAGATAATGTGTGTCCTCCCAGCTTTTGTGCCCAACCACCTTCTTCTCGCGTGACCTTGACGTACGGCGCGGTTCTTGCGTTGAGATCTGTGCATTTGCTCTTGCCCCTATATATGCGTACGTACGTACACAAATACACGGCGCTTCCTTCCTCTTTCGGCATGCATGCATGCATGATGACGCGAGACGTGACGTACGTGCAGGCGAGAGGCACGCCGGCGACAGCTAGCACCGGCAAACCCACTGGTGGTTCCGGCTACCTGGCCGGAGAGCCAGGCCAGATGTGTGCACTTGGGCTGTGCCCGGCGCGGGACACACGCTGGTGGTGTGGTTGGTTGGAGGTCGCCGCCGACAGATGCCGTGTCCACTGTCCAGTAGGGCGGCATCATCGCTGGCTCTGTGTCAGGCCGATCGAGCGAGCTCTGATTGGATTTGAATACACCGCTCCCGACAACACGGCCGTGTCCTCCACTGTACGCATGTGTGCAGCGCAGAGGACGCCGTACGCCGGTACGCGTACGCAGGTGAGGTGACTGCGTGCTGCGCCCTGGCTTGGCTCGCTCATCGCCGGCCGGCGGCTTCCCGGAGCTTTCTCCGATCCAGGGCGCCGCCCGCTTCCTCGTTGGGTTTGTTGGTGCTCAGTGCTCACGAACGATCAGCTCGATGATGCACAAAAGGTTAACACGGCGGTATATGTATAATATATAACGGCTTTGCCCATCCACCTTATCCGGGCGCCACTGCACTCGCCCGAATTTGGATCCTTGATCTGGCTGACTCCAACTGCTCAATATAGTACTGCCAGTGGATCCGCCACCATTACACAACACACTAACATTTTCTGAAAGTTTGTTTGTAAGTGGCAAGCGCAGTTTGTAAGTACCTGTTTGTTTGCTGGGTAGATTATAATCTCTGAAATAAGCTAGCATACCTTGGCCAGTTTATGAGATTATAATAATACGTGAGTATAGATTGTATGATCCAGAAAATAATCTATGCATGGCATTTGTTGTCCATATTATATTATTTTGCAGATTATAAGCTAGCAGATTATATAACCTAGAGGGTGGGCCTCATTTTTATAATCTAGCTTATGGTTAAAGGATAATATGTTAAAAGATCACCATAGACCCACCAAAATAATCCCAAATAAACTGCACATGACACACGGGGCGAAAATGGCGCCACAGGTAAAAGGTTATATAATCTAGCAGATTATATACTTGCAGATTATATAATCTAGGAGATTATATACTTGCTTCTCCATGCTTGACTATCACCGCGGGCTTTGCTCCCTGGACTTTAGCGAGTCTTTGACAATATTGAACCCAAAGATTGTTGGAGATGTTGCTGTCCTGACTTCAGGCAGTTGAAACCTTGTATTGAAACCTGAATGTTTTGCTTCATTCTGAAATGGGGCTGGGCAAAGCCTATTACTCTAAAAAAAAAAGATTGTTGGAGATGGAAACGGTCAAACGGTACAGCGTCGACAAAGAATTGAAGAAGAGAAATTTTGGGTTCAAATTTCAAAGTCTCTTCAACATACATGAATATGTTACTCCTCTTTTCCATTTCGTTTGGGTGCATCGCAGAAGAGTTATTATATATATAAGCCAAAATTAAGCGAAGAAGAAACAAGTAGCTCTCGTCATTTCTTCCATTGGTCTGGTTGCAAAAATTGAACAGATTTGCTACGTACCCTGCTCGTCGTACATTCTGACGCCGTGCGAAATTTCCATCGGCATGCGTTGAAAGCCGGGCGCCTACGTACGTGTTCGCCGCTCTCGATCTGGCGGTGGAACGGATCGCTGGTTCAAGGTCAAGAGGCTACTAAAAAATCAACTCTGACCGGCTGTCTGTGTCCAGAGATGTCTGCTGCCTCCATTTTTGTTTCTGAAGGAGCCATCATCATGTGTTTAATTTGTGTGTAATATCTATCATATCGCTCCTTGTTTTCCAAGCATAATCTTCAACGCGCCAACGCTGGCTGCAATAACGTGGCCACTACGACGAATAATCGATCTCTGAACGCATCGCTCATCGATCCCAGTACGCTACGGATGCGCTGGTTTTCGTTGACTTTCCCGATGAGCACGGCGCCATGCATGATGGAAGATCCTAGTATGCCTTTTGCGTTCACCTCCATTGTATTCAGGGGACGGAATGACGAAGAAAGCACTGCAGTGCATTGGTTATATTTATTTACCAGCAAGCTCGATCTCTCAGGCCGGCCCGATCGAGAACGGTAAGCAAAGTTGAAGCAACGGAGTCCTGCTAGCTTTTGACCTGTCTCGCTGATCCAGCCGAAGATCCCCAAAGACGGCCGGATCCACCAACGACTCGATCTCTGGGCAATGTCAACGGCCATTTGTGCAGAGTCCCCACACCACTGCAGCACTTTGTACCTGTGTACATGATGAACAACCGGCATGCAAAAGGTCAACTTCCGCCCCAAATGGTGGTGCACAATCACCGAAATCAGCAATGCATTTGATTATTAGCAGTATACATTAGGCGTAAAGCCGACGCCAGAGGATGTAAGCACTTTTTACTGGTACTTGTATATTGCAAACGATCAAAGTCAACAAATGGGGTTTTCTGTGCGGTGGTTGACCACGAGATCTCCATCCGTGCCTGAATCTGTATACGCCTATACAGTCGAGACTCTCAGCAAATAGCACGAAAGCCACCAACGCGCACAGATCGGTTAGTCAATGGCAAAATACATATAATGACAGAACAACTGACAAATAAAATGAATGACATATACACAATATTTTGAAGAAGAAGAATGGTCAAAGTCGTGATAAAATTTAATGGAGACAAATATTTCGATACAGATGTAGTATCGGGCCTGTTTAAATTCGGTAAAAAACTTTACGAAATTTACTGTAGCAATTTTAAACTGAAGATCAGGAGAACTAAACATGATCTAAATATTAAACTATTTACACGGATGGACGGGAAATCGCGAGACGAATCTATTAAGTCTAATTAATCCGTCATTAGAGATTGTTTACTGTAGCACGCCATTGTCTAATCATGGCCTAATTAGGTTTAATAGATTCGTCTCACAATTTCACCCGGGGGTTATGAAATGGGTTTTGTCAGTTATCCACATTTAATACTTTTAGTTAGTATCCAAACATTCGAATTTACTGTAGCGATGAAAAAAGTTAGTGATCTAAACAGGGACATGCATTCAACTGCAAGTACAAAGGAAAACGTATACTAGCTATCAAATTGAAGTTGGTCCAGGCTAGACTCCAAGTAGAAGCAAGTGCCAAGTGCCAACTCGATAGCAATGAAGATGATCAAGTACCATAGGGCACACACAAACCATGGTTGCTACCTAACCTGTGCTCCAAAACGTTCCCGCGGTAGAGGGGTAACCAAGCATCTCGTCTCTGTGCATCTCAAGGTGCACAGACGACGTCCAAACCGTGCCGGTTCATCAGGTCCTTGTGGTGTGCGGCTAGCTTTTGATGATGGGTCGCCGTGCTCCCAAGGGCGACCTCCAAGCGAAGGCATATACTTATGCATGGGTGGTGGGTGTTGGACTGCTGGCTGAGTTGATCGAGCACCGTCAACTTGCCATGCGTCGTCTCCGTGCCAAGAGGTGCATGCATTTGCATGCAGCATACACTTGACCAGCTGCAAACGTTTGACTAAGACGGCAAGGAAGAGGTCCAACCAATTCGACTTTCGTTTTCTCGCGATACGTTACAGTTATGATCTGTTGGTACTAGTGGTAACGCTACTTGATGATAGACACATATTGAGAGCAATGTTGTTTATTGCGGAATCAAATTGATTATTGGATCATGAGACTAGTTCTCTAGAGTGACATGGAATTAATCGAACCACTTCTGAAAGTCCTGTGCACTAGCTAGTATTTTTTTACGTGTTCCAGTGAAAACCAAGTGTATATATTTCCACACATACGCACTTAAGCGTCGGTACTCGATTGTAATTCATTTTAGCTTTGCATAAGTCAAATTTATCTAATATCGACCAAGTTTATTAAAAAAATATGACAACATTCCTAAAAGAGAATGGATGCGCTATAAAGACATGATTCGCAGTGGATTCAATGGAACTAGCTGAGTCGTTAATGCTGGAGATGATTATGTTTTTTTTCTATAAATTTAGGCCTTGTTTAGTTCGAAAAGTAGAAACTTACCGAATCGTAAAAATGCGATATCGATAGGAGCATTCGGATACTAATAGAAAAACTAATTACACAACTCGCCTGAAAATTGAATTTTGAATCTATTAAGCCTAATTAGTCCGTCATTAGATATTGTTTACTATAGCACGACGTTGTCTAATCGTGACCTAATTAGGCTCAATAGTCTATCAATACTTTTGTCATTAATCCACGTTTAATACTTCTAATTAGTGTCCTAACATTTGATGTGACAAGTGAATAATAGAAACTTGCTGAAATCTTGCCGATCTAAACAAGGCATTAGCCGAAGTTAAATTTGACAACACAGACACCCAGGTTTCAGTAATCTTCTATTGATTTCTAAATTCTATATGCTTATCTTTTTTTTTTCCGCCATGAAATGAAAACCCCTGTTTCCTTGGCACTTGTCTCTGCAGGGGGCATTGTTTTTTTTTTAATGCATTGGTCATAGCAGGTAGCAGAGAGAACGGTCGCCAGTAGTGGCCAGGTCTCGTCAACACCAGTTGATTCAATTGGCCTTGACTGCTTCATCCTCCTGAACTTGGAGCCGTTCAACACAACAACGTACAGGCTCGCTCAGACCGTACCCCATCTGAACAGCGCAGTAGACCCAGCCCAAGCACAGACCAGTTTGCATGGCCTTGCCGTCGTCAACATGACTCTCTCTCTCTCCGCTCTCTCCACCACGCCTATAAATCATCTCACTCCTCCACCCACCAGCAACCAAGAACAGACGGCTGCTTCATCATATCACAGACTGCAATCAGAAGCAGCAACAAGTTGGTAAACCCTGCACCGGCCCACAACTGTGTGCGAGCTCGCCGTCGCGGACAGTAGTATCGATCGTGCACGCTACACCAGACGCCGGCGGTCGACCGTCATGGAGGGACTTGTTCTCCAGTCGCGACTCGGCGCCGCGCTGCTCCCGGCGGCTCCGCGCCCCCGCCGCGGGAAGAACCGGCTGCCGTGCGCCCGTGCGAGCGCGCGCGGCGGCGTCCGGCAGCTGGCGCTCAGCATCGTCGACGAGCTGAGGCTCGCCCGCGACGCGGACGACCACGCCGTGAACGGGCGCGCCGCCGTCATGGCGCCGGTGGACGACGCCGGCAGGGCGGCCGAGAAGCTCCGGCTGGTGGCAGAGGCGGCGGCGGACCGCGCCGAGATGCACGACATCATCGGGCGGCAGCGGGACAACTGGAACCACCTGCTGCTCCACTCCACCAACTCCCTCACGCTGGCGGCATCCGTCATGGCCGCGCTCGCGCCCGCCGCGCCGAGCATGGTCGCGCTCAAGGCCTCGGCGGGGGCGCTCCTCGCCACGGCGGCGGTCACCATGGCCGCAGTCAACAGGATCCAGCCGTCGCAGCTTGCCGAGGAGCAGCGCAACGCCACGCGCCTCTGGAGGCAGCTGGAGCGCGACGTCCGCGCCGCGCTGGGGCACGGGGCGGCGCCGGCCACCGAGGCCGACGTGCAGGACGCCATGGACAGGGTGCTCGCGCTCGACGCGGCGTACCCGCTGCCGCTGCTCCCCGGCATGCTTGAGAAGTTCCCCAAGACCCTCGAGCCCACTCGGTGGTGGCCGAAGCGGCAGATGAAGATCAACCCGGCTCAGCCCAGGGCCATCAACGGAGCACGGCGAGGCGCCACGGCCGGCAACGGCTGGACGCCGGAGCTGGAGGACGAGATGCGCGGCATCGCGCGGGTGCTCAGGGCCAAGGACGAGCTGGAGTTCGTGACGGTCGGCAACCGGGTGCTCGCCCTCAACCGGGGCCTCGCCGTGGCCGGGCCGGCGCTCGCGGGCGCGGCCGCGCTCGCCGCGGCCTTCGTCGGCGCCGGAGAGGCCGGCACCTGGGCCTCCGGCGCCGCCGTCCTCTGCGGCGCGCTGGCGGCGGCGGTGAACACGGTGGAGCACGGCGGGCAGGTGGGCATGCTGTTCGAGCTGATGCGCAACTGCGCCGGGTTCTACCGCAAGATCCAGGAGGACATCGAGGCGTGCCTGGACGAGGCCGACGTCGACCGGAGGGAGAACGGCGAGGTGTTCCAGGCCAAGGTGGCGCTGCTGCTCGGCCGGAGCACGGCGGACCTCAGCCAGTTCAGGGAGATGGCGTCGCCGTCGGTCAAGGACGAGGACATCAAGGATTTCGCCGGGAAACTGTTTTAGATTATTCTGAGCTTCTGACCAAATCTAGCTGTACACATCACAGTGCTCAAGTGATCACATGTACTGTACTGTGTATTCATCTTGTTTATGTAGATGTAAATAGATGACAAAATTCATTAGTTAGTTATTTAACAACAGTGTTTATGTAGAAAATTTTAGACAATGATCGGTGTTTTTACAATTCACTCGACATGTCTCTGAATATTCCTATAAAATTCCTCGTCAAGCCATTTTCTTAAGTACTCCACCATTTCAAAATATAAGTCATTCCAACATTTTTTAGAGTCAAATCATTTTAAGTTTCACTAAAATTATAGAGATGATTACAAAGATTTATGGCATCTTATAGATATACTATGAAAATATATTCAATGAAGAATCTAATGGTACTTATTTGGTATGACAAATGTTTATACTTCATTGTATAAACTTGGTCAAACTTGAGATTATTTGTCTTTCCAAAAAATTTGAATGACTTACAATTTGGAATGGATAGAGTACTAATATTTTGTATAATGGCAGTATAAAAACCAACAGTGAAGTTGCATACCAATAATCTACTATACATGCTCGACCAATCCATCGCAGCATTATAAAACCAAATACATTGATCATGTATTTTAGGGTTAGTTTGGTTGTTTGTGTGCTATATGCTTATTGTATTACATATTGTTTGGCATGTACTTAAGAGATAAGGCAAATCTTTGGTGGGAATATGGCATAGAGAAATAAGTCGGTCTTAATGTCTTATACATGATTAATATTGATAAGACATGATTGGACCATTCTAATCATGATTTCAGCCGATCAACTTACTTGTTTTGTGTACAGAATTGGTTGATCAAATCAAGATGTAAACAGCTGAACTGTTCATATGCATTGTGTAGGGGTTTCATTATTGTGATTTAACATCGAGAACTTATTTATCAATTAACAACATAGAACAGAACTTTAGAACATAATGTTATGACAACAAAATCGTGGGGTGATTCTGTAATGGACCAACACATGCTACATATACATATAAATGCACTCGCTAAAGGATTTGAATATTTAGTGGAGTGAACTTCACTGGCAGTTCATAAACTTGTCTCGAATTACCATATAGGTCTATGAACTTCCAAATTGCAAAATCGGATCAACTTGTCCTAAGTTTTCAGTAAGGCCCAAACAAATCCAAATCAGGATCAACTTGTCCTAAGTTTTCAGTAAGGCCCAAACAAATCCAAATCAGCACAGCTACCTATGTGCCGTGCCACCAGGTGCCACATGGGCACATGGATCAGTGATAATGTTTATGTTCTTATTTGTTTTCAAAAACAGGTTTTAGTTGAAGGAATAATATAGGTATATATCTAGATAGCTTACAAAATTGTTCAAATACCTCTAGAAATTCCAAGAATAATTTTGGAGATATATTTGGATCGATTTGGACCTACCTGAAAACCTAATACAAGTTTAAGGTTCTGAATATGTAGTTTGAGAGTTCGTGGACCTCGATGAGAACATGGGACCAATTTAAGGATTATTGGTGAGAAATTAACTCTTAAGTGAATAATCATAAGTGGATACATTACACAAACCATCTTACTATTACTAATTGGAGGCTCCTTTTGAAGCCTCCAGAATCCAGATGAAGGCACCTAGGATCCTAGGTGGACACTCTAGAAAAATAGAGAAATCCTAGAAATTCTCACAAAAAAGCAAAACATCTGGCCATCAATTGGAACACTCAAATCATCATAGCCATTAGATCTATTATATTTTTTAAAAAATTATCCACCTATGCCATTATGAAAATAGCTTAAAGTAACCCCCTAAATCTATATCAAAATTACCCACCTCTATCATTATATAAAATAAACCAAAGTAACCTCCTAATCTTCATCAAAATTACCCACTATGCCATTATAAACAATATTTAAAATAACTCATAAATTTGCTAAATTACCCACTACGAATACCTAAAAAATAACTTAAATTAACCCATTAACTTTACATCCCTCCGTTTAGAGATGATAGCTATATTTTCATCAGTGAAAAGTCAAGTATTTCGTACATTGGAATCCAAATCACCTTAGTTAGAAATATACACCAATATACGATTCTAAATCATGTATTTTGTACACTATTGGTATATTATATAATGATTCAGGTATATACGCATAATGTGCGTTGTCATTTATAAATATATAGGGGAAGTGACGACAATATAGAATTCTATGTTAAAATAATAATTTATACTTAGGGTTCGTTAAATAATTCAAGGCATAGGCAAAGTGAAAATTTAAAGATTATAATTGTGTATGAAAACATTATAGAATAATTAATAACAGATATATCACAATCAGATGAAAATAATAAGTACATATCTATATAGGTATTGTGTTCGAATATTTAAACAAATGAGAGATACTCATAATAGTTTGGTAGAAATGTAGCTTTAATTTTTTAATTGGAGACCCCGCCTTAGTTCTCATAAGACACGCTAGAAAAAAGACAAATCCTAGAAATTCTCGCAAAAATCAGAAACGTCAATCATGTAAACTCTGATAACCATAGTCATTGGTCTAATATATTTTTTAAAAAGTTACCCACCACTATCATTATAAAAGTATTCTAAAATGAATTATAAATATATATCTAAATTATCGACTATGCCATTATAAAAAATAATTTAAATTAACCCCATAATTTTTATCTAATTTACTCATGCATACAATTATAATGGACAACTTAAAATGACATTCAAAATTTGTATCTAAGTTACCCACGTATGTTGTTATTAAAGATAACCTAAACTAAACACCTAAGTTTAATCTAATTGTCTTCATGTGCATCCTACCGAAAAGTCCAAATGTATAGAGGCGCGATACAAAGTGTAAGAAGTGTGAATGTGGATGAAAAGTGTATAGAGTAATTACTAATTAAAAATCAATCACAAATAGAAAATAATAAGTACACATTTATATGAGCATTGTGTTGAAGTATTGACAAAAATGAAAGAGTTGTATGTAAACAATTTTGATCATTAGATACGAGTTTAATTTTTAAATAATTTTAAATATAATAGCTTTTAAAAAATTAGCCCGTGTGTGAGCACGGGTTGATGGACTAGTGACAAGAATTGCAAACTGTTATCATCCTAAACCTATATGCAACTATGCAGTATAAGTCAAACATAATAGTTAATAGTTTGTCACGTGAGAGACGAGCGAGGCAAAGTTTTGGTGGGATGGGACTGGAAGGAACTCGTCGGTCTACAGTTGTACATGACTAATCTGATAGGACATGATTGGACGATCCTAATCACGAATTAATTTTGTCCACTAGTTCATGCATCATTCATTTAAATAAATGTATAAAACAAGCACTCCAGTGACATAGCCACACCAAAATAAAAAAGATGGTTGTCATATATATGGCGGGCCAATCACATCTAAAATATACAAGGGAAACTTTCAAATCAAACACCTAAAATTACCCATGAATACTTGATGGATTGGATAACCGCAAAAATATATTATCATGCAAGCCTTGATTAAAAAGTTGAAAACTGTTACCATCCTAGATATCTATGCAACTATGCTGTAGAAAGTCAAACCAAATATACAAAGGACAAGGCCTTCATGTTTAGCTGAATGGAAAGATCATCATGTGCTCCTACTAGAGAAAGATCATGATGTACATCTGCTGTAATATAATTAAACACATCTGTTGTACCTATTTCTTTTCTATTATGCCACGTCAAGCCAAATACACCTCCATGATATGAGGGTTCCGTGACAAAATTTTATAATTTTGAACGGTCCATACTTTGAATTTTCGGTACTACTATAATATACTAATAATAATCAAATTTATTAGACCGGTGACCCAGCCAAATCTCTGGCTACCAAACGAATACAACAAAGACAGGGCTTGGTCCTTCAGAAAACCACACCCGGCTCCAGCAAGGATGTGCCACGAATTTACTAATTTTAGCAAATTTATTTATTCATTTTCCTACACCATTAATTTTATTTCGCTCTCATCATTCATGAGAGTGTGAGAGTGTCAGCTATCTGGATATTAGGCTCTAGGGGCTGCCGTCATTGCAATGGACTTGGCCCAACTCGCAATTCGTTTGGATATTGGGCTGACCTCTTTATTAGAAGCTAAAAATAGGTCGAATCACCAGAATGTCTCTCTTTTTTTCTCAAAAAAAAAAAACAGAATGTCTCCCGGTCTCTCCTTCCTTCTTAATAAGGAACCCCTTCTTTATTGTTGAATGTAAATGTACTCGAGAGACAGCGAGAGACAAATGACAAGAGTGAATAGATGATTGTATTGATTCAAGTGTTTGATTACACACACACATATACATATACATACATACATATATATATATATATACATATATATATATATATATATATATATATATATATATATATATATATATATATATATATATAGGGCGAGGCTAAAATGCAACAAGGTGCATTTTGTATAGGAAACGCACAGACCCTGGGCGTACTACCGAAAACTACGTCTGCGCGCGCGCCAGAAGAAGAAAAAACGCGCCCGCGCGCGCGCCCCCGCTGTGGGCTTTCTAGACTTTTTCCAGACTTTTTCTTCGTGGGCTTTTTTCGGGCTGGATTTTCTTTTCGAGAATTTTCTGACTACAAATAAGGTTTTTTCGAGACTTTTTCTTGAAATTTTTATTATTTTTCGCCGGGCTATGGGTGATAAGGGGGTTAACACGGGTGGGGACTTACAACACAGAAAACTAAAGTGACACATTGACTAAAACAACGGGTACAGACTTACAGCTCACAAATATAAACTGACAAAACGACCACTACATGTTTTTGGAACAAAATACTCAATTGCAAACAGCGGAACGACATGTTTGCAATAGCAATAACAGCTCAATTGCAAGGTGAATAGATAAGTTTTTGGAAGAACAGATCCATTTGCAAACAGTACAACTACATGTTTGCAATGCTGATAGTAGCTCAATTGCAAACAGCAGAACGATTACAACAGCTGGACACTAACAACTTCCAAAACTAAACTGACACTATAACGATTACAAATGTCTGCAAGCAAAGACGCAATTGCAAATAAGATAACAGAACGTTTGCAAATCTGATAATAGCTCGTTTGCAATCACAGGGCAATAGTTTTCTACAAGAAAAGACGCAATTGCAAAAAGGATAAAAGAACGTTTGCAAATCTGATAACAGATCATTTGCAGCCAAAGGGTAATAGTTTTCTGCAAACAAAGACGCAATTGCAAACAGGATAACAGAACGTTTGCAATTCGGATAACAGCTCGTTTGCAACCAAAGGGTAACAGTTTCCTGCAAGCAAAGAGGAAATTGCAAACACAATAACAGAATGTTTGCTATACAGACAACAGCTCGTTTGCAACCAAAGGTAATAGTTGTATCCAGTGTGTGAAACACATAGAAACATGTCTGCACCGCTGATATGATAACAAGGGATTTGCAACACTGGTAGGAGGGCAATTGCAGTCATAGTAAAATACATTATTGCAGGCTTAGAAACTTGATGACACGTAAATTTGGAATTAGCCTGCATGCATGCATGCATGGAATCCTTTTGGACTCGAAATTTCAATTCATTTTTTCTCCTAAACCGTAAGTCGGATCTGTGAACCGTTTGTTGTTTCTTACTCACAAAAATGTGCTTAACAAAACAAGATCCAACATGGATATATTTTGTGCATTTTTTGTTAGTTGCAACTCGAAAGCATATACAATTGCAACTCGGAAACATATACAATTGCAACTACTAGTTACAACTAGACTTGCAGCTCAACTCTGTATGTGTTGTAACTCGAGATGCAACACATACAGAGTTAAGCTGCAAGTCTAGTTGCAACTAGTAGTTGCAATTGTATTGCAACTCAAGTTGCAACTCTGTCACCGATGCAGATTTATATAATTTAAAAAGAAACTAAAAGGCAA
>CM014270.1:13282545-13306825 GCA_004135705.1 Alloteropsis semialata | reverse complement strand
AAGATAATAGACCTCTTGTCTAATATCTCATCTAAATCTCTCTATGGTCGGAATAATACAACCATAAGAGATAAACATATGATTCTCACATATAAAATTTCTTCGATATGTTCGGGATATAGACAACTTCTTATCCAAAATTCTTGAGAGAAGATATTTTGAATTGAAAATCTCAAAAGGAGATTCGGTTCAATTTGTATCCTCCATCTCAAACTCCATCGATAAATAATGTATGTTCGGAAACGTGCAATAGGCAGATGCACTAAAACATACAATTCTTCATGTATCCCTTCTAAAGAAGGAATTGATTAGGTCGATGGTACCATATTCGACCAAGTTGCTTTTAAGTCATATCGTGACTTTCTAAGCATTACACAATATCTGTTGCATTTTTCTGTTTAGGGATTAGGTATTTGGATTCCTTTAGAACTCAACAAATACACCAGAATCCAGTGACTACATAGGTGCATGAAGTCACCACATCTATCAACTGCATAGATAGATGATTTTCACTACCAACAAGTATAATATCGGAAATTTATGACATCCAGTACCAGAGAATCAGTTGCATTAAAATCAATGCATGGGTTTTGCGTAAAACCCCTCCTTGCTACGAGCCATGCTCCATATCACCACCTAGTGTTTTTCAATCCATTTCTGGATGAAAACACACTTGTATCCCACAGTAAAGATACCACGAGGTATTGACATTGCTGTCCAAAATACCTCCTTCTGGTGAGCAAAGCTATCTCTGCTTATATTGCATCACTCTACAAGTTCCAAATCAAATGCTTGAGAGCACTCAGCCATGGCCATGGTCTTATGGATCACTTGGAATGTTATATGCAATTACTCAGAGAAGAATGTGTCGACACGTGTAGCCCTGTAATCATCAATTCTCTATATGATACGATGTTCAAATATCACTTGTACCCTATGACTCATCGTGACTTCCCAAAACGAGAATCAGGGTTTCCAATATCCCAGCCTCAGCAATGTGCACCGCTAGGCTAGGTTGTGGATGCTTCCATCCATAGGATAATCACAATCCTAAAGGTGTCTACCAACAACAATGTTGGCCTACATTTACTATCTTAGAAGGTTTTCTCCTTCAGTGCTTGCAAGCAGCATAATCCTAATCAATGACCATACTTCTCCCCCTCTTATTTACAACACTCGTTGCAATAGGGAGTTGAGTGGATTTTCATGGTACCACATTCCATATATGATCAATAAATTTATGACACCAAATAGTAAATGCATATGGTAGTGGATTTGCGATTCGTTGCAAATCATTGAACCAAAAAGGGTTCAGATGCTTTAGTACGGAATCTTGAGCCTGAAATGCTTAATGCAATTCAATTTCTTTCCTGGCATTATTTCTGGTACTTGAAATCTCCCCCTAATGCCTGGAAATGCTCATGATTAAATACAGCCAGCGTACAGCGCATAAATAGATCCTTACAAAGAGGTTCTATACTTAATGATCAACGGAGAGTGAAATCTCACATAGATCCCCAGTTTCCTGTGTACCCATACATGTACGCTGTGGTGGTGATATTGTGATGTTTTAACAGAAAACATGCCAAATATACGCAAATAGGAAATACTTCATAGATTCCCACGTACTCAAAGCATAGGGGAATTGATACATGCAGTTAATCATAAGTCAGGAGCGTGTAAAACTACCTGACTCCAACATAGAGTTGGAAAATTGCAATTCACTTTAGCGGAATCCGGCCCAGCCCGCTATCCTCACAGGTTGGCGCCCCATCAAGCCCTGGTCCACCGGAGCCGACAACAACATGGCCTTGGACATAACTCAACCCAAAATACTAGCCTGATGGGTGAGGACTGCCCCACCTTATATGTTGTGCTCCCCCACTATCAACTTTTGATGTGGGACTAAAACTAACAATCTCCCCTGTCACATGTCGGACCCAACTCTTCCATCACACACCACATGTGATCTCCGAGAAGACGTTATCCCAGGCCCTCGAGCCCAACTCTCTAGTCACACACACCCTGTGTGACCCTACGGAGACGTTCACGGGCTCCTTGTCACCATGTGACCCCGGAGATGTTCCAGGTGTCCGACCATCGGCTCTGATACCACTTGTTAGGTCATGTGATGATACTGATTGTCTAATTCAAAGGTTTATTATATCCAGTGAGGATATAATTCTAAATCCATATGCCATATCCGTTGTTGTCATCTTGTGTTACCACATATGATACAAAATCGTACGGATATCTCTACAATCTGGTAAGATACGAGTCAAATTAGGACATAATCAAATATCCTTAATAACTCTAGTACCTATAGGGGAGCATGATAGTGGCGCGACCAGACCAAACTATCATCACATCGCATGGAGCGATTGTCAAAACATTTCCTCCTCTTTTCAAAGGAATTGAGAATATTTTGTTTCCCTAATTATAGAGATTGTGGTGCAACTCCCACAAGGCACATTTCTTTCTCAATTGGAATAATTCCCATACATACTATATAGGACAAGAATGTAACAAAATTCTTATCTACTATATAGAAACACAGCGTTAAATATTCAATACAGAGGTATGATATTCCAACGCATATGGGCTTGTATGACTTAAACTCATGAGATTCATACTAAGTTTGTAGAACTCAAAGTCATCAACAAGATTTGTACAACTCCAATCATAGGATGTTGCACACATTCCATATCATCAAATGGAACATCAATTACTGCTTCTAACACTGAGATTATGCTGAATCTCCAAGTGGATCAAACATTTAGATTATTTAAAATCTTCAAATGGATCAATTGAACAGTACTTAGTGAGCATGTCATCCAACATAGCAGGGTCCTCTTGGAAAGAGAAGGTAGTTATGTGGTTCAATATAGGAGCCACTAGTAAACAACCAACCGCTGGTATTGCCCAGGATGTAAGATTGAATAGTGCTTCATATCTTAGCTCCGAAGAGGACTTTGCATCACTTTAGAGACTTTTTGTACATGACTAGGTGCTTGGGCATATGACAACATGTAAAAAATGCATGTTGAAACCACATTTATAACAATTAAGTTGTTATTCTTGAGTTTAGCATTGCCCTTCTCTTTCTTATGCTCATTTGACATTTGCTTATAATTTTATTTGAATTTACCAGCCAGGATCATCAAATTTAGAGGAACATATATCAATTAATCCTCTTATTATTCTCAACATTATTCTAAACACTATGAACCTCATGAGAGGTGCCACACAATTAGGCATTGACGATGATTTTTCAAAAGAAGTTCATCATACTATTCATCATATGTTTGGATAAATGGAGAATAATGCTGGCAATTTGCAAAATGTCAACTTCGAGCAAATATTATGAATATCAATAAGGTTGTAGTCTACAACTGTTTAAAAATTCTGGAGACATACATGGTTCCACTCATATAGCATTAGGCCATATGAGTTCCTTTGATATTCATTGCATGCTTGGAAAAACAAGCCGCAAAATACATGCGTTCTCTCCAATAGATACTCATGGATGTAGAACCATAATAGAAAGAGAGCATCACACTTCTTAATGAAGAGGTGGATCCCCATTTTGGGGTTCACTAATCACCTTTTAGGAATCCATGACATGCAAAAGTGATCTTGATGTTTGGTGCACATGTAAGATAATTAAGCCCATCAAGGTGAGTTCATCGAACTCTATTAAAATAATTATCTTTAACATATGGCATAACCACTAGTTCCTTTACACTAGATAAATTAAGAACCACAGTGGTGATGTTGTAACAATTATGCAAAATATTAAACATCATATCTTCTTATATTGGAGAATTGGAGGTATCACAAAAGGTGTGCCTCATAACTGAGTAATTTTTGTTTTTGAAAAATTGGTGGACACAATGTAGACAATCTCCATGTAATAAAACAATGGAGTAGATCTCCCAGTAGCGGGCAAGAATCTTGCTGCATAAAAGCATGGTCTCAGGGCTAATATATTCATAATAAATATACCGCAGCCAATGCCTAGGTTTCCACTACCCTGTGCTTGACCAAATTTCAAAAATAAAATTGGTAATCACCGTTAAGGTGTAGACCAAAATCAAATCTCCAAAATATTTACTTAGGAGAACACTTGTGGGTAATCATCATAAGATGTAGACCTTTCAGTGATGGGCAAATGTTTGCTGCAATAAATATAGTCTCTAGACTAATATTTTCATAGTGAAAATATTGCAGCCAATGTTTAAGCCTCCATCACGTTGTGCTCCATCCCAAATTCTTTCCAAGATATGTATATGTTATTTTGCATCAGAATTCTTCGTTAATTAAGTGATACTTAATTAAAAGAATTCCACATGTTAAAATACAATTTATAGATTAAATTGTCAAATTAACAAGGCCGAACTTAGCAGTTATACTAGACATCAATGACATTGAAATCTAAAAAATTCGGCAGTGCACAGCTTGGGCCGCCCAGCGGCGCCCGGTTGGCCCAATCGGTGGCGCTCATTTAGGCCGGTAGCCAGCGCCCGGCTGGGCTGCGTATCGGCGCCTGCCTGGGCCGCTCACCCGCATTTGCCTAGGCGCTGCTCGCGAGGCGAGACAAAAACCACTTAGCGCTTGGCCAAGCCACACGCGTAGCAACTGCTACTCACAGACCGCAGCAGCCGTCGCCGCATGTCGCCTGATACCGGTCCCGTAGGTACGGCCGGGGCTTCTATTTGAGCAGAAGCCCTTGCAGTCGCGGGTGCATCAGCGCCGCCGCGGAACATACTCATGCGACGTAGTTGCAGACGCATCAATGCCAGTACGCCACCGCAGACCGCGGTCGTTTGACATTATGGTGTCGCACCACCATCGCTTACCAATCCACGACCAGTCAATCGAAAAGTAATAATCGTTTTCTTGTTGAAAATCTAATTCCGTTACTTATCTGCTGATGTTGATGTCTCCTTCTGATGGATGCACCACCAGCAATCGAAGACATGGTGAAGTGGAAGAACACGAACATTGCCGTGCCTGCTAGTCAATACGTCACCGACATCGATTGTCTTCCATTCATGGACCGCCAGCGGGGACCAATCTCTTTCTGTCTCTCAAAATTGCAGAGCAAAGTTGCTGGTGGTCGTGGAAGAAGACGATGCATCACCGGCATGGACATCCTCGTCAATCCTTCGATGTTCTTTCCTGCTATGGCCGCCGAAGCATTCTCTTGTTTCTTCTCTCTTGCGCAGTTGCGCTCAATGGAGAGAGGCAAAGTGCTTGTAACAGATGAGGCAAGTTTTCTTCTCCTTCTCTCTACAACGCTCAGTGTAGAGCGTGCTGATAACGTGTTGAATGTAAATGTACTCGAGAGACAGCGAGAGACAAATGACAAGAGTGAATGGATGATTGTATTGATTCAAGTGTTTGATTACATATGTATATATGTTGAGGGGACACGTTGGAAAGGTGTCTATCTATTCAGGAGGTGCCTCTTCGGAATGGGTGTCTTTCCAATGTGTCTATTCACCAAGGGACACACCCCTTGGATGTGTCTACAACTATCTAGTGTATGCCTTGATTGGTTGGATGAGATCATCTTGAGGAGGTGTCTCTATGAAGAGACATCTATTCACAACATTTATCACCTGATGTAACATCTAGTACTCCCTCTTTGATTCCCCTGCTTGCTAGTATTCCTTGTTCCAGTTCTCAAACCATACCTGTTGTTGGCAATCAAAAATAGCACAGGACAGTTCTGTCAGTAAAACCGGTGGCACCGGATTCTCTAACCGGTGGAACTGGATTCGTCGCCTGTTGCCTATCTGGCAACCAAATCCGGTGGCACCAGATTTGGAAACCGGTGGAACCGGTTTTCTCCGAGTCCTAGTAGAATTGGACTCTTTTGTAGATCCAAGTTGTTTTAGGACTTTTCTTGCGGGGCAAGACCTCCCCACCCTATAAATATAAAGGGCCACGGCCGATTGAGGGTTTATCCAATCGATCAAATCAATATACCTTTACTTTTTTGTCATTCTCAAACCCTAGCTTTTCCAACCCTAATTTCTGTTCGTGCTTCATCTCTACAGCGTTGACGGCGTTCTGAGTGGCCTTGCCGACCTCAGAGCAATCCTAGGCGCGCCTGCCCTAACGGGGTCCCTCCCGGGCCGGCGAACTTAGGCTCACGCAGCAAGCCCTAGGAAACCGCTACCACCGGATTCCTAAACCGGTGCCACCGGTTTCGCTCGGTCTGCTGTCGGTGTTCGATCCGTTGCGGATCCGCGTGTGCTAGCGCAACTCAGTGTGTTGACCGTGAAAAGCGTCAACACATTTTTTGCGACTCCGCTGGGGTCCTTGGAAATCTTGGTTTTAATAACCGATTTATCAAACCCTAGCCAGATGGGCTCAATTTCAGTTCTCGACAAGGATAACATCATTGTTCCTTCCATGGAGGAGATCAGCGAGGAGGAACGCCTGAAGTTTGAAGCGGCCCATGATTTCTTCAAGACTCAATTCTTGATGCGGCTGAAGAAGGATCGCCACGGCAAAGTGACAAGAACTCAAGACTTTATGATGCCGGCGTTCATGATGAAAGATCAAAAGGTGGAAGAAATACCTCCAGTAACTGCACATCCACTTGAACCTTCTACTTCTAATCCTGATGATAAGCTTGGTGCTGCGCTTTTACATACCGATGAAGTAGTCAGCAATCTTATGGACATGATAGATAAAATTGAAAAGGATAGGATGGTAGAGTTTTTTTATTATTCACAAAATTTACCACCTATGCAACATGAGAATATGCGTGCGAATATGTCGGCTACATCAGGAAAAATACCAGAAAATCCTTTATATGGTATGCCGGCTAACTTTTATCCAAGGCAGATACAGCCGCCAGCACATGTTTCACCAGCCGCGGTGAAACCGGTGGCACCGGTTTTGTCGCCCAGGCTGCGCAGCAGTCAGCACCACCCGCTACGGCTCCTCTTTCGGTAGTCGCTAACCGAAATACGGAGGTAGTTAATGGATCTGCATATATTGGAACACGTGCATATACATCACCCCCTTTGCCTAACCAAAACATTAATTCTAGTGGGGTTCCTAATGATGTTTATGATCAGTATTTGCGGCAAAGTCCTAATCGTACGCCTCATGTTGTTCAAGTTCAAAGTACAGCCACAGGGCAATCTGATCTAGCTCGTTCAAATTTATATGCTGAGTTCTATAAGATGAAGGACGAGTTAACTAGTATGATGCAGGATAAGCTTGGTATTGATATGGGTAATTCTAGATTATATCAAAAACTATATTCTGCTAGTTTTGATGCTGTAGCTTATCCCAATAATTGGCGTGTTCCTGATTTTGTGAAATTTAATGGTGAAGATAATAAGACTACTTGGGAACACATTAGCCAATATATTGCTCAACTAGGAGAAGCTAGTTCTAATGATGCTTTAAAAGTTCGCTTGTTTTCATTATCTTTAACTGGAACTGCTTTTTCTTGGTTTTCTTCATTAAATCCTGGCTCAATTAATTCATGGAATCAATTAGAGCAAAAATTTCATGATCACTTTATAGCGGGAGTACTCAATTAAAGTTGACAGATTTGACATCGGTTAAGCAACAAAGAGATAAATCTGTTACAGATTATTTTAAATGATTCGAAGAAACTAGAAACCGATGCTTTAATTTGTCACTTTCTGAAAGAGATCTTGCTGATGTTGCTTTTAATGGTTTAAGATCCTTTATTATAGAGAAATTGGAAGTTTTTGAATATTTTTTGGTTAATCAGGTGCAAATAAGAGCTTTAACTACTGAAAACCGAATTAAAAATGCCAAAGATACATACAAGACTCATCGTTCTAATGTGCATGTTGTTACTTATGATTCTAGTAGCTCGGAAGATGATGAAGATGTGTATATTGCTAAACTTGTGTGGCCTTCTAAGAATAAATCGTACACATGTCCATCTCTTAAGCCAATTCAAAGGAATCGGCAAGAAGAACTGCGATTTACTTTTGATGTTTCCAAATATGATCATATATTTGATGAATTATTAAAGAATGGAAACATTAAAATGTCTCATGCTATTCCTTCACCTGAAGATCTTAAAAGGCGAGCTTATTGCAAATTACATAATTCTTTTTCGCATGCTACTAATGATTGCAATGTTTTCGGTCGACAGGTGCAATCGGCCTTAAATGAAGGACGTTTGACACTACATGAGATGCAGGTGGATAAAGCACCTTTCCCTGTCAACACCCTTGAGATGCAACCCCCTAAAGTTCTGGTTCGGCCACATCAAGTCGAATCAACTAAAGGAAAAAAATGTTGTTGTGGGTGATGAGAAGCCAAAGCCTGAAAATTTGAAAGAAAAATCAATTGTCAGGGAAGTGGTGTATGAGAAGACCCCCAATGGCAGAGAGACTTTTAAGATCACTGCAAGAATCTCAGATCTCGGGGGGCAAGGAACATCCAGAGCACCGGTTGGACCTACTGTACAGGAAAAACCGGTGTCACCGGTTTCTGAAACCGGTACTACCGGTTTTGGTCTGGGGCGCCCAAAAATGCTAAAGCCTAAGCGTCCTGAGATTGGAACCTAAAAAATTAATATGGCCAAAGATCACTACAAGAAATCTTACTTTCTGTGACAAAACGGCTCATGACAGGGACAATTTTTGTCATATAATGTAACTTTATATGACGAAATTTTTAGTGCCGTCACAAACTTATGAGACCCAGAACTATTTGTGACAACAGAACATATTGTGTCACATAAAGGTACCCAGTTCGTCACAAATTGTCATACGCAGGAAGCCAGTTGACGGTCCTATTTTTATGACGCTATGATCTGTGTTTATTTGACGGTTACGCGGCGTCACAAGAAGTTCCTTCAAAAATGACCGTTCCCAGCGTCAATATACCCCCTGCAGGTGGACCCTACTCCCTCTCTGTTGACCAGTTGCACTTTCCCCATCTCCCCGACCCCAACTGAATCGGAGGGCAAGCACGGCGCTAGCCGAGCGGAGGGCGACGAGCACGGCGCTGGCGGAGCAGACGGCGGCGAGGGACGACCGGCGAGCTGGTGGCGTAGCACGGAGCGGCGGCTCCCCCTCTGGGCGAGCACGGCGGAGGTAGGTCCGCCTCTCCCCCATCGACGGCGCGGCAGCATTTAGGCGGTGCGGCCAGCGGCTGGCGCGGCGGGCAGCGGATCTCGGAGGGAGGCCAGGCCGGGCGGCGGATCTCGGCGGGCTGGTGGGCTGAGTGCGGCGTGCGGGCGGCCGGAGCACGGTGGCCGGGCTGAGCTCGGCGTGCGGGTGGCCTCTGGGTGGTGGAGCACGGCCGCCGTCGTGCTGCCTCTGGGCGGAGCTGGCTCCCTCTCTCCCTAGCTGACGGCGCTGGACGCTTCCAGGCGACTGCTCCGGTGACTCCGGCGACGACGACGCCATGTCCAAGTGTCGATCGAGGGGTAGTGCAGCGTCCGGGATGGTTGAGCGCCATCTGGAGGCAAGCTCGAGGTGGGAGCTGGAGTCGTATCCCCTTGGTAAGGAAACCGGGCTCCCCTTGATCCCATGCCCTGACTGTGGGATGGCGCGGGTGATAGAGAGGCGGTCAGGGAAGGACACGACCGAGAACTACCTGCGTGTGTTCTTCAAATGTCCACGAAACTCGGTGAGTATCCACTTGTATGATTTGAGTTGAGAAGTTCTTCATCCCAGTTTATGCAGCTATGGTTAATGGAATTGTTTTTTTATTGTTGTAGTTTCCTAAGCTTTGCGGGTTCTATAAATTCCAAAGGCAGTATTTGGATAAGCTGGAGGAGCTTGGCATTGTTGCAATCCACAAATTCCCCCTAGCAGTGGACATTGGTGATGAAGCTGAAGAGGTAGCAGATGCATCATCTGGGAGAATGGTCATGAATATGCAGGCTGGTGAACTGAAGATTGAGGCCAAGGTGGACAATCTGATGTGGAAGTTCAACCTTTTGATGTTTGTTTTAGCAGTTGGTCTTGGCTGTGTGTTGATGTATGTTGCCGACAGACACTGAAGTAAATTTCACTGCATAATGTATTTTAGTCTTTGTAGGTTATGGTTGTAGTGTAGTATGAACAATGCAATCTGGTGCATTTGGTCTTGGCTTTTGTAATGTATGAACAATCTGGTGCTTTTTCAAGCAATGCAATCTGGTTTTTTTTTCAAGCAATGCATTTTATTCATGTGTGAAACATTATGTGCCAATATTGGATGGGCTTGCATTCAGGCAAGCAAGAAATGAAAAGCAAAGAAATAGAATACTTCCAGCCAATACATTTTGTGACAAATTATGTACATTCCATGACATGGCCTTGGGGTCATAAAAACCCAGAAATACATTTTAGGACAGAAATAAATATACTATGACAATTTCTGGGCATTCCATGACATTGTCATGCGGTCATTAAAAACATCCATTATATCATGAATTATGGGCATCAGTATAGCCTGAATGTAACTTGCATCGTAAATCAATCCATTGAAATAGAAGCATTGCATATATCATCTTACAAATTGCAATAGCATAATTCAAATGTAACAGATCCACTGATACAAGTTCATAGTTCACAAATAGGTCCAGAAATGCAAAAGTTAATCATCAGCACTGGTACAAGTTCATGGTTCAGAAATAGCTGTGGAAATGCAACAGTTAGTCATCATCACTGTATTCTTCTGACATGTTGCCTTCATCTGGACTATGGTACTCAAGGAAGGTTTCATCTTCATCTTCGTTGTCTATTTCTTCACCTTGAGATGTATGTTGCTGTCGACGACGGATGCTCTCGACAAGGTCTCTACTAATAGGGCTGCCTGGTTCATTGTCCATGTTCAGCAAATCCACATCAGGATCTATGTCTCCCAATGTACCATGTCCCAATGAAGTACTCTCCTCTTGGTATGCCTCCTGACATCTCATTTGTATTTGTTCATGATTTGGTTGCTTTTCGTCGGACTCTTCAACGTCAAATATATGTCGGTGGCCAAATTCTTGTACCACTCGCCAACATGGACCTAACTTCGTATCTTCCAAGAAAAATACTTGTGAAGCTTCCGTGGCTACAATGAAAGGATCATTCTTATACCATCGGCCTTGGATGTTAATGCTCTTGAAGTAACCATCATCTTTCATCTGGTATGTCCTTCCCTCAAGATTATACCATTCACACCGTAATAAGATAACAGTTTTATGCCCTCTGCTGTTTTTTGCGTAAGTCAACTCGATAATGTCTTTGATTGTCCCATAGAAGTCAATAGTGTCATCATTGTGAGTACCTGCACATTTGATGGTGGAGTTTTGTGTCTTCCTGTGTTCCTCATGAGCCAAAGTGTGGTACCGTACCCCATTGATTATACAGGCTGTGTACGAACGCACACGCCTAATCGGCCGACATGCGAGTGAGTATAGGTCTTCATCAACATCTGTTGAGCCTTCGCATTTCAATTTGGTAATCTGCAGGTTGAATAGGAAGAGAATTAGTGAGTTTGAAAATGTATTGAATCATAAATTATTCAGTCATGTTGTTAAAGTTGCACACACATGATTCTCGAACCATGCAGCGAAGTGTGTTGACATCACTTTTTCAATATTGTTCACCCCTTGTTGTTCTAATTCTTCCCTAAACTTGCTGCAATAATATAGGTAGAAGTTAATCAGTTTATTGTGACACTAATATTGAATATAGTTGTCTAAAATGACATAACAACAATTACTCACTCTTTGTATTCATCAACCTCTTCACAGTTATTTAGAACAAACCAAACCATGAAGTCATAGTCTTTATCTTCATAATGAAGTTTGGAAGCACCAAGCAGGTTAATACAATGACTAAAAATACAGAAACCATTGGGTGAGATGTCCTGGTCACCATCTAAGTTTCTTTCAGGCCTAGTGAACCTATTAATAATGTCACTAAAATATGTTGAGCAATGGGTCATACACTCATATGCAGTGTATGCCTCTGCAATAAAGCCTTCAGGTCTTGCTTGATTGCTGACGAAACGCTTAAAGGTGCCCAATCTTCTCTCAATGGGATACATCCATCCATACTGAACCGGTCCCCTAAGGAGTGCCTCATCAGGTAAGTGTACTGCTAGGTGAACCATAACATCGAAGAATGCAGGAGGATAAATTTTCTCCAGCTTGCAAAGGATGATTACAATATCGTTCTTCATCTGGTGTAGTGCATCAACCTTTAGTGTTTTCGAGCAAAGTTGTCTAAAAAATGTACCCAATTCAGCAAGTACTTCATATACATCTTTGCGCACCAAACCACGAAGGCCCGCTGGTAAAATACGTTGCAGCATTATATGACAGTCATGTGTTTTCAGCCCATGCATTGATCCTCCTCCCTCCATATTGACACATCTTGATATATTGGAAGCATAACCATCTGGAAATTTAACATTGTTCACAAACTGCAAGAACTTCTTCTTTGCTTCAGGTTGTAGAACATAACAAGCTCTGGGCTTATTTGAGTCTTCCAGCAAATGAAGCTCTTTTCTTATACCTCTGTCTTCCAAATCTAGTCTAGCAGCGATTGTGTCCTTCGTCTTATTTGGAGTATTAAGAAGAGTGTGCAAAATGCTTTCACATATGTTTTTCTCTATGTGCATAACATCAAGGTTGTATTGTAGCTTTAGTTTTGACCAGTATGGCAAATCGTACAAGCTAGCCTTCACATGCCAAACTGGTTCTCCTTCACGGCGGCGTTTCCTTGATTTCTGCTTATCTGGATTCTTGCCTGGAACATAGCAAACTTCGTCCAACCTTGCCATGACCTCGTCTGCACTAAATTTCCTGGGCTGCCCTCTTTTTTCATGCCTGCCATTGAAAGATTTGTTTTTCCTCCAATCATGGTCATTAGGGAGATAACGTCTATGGTCTATGAAACCAATTTTGTTTCTAAGACATTCGGAGCATGGATTCTCATCACAATGCACACATGCGAAGTAACCCCTAGTGGTTCTGCCTGACATGGTACCTAAAGCAGGGTAGTCATTGATGGACCATATAATCGCTGCACGCAGATTGAAATCTTTGCCTTCATATGCATCATAAGTACGGACACCGCCCCAAAGAGTAAGCAAGTCTTTTACCAAAGGCTGCATGAACACATGGAAATCTTTGCCTAGTGATCTTTTGCCTGGAATTAGTAAAGCAAGCAAATAATTTGACTGGTCCATACACATCCATGGTGGCCAATTGAATGGAACCAATATCACTGTCCAGATGCTGTATGAATTGGTCATCTGACCAAATGGGTTAAATCCATCAGTAGCAATGGCTAACCTCAAACTGCGGGGATCATCCGCAAAAGACTTGAAAGTATCATCAAATTCTTTCCAAGCTTCTCCATCAGCAGGATGTCTCATTTCATTCTCAACTGGTACCCTCTTTTCCTTGTACCATCTTGCATACTATGCACGCTGCTTTGACATAAAGAACCTTTGAAAGCGAGGAATTATTGGAAAGTAACGCAGGACCTTGTGAGGAACTTTCTTTCTGCCCTCCTTGTTTACTTTCCACAAACTGGGCAATGTTGATCCTTTGCATGGACATCCCAAAACAAGGCACAGCCATACTTGCACACATCAATTTTCTCATAACCAAAACCAAGCTTCCAAAGTAGAGCTTTCACTTCGCTGTAGGACTTAGGGAGACCAGGCACATTTTTCAAAGAATTCGATAGCAACTCAAGGAATGCATCGAACCCCGAATTTGTTATCCGATTGTACACTTTTATATGCAGCAGTTTAATAATAAAACTTAACCTAGACTCCTCGGTGCAACCTGGATAAAGCTCACGCTTTGCCTCCTCCAGGATCTGTTTGTATAAGTTACCACCAAAGCCATGACTTGCTGCGGTGTACAAATCTTGAACCAACCCTGCAACTCCACGTGCACTATCTTCTATGACATCTTGAGCTAGACCTTCATCATCAAGTGGGGGCTGGTCATTTTCATCCAATAACATATCTTCAGTACCAACACCATCTTGAGCTAGACCTTCATCATCTTGAGCTAGACCATGTGTGCCATCATCATCTTGTCTGTCATCATCTCCCTCTCCATGGTGAATCCAACTTGTATAGCACCTACTAAAACCATTGATGTGGATATCCTCCTCTACATCAGCTTGACTTTTTTCTTTTCGGTTCAGGCATTGACGGCATGGGCACTTGATTTTCTCATTTGCATGAAATCTATTTCTCACATGTTGCATGAATTGGTCAACACCAGCAATATAGGCCGCATCAAATGGTAAGTTCTTATAAATCCAGCATCTGTCCATCTACCTAGATAAATTGAGGTGCCACAATGTTACAAAACCATCAACTTGTTACAAATCCAGGTTCTATCCATCAGGTTGTGCAAAGTTTCAAAAAAAAACTCACCTTCTACAATGGCCCGAGAGGCAGCTGCTGCTAGCTGGGGGTGGCTGGAGCAGGGTTGCCTGGTGACCCTGCTGCACTAGTGACCGGCGAGCTACCACCTGGTGAGCAGCAGGTGGGGCCGGCGCAGATCCAGCAGGGCAGGCCGCAAAGGCTCCACCAGGCCTGCCAGTAGAGGCACCACTGCGGTGGCCCGTGCCGAGCCACCACCTGGGGTCGCCACGAAGTGGCCTGCAGCTTGGATCGCGAGGGGCGGCGGTGGCCTGGAGCTTGGGCCGGCGCAGATCCAGCAGGGCGAGGCTGGTGGACGGGAGGGACGGCGCCGCGGCGGTGTGCTGTCACCGGCGAGGCAGCAAGGTTGGTCAGAGTGGGCGGCCAGAGCCGATATGGGGTCTGATTGTTATGTCGGCCCAATGTTTGAATGACAAGTGGGCCCTGCATGGTACTTAGCCATTCTGGTTATGAGTTCATTGTACAACTGGGTTTCTCTTTTTAATCCATGGTAAAAGGTTCAAACGAGTTTATCTCCCACATACATAGTCCAAATTTGATGATTTTTTTTCTAAAATTTTGTAAAATCATGATCTGTCAATGCATAGAGGTCATTGTGACCATAGCATTATATGAAAAAGTATGGACAATTCATCATTTCAATTTCAAAAAAATACCAACTAAACACTATAATTTGAAGCCCCAAATTTCTTCAAATGAAAAACTCATGAATACGAAAATATCTCAACTCAACAATATCTCCACACTTTATTAAGGTCATTTTTTCATCCGACGAAGTTATATAAACCTTGTTCACAAATTTTAGTTATCACTCTCAACTATGAGAGTACTATGAGAGTGATAACTAAAATTTGTGAACAAGGTTTATATAACTTCGTCGGATGAAAAATGACCTTAATAAAGTGTGGAGATATTGTTGAGTTCAGACATTTTCATATTCATGAGTTTTTCATTTGAATTTTTTAAGTACACCTAAATTATGAATTAAGTTCAAAAAGTTTCAAATTCAAAATTAAAACTGTGCAAACAAAGTCTAATGCCAAATTCACCATTATCAAGATTGTAGATCTCATTGCATTAAACAGCTTTGTTTCAGACATTTTTTCCATTTGATGTAATTTAAGAACCCAAAATCCCAATTTAGTTGCTAATACAAATAATGTGTCACTGACATGGCGGGCCCATGGGTCAGACCAAATTTTGGCAGCCACCTCGAACTATCCCGCGCGCCACGCCGCTCACCGACAAGTGGGACCGACCTCCAATCCCGCCCTCAGGCGCCCCGCCCTCCCCCGCAAAATCCCGCTCGGCCGCCTTATCCGCCCACATTTCCACCAAGTCCCCCAAATCGCGCCGCTCGACCCGCCACCGCGCCGCCGAGCCGCCCTACTCGCCATGGACTCCGACTACGACCTCCGTTGTACCTAGCGCCGCCTACCCCCGCCCATCCCGCCGCCGCAGCTCCGCCTCACCCCGCCCATCCCGCCGCCGCAGCTCCGCCTCACCACGCCCATTCCGCTGCCGCAACTCGAACGTTGCCCTGATCCGTCCATTCCGCCAGCCGTGCCGACCTGCCGTCCCCTCAACCACCTCGCCATGGCCTCGTCCGACCTCCCCTCAACCTAGCGCCGCCGCCAAGCCCACACCGGAGGCCGGAGCGGCCCATCCCGCCGCTACGCCGACACCGGAGGCGGGAGCTGCTCATCCTGCCTGTCTGCCTCCCTCGCCATCTCGAACTCCGGCGACTACTGGGCCGCCTCCAACGACGACGCCGCCGCCGCCATAAGCAAGGTACTCCCTTCCATTCTATTTTCTCCTATGGAGTCGGAGTGGTGGAGCAACCGAACATAGTCGGAGTGTTGGACACCTTCAATTTTTTTGGGTGCTGGAGGAGGGAGAGAGACACTGGCGGAGCCACCGCCCGGCCACCCCGAGCGGCTGACCGGGCTCATCGCCTGAGTTCAAATGAAAAAATCTTTAGTACTTGCTCCATTCCAAATTTGGGATGGTGGAAGTACCTTGTTATTCTCTAGTTTATCTGCCTAGCTTCCATCCCCCCTGCTTTTAGTCTGTTCCAAATGAATGTTTCTCTTCATAGCGGTGTTTTAGTTCTTTTGATGCTGTGTATGTTCAGTAGAGCACTATGAATTCCAACACATGTTCAGTTGACCATATACTTTGTTTCCTGCTGACCATATACTTTGTTTCCTGCTGAACATTGTGATGGGATAAATGACTCGCTTTAACTTTTTTTTTACAGAAACTGAATCCAGTTTCTGCACTTTCTTCGTTCCATCGTAATAAGTATAAGAGGAAATGAAAAAACACAGTATGAGCTGGAGAGGGACAAGAGAGTTAAGGACATCCAGGATGTTTTTAGCTCATTAGGTATCTCTGTGTCAGCACAGACTGTTAGGGATGCTTGGGAAAAAAAGGGCAAAGGGAAAAGCGTAGAGTCTGGCACATCAGAATCTGACATCGATTATGATCCTACCTCTGAAAATGATAAGCAATCTGACAGTGTTGATGATGATGACGACCTCATAAATGAGGTCAATACTGAGGTGAGATGTATTCATAGGCCACCCAGCAGCTTTTTTGAGTACATGGTCATTGTAGTTATTTAATCTAATGTTCATCTTCTTAACTTATAACATGTATGCATGTTTTCATTGCCAGGTAACCAAGATGGTTCCAGGAACTCGTCCTCAACAAAAAAAGCAGTAGGCGGCTGCCAACCAGGAGCCACCGCGTACACCTAGATTCACCAGGCAGAGTGCAGCCATGTTGTCGCCTGGTGCAAACCCTCATGCAGGCCGTCCGCCACCTAGGCCAAGAGGAAACATAAATACTAAGAAGAATTTGACACCCAGCCTCAACAAAAATGCCATTCCTAGTAGCAGCCATCCCACTACAAGCGCCACCAACACCATAGATACTACAAGCACACTGCCTAGTACTCCCAATGTCACCAGGGCCAATGCAACCAACTCTTTGCCAGGCCCAAACATAGTGCATAGTCCTCCTAGATTTACTAGGCTTAGTGCAGCTATGTCCAATGCAACCAACTCTTTGCCAGGCCCAAACATAGTGCATAGTCCTCCTAGATTTACTAGGCTTAGTGCAGCTATGTCCACACCTGGTTCTTTCACAGTACCTCCTACCAGACCCACTGCTAACCTATCTGAGGAACCTACTCGCACAAACAATGTTCACCTAGCTGCTCCTACTGACAACTCACCAGGTGGACAAAGCTCTAGGCAAAGCAATGACATCAATGTGTGGGGTGAGCAATTGGATGCTGCTACTTCAGAGGGACATACAACTGAAGGAGAACCAGCTGATCACTCAGTTGCAGGTAAACAATATGGGTTTCATAGCATTAGTTCCTACATTCAATACCTAGAATTGCTACTGCTATATTGAAACATGTGTATTATTATTTTCCAATGCAGTGCCAGAAAAGAGGAAGCGTGGGCTGACCATTGGTCATGGCTTAGAGAAGTTGATTAATAGAGGAAAGAAGCTCGTCATCGAGGTTGCTGAAGGGAAGAAAAGACCTGAGGTCCCACTTCAGGCTGCGAAGCTGGCATCAGAATGTGGTGTTGCGGTTAGAGACAGCCTGCCTATCTACAAGTCTTGGAAAGACTATGATAATGATGCGGCAAAAAACAAGTATCAAAAGTTCTAAGTGTTGTGGCGGTGAGTTAGCTATTTCATTCTTCCAAAAATTTCCGTGCAATACAAAACCGAAGCTTGTGGAACTTGTGTCTAATGTTTTATTTCTATGGGTTCAGTCAAGGTTGGAGGTGGATGTTAAGAACGATGGACCAAGCAAAGCTGCATGCACTGACATCATTAAGAAGACAGTAAGGCAGCAGAGGTATCACCTTAAAAGGAAGTACTACGATAGCTCAGTATCAAAAGAACAGCTGCTGGCCAGAGATCCTCCACCTAAAATGAAGAAAGAGGATTGGACCAATTTGGTTGAGTACTGGTGTGACGAAGATAATCAGGTTCATGTCTTCACTATCTCGTTTCTTAATATGCAATGCAGATTGTACATGTGAATGAAACCTCTCTACTGCATTTGTGGTGCAGGAAAAATTTGCTAAGAATAAAACAAACCGAGGCAAAGTGCAGCTTCACCAAAAGACTGGATCTAGGTCCTATATTGCTCATCGATATAGCCTGGTAAGTAGACTACCAGTCTGTGCATTCCAATTGTATGGAACTGTGTGCCACTAAAAGGTGTAGTGTTTGGAGACAAACCTGATTGCCTGATGTCCAGGTTGCATTGATGCATGGATGCATCATATCTGTGTTGTTGTTTTTGATCTATGTCCAGGTTGCATTGGTGCACATTTTTTTCTTGTCGATGGCCAACTGGGAATCAAATACATTTAAATATTCATGGCAAAGCGTGTACTAATTAGTTGACTATGCCACTGATTGAAATTGTTGTTAGCATAATACATATGGAGGCAGATATTTCTATGTTCTGTTTTGGATACATTATTTTGGCATCTTGCTGTTGTCTTGATAATGAATAATTTATGCCTTAACTTATATCCCATGCTTGTCTAGCCCTCTTTTTAGCTTCACAGATATCATTGTAATCCATTTTTTTTTGCATGTTGCAGAGGCCTAAGTACAACAACATGGAACCAGATCCTGTTGACTTCTTTGGGGAGTGCATGACTAGTCCGAAAAGTGGTCGTACTCCTCTTGCAAATGAGATCTATGTAAGTCACGTACTCATCAGATACTTGAACTGTACATAATGAAATGACTGATTCAACAATGATGTATGGCCTTTTTATTAAGTGGATTCATTCTATGTAGGAACATATGGTTGAAGAGAAGGAAAGAGAACTAGAAGATGGAGAAGAACAGAAGTCTCCCTCTAAGATTGTTGCTGATAGTCTCAGCCAGATCAGTCGGTCATCCACCTTCCTTCCAAACATTGGTGTCGCTCGAGGGTCCAAGACTTTGCCTTCCACACAGGCCCGCCTACAAGCTCAGTTTGAAGCCACACTACAAGCAGAAAGAGAGGAAGCTGCTAGGAAGCAGGAAGAGTTGCAAGCACAACTTCAAGCTCAGCAGGCAGCTCTTGAAGAGAACCAAAATTTGCTGCGGCAGACCCAAGAGGAAGTGAAGGGGATGAATAGCAAGTTTGAAGAA
This sequence comes from Alloteropsis semialata, assembly GCA_004135705.1. Lineage (NCBI taxonomy): Eukaryota > Viridiplantae > Streptophyta > Magnoliopsida > Poales > Poaceae > Alloteropsis > Alloteropsis semialata. The sequence goes on along the minus strand of CM014270.1, from coordinate 13,287,226 downwards.
ACTAATGCACTACTGCGAGATGTGCTCAAACTTCAAAAAGATTGAGGTAGGTGCTCATGCAGTTTGTGTTGATGATGCCTTTGCCAGAGCTTAAACCCTTGCCAGAAGACCAAACTCTATCTGTTGTGATGTTGGACTTTCTTGCACTGTGTGATGGAACCTGTGTGATAGAACTTATTTGCATCTGTTTCATGTTAGAACCTGTATGATGGATTCGAACCTATGTGATGGAACCTGGAACTTGTGATGTGTTTTACCTTATGATGGATTTGAACTTGTGAGATGGTTGTGTTATAATCTGGAGTGAATGTCAATGATGGCTTATACTCTGGAGTGAATGTATGCTGCTGTGATGAGATTGTTTGGATCATATCTGTGATATTAGTTACATATTGGTCGTCATTGAATGCAAGGATCGTCTCTAATGGTCTGTAACTGCTTAAGGTAGCATGACACAGCCATGTCGTCACAAAATGTTCATGATTATATAGGACGCAATGGTGTCGTCACAAAATGTGTCACAAGAAGTGTAAAAACAGGTTCCAGGGAGACCTTTTGTGACGATTGGCGAGGTATTATGTGACGACATAGATCACCAATATATGACAAGAAAAATCGTCATCAAAGGCCCAACAATATGTGATGAAATTTGTGACGTAACAAAAGCGTCACAAAAACTATCTAAACCAGGGTCCACAGGGATGGCCATGGTATTCTGTGACGCGTTCACTGAATTTTATGTGACACTTATCACTGTCATAAAAAAACAATATATGACAACACTGGGATACCGTCACAAAAGGTCTGCACATTTTGTGACGATGACCAATTTTTTCGTCACACGGTACCTTTAGCGACGGTCGTTATATGACGACCACCGTGACAGTCGATTTTCGTCACAAGATACTTTTTATGACCAATTCTGTACTTTACATGACAGTTTCGTTTTGTCTTCAAAGCCAACATTTTTTGTAGTGGATCAGGGTAAAGTTGCAAAACCAAAGCCGACTTTTGACCAGTTATTTTCCAAATAATCAAAGGCTAGTTGATGAGGATTGGCCAGCAAAAAAGAGAAAGAGATCACCTATGCATCAAGAGAAGCCAATTTCGCCTCCAAGGGCGAATAACCGACAGAAGGGTGATGGTACTAGCTTTTATCCCCAACAAAATCAGTATCAAGCCATGCCATGGATGCCTCCATATTATAATCCGTCATGGGATTACAATGGGATGAACATGCCTTATTACCCTATGCAATATTCTCATTTTCATCCAGGATGGGGTAATAACAGGGTACCAGCACATGAGAGGTTGGTGGATAACCGTTCGGCTCCTCGTCGATCAGGTTAGGACGTACCTCCTAAATCCGGTGGTACCGGTTTCCAAAACCGGTGGAACCGGTTTCCTCAGGAAAAGCGGGCATCTCCTCTCAAACAGGTTTATCAGCCCAAGAAGGTAGAGGAAGTTGTCCAGAAGATGAATGTCGATCAAGAGAGGACTACTACTGCTGATGTGATTCAGATTGGTGACTTTCAAGTTAATTTAAAGGACGATGACAAGATGCCAATGATAATTGGTGATGAAGCTAAACAATCAGTCCAGAAGGATGTTGCTGCAGGGCCTGATGTGGGTAAGAAGGTTGAAATTGATAAAACTAAATACCTCATGCCTAGATAGTGTCCTCCAGGTTTGACACGTACACAAAAAGGAAGTTGCAGCGGCTTCGCTTTCAGGAATAGAAAGAGAAGGAACTAGAGAAGCAGAGGGAGGAGCACTTCAATAAATACAGGCATATGATTCCTCCAGGCAAAGAGTGGAAGAAGACTGAAGTTCCAGAGCCAAATCCGGTGGCACCGGATTCCAAACCGGTGGAACCGACTTTACCCACCTCAGTGCCTGACGCCACATCAAAACCGGTGACACCGGTTTTGAATCCGGTGGTACCGGTTTCTGCTGATCCAGGACCATCTCGTATTTCTTTTGAGATTTCTGTTACTTCTACATTTGATCAGAGATTGTCATCGGATTCCCAGGATATAGACGATGAACAGCTTGTTGATTATGACTCATCTCCTGATCGTATGGATGTGGATGCTAATGTGGTGTATCTTTCTTCAGATTATTATGTTATTCCGGAGAAAGAGTTGGCTCATCTAGACTTTGGCCCAAAAGAAGCTATATTTAAAAGGCCAAAAGATTCTGAAAATCATTTGAAGGCATTGTACATGAAGGGTCATATCAACGGAAAGCCAGTTTCCAGGATGCTTGTTGACACCGGGGCAATTATCAATTTGATGCCTTATTCTATGTTCAAGAAGCATGGAGGATTAGATGATGAGCTGATCAAGACCAACATGACTGTCAGTCGTGTGGGAGAAGGCGAGCCTATGAGTGCTAAGAGCGTTGCTTCTATGGAGCTCACCGTTGGGAGCAAGACGTTGGCTACTGCTTTCTTCGTCGCCAAGGCCCAAGGTAACTTCAGTTTAATATTGGGTCGTGATTGGATTCATGCAAATAGATGTGTACCTTCTAGTTTGCATCAAATTCTTATTCAATGGGTAGACGAAGACATTGAGGTTGTGCATGGAGACACATCGGCTTGTGTTGCAGTGGCTGATGATTGTACCATGTCTATGCATGATCCTGTTAAGTGCTTGACAGGTTTAGATCTTTCTTATTATGAGATGATCAGCTGTACTAGAGATGGCTTTGTACCTGCTGTTCTAAAGCCGGTTGATTATTGGCTAAACCATTTATTGTGAATTGATGAATAGTTCAGAATGGTTGCAGCAGAGACTTGAGCACTATCGGGCACAAAATAACGATATGTGTGAGGCTATTGAAGATTTTGATGATATGAGTAAATTAGGACAAGGCTTTACGTCGGCTGATCCTTTGGAGGAGATTGATATTGGTGATGGCACTGTACCTAGGCCGACATTTGTAAACAAAAATTTGAAAGCTGATTATAAAGCTGAATTAATCGAGCTGTTAAAAGAATATATTGATTGTTTTGCATGAAATTATCAAGAGATGCCTGATTTAAGCCGCGAGTTGGTTGAACATCGGCTACCTATTAAACCTGGTTTTAGGCCTTTTAAACAAACCGCTAGGCGTTTCAATCCTAATATGTATGATCGAATTAAAGAAGAAATTAATCGGTTGTTGGATGCAAATTTTATTAGGCCTTGTCGTTATGCTGAATGGTTATCTAATATTGTGCCAGTTGAGAAAAAGGATTCTGGTAAGCTCAAGTTTGCATTGATTTTAGAAATCTTAATAGAGCTACTCCTAAAGATGAATATCCTATGCCTATAGCCGACATGCTTATTAATGATGCTTCTGGACATAAAGTTATTAGTTTTCTTGATGGTAATGCTGGTTACAATCAAATATTTATGGCCGAAGAGGATATATCCAAAACGGCTTTCATATGTCCAGGTTTTGTTGGTTTGTTTGAGTGGGTAGTCATGACCTTTGGTTTAAAAAATGCTGATGCTGATAGGTTGATTGAAGGGAGACGAACATGTGGGTGAAAAGAAATAAAAGGTGCGTGCTTTTCCTTCGGTCAACTATTGGGCGGTTGTCACTGGAATTACCTCTCCTTAGGCAATAGAAATTTGATACTGACCGATGATTCAACATCCCATTGTATTTAGCACACCACTAAGACTTGTACAAAAGTACCCGAGGAGATGGGAATGATGCAAAGATGTTGGGCTAGGGTGAAAACCACGGCCTATTTACAAGGAAACAGTGGACTTTAGAGATAAAAAGGGAACTCCAACATGAGTTACGGAGATCAGGAGATCACTGCAATATTGTAGGGGTGGTTGCCATTATGCTATGCAGATGCCAACAATTCTAATGGTGCCATTGCTCAATGCAGTGCCTGGTGCACTTGGTGATGGATGGTTGTAAGAATACATTGACCAGCAAAATGACCTATGTGCAATTTGATGGTCCCCATGCCATGATGTACTCGAATGATGCTCATGTCATGATAGATGAAATGAGGAAGTGCATGTAAGATGATGCACGCACATATGAGCTTATGTACTCCCGTCATGATGCAAGTTTATGTCCTATGCCATATGCAATGATTACCTAACATTAGACCTTGGTTGAAAGGCAAGGTTTAGAGAGAACAGTAGAATTGAAGAGAGATTATGATGGAGTCCCATCAACTCACCCCGATACCGACGTGCCCCTAGTGACACAGTCATGCGGCTGCAGCACACACAACGTCCTAGGTTCCATCGTGGCACCAGGTTGTGGGACAAGGCTCCACCATAAAATAGAAATCATGGATCGCAACAAGGAAGACACATGCAGTTGGTAGGAGAATCCAGGGATCCAGAATTTAGCTAACTTACTATGCCAAGGATGTAATGTAACGTCCCGGAAAATCGAAAACCCTAAAATGCGCTTAACGAGTTTTCAAAAACCTTAATCGATGAGTTTCCAAAATCCCAAATTCCAAAAATCCAAATCCGATCGAAAACCTTCCCATCAAATTCCAAATCCGTCCAAAGCCATTCCACCCAAATTCTAAACCCAGTCTTCCGAAAAACCCCTTCGTCTGTTCTTTCCGCCGCTCACTTCCTTGTCTCGTTCCGCGTGTCGCTTTCCGACCCGCCCGACCGAACCCGCGGACGCCGCCGCGAAGTCCGGCCGATCT
>CM014270.1:13219773-13281545 GCA_004135705.1 Alloteropsis semialata | reverse complement strand
CACAATATTTCCGATCGAACCAATGTGCACAAGGCTCACTCGAAGGAGAGCACAGATGTTACCAACATTACCATCATTTACAACAGTTCCATAATTAAGTTTTACAAGCCAGAGTTTAAAACACTTAGAGTACAAACCAGAGTTCTGAATAAAAGCGCGGAAGCTAAACGACGAGATACAATAACATGTTCATAAGCCCGAAGAACATGTTATCAAAAGCACACAACAAGCCAGTTAGTCCTCGATCCACTCAACGGTCCAACCCGCCGGAACAGTCTGACCATCGATGATCCACTGGTCGGAGCCATCAGACACATTGAAAACGCACTCTGAAAGACAAAGCCACAAGCAAGACTGAGTAACTAATACTCAGCAAGACTTAACCGAATATGGCTTATAACGCCGACTCCTAAGAATGCAAGGCTTTTGGCTGTGGGGTTTGTTTTGCCGAAAAGCAACTAATAGTTGATCCTAACTTTCAAATTTTAGCATCAAGTTCATTGCCATTATCAAGTATCCACGTGAGCACCTTTTCTATAGCAAACATGTGGAACAACAATAATCAGATAACCATTATTATTTGTCATTCCCTCCTGACTACTTATGCTGCACAGCGGACAAGCGGTATTCATAACGGAGAAGTGCCGCGATCATGATCGAATTTACACCTTGCAAGGGAAACCTGAACACACGTCACGTGAGCACTCCCGGAGCCTCACGCGCCCACCTTTCCCGCCATCTCCCGATATTCAGACTAAATCCACTCGTCCCGGGTGCAAAGCCCTACTGGTCCCGGACCATATAGCCACAACTACATCCGCCATCCGTCCACTCCCAGAGTCGTGGGAAGTAGCCCGAATACCGAGAGACTTAGGTACATCAGTTTACTGGGACCCAGACGCCAGTATGTGCACAGTACATTCAAAACTTGCCCAATAGTACAGCCATGACCTTAATTCCATTTGATACGTAGACGGGGCAAATCGCCCACACAGTGTAACACGGGGCCCTCGGGATTCGGTCCGGCCCATCTGGGAAATGCAGGTCGGTTACATACAGGAGCATCGTACCAGGCCCCGCCCACAAAGCTTATGATTCAACATAAAGTAAAGAACCTATATCTCGCGAGTGACAAGAAATCACTCGACTTCTACCGGTCCTATTAGCATGGCAAGCTATCGGCCTACACATAATAGTATCTTGACATAGGAATCCTAGGGATTCTGCATTTAGGGTTTCAATCATATCCAAAACTTAAATGCACAATACTTAAGTAATTATGTGGCATAGTTTTGGAAAATAGGGGTTATGATACGGTGCTTGCCTTCCTGCTCAACGGCCTTGGGCTCTACCGAACTTTGGTTCGGGTCTTCAGCAACGGGCTCAACAACAACTGCAGTCTCCACCAGGTCAGCAACGGGTTCAGCCACCAACTCGTACAAGCCGTCAGCGACTGCGGTATCTACATGAAATGCATCATGCATGAGTGCGATGAATGCAAAGACAAAAATAAGTGCGATGCTCATGCATGCAGCAAAACAACCAATAAAGAATTTTTCTATTTAACACATGAGCACATGTTACACATGTAAATAAATTTTAAACATGCAATGAATCAAGGTACTGGTGATGATGGTGAGTATCCATTTTAGCATGCATTTAACATAGCTCATGGAAACATGTAGCAACAACTACTTATGTACATACGATTATTTATGTTTTTCTTTCCATTTAGCTTTACTCCTAAATTCATTTAGAAAGTATACTAGGTTTCAGATCAACAAGTTATTATTTTATAACATCACAAACTAACATGATCCTGCTACCAAAGAAAACTCGAATGCAAACCCCTATTTAGCACATGCTAGAAACATGCATAACTACTAGAAAAAGATGGCCAAACATACATCTAACTTAGCACATGAACAAAACTGATCCCTGCAGATTGCAAACACACCTACTAAAATTACCAAACAAAACTTGCGAAAAGATTATCTACTAAACATATCTATGCAACTAGTTAAGCCCTATATGCTAGTATTTACTAACAAAATTAACAGAGGAGTAAAACATATATTTCACTTAATCTAGTATTTTCCTGCATAGATAACTTCATGAGCAAACCAATTATTTCATAGTTTTTGGACTTTTCTACGATTTTCTATGAATTTTACAAGGAGCAGCTACATCCTGAAAAACATCAACTCGGGATTCACTCGAACTAGGCCGAAAACAACTTTCACAAGATTCACAAAACCTCCCCCGACTCTTCCTCCCCTCCCCCCCGGCCAAACCAGGCCCAACTCGGGCCGGCCCAACCCGCCGTCTCCTCCTCCCTTCCTTCCCAGACCAACCGCCCGGGCCCAGCAAGACCGGCGCTTCAAGCGCCGTCGCCTCCCTCCTCGCGACAAAACCACAGACAGAGAAGGGCGGGCGCGACCTTCATGGCCAGCACCACAGCCCCCCCTCACCCTTCTGCTCCCGGCGAAGAAACACCAACCCAAGGAGAGCCTCGCGTGTTCCCGGACCATGCGAACTCATCTTGATAGGTTGATTGAAGGGAGACGAACCGTGTGAAGCTATCTACGAGAAAGCTCTCGGACGGCGATGGCAAGCCGAGATGTGGAATTCCGGCCGAAGAGATGTATGGGAGAGGTTGGGGATGGGTTGGGCGTGTGGAGGAGGGTGTGGAGGCTCTTTGGGTGCAAGGAATCGAGGGGTGGAGGAGCGAGACGCGCGCGGCGACGAGTGCCCGTCCGTGACCGTGGCGCCCGCGGCGTTTCTTTGAATGGCGAGCTCGTTCGGGTGTGTAGCCGTGCAGAAGGGGTCATGCTGCGGATGGACAAGGCCGGGGGCAGGTGGAACAGGTGCCCAACGGCTGCCGACCGTGGTCAAGGCATGGCGAGCTCAGACAAGGACGACGTGACCGATTCCCACTCCGGTCACGCCGGTCGCCGACAACGTGAGCGATCAGAGCAGAGCATGGCGGGGCTGTGGTGATGACGAGCGCACAGGATGTGGCATGGAGGGTAGGACGCGTGCTGCCGCTGCCAGAGGAGTAAAGGCGATGCGACGCCCATACGCGACGGACGACGACCGCGAACCCGTCACGATGGCGTCCACCGGGCAGCTCAACTTTGCGTGGCCAAAACTCCAAAAAGTGCGGCATAACCAGCCCCAACCCAGAATACCAAAGTTGCAGATGGATGATAGGGCTACAACATTGAGTAAGGGAGTTTGTTCCAAAACTCAACAGATTGGGAGATAAAAAGGATTGAAATCAGCCAAAATCACAAAATCTGCCAACACTTGCAAATTTCGGGATTTCGAAACTGGGCTCTGTAGCTGTTTTAGAATTAGGATTGCAGGAGTTTGGGGAAACTTCAAGGAGTGAGTTTGGTACTGTTGGAAAGATCATTGGAAGCTCTACAAGATTGACAAAAGCTCCAGCACAAGATAACTAGTTTAGCATATTTTAATTAAGCACTTGATACAGCAAAAAGACATGATTTTGAACTTAGCGCTAGAGAGCTAAAACACATCTAGAACACTAGCTATGCACAAGAGATGTTCATGAAACTTGCTAGGCATGCTAAAGAGAGTATGAATGAAGCTTAAAAGTATCTTAGCAGGAACCATGCATAAAAAGCACATGAAATGATAACACATGTGTATGCATGAAATGATACAACACTAATGACTAGGTTCACATGCTTTCCTTTATTATGCCATTAGATGACAGGGATTATGCTACATGATCAACGATGCAATGCATTAAGTTGGTTAGTTGATAATCGCAGGGCCAAACACTAGAGGTGTTACAATATTATTACCTATGCAAGTCGTCGACTATTGGATGCCGAAACGAGAGATGAGAATCCAAGGGCAAATACTCTGGCTCAGCAAGCATCTGGCTATGATGTTCAAAAAAAGAATTTTCATGAAAGGAAGCCGACGCTTTGCATAGCCGAGTTTTCTACCCAGGAGAAACCGGTGACACCGGAATCTGAAACCGGTGGAGCCGGAATTTCCGGTGGAACTGGATCCGAAACCGGTGGCACCGGTTTATCCGCTGACAGTAGCACTTCGGCCAATGAGTCATCAAAAATTAATAAGGACAAAGTTGCTGATTGGAGGATACCTATTGTTGAATATTTACAGAATCTTAGTCATAAAGTTGACAGAAAAGTCCGACGGTGGGCATTTAAATTTACTTTGGTTGATGGTGAGTTGTATCATCGGACAGCTGAAGATTTATTGTTGAAGTGTTTGGATTCTGATCAAGCCAAAATAGCAATGGGTGAAGTTCATGAAGGAATTTGTGGTACACATCAATCGGCTCCTAAGATGAAGTGTCTTCTGAGAAGAGCTTGTTTTTATTGGCCTAATATGAGAAGTGGCTCCATGCCTACTTTTTATCTCTATTCCTTGAAGCTCCCAGTTGAATTCTTGGATCAGGTTGATAAGTATAGAAAGAGTTGTCTTTGGTCTAGTGGTGATCTCAACAAAAGAGGTGGTCATTTAGTGGCTTGGACTGATGCTTGTCGTAGCAAAGAAGAAGGTGGCCTTGGAATCATTAATCTGAGAACCCAAAACACAACTCTCCTCCTGAAATATCTACATAAATTCTACAACAAACTGAATCCGCCTTGGGTTCAATTAACTTGGTCATGCCTGTATAAAAATGGTGCTCCTCCCCATGCTAGGAAGAATGTGGGTTCTTTTTGGTGGAGGGATATCATGTCCCTAGCTCCATATTTTTTGATGATAGCCTCTTGCACTGCTCACAAAGGAGATTCTGTTCTGTTCTGGGATGACTTGTGGTGTCAGTATGTGCTTAAGTGGAAGTTTCCTCAGCTATATTCCTTTGTTCATAAACAAAATATATCACTTCAGAAATTTGCAGGGGCCAGCAATGATTCTCTATTTTGGCAGCCCTTATCCCTGCAGGCATCTCAGCAACTGGATGAACTGAATGCACTTATTCAGCAACTGAATTTGAGCTCTGATTAGAGGGATGAATGGTCCTACATTTGGGGTTCTAATGTATTCACAAGCAAGAAAGCCTACTCCTATTTGCATGGTAGTATACCAGCATCTCCTCTCTTTGCTTGGATGTGGAAATCAAGAACTCAAAACAAGCACAAATTTTTCTTTTGGTCCTCTTGAAGGACAGGCTTAATACCAGGAATCTTTTGAGAAGGAAAACAATGCATTTGCCTTGCTATGACTGTGTGCTCTGTGTGGAAGGTCTGGAGGAAGACATTGATCACTTGTTCTTTAACTGCCCATTCAGTCAAGCATGTTGGATTTTCCTGGACATCCAATGGGACACTTCTCTATCTCCTTATGACATGATTCTGAAGTCTAGGCGGTTATTTGGATCAGTTATTTTTCGAGAAGTGGTTATTATTGCTTCCTGGTCCATTTGGTGTCATAGAAACAGTATCATTTTTTATGGTGGACATTTATCTTTTGCACGCTGGCATTTACACTTTGAACAAGAGATGAGGCTGGTCTCCCTTAGGGCTGAACCAGATGTGAGTATGAAAATAGACAATTGGCTGAGTAGTCTCTTATGATTTTCCCTCTTTTAAAATTTGGGTCTGAGGCCTTGTAACCTGTACATATTTTTCCATTATATATATTAAAAAAAGGTAGGGGACTTCCCTGCCGGTTTTGGTCAAAAAAAAATATGATAGCTGATTGTTTTCGGTACTACAAAGGTTGTGAAGAGTGCCAAAGGTTTGGAAATATTCAGATGGTTCCAGCAGCTTTATTACATCCTATTATCAAGCCTTGGCCTTTTCGAGGATGGGGATTGGACTTTGTGGGGCAAATTCATCCTCCTTCATCAAAGGGACATCACTTCGTGTTAGTGGCTACTGATTACTTTATAAAGTGGACCGAAGCTGTACCTTTGAAGAATATGACACATCGGGAGGTAATTGAGTTTATTACTGAGCATATTATCCATAGATTTGGCATTCCACAAACTTTGACTACTGATCAAGGTACTTCATTTATATCAAAGGAAGTTTGTGAGTTTGTTGATATGTATGGTATTAAATTGCTCAATTCATCCCCATACTATGCTCAGGCTAATGGTCAGGCCGAGTCTAGTAATAAGATTTTAATTAAGCTTATTAAAAAGAAAATAGAGGAGAATCCTAGGAGGTGGCATGAGGTTTTATCTGAAGCTTTATGGGCTCATCGCATATCTAGACATGGTGCTACTAAGGTTACTCCTTTTGAGCTTGTGTATGGCCAGGAAGCTGTTTTGCCTGTTGAAGTGAATTTAAATGCTTATCGGTTGGCTAAACAAAATGATCTTAATGCTGTTGATTATCATGACTTGATGATGGATAATATTGATGAGGTAACCGATAAGAGATTAAAAGCCTTAAAGGAAATTGAGAAGGATAAGATTCGAGTTGCTAAGGCTTACAATAAGAAGGTAAAATAAAAGTCTTTTCAGGTTAGTGATCTGGTTTGGAAGACAATTCTACCTATAGGATCGAAGAGCAACAAGTTTGGTAAATGGTCTCCAAGTTGGGAAGGTCCATATAAGGTGATTAAAGTGATCTTCGGTAATTCTTATATGGTAGAGACTTTGCAAGGTCAGCGGCTGCCAAGAGCTCTCAATGGGAGGTATTTGAAGAAGTATTACCCAAGTGTTTGGCAGGAAGCTTGATTTATATGGCCGATAGCATTGATATCGCCCTAAGAATAAAAAGGCCGATGGATTTTGTTTAAACATCGTTCTCAGAAGTATTTTCTTGTGCTAAATGTTTTTTGGTACGCAAGCTTTACCAAAAAACAGGGGGGCATATGTTGGCAATCAAAAATGGCACAGGACAGTTCTATCAGTAAAACCGGTGGCACCGGATTCTCTAACCGGTGGAACCGGATTCGTCGCCTGTTGCCTATCTGGCAACCAAATCCGGTGGCACCGGATTTGGAAACCGGTGGAACCGGTTTTCCCCGAGTCCTAGTAGAATTGGACTCTTTTGTAGATCCGAGTTGTTTTAGGACTTTTCTTGCGGGGCAAGACCTCCCCACCCTATAAATATAAAGGGCCACGGCCGATTGAGGGTTTATCCAATCGATCAAATCAATATACCTTTACTTTTTTGTCATTCTCAAACTCTAGCTTTTTTAACCCTAATTTCTGTTCGTGCTTCATCTCTACAGTGTTGACGGCGTTCTGAGTGGCCTTGCCGACCTCAAAGCAACCCTAGGCGCGCCTGCCCTGACGGGGTCCCTCCCGGGCCGGCGAACTTAGGCTCACGCCGCAAGCCCTAGGAAACCGGTACCACCGGATTCCTAAACCGGTGCCACCGGTTTCGCTCGGCCTGCTGTTGGTGTTCGATCTGTTGCGGATCCGCGCGTGCTAGCGCAACTCAGTGTGTTGACTGTGAAAAGCGTCAACATCTGTTTTAGTAACCACGTATATTGTATCCATTGGTTGCTGTTGGAATTGATCAATGGAAGGTGATGATGATAACAAGAAGTTGTAGGACGTGACGAAGTGCTGGATGAGGCACGACAAAGGTCGTCTTTAGACTGTTCCCACGTTCTCATATGTGTCAATGAACTCCCAAAGTGATCAACTGGGTCTTTTGTTTTTTTAAGTGGTTCATTCCAACTGCGAATCAGATCCATGGAACTTAGAATGTACGACTTGAAAATTTAAAGAACCCACATGATCACTTTGAGAGTTTATGAACCCACATGGTCCTTTGTTGTGTTATATATTTTTCATGCTTCATTATATTGCCTGTTTTGTCCTCCCGTTGCAAGGCACGGACACTCGCGCGCGTAGTCACTAGTCAGATACCAAGTTGATAATGCAAACAGCAAACTGGAGTACATGATGACCATACGACAACGGTAGTAGCATCACACAATACACACATCCATTACACAGGTTAGACCAAAATATACAATGAAGCATCTAACACCGAGACAAACCAAAGATCAACAGTCTGATATTATTAAACTTCTTAGACTAGTGGCACAACACGGGCAATCCAGGTCACTGATCGAACAAACTGAAGCAAGCACGTACACACAATCAAGCTGCAAGACATAAAACTTAATTTTGGGATTTTCCAAGACATATTCCTGGTTCATCTGAGGTAGCTCTTCCTGACTACGCGCTCGCGGAAGGAGGCGATCGACGGGGGCAACATGGGCTCGTAGCTCTCGCGATGCGAGGCTTCATCCCAGTGCAGCTTGGCCCACCAGGCCCTCTCCCCGTTCACCTTCACCTTGCACGGATGTTGAGAGAGGCGCGGGAGGCGGCGCAAGCTCCAGCACCCACGGATGTGGAACTCCTCCCACACGGGAGCAATTACGGTGGCGTCGTCGTTGTCGAGATGCTCCAGCAATGGCAGCTCCTGAAGGCGGATACTTCGGAGGCATGGGATGTCTTGGTGCCGCACATAACCCTTGTCGTAGAAGATCGACCTGAGGTTGTAGCAGAAGAGGATGTCAAGCGTCACCAGACTCGGCAGCGTGGACCCACACGGCAGGATGGCCTCCAACCTCGGGCAGTGTTCGAGGCGGAGGTGCTTCAGTGCGTAGAAGTAGACACGCACTGCAACACCATTAGATGGTCCCTGGAAATGGGTTAGGCATTTGAGATGGGAGACCCATGCATTTTTTAGAGCCTCCCGTAGCCAATATAGCCCCAATTCCTTGAACACATGCACCATTCGATGGCACCGTCGGAGCTCGAATTGCTCCAGCTCATCTAACTCACTCAGAACACACAGGCTGGAGACATGAGCGTCATCCGTCATGCTAATTGATTTGGTGACTTCAAGAAGATGCTTTAGACCATGGGGATATTGATCCAGTGATGAGATCTCGACGTGGCGCTTGGCCTCCCCAAAGGGGGGTATGCTGTCCATTGACACCATGGAGACTCCCTCTGTCAGATAGCGGCAGTTTACATCAGCATAGGTTGACGCTGAAACCTGAATCTTGTTGCTAGTCATCATCTTCCTGATTCCAGTCTTGCATGATGTAACTCGAATGCAGAAAGATTTCAAAAGATGTTCATCTCTTACTAAACCTTTGGTTTTTTCATTGAAGCTATAAAACATCTTGGAATCACTTATGCATACACGAGCAACTTGCGTATTGTTGGAATGGTTGCAGTTTCTTTCTGAGCACTGATCCAAGCAGAACACATCTGGGAGTCGTTGCAGTTCATGCCAAGGAAAGCGTCTTAGGGCAGGAACACCTACAAGAAGCAATTGCCTCAGCCGAGGCAGATTAAGGATGTTACTTGAGATCTCCTTGATAGCCGTATCAGACAGGTCAAGCTCTTCCAAAGCACCAAGCTCCTTAATTTCCACATATTCTAGCTTTCTACATCCACGCAAGGACAATCGCCTTATACGTGGTGCAGAAGTCAGTGAGAATGATCTCAGGGAAGGATGCCCTTCCAGTTTTACCTCTTCCTCCATACTCGACGACTTCCATCCCTCAAAAACTACCCCCCAATGGAAATACTTTATTTGAGTACCTGTGAGCTCGAGTGTTGTTAGGCTAGACAATGCGGCAATGGAGGGTGGCAACTCGACAAGGTTGGAGCATTTGCCAAGAATGAGCTCTTGCAGATCAGGCATGCTATGGAAGAAGTCATCAGAAAAAGTTTTTACATTTGATTTGGAGAGGTCCAGGTAGAGCAAGTTAGTCCTATTGTTGCCATTTTTCCCAGGGATAGTTCTTTCAGTTTTTTGGAAGCTGAGTGGACTTGTCAGGTTGTAGCAACCCCTGAGAGAAAGCAATCGGAGGTGTTGGAGACAGCAGAGTGAAGGAGGGAGTGATTCTAGGGGTGTGTATGAGAGATCAAGAACATGGAGATAAGGGAGCTTGGCCAACAGTTGATCAAGCTTTACTAACAAACTTGGTTGATGTGAGTAATGTCTTATGATGAGTGTGGTTGGGCCCATCATGGTTCCATGGCCCAACCATTCTCTGCTCACATGCCATCGCTGGTCACCGGCATGAGGGATCCACTGCATGCACTCCAGCCCAGGAAGATGCTCATCACAAAGTTCATCATCTGATGTGAGCTGCTGTGCAATGAGACCATGGTATGCCAGGAAGTGTGCAGCTGTCCTGGTGACTTCATCATCTTTAGTTACAGGAGAAACAGGCAGCTGCAGCAAGGAATGCTCCTGAAAGGCCTCAAGGATGACATTTCCAGCTTGATATATGTTGCCATCATTGTGTTTGGCATGGAACTTGTCTTTCATCTCCCCCATTCTTCTCTCTTGGACCCTTTTCTTGGTCACAGGTAGGATGCCTTTGGCGGCCCATTGACGGATCAGCTCATCACCGGTAATACCGGCCAACTCATTAGATCCCCACTGATATCCATCGCCATGGTGGGGAATGAGTAGCACAGCTGCCGCATAGCGAAAGCATGAGATGGATACCAGGTGCCAATGCTTCTCGTCTATGTCGCCGCCAATCTTTTCAGAGATGTACTTAGCCGCTTGATGCAGTGAGTAGAGAGTAAGCATAATTATACTATCCCCACTAAAGAACTCGACTATAGGGCTTCTATAATCTGGCACGCTCTTTGCATAGACATCTTGGGAAGCGGTGGAAATGAGCCACTGAGAGCGATTCCACCCGGCAGGAGGAATGGATACGCCCTCTGTGAATTCATGAGTTTTGATGTCCTTGATGGGCCGGCAAAGGTTCTCAACCACCAGCAGGTACCTCTTCGTCGACAGTTTCTGGATTACTTGTGGAAGTATTTGAGGTGGCAAGTACCGTGGTGTATCTCTAGAATTCTGCATCCCATAGGTATAGTACTCAAGATCGATGTCCTCTTCCTTGGGCCTGCTGTATAGCCCAAGCTGCTCTGCCACTCTGAGGGTCAGCAGTTCCTCGGTGTCGAGCATCCCGGACACCGGTTCTTGGTTCATGTCGACGTCGATCACGATGTCAAAGGGCCCACCGTGCAAAATATGTCCCTCCCGCATGATGCTTGATATAGCTCGAACGAAAGATGCAGTGGGCCTGACCCCGGCATTCCACTGCATATAATACCATGCATTGAGTCGTCGTCTCAACCCATAATATGCATCACTTTCGAGATATCCCTTCAGCCTGGCAGCATACAAGAAATGCCGATAATTATTAATGACAATGACATAATAATAATATGGATCGGTAGACATTCAAGATGAATCCAAAAGTATTGAAATCAAACAATTTATACATATAGTTTTAAAATTTTCTCTTGAGATCAATCTAATTAATATGATGATTTCATCTTATTTTGGCCATGTTTGGAACAGTCCTGCTTGTGACAAAAAACGCGGATGCTGGGTTAGACCCGCTTCTCGGGAAGCGCTATTAATTAACATGTTTGTGTAGTTTATCTGAGAAATGTTTCTATCAACTACTGTATCAAACAAGTTATCTTAGTGCGGATGCGTATACCTATTTTATAGACAACATGAGAGTGCATAAAACTAAAAAAAACAATTAGTATATGAAATAGCACAAAGTTATAAGGAAAAATAAAGGTACTGGATCTAATTTAAGGAAATATTTGATTACCACGTAGAACTCCCAAATCCTATATTATCTATTCCCAAATGATGTCTAATCAATTGATTATCGATAGACTGCTGCAATGAACACACAATACATTGTTCAGCGCTCAGTTTGACAGTTCCTAGAAGGTTCCCGGCTGAAAATTGAGTACCATCGGATTGTTCCGTACGTGCATGGACAAATTTTCAGTCCAGATGTGTCCGGTGGTCATCGAAGGTCAGCGCAGCCTAGGATATTGGTCTAGCACACTGTCTAGCGAGTATTTTTGGGATCAATGACGTGTTTACAGTCGCCCATTCGATACCGTTCATCGGCGGTCCCACTGAGAGTTTTTTTTTGAGCGTCTGAAACTGAGAGTTAGTTCAACCTTCTTACTTGTGTTCCGGTCCCCCAGTCTCATTACTTTCCTTTTTCCTCTTTTCTCTTTCCCTTTCTTCCTCAGATCCAGCGTTCGGCGATCACGTCAGTGGCGGTGGCGACAAGCTTCCCCATGGGGCCTCGCTGACGGCGGTCCGTGCGAGCTCCGGCCGCGGGTTCTCGGCAGTGGCGGCCCGCGGCGAGCTCCGTCCGTGGGGCCTCCGCGGAAGTGGCAGGCCGAGGCGATCTCCGCTGCGGGGCCTCGTTGGCGAGGTCCAACAGAGCGGACCCCTCTCCTCCTCTTTTTTTTTGTTTTTGTTTTTTTCTTTTTCATATATTTTACCATTTTTTGTGTAGGACTTTATTTATTATGGAGGTTTTGTTCCAATATCTTTTTTTGTGTTTTTGTGCTTTATTTTTCTATGACTTTTTTTGCAAAAAAAATTTCTCACAGTTTTCTAAAATTTGTATATAACTTTTTTTTTAACTTTTTTTCTCAAAATGATTGCTATTTTTTGTGTTATCATGTTTATAGAGTTAAAATGTTTGTTATTGTTTATGTATAAATTTTGTTTGTCATTACATTTGTTCTAAAACTTTGTTTCCAGTTTTCTTTTTTCATTTTTCTTGTTTCAAAATTTTTGCTTTGAAATTTATCCCTGATTGTTTCTCAAATGTTGCAGCAAAGTTTCATGTTTCATTTTTTTTTTGCTTTCTCTCTCTAGACGACTACCTCTGTGGTAACATGCATGCTTTTAGAGCTTGTTTGGATAGAGGCGTACTAGAGTGGAACGAAGGGGATTGAAAAAAAAATGAACTAATTCCCCCTTCAATACCTCTCATTCCCCTTTAATACACTAATTCCTAAACAAGACCTATGGGGTCTGGACCACGCATACAAGTAGCATGGGAACCGATACATGCTGGACCCTTACCGGTAGCCATAAGAATAGCCTATTAACCCGTGTGGAATATAAGTATTAAAATTTGGAAAAAAAAAGTTTGGATGTACTAATAATCAACATTATCTACATTATTCCCTCACTATTAGAAAAATGCACATTTAGTCCCGGTTGGGAAATGAGATTCTATTAGTCCTGGCTTTCCAACCAGGACTATCTATTTGAGACTAAAAGCTATTTTTGTGAATAAAAAAAAATAACACAATCCGGCCGGGCAGCCGCCCCACCAGCCCCCTCTCGTTCATGTTCCCCATTCCCTTCCCGGCTCGTTTGGTTGGAGGTAATTGGTAGGAAGAAAAGGGAGTTTAGATGTGAGAGACTAAAATTCTATTGTTTGTTTGGTTGCACGGGAGTTCTAATTGGATGAGAAATGGGAGTTTAGAGAGACAAATCCCACCAACCAATTCCCAGGGCGAGGGTGGAAATTTATTTTAAGTGGAAGATGGATGCCTCTACACCATTAATCGTGACTTAGATACAATTTCCCACCTCTACATCCTCGCACCAAACAAAAGTATATGAAGTCTCACATAAACTCTCACTCTTAATTACCTCCGAAAGACAAACAAGTGAATGAGACTAAAAATCATAGTTCCAAGTGAATTCCCTATGCCAACTCCCATCACTAATTCTCATGCCTTTTCCCATTAGTTGCCAAATGTTCCCTTTCACAGCCCCATTCCATCCCATCGTTCAAAGAATCAATCACCAAATACTGAATCGATCGATCGACCACATAGACAATTCAAAGAATCAATTACAAAATCAATATGAATGGACCCCATAAATCACTCCCAAGAATCCATTAATAAGTTAGTGTTTTTCATATTAATAATGATAGAAATATAATTTAGAATTACATATCGATGTACTTTGGGATTTGTTTTATAATAGTAATAATGGCATATATGGATAATTTCAATTCAAGTTTAGAGTTTGATCTACATTTTCAACATGGAAATATTTTTTCACAATTTTCTTGGAACATTTGTTATGGTCTAAATGGTGAGACACATCGTATATACATATCTTAAGTTCATATTTCCTACATTGGCAATAAACGACAGAGATAGGTAATTTAAAATCATATACCAGTGTACATGGGATATTTTTATAATGATAAACATAGATTAATTTTAATATTGCAATACAAATTTTAGGGGTTATTTTAAGCTATTTTTATAATAGCATATGTGGGTAATTTATTTGAATAATAGGGAGGTAGTTCATGTTATGTTTATAATGGTAGAGGTGGATAGGGGGTTACTTTACGCTATTCTCATAATTGTAAAATGGATAATTTCTTAGAAAACATAATAGATCCAATGGCTATAATAATTCAAGGCTATGGATTGATCTGTTTTTTTAGTTTTTTTAGGATTTGTCTTTTTTCTAGTGGGTCTCGTGAGAATTGATGTAAAGGCTCCAAAACACGCCTCCAATTAGTTAAGATCTTGAAAGGCATTTCTTCCCTTCTAAATTGTAATTCACTTCTGTTTTGTCAAAAGTCAAACTTTTATATTAGATACGGTTAAAAAAATCATCAACATCTATGATATCAAATTAGTTTTGTTGAGTCCACCATGAAATATTTATTGATAGCACATTTATTTGGTATCCAGATGTTATTATATTTTTCTTAAACATACGTTTACCAAAGTTAGACAATTTTAACTTAGCACAAAGCTAAAGTCAACACTACGGAGCGGAGTAAGGAAATATAAAGGGCTAATATGTTTGTGTACATAACTATTTTTTGTGTTTGCATCATCTTATGAGTTAACTTTACCCCCCGGCCTGTTCGTTTTGAATGGGGTTGAAGAGGATTAATTGGCAAAGATTAAAGGAAAAAGTCTAAATTACCCCCTCAACTATGGTCAAAAGTCTAGTTAACACCCTAAACTATATTTTGGTTCAATTTACTCCCACAACTTTGCCGATTGGTCCAATTTACCCCTTAGAAAGATTTGTTTTTTTTGTTTCTTCACGCACAAATAGAGTTTTAAGTTCAAATTTTGTGGGATGACAGAGAACATCGTATATTATGTTAAAAATATCATATAATTTTTTGTACTTAATTTTTATACAGTTTATGATTAATTTATAATTAGATGTACTAGCCTATCAAAATAAAACTGAAATATTCATAATATATTTTTTAACATAAGTTATGATGTTAGCTATTACACCACAAAATTTGAATTTCAAACTCTATTTATACATGGAGATATAAAAAAGACAAATTCTATTAAGGGGTAAGTTGAACTAATTGACATAGTTTAGGGGGTTATTTGAACAAAAAAATAATTTAAGGGGTTATGTAGACTTTGGCAATAGTTGAGGGGGTAATTTAAACTTTTTTCAAGATTTAAATCCCCTACAAGTAGAAATCACCGTCAATCCCTTCATCCACCTCAATCCCCTTGGAAAAAAACGTTAACCCAACAAGCCGTGAGACGTCATTGGGGCAGGGTCGCCGGGATGCATTCATACATAGAAAATAACTAATATAACTTTAAAAAATCAGGTGCCCAAAATACTATTACCAGAAGTCGATTTCTTGCAGACGAGCACGCCAATCATCTAATGACAAGTTTTCAAAGGAAAGTGATGACACCATGACTGATGTCAAATGGTAGTCCCAATTCTCTCAATTGTAACTGGACCTGTGAGTAGTTAACCAATTTTTAGCACGGAATCAAGAGCAAGGAATATAAGATAATTCAATATTTTAGAAATTTCATTCATCCTTTGCACGCATAATTTCGCGGCTGTCTTTGGTGTCTGTGCCAATTTGTTGAAGTCGTTTTTTTTATTTATCTATCTTTGTTTTATAGGATTGATTTCTCAATCTATATATGCAGCACAAAACAATTGCTGCGTTTACTTGTTTAAGTTATGGAGCATAAAAGTATAACAGACTCAGGTCGTTATCCCACATTTCAGCCCCACATATATATAAAAATAAGACTAAGGCTAGATATATTTCATCTCGATCTACAACGACTAAGACTAAATATATTGCTTAAATACATTATTTACGTGCTGCTAATTGTGCTCATATATATATATTTTTTTTGCGTGTTGTCACCATTTGAGCCAAAACTTAACATCCCATTATGAGCATTGGGGGTTCTTGAAGTTTTTTCACTAGGGTTACACAAACAAATATAACATCTCTAGACTCTGATGAGGACAAGCTCATGTCGACATATTATGGCAGGGTCTAACTGATTCGGATTGAATGACAAAATGCCCGTGGCATTCATGGCAGTGAACCTAATCAACTTATTCCTTGGGAAAATGTACCGTAATTATGAATAAAAATATCAATTTCATTTTTCAGTGGTGCGGAACGAATTTGTTAGAAATTAAGAACTGGAATAGTTAGTGTTTATTCACCTCTCTGGACTCTGGTTGGGCCTTTTGGTGGTTGCTTGAAGTAAAATTCCCAGTAACAACTTTGTTTGATAGCCTTTGGTGGTTGTTTAAACAGAAGGTGGCTGGATAATATATGTTTTCTCTAGCTTTGCTCCAGGAGCACGCAGCTGTATATGATCCTGAGAAAAGATGACCAGTTCACAGCCGTTATATTACTCAGAGCTGTGAGTGCTAGCTAATCATGAAAGAAGGAAGCAGAAAAGATATTGTTACCTGAGTGAAAGAGATTTAGAATGGAATGAGGGAACAACAACGGCTGCTGGCAGCAAAATAATAGCCTGCAAGAGATGGCGTTTTTGGCCATTGCAGTACTCTTCTTAAATATATACAAGAACATAAAGGCAATATTCTTCTTATGTTACAACGACACGCAAAGGATAAATCTCGTTGCAACAACACCGCAAAGGATAAACCTCTCTGAAAAGCTAAAGACTAAAGTTGAGGATGCTGATGGAAGGAAACGTATCATGCATCTACACAAGAATAAAGGGCATCAAAGTCGGTTTAAATGAACTATGACTCTCAATCCTGAGAAAAAGCAGTGTTAATTAAAAAAAAGCCGTGTTTGATCATGTTTTAAACTTTTAAATTGGCAATGTTGTGAACTTAGTCTACATTTTTCAAAAAATAAAATAAAAGACCTGGTTATGTATAATCCTCTGTTATCTAGAAATAAAAATGAATCGACAAAAAGAGCACATAAGAACATGCATGCTTGCAGTCTGGGACTGACTGTGTTGCCATCCAAATATAGGTGCCTACAGCTACAAACACTAGGGCGTATCTATCTCATTTTTTAGATAAAGGAAAAAACATCAGGAGGAGGGCGTATCTATCTCCTAGGATCAACAAATGACCGTACCAAATCTTGCAGTAGTGATCCACCAGGACTCCAGAATCGGTCAGGACATCAAACACTTTGAAATCATGGTGTCACAAACATGGAAGCGCAGCAACAACAGACCAGCTAACAAACACTGGTTCTGAAACCACTGAAAGTCTGAAACTCACGAGGCTGCTCCTGCACCGACGGTTGAGCAAATGGCTTGCCTTTGCAGAAAGAGGTTGGAGCTGTGCTCAAAAAGAAAAGGAAAAAAAAAGAAAAAGAAGAGACAGGTTGGAGCCGATGTGACACCACTTGGCTGTAGCGATGGAGGCACGTACAGAAACAAGCAACCATCAACGATTTATCACGCGTGCATATTGTGCATTTCGGTGGTACAATAGCACAGTCATGCAAGGACCTGTAGCTGCAGTACATCCATGGGGCACATCGAGTCAGGCATCGTCTCACTCGATGCGGTCGATCTCGCCTCCGGTCCAGATCCATGGGGACAACAATGTAGTGCCATCTGGCAATAGATCATGAGAACAAAAAAGTTCTGTTTCTATGAACCACCAGCTTCCAACAGGCACATTGGATGATACAAGCAAGTTTCCATCAACACAGGTAGAGAGGAATATATCTGGCAGCTATTCGACAGAAGTTTATATGCTTACAGCACGAATACATCCAACAACACCAGGGGCGAAGCTACGTGGACAGCTGTGGGTGCCGATGCACCCACGGTAAAATCAAATTCTAGTGCTAAGCATCATAGGTTCACCATATGTGCACCCCCCTAACCAATGGATGGTGCACCCCCCTGGCCAGCGTGGCAGTGTGAAAAACTCGAGACCAGTGTTGACAACCTATTGATCAAAAGAAAGGCCATTGGCCACGACTTATGCAGGCTAATTAATTTCTTGTCCCCTTCCATCAGCTACCCAGTAGCCGTGCACCGAAGCCCACATAGGGGGTCACTCCAGCCCAATGGATGCTCGCGCCCTTGCTAACCGCCACTCACGCAGTCACGTTGCCTGTGGTGTACCATGAGGCCAT
Organism: Alloteropsis semialata; assembly: GCA_004135705.1. NCBI lineage: Eukaryota > Viridiplantae > Streptophyta > Magnoliopsida > Poales > Poaceae > Alloteropsis > Alloteropsis semialata. The sequence goes on along the minus strand of CM014270.1, from coordinate 13,263,311 downwards.
CACCCATTGCGCATGACAAGCCATAATGTTTATTTTTTAGTTCTAAACTTCTTATATAACCCTCGTTTTCAAAGAGTTCCAATTCTTTGTATTTTTCCCCACACAAAGGCTAAAGCACCTCAATTTGCAAATGCCGCTTGCTTGCTGATTGACACTATATCACATGTTTTTTTTTAATCCAAATCTCCTGTCAAACCGGAGCCAATTGTTATTCAGATTAGATTTCGAGCTCTTTTAGGGTGGCCTATACCATAACAAAAATAGACCAGTATGAAAGGATCGGACAGCTCAGAATTTTTGTATACTGGTGAAAACTTGACCTGTGGTATAGGTGGTATAGACGGGTAGTATAGCCTAGTATGGGTATTATGGAAAAAATTATAATGGTACAAATGTAATATTATGATGAAATTTCATTGGCACAAATATAATATTATTAAAAATATTATAATGACAAAATTGTAAATATTTCTATTAATATAGTCACAATATTCATATTTGCCGGCCTATATCATGTCATAAGTAGTGTTAAAGTAGTGCACCCCCCTCGTTTATACTGTAGCTTGTCTTAAAAAATCCGCACCCTATATCATGTCATGAGTAGGGCAGAAGTAGTGCACCCCCCTCGTTTCGGCTCTAGCTTCGCCCCTGAACAACACAGTTTGACAGATGCACTTAGCCAGATAGTTGGGCATATATGCTTACAGCAGGAGTGCAGGACACATCAAACTGACAGAATTACAAGCCAATTGGCACCTGCCTGTATATACAAACCTAGTCCAAGTCCTAAGCAAGGCAAAGGAATCAACACCAGACAAATCGCACAAATAGAGGCCACTTCTGTGCACATATGCTTCTTTGGGAACCAGTATCTGGAGCAGCACATTCTTTATGGAAAAACAATGCAACAACCCCCAACCATACGCTAAGAGCTTCAGCCAGAATGATGGCATAAACATGTACACTGAATGAGGATTTAGGAGTTCACAAGTCCAGCTCACAAGAACATTCTTCTTCCCTTCAAGGCAGGCAAAGGAGAAGAGACAGCTAATGATTGGGAACACCTCACCTTCCGCTATTATTATTATTTCCTTTGCTTTCCTTTGATAAACAATGTATACCAATTTACAGGTTTCATCAGGCTACAAATTAAAGAATACAAGAACCGCAACCAGNTTCAGTTACAACATGAGCATCCAACATAGTTTATAATAAAATGGAAGTTCCAGCCTACCGGATATCAAGAATGGTTTCTTCGGATCCAAAGACAGCCTCTTGGTTGTCTTTCTTGCTTGAAAAGGCTGAAATACTATCAAAAGCAGAGTCCAAATCTTCACCCTGAGAAAATGACACAGGGCACCATAAGAGAGGTCTGACAGAAATAGATGTCTAACAATGCAGTCGCTTGTGGGTTTCAGATCTTGTTTGAAAATGGATCTTGTTATCTGATGCAGACCATCCACCAAGAACTAACCAAATTTCAGTCCTTAACAAAATAATCTCAGGTATTTCAGTTCACTTTACCTCCAAAAAATAAGACAGATCCACAGGTTAGCCTAAACTCTCACCATGTCAGCCCTACGCATCACCCTTATATTCACTTTTGCTACACTTAAAGCCTAACTCGTGTCTTGATCGGCTTTAGCTTCACTCCCATGCTCTCAGGTGACAGGAGCTCCGGCGATATACAGAATGGGCTCAGGGGACTGCGCGGGCTGCAGTCGAGCTGGCTCGGCCTGTACAGGCCATATCCCATGAAGAAGTATTCCATCGGTATAAGCATCGCATGCGGTTGCTCCTCAGTTACGAGTGACCCGCATGCTTGGACCTGCAATGCGTGCCAATTGCCAGATTTAGTATTTAGATTCCAGAAACAGTTTAGATGCTAGAAAGCCATGCAGGTGATTATTAGTTACCTCAACCAGAGCACAATATCTCCTATCGAGTTTTGACGTCATGTGAACAGCCTCGCTGTGAAACTGAGAATTCTCTCCAACAAAAATTAGGGTTCTACACTGAAGCTGCTTCAGTTGTTCAGTCAAGTCGTATCTCCTGAAAATCGTTTGGTATGGGGGTAAGATTCCACTGCATAATCATAGAAATAAACAAGTGTAAAACGTGCACGTACTCATTCATTGTCTGTACAAAGCGCCATACGTTCATGCTCTGCCGCTGATCTAGCAACTTCAAGATGTAATGAAAGATGTTAACACTTCATATATTCAAATAAAAAAGAATAATCAGTAATGTAGAAGCTCTGTGGTACTTACGCTTTTACAAGCCTGCACTATGTCTGATTCGGGTAAGTCAGAGAACCCTCGAACTTCCTAAGGATTGCAAGATATCATAAGGAAATTTTCAAGAGCAACCAAAGAAATGTGACATGGAATATGGATAAAAAAAAAGTTACCTTGCTGAAGTACCGCTGAAGTAGGCACTCCTTCACCAACCCGCACATCCCATAATAATAAAGCAAATTGGATGTCACCTGAAAATTTAACTTGTTAATACAGTCATTTGGTTTCGATAAATATGTAATCAAAGGAGCATAGAGCCACTTTCAGCATAGCTACCTTACTGTATAACCACTCAGTCCAAGTGGGGCCTTTACATAGAGGTGAAACAAGGATAAGACCTAATACACGCTCCCTATACTTTGTCTGCAACAAAGAAAACACCAATAAGATGTTTTGGTAGGCAAGCAACAAATATAACAAACTAATTTTGAAGAAGAACATACCGCAAACAGAGTTAGAATGTAGGCACCTGCAGTGACACCAAAGCACATGACGGAGCCCAATCTGGAAGGAGCAAATTAAACCAGACACCACAAGATTATTTCTACAATCATTTGACAGTTTCAGATTTGAGATAATTTAATAGAGGATTACCCAAAGAAATCAAGGACATCTGCAACCTGATCTGCCAAGTCATCAACAGATGGTATAGGAGCACTTGGCGAAATGGGAGCAGCTCCTAACTGCATGATTATCATATATGAATGAAAAGGCACTAGTTTAGCCATAAAACTACAAACAGGTGCATCACATTAAGGACAAATGCAAGCTTTAGTTCTAGTAGTAAATTGCAAACTACTAACCTCATGTCCTGGGGGGCTAATATGGTAAATGCAAAAGTTGTGAAGCAGCAGCGAAGCAGCTTCAGGACAGAATAATAATCCTTGGAAGCAAGACATATCTGACAAGTTATAACAACGAGGCAAGTGAATACATGTAAAACGCCAGAATAGTTAGTATCCTTCTAGATTAGTGGGAACTACTTACGATTTAGAGCAATATCTGGGTAAGTAACAAGCGCAGGCTTGTCATGGTCACCATACACCGCAACAGATACAGGTCCATGATTTGTTTGTATATGGTGTTCCTGAAGAAATAAGAGAGAAATATGTCAAATAATACTGGTAAAAGATAGTGAGAATCCTTAAAGAAAACTTCAACCAGCAGAAATCTTGACTTTTTTACACGTTGCAGTTTACGCTAGAGAATAAGAGTAAACTAATGTTTCTAGGCATGCCAGAAGACATGACTCCCAAATCAACTACTATTTGAAGCTAACACACGCACCATATGGCAAGTCAAGTGAGATGTGGTTGTAGATTACACCATTATCAGCACTGTCCATAGAAGTAAAGCTATTTAAATCAACCTAATTCCTAACAGTTAGGCTGTCATGCACTTTCTGTGTCCATACTGCAACTAAGCTGTCAGTGGTAGCCGTGGTACAGCCCAGAAACACCATGCAAAGAGAAATGGTCCTTTAAACCCGGTCAAGAAAGAAATTAGGTGACTATGTCCAATTTTTTTTTTCTGGGGACAAAAGGTAGCAGTCCTCCCCTGACGCTTCAAGGCAAGGATTTCTCCCAAATGACGCAAAGGTGATGACTTCATGATTGAAGGATCTCTGTTTTCTGTATAGAATACTAAAGGCTGACAAGATGCTAGCAAAAGAGAAGGTACAATATAATAGTTTCATGATGAAGTGGTGCTAAAGTGATGGTTCCACAACCGTTGCTTATAGGACAACAAAGAGAAGTGACACAGAACATAATTGGAGCCACAGATGATTCCTCCATTACACAAGCAATAGCTATAACTACACTTCTCAACCAAAGCATATGCCAAGAACAACACAAATTATGGTTCCTTTCTGTCACAGGAAGAGTGTTTGCCACATAAATATTGTACAGAGGAATGATTTGACTGCCAGCTGGCCGTGTTCGGTTCCTTGGAGACAAAAAAATTGTCCCCAAGGAATCTTGCATGCATGGAGTACTAAATGAAGTCTATTTACAAAACCTTTTCACAGATGAGTGCAACTTTGCGCGACGAATCTAACGAGCCTAATTAATCCATGATTTGCTACAGTAATGCTACAGTAACCATCCCCTAATCGTGCGGTTAAAAGCCTCATTAGATTCGTCTCGCGAATTTGCCAAGGGATTGTGAAGGTAGTTTTGTAAACTGACTTTATTTAATACCCCTAATTAGTGGACAAAGTAGGGATCAAAAAATTGATCCCTACATCTGAACACGGGCAAACTACACTAATATTTTTCACCCGTTTACCCAGACAGTAGTCCACAGTCAAACCGAAACCTCTAAACTGCAAGAAGGCTCCCTACGCCAAACAAGTTGCACGCAAAAATCTAAATTTAACCAGAAGGAAAACAAAATTCACACCCTCTTTTTTCAGAGATTACTGCTCAATTTCCAAACGCGCCAGGTCATTCTCCGTGCAGTGAATTAGTTAAGAGAAGCACTCCAAGGAGAACCAAACAAGCCCCCAAGCAAACAAAGAACTAGACACTTTAAGAACCCCCTGCTCAAACAAGAGATACAAGGAAAAAGCGGTGGTTAGGACACCGAAGCAGCACGCAAGAGCCGGGCGTCAGACCGGAATCTTTAGCGCTAAAATTGTGTGACGAAGGGCATGCGCATACACAGTACAGGCAACTGATGAGCTCAGATTACGTGAATTAACTGGACAGCCAGGTTGGGCAAACACCAAACGGCCAGGCAAGAACCGTGAGCCACAGCGAAAATTAGGAAAAAAAAATTGTCGTGGAAGGGCGTACGTTGGCAGACGACGCCCGCAGGAGACGCGGCAGCAAGAAATCCCCCATCTCGCAGCTCAAAGGAAGGAAACTGCTTCAGCAGCCGACGAAATGCAGCACCAAAGAATCGCAGGTTGCAAGAGCAGGTAGCGGAAACAACATGCCAAGGGGAGGGTTGCTGTTTAATAGGGCCTCGGGAAATTGAGATTGATTCAGTTCGGACTTCGGACTTCAAAATCCGGGTAGGATAAGGTGGGGAATTCGGACCCAGTAGCAAGAACACAACAAAGCCGACAAGTGATTGAACTGAACCAAAATGCTGCGACAGGAACGCAGACGCAATGCAACCCACGAAATCCGACAAGGGGCCAAGGAATTTCGAGAACCCAATCCCCTCTCCCCAAAACCGCCTCCAGAAACCACCAAGCCGGCATCTTTTTCGACACCCCGAGACCCAACGCGAGCAAGAAAAGAGGGGGGAACTCGACGTCGGAGAAAGAAACAAGCCGGAGAAGAGGGTGGTAGTTGTCCGGACCTTGCCGCCGAAGGAGATGCGCTCGACGTCGATGGACACGACGGAGCCGCCGGAGTCCCCCATCCCTGGCGCCGCCCCCCGCTCGGCTCGACGCCGCAGGCGAGAGATTAGCTGGCTGGCCCGGGCTACTCAGGCCCGGCCCCTCCTCCTCGCCCTCCCTATAAATTGCCTCGTGCTCCTCCCCCTCCCCACTCTGTTTCTCTCTCCACCTGCCTTCTTCACCTTCCTTGGCAAGTTGGCGTCGCTTATAAACGACGGAAGGAAGGAAGGCGGAGGCGGAGCAGGCGCACGGTTTCTCTCTCCTCGGCGTCCCTCTCCGCTCTGTCTCTTTCCCATGTCTTCCCTTCCAGCCTTTGGGGGTTGAGGTCTTTGGTCTTTCCCTGCCAAATATTCGCTCCGCCATTCCTGTACTTTCCTATTATTGCAACCCAGCCCCCCGTTCTGCTTTGATTACTCGCTCCATTTGGTATGTTACCACAAGTGTCAACAGTCCACCCCTATGACTAGCCGCCAGTCAGCCCATGATGGAATGTCACCGGACTCCATAATCCCTGCACGAAAGGAAAGAGAATATGCTACGGATCCTTACCCCTGTTTGGAACTCGGTTAGGTCTTATTTAGTTCTAGCAAGTTTCTATAATTTAATCAAAAGTAACGCATTGAAAAATATGCCCTCTTTTCTGCAACATGCTTCCCAATGCACTTTTCTACAGGAAATTTAACCAACTTTCATGAACTAAACAAGGCCTTATTACAAAATCTGTATCTTTGAATGGAAAATAAATGGTGAGTCTAAATGACACTCCAATATTCTACTCTCCTCGTCACCACATTTTTTTGGTTGTCCATTACGCTCTCTCTTTTTATTTTTTTTCCTACTTTGTTGCCTAGACTTAAAGTTAGGATTTAGATGTTTGGTTTTCGAGGCGACAGGACAAGCTAAGGTTAGGGATGGCACGTAAACTGACAAAAACCAGTGTGTCGAAGCAAGCAAGCATGGCTAGTAACTAGACAGGCTGAACGATGAAGTTAGCATGACAACAATATGCCCAAGTGAATCAGGTGACGATGAGCCACCATAGAGAGAGGAGATGGGTAAGCCAAGAAAGTTACGCCATTCTTATTCTTGACACCGAGCGAGGAAATGGTTGTAGAAAAGAAAATAGATATGAGGTAAAAAGAAAACACGCATTACACATGGATCGCAAATGCTGCATATCGAAAATTGAGTGCTCGTTCCCAGTATGGTGGCAACATCACTGCTATTGACTTCGGTGCTGTCCGGGGCCTAACCACCCAAGATTAGCGGGGAGACAGGAAGCCCAAACAAGCTACACGCCCAAAACTCTGTATCACAATCCGCAAATCTCCAGGGGTGCGTATGTAAATTCTCTAGTCCCCGTTCCCCACCGAAGTCTGGTCCCGAGGAGGCGGCACTGACGGTTCGTCTCGTCGCCTCCCCTCGCCGCCGAACCGGAGCAAGAGGATCCTGGCCGTTCGGAGCCCCCATTCGACGGCTCAGATGGAGCCACGTGTCCCGTCTCAGCTCAGAAGGCAGTGTTCCGTGGGACCATGGAGCTGTTCTGACCCCACATGTCACAGAAGGACCGGGCGCGACAGCGCTCGCATTTCCCACGGAGGGCCCACCAGACGACCGTTGGCTTAGGTGTCGTTCTCGCCACGTGGCGCCGTCCCATTCGCTGGTACACGCGTATGGCCCGACGCCAAGGTGTCGGTAGGGAGCAGCGGCGCAGCCACGTGGGGCACACCACGGTGGAGTGGCCATTGGCTGTGGGACCCACTTGTCTGTGGGACACAGGCGTACGCATGGGGATCGCCCCGCGAGTTGCGGTCGGATGCATTTATTTGCGCGCGGAAATGTGGGTTTCTCGGAGGGCAAAACCGTGATTAATCTCCTGATTAGCATGAGCTGATTTTGTGCACGAGCGTGTTAAAATGGTTTTGTTCAGGGACCATCTGAGGACGGATTTTTGTACAAGCTCGAAACAAATGGAAGTCAATATTGTCTTCTTTCTATGGTGGGATCAAAAGTATAGTAGACGCTTTTTCTTTTCTTGTACTTTCTTTTTTTCCTCAAAAACCTTGCGTATAAATCCCATCAAGTTGCACAATATTTACAAACACCGTATGTCTCTAGCTTTAGTAATTAAGAATTTGTTAGGTACCCACAAAAAAAGAATTTGTTAGGTAAGGCTTCGAGTCAAATGGACTACATGCTTGTGAATTCATTCTTATTGATTAGTCGGCTAAAGAACAAGAGCCTTACCAAACCGGGCCAAAAACCGCGTATAGTTCCGTGCTTGAGTCAAATTTCCTGCGGTCACAAAATACGGTGAGCGATGTTCTAGCTGCCTCAAGTCGACCATTACCCTTTTTTATTACAATTTAATTGTATCTATTTTCTACGAACTACAAATATACAGCACATTGCAACCGTGGCATCAAATGTTATGTTCAGTTCATTTTACCCAAAAACGCAAACAAAACCGCGTATAGTGGCCGCAATGCATGCATGAGACGTTGAGCAATGCAAACTCATTAGTCACTGGCACATCCCAATTAATCCAGCAGCGTGCGTGCCATGTGCGTCGCCTGGCTATATATATCATCCTTAATCTTTCTTTCCAAAAACATTATCATCCTTAATCATGCAGGATTATCCTGATGCCACCTGGCTCTGCACGGCTCTCGATCGCTAACAGAAAGAGCAGATGAGTAGTGGATGTGCACGCCTGCGTGTAAAATGTGGTTTCTCATCGCCGACGACGCTAGCTAGCTACCTCTAATATATGTAAGAGGATCGGATCTCTCAAGGTTCTTTTATTTTTCTTTCATAAGATTTGCCACTTGTGGTCTTCTTAGGGGGTATCTGATGCGTCCTACCCGACGGGCTAAGGCCAGCTGCGATTATATTCACATTTTATATTTTCAACATGTGTTTTGCCTGCATGTGCTACATTATGTATTATTCGGCGCTTCTTGAATATTCGACATTTGGCTAGTTAAGCATATGAAAACGGAGCGAACTAATAAGTGTAGCTTAGATGGTTAGGTTCCTTGTGGTGAAACCTGACCACCTGGGTCCGAATCGGCATGTGTGTTGCATTTTTTTTATTCGTCAAAATCAGAACTGCTGGTGGCCTAGTCTTTCAGAGGTGTTCATATGGGCACGGTTTGTGTACGTGAGTGAGTGTTCGTGTGAGTGTGTGTTTCGCAAAGAAAACATATTAAAGCAGAGGTAGTATATCTCTTATGATAAAGTCAGTATTACCTTCCCACACGGCGACCACGGTATAATTGCGCTTCCTAGAAGTATATTTAACAAAATCTTCTTAAATTTAAACAACCAATTAATGTATATTTAACAAAATCTTCTTAAATTTAAACAACAAAAAATGTACTCTAGCTCAATCGTCCTACTCTGTATATGTATATGTGTCTACTTGTATATAACCACACAAGTCGTATAGGTGCATAACACTATTCTTTCTGTGTATATTTAGTTCACCTCTCTCCTAACCAACCTCTCAGCTCCAAAGAAATGGTGACACCCCTGCGTAGCCAAGCGACCCATGCATGGTTTCCCTTTTGCTTTTGGATAAAACCATGACCTGCAAATCATTGCGGCACGGTGGTGTACCAAGACGATGGGGTAGCTAGAGGGATTGGTTGGCACAGGAGAGGATAGGACACCCTTTCTTTGTTTATATACTTTAGTCTCTCTCAGGCTCATCCATTTTTTTTTTCTTTACTCCTTTTGTTTCTCTCATCCTACTCTTTTTTTCTTTTAGGTGAGGCAATCTCTTTCTTAGGTTGTTACTGTCACACACTTTCTTTTGGAAAGGGAAAAAAAAAGGGGAAGGGGAAACCAAATGTTGCTTTCATGCATGCTGTGTGTGTGTTTTTGTGTAGTGTCAGGCTAGGACACATGGCCCATGTATGTAATGTAGCAGATGTAATGGATTTAAAATACCGATGGAAAATTTAAGGAAGATGAAATGACCTTGTTAGTTGGGTGATAGGGCTAGCTAGATGACGAAATTGTACGTTTTCCATGTTTGCAAATAGTTAGCTTCATATTGTGGGATCTGCTTGATGGACTTCTGCCTCAATTTTAGTCTATCTTGATGAGACATTATTGGTTGTGTTGTGTAATCTTCAAAGGAAATTACACAAACTGAGAAAATATTGATGAGCCGTCGGCGGGGTCCTATTCATTTTTGCTTGCACTGTAAGGTGACAGGAACTGCTTGGTTGCCAGCCTATCCGAAAAAGACCATTGTTTATAGCAAATAAATTTTTTATTTTTATTGTTTTCTTGAAAAAACAGGTAACAATAACATTTATTTGTCAGTCAGTATGGTGCCTTATCAGGCACATGGTCAATATTTTGGATACAACATTGCTATATAGTTTAAGTTTTGTGTTTGTTTCATTTGAAAGACTATAGTTTAATTTTTGTGGAACACGTGGAGGTCAACTTAAAACAAAATTACTACTACATTAACTTTAAAAAAACAAAAGGAATATGTAAAATGCGAGTCAGCCACGTACTACACATAAACATGGGTATTAAGCTTATTGTATCCACAAAATATCATTACCTACTGCAGGTTAAAACATCCACTTCATTCTCGTGTCACGATCCATGGAGCAGGAAGGCGAGAAAAAGTGGAATTTTATTATTTGAATGCAATAAACTGGATTTTAGTATGTATCACCATATTTCTCCTTCAATGTTACTAATTGTTTGATGGCCTAAGTGATGGAAAGGAATATGATTTGTCCCGCCATTATTAAATTAGTCAAATTTCAGTAGTACGTCCTTATACTATGATGTCTACCTCACTATAGCTTGCATTTTGTCAATACATAACAAAAATCAAACAAGTTGTAAAATTGATCGCAACAGCAAAGGCTTTCGAAACCGCGATTTGCGGTGAAAAAAATAGACTTGTCATTAGAATAAATCAAGCGGCATGCCCTACTAACAATTGTTCCATGGACTTGCAACTCTGTTTTCTGCAAATTAAACTTGTACACGTAAATATGTTCTTTGGTCAAGCCGTTGAAGAGGAGTTGGAAGATATGACATGAATATTCTCCTAGGAGGTCCCATTTTGGAGGGTTAGGAGCATGGTGTTTGGCCAATTTGTGTGGAAAAGGTAGGCAGGGGCGGATCCAGCGTGGGGGCAGGGGGGGCTCAAGCCCCCCCTACCCCCTTGAACTCCATTGGAGCCCCCCCTACAAAATTTTGGGCATAGTGAAGAGGAGAAGGAAGGAGAGGAGGAAGAAGAAGGGAAAGAGAGAAGAGAGGAGGAAGAAGAAGGGAAAGAGAGCCCCCCTTGCTTCTAGGGCTGGATCCGCCACTGAAGGTAGGTTCGTTAGAGGTGGAACACCACAATACCAAAAGATTCAACCAAGGAGGCAAATAATTGGGAAAGTTGTTCACTAGGAGCCAAGAATACAGCTGGAGAAAGAAAAGCTACATAATTCCAAATCGTTTTGTCTTGTTGTGTACCTTTCTTGATGTTGATATAGGTCCAACAGTTAGTCAGTTACAGACTTACAGTAGCATGTTCTAACCTTTCGATGCCCCTCTTTCTCTAAGCAAAAATATGAATATATATATTAGAGAAAGTAGTTAATATTAGATAGGGGGAATTTGTACTAATCTAAAATAGAAAATCAATTTGCATATTTTGTAGCTGTATGAGTAGTCGGTGAAACTGGAAAATAACTATAATATAAGAAATTACATAATGTCTATGACGCATCAATTTTAACAACTTTATAATGATCTCCCAATAAGTTCTCTATATGAAAAAAGACAAGATTATAATAATTATTGAAAATGGGTTCACCTCGCCAAACCTGGCAACCACCATAACAGAAGAGACCCTACAATACAAGCAACCAATCTGCAGCCCTAGCTGCTTTCAGGGAAGACCACATGTTCTAGAGTTGCAGAAAGGACAAGGAACTGTTCTGGACAGCAATTCAAGCTACTGTTCTGTCTAAGCTTTTGCAGTTCAACATCAGTTATACATGCTTCAACTTTAATTTGCTTGTTGCAGGCACCTATAGAATATTGGGACAATCGCCATACTCTGAAGGAAGCATAGACTACAAAATATATATGAGCTGGCAGGGCCAAAATATTGACCAATTGGAAGGGAAAACAAAATTCAAAGTGCAACTGGCTTGTTCTGTTGAATTCAATCAGGTGTGGAAATTTTAGGGAGTTCTGTTTGATTGAAACAGGGGCCATCTTGGTTTGATTATTGGCTCCTGATCCGTGCACGTGTGCAGGCCTTGTTGGTCAAAGAACTGTAGCCAATTTATGGCTTGGTCTAGGCCTAACTTGCGGAGCTCCACATCTTCATAAATCCCATGTGCTGAACTGCTGATGTGCACTTGACCACTTGAAGTAAAATTCAATTGCTTGCCAAATTTTATTGGCGAACTACTCCAATTTCGGGGAACATTTTGATTGCTAGTATAGAGTGCATATCAGAAAGGAAAAAAAAACCACAACTTCCAAGCTTGGATCCCATTGGTTTTCTAAATGTAGATTTCATGGTCAAAATGTTTCACTAAACTAAGATTCAACTTATATGCTGCCTGAATTTACATATTAACCCTCATGTAGTTAGATGGCAGCTGGATTATCATGCTGCTTCGCTAGGTGTCACTTGGTTAATTAGGATTAGGCTTCATACAACCTCAGAGCGGCAAAATGTGAATTATATACATCATAAATAAACAATAAAAATGCCAGTTTCTTGCAAAAAGAAGGGGCTATGAAATGCTATTGTGTTTCTGGAATTTACTCCAATGAAACTCCGGTAAAGGAAAAAATATTACTCTACAGGAAACAAAAGCTGGAGTACAAAATCTATATAAAAAACTTATTGAACATGATGCAGGAAGCTCTACATCGCTAAACCTATGTGAGGGTGAGACTAATTAAAGCTTTTATTAGTATATACTTTTGCGCGTGCTGAATAAGCAGGCAGCTATATATATGCCCACTCACCAACTCTTGGGTAGGTATTCTAAAAAAAATCTTGGGTAGGTATAGCGTTTGAGCATATAATATGTATATATGGGCCAAAATCTTCAGGTAGGGTTTTATATATAAGCATGCCCCATAACTAATTATAAACTCCATTAAAGTTATCTTGATACTTGACGTACGATTCTACCTCAACAAAACAAAAGAGCTTTCTAGATGGACACAATAAAATTCCATCTTAGAGGAATAAAAGTAGAGGTACTCAACACTTGCGCCTTCCTAATTCCAGTGAAAATGTATATCCCTAATGGCCTTAGATAACTTCTTCTCCAAGAAAAAAAATGCTAGGAATAACAGGTAGAAAAGAGATGTCTGAACTAATTGGAAGGCCCATGAATTGCTTTAATTATTGTTTTTGTATCGATCTCAACTGACAACAGCAATAGTTTAGGGATGCTTTTTTTATCATTACCACATCTTCACATAATTTTGTTTGAAATTTTACATGAATATGGTGAGTACAATTCAGAGTTAAGATGCCTGGGACATATATTATCTGTTGTCCCAGTGAAACTGGAAGCCAGCAAAGGCCTTGTGCACATTATGGGATGTGCAAAAGGAAGAGGGTGAACATTTGATCTGGTGAAGTTAAGTGTGATGTGGATGTTAAAGAGATGGCTCCATTGTTGTGCTTTTACATCAGGACAGATGTGTTCGAGGTTAAACATAGGGACACATGCTTTAGTCGACAGTATAGCAGATAAGTTGATAATTGAAGGAGTAGACACATCACCCATGCTTAGCCACCTTGCTTCAGAAGAAAACACAACACCTGCAAAGGCAGGGCTAGAGGCATGTTTAGATCCTGCTACAGCTGACATAACCACAAATCAACATACTTTAGAGGACAACTTTTCTCCCACACCTGGTTTCAAACCTGCTTCAGTTGACAACTCTACAAACGAACACAGTGCCACGGGAATAGCTGAACCAACCAGAGAACCCAACATGCCCAGGCAACCTGGAGTGCCTACTTATCACAATGAACCGACCATGCAACAGCGACCAAATCCTCAGCACACACCAAGTAGTACAGAACTGGAAGGTGCAGATGACCTGACACACGTCCTGGATTTTGTATCAAGCTCAACTGATGTTCCCATCTTCCAAACACCCCCACGGGCAAAACCCCAACATGCAAACATTCCTGCTTTTACTCCGACTAGCAATGCTTCAACCACACAACAGAGAAAGAGCTCACGTTCTCCTACACACATAGGCACAGTGGAATGCAGCAACCATGAGCAGGCCTTACATGGGGAAGGCATCTCTCACCATGTGCACTGCATCATCCAACAAGGGGAAAGGGAACAAAGTTTAGCTGCACAAGATAGCACTGAGCAAACTACGATAGATGATATGGCGACCTTCATTGATTTTATTTCATGCAAGCCACCAGAACCCGTCCTACAAACGCCTCCAAGAATTAATCCGGCCCAACCTAGCACCAACAACACAGTTCTGACAGTAACAAAAAGAACTAGCACCAGACTTGCCGATAAAGCAAAGTTGCATCCTGGAGTGGATAGCATCCAATTGGCACAAAGGGTCCTGATTAACAAATTGGGGGAATTAACACCTCAGTCACAGAAAAAGCCTAATCCTGATTTCAATTATTTTGCACAGCATATCCAGCAGCCCATGAGTAGCCTGCAGATGGAGGCAATCAAGATTCTGGTGGAGCAAGGGAACCAGCCCAAGAACAGGAAGAAGAACAGAGTCACCCCGGTGCCTTTCCCGGCTGGCGGAGCTCAGGCAGCATAATGGGCCAGGTCGTGAGTTATCTTTGATCGAGTCGTCGCGTCTGCTAGAAATGTTACGCAAGATACTTTTGAACTTGTTTTGGCCTGTAACCTTTATTAATGTTTAGGCGAGTTGAGGCTCTTGGTAGTTAGAGTTGTTTGAGTTTGAGTAGTGTTGTGCGTGTTGAAGTCCCAATCCAACCCACCGATGTCCATTTTTTAGTTGATTGGTCTACGGACCAAAGTTGTTTAGGGATTTTATCCCTCCGGTTGTACGGTCTATGGACCAAAGTTGTTGGTTTTTGGGCCCGGTTTTTTCCTTAAAAACTAGGTCAATTCTCTTTTTTCATCTAATAAAAATTCGGGAAAGCTAAAAGCTTTCACCGTCCGTTCAAAAAAAAAAAGATGTGTTCGAGGTGCAACTGATTAAATTCGAAAGTTAGAAGATAGTCTGAACTTGTCCCGACATCTATTCAAGATCACAGGAGAAAATTTCAGTGGGTCGCTGTTGCCAGCTTGGTCAGATATGCTTATCAAATTCCTTTTGTTTCAGAAACAACAAGTGTATGTGTGAAGAGTAGAGCAAGATTTTTAGAACTCATACCAGCATCTATTTCAACTTAATTTACAGAGGGCAGGTTACCATTGTCAGTTAACTCCAAGATGCTTATCAAAGTCCCTGAGGTTCACTATTAGAAATAAGAAGGCATCGAGGTATAAAGTTGATGGAACACACATTAAAGCATATCCTAGAAATAAATGGAATATATTTATATATCCAGCAGGCATCAACATCCAAGAAAACTTCAATTTCCGATCTATCTTACAGATTTACAAGCCAAATTTCTTTCCTCCACTAGATTGCTTGAGAAGCAACATATTAAAAACATCATGTACACAGGTAAGCTACTGATTTTTGCACCAGCTATATCATGCAGGTTTCTTTCCTGGGCCTTTTTGTTCCTTGCTTTTTGGCACTACAGCCCCGTTAGCAGTATCTCTCTTTACGTATGCTTTGCCCAAGCCTCTTGATGAAGCGCACCACCTCTACCATTGTGGCCATTCTTGCCACAGTTCGACACATTATCACCGTCCCAACCCTGATCAGCTTAGTTCCATTAGTTGTTTCTGATTCTTTCCTTGTCTTCTTTCTTGGCCTACCAGGGGAGCAACAGGCTATGGGTCTGGCCAGCTCTCCCCTGCCAAAGCCTGCAAGCAAGCAATATGCTCGTATGTCTGCTTCTATGCTTCAAGGGAGTAGCACTGTGCAATGAAGTTATCAATTTTCTTGAAGGGCTTGTAAATTGCTCTAATTGGCTACAGGATATCCTGAAAACTGCTAGTGTGTGCTATCCTCCAAATTTACAGTGTCTTTTTTTTTTTGGGTTCTTAACCTCAAACCTATCTTTAATATCCCAGGGTTCAGAGCACTAGCCAGATATTATGTCCGGCTTCAGTTTATCGAAAATATTTGGCCATATAAAATATGCCATTCCAGATTCCACTCTTCAGATTTGGTTCTATTCTCTTGAATTCTAGCCACATCATCTTACATCTGATGGGCTCTAACATGCAGATGATAGACAAAAATCTGTACAGCAGAACTGAGTTATCGGAAAACTCACATGTTGTCGACAGAATCAGTGTAGTCTATCTCAAACCAGGCTCTGCTCTTCATATCCTTGGCTCTCTGTGCCTTCCAAGCTAGCTTTACCCTATGTGGTCTTGGAAGTGCTGTGCGCTGAAGACATAAACCCTTGTCTACTTTTTTTAAAAAAAAGTAGACAAGGGTTTATGTCTTCAGCGCACAGCACTTCCAAGACCACATTTGAAAAAAAAGTAGACAAGGGTTCATGTCTTCAGCGCACGGCACTTCCAAGACCACATTTGAAGCTTGAGGCCCCTATGCCCCTATGAGCTTTCTTCCAATTGGCATGCATAGGTTGCTCAATGGCATTGACAAACCAAATGCAGGACAATAAATGATAGACTTGCCACAGTAGTCTCAGCATTCTTAAGTTTAAAGTCGACCAAGTAACATTCATTGAGATTATAACACCTTAACACCTTAAGTTTTGCTTATCTTTTTTGTTTCTTGATTGTAACACCTTAACACCTTTTTGCTCTTTTATATATTGTCGGGGGTTCTCTACCGCCGGCAAATAATATTTCTACGATCGCGTGTCAGGACACCGGATGGTGGCTTAAGAGACACTGGAAGTTATACTGGTTCGGGCCTCCGAAGAGTAATACCCTACGTCCAGTGTGAACCGGTGTTCTCAAGTCCAAGTCTGTAGTAGGGGTTACAAACCAGTCGGGAGAGGGAGAGCAGTCCCAAGTCCCTGTGTAATGCGTTGTAGTGTGTTGCGTGTGTGTGCACGAGTGTTCTCTCGGTGTCCCCATCGATCTCCCCTTTGTCCCCTTTTATAGTCGCAAGGGGAGTAAGGAAAGGGAGGGGTAAAAAAAAGGAATTACAAAGTGAGTTACAGCGCCGGGGTCTTCGCCGTCGTCTTGCGTCCCGGGCCGTACGCAGCGAACAGGCGCTCACTGTTGTAGTTGGTGTTGACGGAGTGGGCGTTCCATTTGACCCGGAGTTGGCGGCGTCCGAGTGGTTGGTGTAGGCGGTCCCCCGAATGCGTCTCCGAGTGGTTTTTGGGTCGTGGTTGACTTGTACTGTCCTTCTTTGGACTCCAGGTGTCATTGTTCGAGCGAGCGAGCGTCCTTTTCCGGGGACTGTGGCGTTCCTGTTTGAAGGAGACGAGTGCCCCTGTGGCCGCCGTGGCGATGGGCAGGCGCCCATCCCGTTCTGACATGGCAGGCACCAGGTGGGTACGGCCCGGAGTGGGCAAAAAGCGGGGGGGGGGGGCGGTGCCGAGTGAACCAGTCGGCTGAGACGGAGACTCGTCGGGCGAGGCGGAGACTCGTGGAGCGAGGCAGAGACTCGTCGGGCGAGACGGAGACTCGTCAGACGAGGTCGAAACTACTCGGACGAGGTAGGACCTTCACAGGTAAGCCCAAAGCCATTCGAACGAGGTGGGTCCGTTTGATCTAGGGCGCTAGTTCTTGTTTTCGAAGGGTCGTTTGGCGACGTCTCGTGGATTGGTGGGTTGATCGGTCAACCCTGATCTAGACCCTCGTCAGTAGCCCCCGAGCTTGGGTGGGAGTTAGGGACTCGCGCCCAGGTTCAGCCGCTGTAAGGGAGTGGTGAGCCATGGTTCTTCTAGTGGGTGGCGCGCGAGCGCACCCGCCGGGTGTAGCCCCCGAGCCTTGGGAAGAGTGGATACTCTTGTTAAGGCTTTGAAGCTAGTGGAGCCGAGTAGTTTGTCTTGGAGGTCGTCGGGGTCGTGAAGGATTCGAGGCTTTGTTGGGAATGTGATTTGTTGGGCCAGAACCCTACTCAAACATTGGTGGGCCGGGAGCGGAGGAGCTGGCCCGTTTTCCGCCGCGCGGAGGGGGGGCGTGCCTTTTGAGGCCGGCAGGTGAAGCGACGGGCGCACGTCGCTGCCGCGCCGATGGTGGACCCGCGCATTTAACGCCACCGCCCCCTTCGCCTTTTCTCCCCTTTTTATCGCCCTGCGTCGCGGTTGTCTAGGGTTTATTTCGCCTCCAAACTCTTTGGCCTTCTGCTGCGCTCTCGTCTTCTTCGCCGTCGCCGCGCTCGCCCTTTCGCATCTTCTGCCACTGCCGCCGCACTCGCATCTTCTCAAGGGAGCGAGGGCGTGAGAGATCGAATCCCTCCTCCAGCCTGCACCTTCTTCCTCCAGCGCCCCCGCCATGTCGAACTGGGCGCGCTCCTCCGTGACCCTTGCGCAGTTGGAGGGGCTCGCGAAGGGGGGAATGCTCCCGCCGCTGACGGAGGCCAAGGAGTGGATCAAGCCGGGGTTGGAGGACTTCCCCCGGTCGCCGCCCGGATACGTCGTCTCCTTCGTCGCCTTCCACGAGCGCGGGTTTTTCGTCCCCGCGGGGAGATTCATCCGGGCGGTGCTGATCGAGTACGGGCTGGAGCTCCACCACCTTAATCCAAACGGGATCCAGCAGATGGCGACGTTCGTGGCGCTGTGCGAGGGATACCTGGGGACAGAGGCCCATTGGGATCTATTCAGGTATTTCTTCAAGTTCGCATTGCAGACAGATGGCGGTAGCACCCCTGCGACGCTCGGGTGCACCTCGCTGAAGATGAAGCAGGGGAGGTCGGACGACTACATCCCGGCTCCCTCACGAGCTCAAACAAGGGATGTCACCTTGGGTGGTTCTACCTCAAGAATGACCTCAAGCACCCCCTTCCAGAGTACACCGGAAGGTGGTTCAAGAAGGCGCCCGAGAAGTGGTCGTATGGGCCCGAGAAGAAGGACTGGGAAAGGCTTCTTAGGAATGCCTAGAACGCCCTCGACCGGCTCCGGGCCCAGAAGGTGACCACGGTGGAGGTCATCGGCGGCTACCTCTCGAGAGGGATTGTGCCACTGAGGTGGCGTGCCCTCCATATGTGGCAGATGACCCCGGACAAGGCCCCCTTCGCGGGGACGGTGACGGTGGAGCCCCTGCCCTCGGCGGTCGAGGTGCGGCGCCGGTGGCGGCAGCGGTGGAGAAGGCTCAGCTTGAGTACCCGCCACCCCATCTTTTGCCGATGCTTCCGAACGCCGGCACTAAAGCCATTGTGAGGATTCTGTCGCCTGTCTCGAATTTCATTTCGAGTTCTTTTTTGCCTTCTAACCCCGAGTTCTTTAGGTGAAGGGCAACGACATCACCTTCTCCCGGGCGCCACTTCCTGAAGACAGGGCGGTGAACCACGCTGCCGCCGAGAAGGATAAGAAGAAGAAGGAGCGCCAGGAGCGGTGGAAGCAGCGCGAAGTGGCCAAGAGGTCGAGGAACGTCGACCGGGCCAAAAGGAGGAGACTAGGCGATGAGGTCTCCGATGATGAGGATCCCGGGTCGGAGCCCGTGGAGGGGGACTCGGAGGAGGAGGATGAGGAGGATGAGAGGGGCAGGGATGCGCCCTCTGCGGAGCCCGGGGCAGTTGTGGCAGCGACGTCCTCGCCTTCGGCACGGAAACCGTGGTCCGGCGGGAGTGGGAGGTCGTCGTAGCCGGGCGCGGAGAGGAGCGGGAGGTCGTCGGTTGGGCCGGTCTCACCGGTCCGCCGGGCACAGCCAGCGCGAGCGGCGTGACCATACGCCTCCGCCTGCCCGTCGTGCGTCCGAGGAGCTGAAGGACTCCCGTCGGGGCGCCCTCCCCCCCTCCCGTCGGGATAGGAGCCGTGACCCGTCGGAGCACGTCCCCTCGGGTGGTTTGCCGCCCAGGGGGTCGCGCTCTCCTAGGAGGCCCTCGCCACGGGAGGACAGGCGCCCGCCGCCGGCTCCTTCGACGGCGAGGGCGCCGGGCGAAGGGCAAGACGCCCCTCCGGCGCCCCCTCCGGCCGGGCAGGTGAATCCCGCTGGGGGCGGCCACTTGTCGGCGTCTCCTGCGGTGGAGGGCGTGCTCCTTCCGTCCCGGTGGAGGCCGAGGCGGGGCAATCAGGTCCCTCCCAGGTTGAGGGGGGAGATCCGACTGGTCAGGCGGCGTCCTACTCGGGTGGGGGTGCCGACACCTCGCAGGCGGTCCCCGTCCCGACGGCGCTTGCGGGGCCAAGAGGCCACCGCCTTCATCGGACTCGACGCCGGCGAGCGTCAAATGGCCTCGAGCCGTCTCGGCGAGGTAAGTTGTGTTCTGCCTTTTCCGAGTAGTTCCTGTTTCTGTGATCGACTTCTTACTTAGCTGGGTTTCTTGATCTTTGGTGCACCAGCCGGGCCAACAAACCGCTCGAGGTGGCGCCCCAGAAGAAGCTGCGCCGGGCGGCACAGGGTGCTGATGCCGGGTCCTCTGTGGCCACACAACTGCCGAGGCCCTCGGTCGAGCGGGCCGAGGAGACCGCTCAGAGGGAGACGCCCTCCCTTGAAGAGGAGACCCCGCAGGGTAGTGGCAACAGCTCTGGGAGGGTGCTCCCGGCGGGCCTAGGCGTCACGCAAACCGTCCCCACGGAGGAGGACCTCGCAGCGTACCAGGCAGAGCTGGAGCAGCAGTTGGTGGGGCCAGTTCCCCCTGCCCCTCAAGAGGTGGCGAGCCGTCCTGAGGCAGGGGAGGTCCCTTTGCTTCCTAGGCTGTGTGATGTCACCCTAGCCGGCGCCGGGGAGATCGCCGTCGGTTCGGATGGTCGCGAGGCTGCTTCTTCTCCGGAGACCACGGCCGGTCCTGTGGGGATGGTGGCAGGGGCGTCCGAGGTCCTCCTAATTGCCGCCGCTCCGCCGGCGGTGGCTGCTGGAGCCCCCGAGACTACTTCCAGGGGGGTTCCGTCGGAGGTCATCACGCTCGAGGACTCTCCGACGGGCCGCCCTCAGGGAGCCGACGATCACTCCACCGGGGAGCCGAGCTCGGAGCCCGTGAGGCCATTGAGTCCCTTGAGGGGGATCCCGGATTCCTTCACCGACACCCTGGGGCTGATGACGATGGACCGCAACTTCAAGGCCCTCGTGTCCATTGAGGCCGACCCAAACTTGCCGTGCGAAGGCCGGCTGAAGTGGGTCGACCATCAAGACACTGGGCGAACCATCTTCGAGCTTGATGATGGGTTGGAGATGGAGGAGTTCGAGACTCTCGTGGAGGGCCTTCGTGACGTGAAGGAGACCTTCGAGAAGATTATCATCAAGCCCACCCGGGTGAGCGTTGGGTTTCTTCGTTCTTCTTTTGGTTTTGAGGCGGCGCCGCTTCTGCAGTGTCTGACTACATCACCCCTGCCTTTTTATCTCTGGGTGCAGGCAATCATGAAGCGCAGCTCAGGGAAATCTCAATTTCTCCATCGAGAAGCCGGGCTGTGGCACGCCGTCGACAAGATGAAGGCGGAGAAGGCGCAGCTCGAGGCTCAGCTGGCCGCGGCCCAACTGGCCGGAGTAGAGGCGCACGCCCGTGCCAAGGAGGAGATGGTCGCCCTCGAGGCAAAGGTGGCCGAGGCCGAGAAGAGGGCGGCCGAGGCGCAAATGGTAGCCGAGGCCGCGCCTCGGCCGCGGGTCGAGAGAGGGAGGCCGCCATTCAGGAGAATGAAGGCCTGAAGGTGAAGGTGGCGGATCTTCAAAAGGACGTCCAGGACGCCGCCGTCGACCTCAAGAAGGCCAACAACGAGGCGGTCGACCTAGCCGAGAAGCTTAAGGCCGCCAGTGATGAGGGGGCTCACCTCAGGGAAACTGCTCGGAAGCGGGAGGACGAGATCATTGGTAAGCTGTCCTTCCGAATCCTTTTAGTTGGCGAACTGTTCTTCCCTCCGTCTTCCGGGTGGTTGTTAGTTGCTTGACTCTTCATTGGTACAGCCCTCCGAGTTCAGAAGGCCGACCTGCAAGCCAAGCTGAAGTCGGAGCAAAGCGAGGTTGCCAAGGCCTTCGCTGCGAACTAGGAACTGGTGCAGCTTGGCCACGACCTGAAGGAGAAAATGACGAGTATGCATAGTGCTTCCCCTCATCCTTCCCCTCGTTTTCTTTCTTTAGTGATGGCTCAGCCGAGGAAATTTCTCCAGGGGTTGCTGAGGATCTCCGGAAGTCGAGGGAGATGGCCGAGCGGACTCAGAAGGCCTTTGAGAAGAAGGCTGAAGTCCACCAGGCCCTGGTTCAAGCCGTCGAGCGCTTGCTGGAGGAGCTCAGTGTCAGTGGCGGCCTATCCTTGGTGGAGCGTGTCGCCCTCATTCCGGGAAGGACTCGGGAGCAGGCCTCAGAGCTTACGCGGAGCGTGGTGCGGAGGATCGTCGCCATGTTCCTGTCGCATTACCCGGGCGTGGAGCGGGACTGTCTGCGAGGTGGATGGGCCCCCGGCTACGAGGACCATGAATACGACGGAATTGAAGCCGAGTCCTCCTCCTTCGCCGATGAAATGGTCGCCGTCGCCCTGAGAGACCTTGGGCTATAATAGAACAGCAAAATGCAGGGGGGCTTAGTCATTGTATCTTGCGATGTAATGAACGTAATTCCCTACGGAGGGTGTTCCCTTGTTAAGGACTTGCTTTTGTTGAATAGTTTGTGCTTTTATCTGTTGCTTGCCATTTTCATTTTCTCCCGAGTGCTTTGGGACCATGAGTCGAGATGGTAAGGCTTAGGACCTTGTCGGCTGGGCTCTGTTCCGTAGCCACCGGGGCGTAGGAACTCGAGAGTTTGGCCTGACCTAGTCGCATAGTGGTATCACTCGGACTCGCAGCCCCCCAAGCAGTTTTGGAAGGCCAAATAATGACGGGCAGCAGCCTTAAGCTTTGAAAGCAAAAACTAGTCGGAGCGGTTCACTTATTACTCTCAGGAAGAAAAAAGAGATCAGTCTGAGGGCTTGGATCTTGCCCGCAAGTCTAGCGCCGTAGCCGCGGGGGCGTCGGTACTCGGAGCTTGGACGGGCGCAATCACAAAGCCGCACAAGCTGGTCTTTCTTTTCCCTTAAGCGCAAAAGTGTACCGCTGATCGCCTACGGGGGCAATCGTTTGTCAGGATTTATTGTGAAAAAAGGAGGGGCACCGTGCCCCGAGTGGAGCCCCCGAGCGGCGGGCGACCCTGCGTGGGGGAGGGGTCGCTCGCTGCTCAGTTTAGAGAGCTCGAAGTGTGTGTTTCGAAAAACGACCACAGGCTTATAAAGTACTCGGAACGAAGCAGCACTTTTTATTATCGTAAGCGAATGACAAAGTAGAGGTACTTTTAAGGGTAAAAGCGAGGTAGCTGCTCTATGTTCCAAGCGTTGGAGAGAACTTGGCCGTTGGCGTCCTTGAGCTTGAAAGTTCCCGGACGGAGGACTTGGTCGATGATGTAAGGGCCCTCCCACGGCGGCGACAGCATGTGGCGGTCATGGTTGCTCTGGACTCGTCGGAGGACCAGGTCGCCGACTTGAAACGCCCGACTCCTGATGTTGCGGTTGTGGTACCACCGCAAGGCTTGCTGATACTTGGCCGAGTGGAGCAGGGCGACGCTGCGTGCTTCATCCAGCTGGTCGACGGCGTCCTCGAGAGAGGCCTGGTTCCCCTCGTCGTCGTAGGCTCGAACCCTCGGGCTGCCGTTATCGAGGTCCGTCGGGAGGACTGCTTCGGACCCGTGAACTATGAAGAAGGGTGTGCAGCCGGTGGCCCGGCTCGGAGTGGTCCGCAAGCTCCAGATGACTGACGGGAGCTCTGCGACCCATCTTGCTCGAAACTTTTCGAGGCGCTTGAATATTCGTGGCTTCAGCCCCTGCAAGATCATGCCATTCGCCGTTTCCACCTGTCCATTGGTTTTAGGATGGCTGACGGCAGCCCAATCCACTCGGATGTTGTAGGCGTCACAGAAGTTGAGGAACTCCTTGCCCGTGAACTGGGTGCCGTTGTCGGTGATGATCGTATTTGGGACTCCAAAGCGGTGGACGATGTCGGTGAAGAACTGGACAGCTTCCTCCGAGCAGACCCTCTTGATAGGCCTTGCCTCGATCCACTTGGTGAACTTGTCGACGGCGACGAGGAGATGCGTGAAGCCCCCGGGCGCTTTCTTCAATGGCCCGACTAGATCCAAGCCCCATACGACAAAGGGCCAGGTGATGGGGATGGTCTGCAATGCTTGCACCGGGAGGTGAGTTTGTCGCACGTAGAATTGGCAACCTTCACAGCTGCGCATGATATCCTTGGCGTCGGCGACGGCGGTCGGCTAATAAAAGGCTTGTCGGAAAGCTTTGCCGATGAGAGTTCTCGGCGCGGCGTGGTGTCCGCATGCTCCGCCGTGGATGTCCTTCAGCAACTCCTTCCCTTGGTCGACCAGAATGCAACGCATCAGGACGTCGGAGGCGCCTCGCCTATAGAGCTCTCTCTCGATGAGAGTAAATGACTTGGCCCAGCGTGCGATCCGCCGAGCTTCGGTCTTGTCGGGAGGAAGCTTGCCTTGCACGATCCATTCGAGGAGCGGGAATCTCCAATCCGGATCTTCGAGGTTGGGCTCTGGTACTCCATCAATTTCCATCACTTCTGTTGCCTCTTGTGTCGGAGGCTCTGGTCGCTCGTTGTCGAGTCGGATAGATGGAGTGTACTGGTCCTTGGCGAAGACGCCATTGGGAATGGGCTTTCGGTTGGAGGCCACCTTCGCGAGGGTGTCGGCTGCCTCGTTGTATCGTCGCAGGATGTGCTTGAGCTCGAGGCCGTGGAACTTGTCTTCCAGTTCACGGACCGTCTGGCAGTATGCAGCCATCTTTGTGTTGATGCAGCTTGATTCTTTCATTACCTGATCGACGACTAGCTCTGAATCACCACGGATCTCGAGACGCCGTATTCCCAGCTCAAGGGCGATGCGGAGCCTGTTGATAAGAGCTTCGTACTCGGCGGCGTTGTTGGAAGCCGGGAAGTGTAGTCGGACCATGTACTTCATGCGTACGCCTAGGGGCGAGACGAAGACAAGGCCAACGCCGGCTTCCTCCTTCATAAGCGATCCATCGAAGTACATGACCCAAGTCTCGTGCTCGATGGAGGCCGGGGGTGTTTGGACCTCAGTCCACTCAGCGACGAAGTCGGCCAACGCCTGTGACTTGATGGCGTTCCGCGGGGCCTAGGTGATGTTCTTCCCCATCAGCTCAAGCGCCCACTTGGCTATCCTTCCTTCGGCTTCGGGGCTCTGGATCACCTTGCTGAGCAGATACTTTGACGCCACCGTGATGGGATGAGCGTCAAAGTAGTGCCTGAGCTTCCGTTTGGCGATGAGGACCGCGTAGACTAGCTTCTGCATCTGGGGGTATCGCACCTTCGTGTTGGACAGGACTTCGCTGACGAAGTAGACTGGGCGCTGTACCTTCTGGACTTTCCCGGGTTCGTCGCGCTCGACGACGAGGGCGGTGCTTACCACCTGGGTGGTTGCCGCAATGTAAAGCAGCATGGATTCTCCCTCAGCCGGGGCTGTCAGGATTGGTGGGCTTTTCAGCAACGTCTTGAGCGAATCGAGGGCCTCTTGAGCCTCGGTGCTCCAGGTGAAGTGGTCCGACTTCTTCAACAGGCGATATAAGGGCAGGCTCCGCTCACCGAGTCGGGCGACGAAGTGGCTGAGCGCGGCCAAGCACCCTGTGACACGCTGGACCCCCTTCACGTTCTGGATGGGCCCCATGTCAGTGATGGCAGAGATCTTCTCAGGATTGGCCTCGATGCCGTGTTCCGACACGAGAAAGCCGAGGAGCATGCCCCTCGGAACCCCAAAAACGCACTTCTCGGGGTTGGGCTTCACCTTGTTTTGCCTGAGCTTCTCGAAGACCGCTGCAAGGTCTGGGACTAAGTCACCGACTGTCGGGGATAGACCCCCGGGGTACCCAGAAGGCGGATTGGCCCAACCAACAAGGGGCGGCCCAATCCGAGTGCTATCGGGCCGGGTTGTCAGACTGGGTGGCCCAACACTCGGGAGGCCCACCAGTCGGGCAAACCGGGATGAGAACGACGGCGCGCGGGACAAGGAAGCAGACGGCGTATCTCGCAAGAAGATCGGAGATCGAGATAAACTAGTCAAAATTCTAGGGAAAGATATCTGTAATCGTTATAGGATTGAATCCTTGTATTCCGGGTAGGTTACGATCTCTAGCCGACTTGTAACTCAAGGCAACCGGACTATATAAGGTGCCTTGGGACCCCCCTCCAAAACACGACGATAGAACCCAACTACGGAGATCCTTCAGGAACTTCATACACAGCAATCCATACACCCAACACAGGACGTAGGGTATTACGTCATCTTGATGGCCCGAACCTGTTCAATCCTTGCGTCTTGTGTTACCATCGACTTGTGATCCTCGATCTGTCTCTCAACAAATCAACCACATAGACTACCCTGTGTGGACTGCCGGGTCCATAAATCCGACAGTTGGCGCGCCAGGTAGGGGCTGATCGACGAGATCAATCTACAAGCTCGATGGCAGTTTTTTTTTATCCAGCACCATGTGGCGTCTGCGGTCGTCCACGACCATCCCGACGAGTCGCGACGCAAACAACCACCCTTCCCACCGGATAAAGATTCACCGGCGGCAACAGGGAAGAACCTTTTTGTTTATTTTACTTATTATCCACATAACAACAGTGGTTAATTAGATTGGATCTAATCTTCAACAGGGAAGCCTTGTTGTTTTCCTTTACCGCTTACGCTAATTGGTCACTTTCCTTTTCTCAAGAGAATTAACAATTACTTTACTTGTATATGTCTTCTTGATATATGTGAGGATTATACATATGGCGGACTCGATAGCATCCAGAAGGGAAGGCGTCAGGTTCTCGTACCTCTACGCCCGCGAATACAAGATGGAACGTGAAGCTACGTTGGCACGGCCTGCACTAATGATCGTCCGCGACATCAGCCTGCTGGCGAAAGCATCGACTACTTGACTCGGCAACCTGTCGAGGGCGAGGCCGACTGTGTATGATCGTCGACATACACGACTCAACGACTCGGCCACAACTACGACGACACTGTGTTTCTCTGACTTAATTACGAATCAAGCTAAGTATTATTTTTTATTAAATATTTTACGGTTTCCGTATATTTTCGCGCGTCTCGGCTCTTTTATGTCTTTATGACTTTCGCCGACTACCCTGGTCACGCTCCGACTGCATATACAACCTGGTCTGTCCAGACTGCAACTCCTTAGGCTTTTATACAAGTCGCTAAAGTACTCGGGGAGCACGCGCCTTAATCCGTGAAGCCTCGACTCTTCCGTATGCCTACGCTCCTACGCGTGCATGCGGCCCAGCTCTTGCGCTATGGACTATGGCTATCGGGGATCAGGTGCATAAACGTAACAGGTTAACTACCCAGAGAAATTAATAGACTTAAAAGCTGGAAGCAGGAATCATTTTCATGCATTGCCGAATACTTTTCTTCTCGGATTTGCATTTTATTGCATCATATACTGTCGTCGCACTGTGTTTTCAATGCAGGGTATGGACGATTACTCGGTGTACCTCAGCCCTCACGCTCGGGGGCTGGCGCCGGGACGACCACTCGGCGTGCTCAGCCCTCACGCTCGGGGGCTGGCGCCGGGACGACCACTCGGCGTGCTCAGCCCTCACGCTCGGGGGCTGGCGCCGGGACGACCACTCGGCGCGCTCAGCCCTCACGCTCGGGGGCTGGCGCCGGGACGACCACTCGGCGCGCTCAGCCCTCACGCTCGGGGGCTGGCGCCGGGACGACTACTCGGCGTGCCTCAGCCCTCACGCTCGGGGGCTGGCGCCGGGACGACTACTCGGCGTGCCTCGGCCCTCATGCTCGGGGGCTGGCACCAGGACGACTACTCGGCGTGTCTCAGCCCTCACGCTCGGGGGCTGGCGCCGGGATGACCTGTCGGCACGCTTTGACCCTCACGTTTAGGGGGCGGGCTGCCGAAATTGACGCCAGAAGGAAATGTCAAGAAGATCCTCGAATAAGCCTTGAGCCGATTTGTACGGAATCGCCTTAAGGCTCGGGGGCTACGGCCAACGGACGCACCGACGCGCTTGGATTTCACCACAATGTCGTCAACGTATGCTTCAACCAGTCGGCCGGCGAGATCGCCGAAGACACGACGCATGCATCTCTGGAACGTGGCGCCCGCGTTTTTTAGCCCGAATGGCATAGACGAGTAGCAGAAAGTGCCGAAAGGTGTGATGAAGGACGTCGCGAGTTGGTCGGCCAAACTCATTGCGATCTGATGGTAGCCGGAGTAAGCATCAAGAAAGCAAAGGGTTTCGCACCCAGCGGTGGAGTCGACCACCTGATCTATGCAAGGAAGTGGGAAGGAATCTTTTGGACATGCCTTGTTAAGGCCGGTATAGTCAACACACATCCTCCATTTTACATTCTTCTTTTTTACAAGGACAGGGTTCGCTAACCACTCGGGGTGATATACTTCCCTAATAAATCCTGCACTGAGGAGCTTCTTGATCTCCTCGCCGATGGCCTTGCACTTGTCCTTGTCGAAGCATCGGAGCCTCTGTTTGACCGGTCGTGAGCCAGGCTTGACGTTTAGTTTGTGCTCGGCGACCTCCCTTGGAATCCCTAGCATGTCCGAGGGCTTCCATGCAAACACGTCGAGGTTTGCTCGAAGGAAGTCGATGAGCGCGCTTTCCTATTTTTGATCGAGCGCTGTCCCGATACGGAGGGAGCGGCTGTCGTCAGCGACGGTAACCTCCTTGGCATCCTTGGCCGGCTCAAAGGAGCAAGCGGCTCGCTTGGACGTCTCGGGGATATCGAGGTCCCTGGGCTCCACGGCGAGCTCCTCGGACCGGATGAGTGCCTCCGCGAACTGGAAGCACTCGGTGTCGCATGCGTACGCGTGCTCAAAGGAAGTTCCCACCGTGATGACGCCCTTGGGCCCGGGGATCTTCAGCTTGAGAAACGTGTAATTCGGGACGGCCATGAACTTTGCGTACGCTGGCCTCCCGAGGATGGCGTGGTACGTCCTTGGGAACCCCACCACTTCGAAAGTGAGGATCTCCCTCCGGAAGTTAAGCGGAGTCCCGAAAGTGACGGGCAGGTCGATCTGCCCGAGGGGTACCGCGTCCGCACCAGGGACGACTCCGTGGAAGGGCGCCGTGGACGGCCGCAGCCGGGATCACGGGATCCCCATTTCGTCAAGAGTTTCGACGTAGAGGATGTTGAGGCCGCTTCCTCCGTCCATTAGCACCTTGTGGATGCGCTTCGTCCCGAAAAGAGGAGCGACAACGAGCGGGTACCTCCCCGGCTGCGGGATGCGGTCGGGGTGATCGGAGCGGTCGAAAGTAATCGGGGCCTCCGACCACTTGAGGTAGGAGGGCATTGTGGGCTCCGTGTTGCAGACCTCCCGTCGGATCAGCTTTTCCTTGCACCTCGAAGGGCAGGCCGCGGACCCCCCAAAGATCATCATGACGGCACCGTCTTCCTTGGGGTACTCGTTGTCGTCGTCGTTCGGGCCCCCGGCCCCATCTTTGGCCACCTCGGGAGCTTTCTTCTTCAGAGTTCCAGCGAGGAAGCTCTTCATGAGCTTGCAGTCTTTCAAGGCATGCTTGACCCGGGGCCCTCGTGATTGGTGCACGGAGCCTCGAGGAGTTTCTCGAAGTTGTCCTTTGGTGCGTTCCCTTTCGGCTTGGCAGCTTTTCGTTCGACTGCCGCCACCATGTTGCCGTCACACCACCTCTTGTCCTTTTTCTTTTTCTTGTCAGCCTGAGTGGAGGTGCCTTCGCCGGCTCCCTCCAACTGCTTGCCCTTGCTTTGGGATCGATCAAGGGTTGCGGCGACTGCGTCTTCCCCATCGGCGTAGTCAGTGGCGATGTCAAGGAGCTCTCGGATGGTTCACGGCTTCTTGCGCCCCAGTTCATGAATGAGGGTCGCACATGTGGTTCCGAATCGGAACACCGAGACGACGTCGGTGTCGGCGGTGTTGGGCAGCTCGGTGCACCGCTTGGAGAAACTCTTGATGTAGTCACGCAGGCTTTCGTCTCTCCTTTGTAGGCAGTTGCGCAGATCCCACGGGTTCCCAGGACGTGTGTAGGTACCCTGAAAGTTGCCAATGAACGCATCGCGCAGCTGTGCCCAACTGTCAATCTTGCCGTCGGGGAGGTGCTCTAACCACGTTCGCGCCGAGTCGGCAAAGTAGAGGGGGAGGCTCTTGATGATGAAGTAGTCGTCTTGTGCTCCGCCCGCGTGGCACACTAGTCGGTAGTCCTCCAGCCAGATGCTAGGATTCGTGTCCCCATCATACTTGGGCACCGTAGTTGGAGCTCGAAAGCGTGGAGGGAAACGAGCGCCGAGGACGTGGGGTCCAAAAGCGCGCGGCCCCCTGGGATCAGAAGACACACTCCTGCTCCAGTCTTCGCCGCTGTCGTAGCGGCCTCCATGCCACCTGTTGTAGGCTCGGTGTGGGCGGTGCTCTCGATGCCTATCTAGTTGCCGGGCGTCTCTGTCCGCCGTGACCCCGTGATGATGCACGGACTGCTCCCGGCCGTGCTCCCTGGAAACCCGCTGGCGTGACGTGGAGCTCTCCACTTGCTGGACTGCTGCAGTTTCCAGGAGCGTGCGGAGCTGTTGATGGAACCTTCGATCTTCGGGGGTCGCTGGTTCAGGATGTCCGCGAAGCAGGACAGCGGCCGCCGCGAGGTTCTGGGACGCTCGTTTGAAGATTGGCGCGTTGTTGACGTCGTTGTTGTCGTTGTTGATTATGCACTGGTGCACGTCCCGTGCACGTGCGCGGGCGGCTCCTCCGTCCGCGTTTTTCCTGAGCTCGTGGTGGAGTTGCCTGCGCTCGTCCTCGAGTTGACGCTGTGCCTCGTCGAGCTCCTGCAGCCTGGCCCGCCGAGCATCGCCTGCAGGGTCGTCCCGGGGCGGAGCTTGGCGGGGGTTGTCCTCCGTCGAGCTGCTAGTGGTCCGTACTTCCCTTTCCGGGGTGTGGCACATAAAGCACTCCCGGGAAGGGTCATAGAGCGTCGATGGAGCCCGGCTCGACTGCGGGTCCGAGTCCCGCTCGCCTATCGCGCCCTTATTGGCAGGCGCGGTGCAGGAGTTGGGCTTTGTCGGTGGCGAGGCGGCCGCTGGATCGTGCGGCAGGCCCGGTTGTCCCTCCGGGTACATGGCGCCGTAGTAGTCGAGAAACTCATCCCAGGGGAGCTATTCTTCCCCTCCAGCTTGGAGGGCGAGGTTGGTGATCATATAGGAGACATTGCGAAAATGCTCCTGGGTCGGGCTCCGTCCCAGAGCGGCTGCCAGATCCTCACCTAGTATGTCGAGGACATAGGCGGTGGCGCCCGTTGCAACACGTGAAGGCTCGGACCTCTTGTCGTGGATCGCGGCGGGGCCATCATCGAAGGTGGGCTCGGGGTGCACAAAGGTGGCTCCGATGAGGGGCTCCTCCGATTTGCTGAAAACAAAGTCGAGGGAGCCGAAACACAGGTGAGCGCCCGGCGCCAACGGGGCGCCTCCGTGGGCCATCCGGACCCTGGTGAAGTGAAGCGACACGCGACGCCCCCTACTTGGCGCGCCAACTGTCGGGGTTCTTTGCCGCCGGCAAATAATATTTCTACGATCGCGTGTCAGGACAGCGGTTGGTGGCTCAAGAGACACAGGAAGTTATACTGGTTCGGGCCTCCGAAGAGTAATACCCTACGTCCAGTGTGAACCAGTGTTCTCAAGTCCAAGTCTGTAGTAGGGGTTACAAACCAGTCGGGAGAGGGAGAGCAGTCCCAAGTCCCTGTGTAATGCGTTGTAGTGTGTTGCGTGCGTGTGCACGAGTGTTCTCTCGGTGTCCCCATCGATCTCCCCTTTATCCCCTTTTATAGTCGCAAGGGGAGTAAGGAAAGAGAGGGGTAAAAAAAAGGAATTACAAAGTGAGTTACAGCGCCGAGGTCTTTGCCGTCGTCTTGCGTCCCGGGCTGTATGCAGCGAACAGGCGCTCACTGTTGTAGTTGGTGTTGATGGAGTGGGCGTTCCATTTGACCCGGAGTTGGCGGCGTCCGAGTGGTTGGTGTAGGCGGTCCCCCGAATGTGTCTCCGAGTGGTTTTTGGGTCGTGGTTGACTTGTACTGTGCTTCTTTGGACTCCAGGTGTCGTTGTTCGAGCGAGCGAGCGTCCTTTTCCGGGGACTGTGGCGTTCCTGTTTGAACGAGACGGGTGCCCCTGTGGCCGCCGTGGCGATGGGCAGGCGCCCATCCCGTTCTGACATGGCAGTCACCGAGTGGGTACGGCCTGGTGTGGGCTAAAAGCGTGGGGGGCGGTGCCGAGTGAATCAATCGGCCGAGACGGAGACTCGTCGGGCAAGGTGGAGACTCGTGGGGCGAGGCAGAGACTCATCGGGCGAGGCGGAGACTCGTCGGGCGAGGCGGAGACTCGTCGGACGAGGTGGAAACTACTCGGACGAGGTAGGACCTTCACAAGTAAGCCCAAAGCCATTTGAACGAGGTGGGTCCGTTTGATCTGGGGCGCTAGTTCTTGTTTTCGAAGGGTCGTTTGGCGACGTGTCATGGATTGGTGGGTTGATCGGTCAACCCTGGTCTAGACCCTCGTCATATATATCTAACCAGTAGGGGCCAAGCCCCTCCTGTTTCATAAAAAAAAAACATTCACTGAGATGAGGCAAACTCGATCGATCTTTATTGTTCACTGGCATATGCATATCCATGATTGGTCATTTTGAAGGAGCAAGCTACCAACCAAGGTGAAGTTCTTTGGTTGGCTCCTCCATCACAGACGCCTGAACACTCGCACTAACCTACATCACAAGAATGTCTGTATCCTGGAGGACTTCTACTGCGAGAACTGCCCGGGTGTCCTAGAAACAGCAGAACACATCTTCTCTTCCTGCCCTGCAGCTGCCAACGTGTGGAACAGAATTGGAATCACTGTAAGTGAAGCTATGCATACCTCACCGTGGCTACTAGGTTGGGAACTTCCTCTCCCCGATGAGGTCCGATGCGATGTGATCCTGCTGATTTCGTGGCACATCTGGAAAGCCCAGAACGCAGTGATCTTTGATCATCAACACTCTACGGCATCTGAAGTAGTCCGACAGATCATCAAGGACATGGAAGCTTGATCATCAAGGACATGGAAGCTTGGACAATAAATGATAAACGTGCAGCAAGTTTCAGACAATGGTCTGAATGTCTGTCATCTCTGGTTTAAATCTTCTTTGCTCTCGCGTAAGGCTCGAGAGCCGCTGCAATCTCCTCCTGGTATGCCAGGAATTCGACATGTAAACTGTCTCACTTTCGATCAATGAAAAGTTTAGATCTACCTTGAACCAAATATATAAAAGTGCCTATCAGAACAGCAAGCACATGCATGCCTCCTCAAGCCAAGTGACTCACCAATAATTCAGTCACACCATCAAAAGAGACGAATTTCCTCATGTAACCCACTGGTGAAACAGCTGAGACACAAATTGAAGCTACTCTGCACTTCTGATTCGGGAACTTCTACTGTGCCCTTTACTGTGTCGTGAAGACACATTGAGTCATGTCAACTGCATCATAATTTCCATGAATGCGATTTGTGCCAAGGAGAACTAGCTTGGGACAAGGGGAAAATAGTGATAGGTTTTTTTTAGCAAAAAATAGTGATATAGGTGTAAGCAATTTTGTGAGAGATGAGAGCTCTCTAGTAGTTGGAAAATGTTTAAATTACCCCCTCAACTATGGTCAAAAGTCTATTTAACCCCCTAAACTGTATTTTGGTTCAATGTACTCCCACAACTTTGACGATTGGTCCAATTTACCCCTTAGTAAGATTTGTCTTTTTTTGTTCTCCACGCACAAATAAAGTTTTAAGTTCAAATTTTGTGGGATGACAGAGAACATCGTATATTATGTTAGAAAATATCATATAATTTTTTCATACTTAATTTTTATACAATTCATGATTAATTTATAACTAGATGTACTAGCCTATTAAAATAATACTAAAAAATTCATAATATATTTTTCTAACATACTAAGTTATGATGTTGTCTATCGCACCGCAAAATTTGAACTTAAAACTCTATTTGTATGTGGAGAAACAAAAAGGACAAATCTTACTAAGGGGTAAATTGGACTAATTAACATAGTTTAGGGGGTTATTTGAACAATAAAATAGTTTAGGGGTTATCTAGACTTTGGCTATAGTTGAGGGGGTAATTTACACTTTTTCTCTCGTAGTTTATAGTAGGCAAACTTGTGTTGATGGCTGTTGGGCGTTTGGCAGGCACACCTTGAATATGACTGAATTTGATATTTGTAAAACGGGGAACCTTTTCTGTAAAAAAAATAGAATGAAGAGAGACAAAAAAAAATCAACTGTTCACCACCTTTAGCCAAGCGCCATTTACTTTTAGTCAGGTCCTTCCAACTAGTATTATAACTTCCATCAGGCATAACTGTGAAAGCGTCACTGCATGAAAAGTTGGATGTCCATAAATGTAGATACATCAATTTGGGAGCCTTTAGATGAGCTCATAAACATAATCCTTGAAAAGGAAAATAACCATTTTTTTACTATTCCCACTAACACAAATGCAGAGGTATTGCCTGCAGCATATACAGCATCATTTGAGTAAGGTTCAATGCCAAGTGAGGGAAAAGGAAACAGCATTAAGTAGGAAAAAAACTCAGATGCATTGTTATATCGAGTTAGAAATGTATCAGCACTTATATTAGAAGCAACAAAACACCATAACAACTTCTTAGAACCCAACCAGTGGTGATTGACCAAATAGTATCAACATCAGAAAACAGCTACTTCAACCAGCTTTGAACAGTAGAACATTTCTCAAGCAAGAATTAAGCTATAACTGAAACGATAGCAGTCAATAGAAGTGACTACATTTCTGTTAGAACACCATCCACGTCCTTGTGATTGGCTACCTGAACGACCTGCTTCGTCTTCAGTCATCGATGGGCTCTGCAAATTCATCTATAGGAAAGAACACCCAATGTTTTGTTTCTTTTGACAAACTCCATCCTGTACATAATTTAAAATAAGGAAGATGTCTCAGCACTGAAAACACAGACAGATTTCAGTGAACCTGACTTTAACTAACCATAGTAAACAGTAAACACACACTGCATAGGGATGGAAAATTTGTTAGATATACTAATAATAAGAAAAATGTTCACATTATTTATGCTTTGTATGAATAAGAGATTCTCATAAATGATTTCAAACTGCGATGTCATCTACTATGCTACTTATGAAGCTTGAAATTGTAGGGAACACAAACTAGCTAAACAAAATATAAAATGCATTGGAATCAGGAAATAGTTTACCATTGATCACCAACAACTTAAGAATTCTTGGGATATACTTCTACTTTAGAAGCCCGGTCAAATGATGATGTTGGTGTTGGATGCCATCAAAGAGCATTGGACACAAGAGGCATGATGCCACATTCTATTTAGATGTGGGGCTTGCATGTCGAAAAGTTGTGGCAAGAGAGAACCGGGGAGGATAACGACCTCTTATTGACAGGGGTTGGTGTGGGGAAGCTCTTTCGCTTGTTACAGACCTCCAAGTTCTTCAAACAAGGGAAAGGCTCATCGTGCCATTTTGGGAGGCACCACAGTGGATACCCTAGGTTCCTTTTTCTCTTGTTGAAGACAAATGTTTTCTTCAAAGAAGGAAAGTTAATGGTGTAAATGGATCCCTTGTTAACAGGGGGTGGCACAAATGTACTTCTTTTGGTTGTTAGAATACCCCCCAACTTATTCAATAAACGCATACTATACCAACTCGGAAGTGACCATGCTGGATATGGTTGATGTCCATGGTTCATTGTTCTGATATAAAATATCAGTGGTTGCTTCAAAGTGGGGAAGTTGACAGTGTAATCTTCATAACACCTTTCCTCATGCTTATTTTCACTCTTACAGGAGGAGTAAGGTGTATTTGATCCACCTTTTTCAATTTTTAACAGGGTTCAATCTGCTGTCACAGATGGATGAAAGGAGGAAGGAGGTCCACCAAGTCCTCCTCCTCCTCCTCATCCTCCCTTCGGCCCACCTCTTCCTCCCTTTGGTTCTCTTTGCTGTCTAGACATGTGTCTGTTGCTGCAATTGTGTTTCTTTTCTTTCTTGTCATGCTCCTCCACCTCCTGATCCATAAGACATTCATATATAGGTTACTTCGGTCCTTTCTCAGGCATCTCTATGCAAGATACGGATTGAGCTAATGAATTCTGCTAGAGATGCTATATTCAGGTCATATATTTTCAAATCAAAGGGTGGTGGTTCTTTTCCATGTGGCAGACAATTTAATATTTGCATAGCTAGACGAGAAAAGGACTTGTAGTTGTTAACACAGATGGAGAGCTTGAATGTCTTGTCCAACCTGCTTAGGTTCACATCGGCGACTGATTGGCAGGTATGCTTGAAGACAACCTAGAATCTTGCTGCTTCTAGTACGTGCACACAAAAAACACCTATTACCTCTCTTGTAAGTCCGATTTCTCCTCCACAATATGACCATAAATCGTTGAAATTTTTTATTGAAGTATAAGTGAATTGCCCACCTTTCCCTATCAGTTTAAGCTTTTGGGTTGAATTGGTTGGTGCCTACAACTCAATATGGTATCAAAGCCAGAGGTCTCGAGTTTGAATCCTGACGGGCGTGATTAAATAAAATAATTGCAGCCGACTCCTAATTTCCATGTTTGAGGCCTGAGGGAGCTTGCACGTGAGGGGGAGTGTTGAAGTATAAGTGAATTGCACACCTTTTCCTATCAGATTAAGCTTTTGGGTTGAACTGGTTGGTGCATGTAACTCAATAATTTTGATTCAGAGAAATGCTCTAAAACTATTATACACCTTATTGTCTGTTATGTCATTGTTTAGTAACATCAATTTTTAAGTGCTAAATTTCATGAGTTAAAAAGCTACTATGTGGAACCATTGTCTAATAAGATTCAATGTTAGAATTAACAACTAAATTGTGCAATCGCATTCAAAAGTTAAAAAGCTTCAATATGTAACTATTGTCCAATAAGATTCAGTGTTAGAATTAACAACTAAATTTTTTAAGTGCTAAATTTCATGAGTTAAAAAGCTACTATGTGGAACCATTGTCCAATAAGATTCAATGTTAAAATTAACAACTAAATTGTGCAACTGCATTCACAAGTTAAAAAGCTTCAATATGTAAATATTGTCCAATAAGATTCAGTGTTAGAATTAACAACTAAATTTTTAAGTGCTAAATTTCATGAGTTAAAAAGCTACTATGTGGAACCATTGTCCAATAAGATTCAATGTTAGAATTAACAACTAAATTGTGCAACTACATTCACAAGTTAAAAAGCTTCAATATGTAACTAATGTCCAATAAGATTCAGTGTTAGAATTAACAACTAAATTGTGGAACTGCAAATATAAGATTAGTTCAGTGACAGTTATAAGAATTTGGTAACGTCTATTTACTTTCCATCTATTCAATTTTATGAGTGTATTGTTTCTCAAAAAAATCATAAAAGAGATCCTAACCTATGCGATCGTTAACTGGACTGATAATATAAATTGGTTGCCCCTTCCCCCTTGTCCTTCAAGCAGTGGTGGACGTAGAATTTTACAAATGAGTATACATAATATTAATGTTTTGTTTCTAAAAAGTATCATTCTAGTATATGACTTCTTTACTCTGCTATTTGTTAATACCACTATAGGAAATGACCGTTCTTGTGTGGATTTTTTTTTATCATGGCAAGACATGTTGGTATTTGCAAATTAATGTTTGCGGTTAAAATTTTGCTATTTACTCTACTATTTGCAAACTAATGTTTGCAGTTAAAACTGTTGTTGCCACTAATTATTCCAAATTCTCAAGTTTGTTCTAGTGATGATTTTTCATCCCCTGTAACTATATTTCATAATTGTGAAGTGTGAACACATACTTGTGTATCTGGCAACTAGCTAGTCTTTATGTGTGGTTTTGTTCCCTTTCATGATTTTTATTGTAATTGGGATAATTGAATAGTTACACTTTCATTTTATAGAAGTACATTTTATCATTCCCAAAAAATATCGACTAGTTCCAACTAACAATATCAACAATAAAAATATCTCTTGTGCACAAAACATTTTATGAAATATGTTTAAAAGTAAAAAAATTTATGGTCTCCTTATCCTATAAGAATTATATATCTATTTAATTAAAATAACATTCTAGAAATTTTATTAGTGAGATTGAGATTTTTATAGGTGTTAATTAGCATGCTATATTAAGGGAGGCACCAAATGAACCTCCACCCTATGCTAGGGCCAAACGGGTGGCATCATTGCATCGAACACACAAAACTTCACTGGTCATCCATCATCATGGATCCGAGACAATACATCGGATACACAAAAATGTACTAATCTTTATTACACAAAATAAGTATATCAATAGACTCATTATGAAATATATTTTTTATTATATATCTATTTGGTGCTATAAGTGTTAATATTCTTTTATATAACTCTAGTCAAATTTAAGATGTATGGTTTGGCTTAGGACAAACATAAAAGAAATACATTTGGCCTATATATATGCATGTATCCTTGCTTTGCTTCAATCAAAATAATCATTACGCGTGAATATTCTTGTCTAACAAAAAAATTTGGATGTACATTTGTAAAATGAAGGTCGTAATAGAATTCACAGCTTGCAAAATAAAGTCATGCAACACACCACTTATTTCAAAATGGCACTGCACATTAACCAAAAAAAATAGTCTCCATAAACTTGACAAACAACATGCATAGATTCTAACATATGTAAACATTAAACAATATTTATAGATCCTAAAATATGTACACATAACAAATACGAGACTACTTGTACAATGAATCTGCTAATACAGTAACTATTTGGTTCCAAAAATCACCACAAAGCAAATCTATATTTGATGCCTCGTTGCCACCCCGGTCTGTGGTTGAACACAAGTACAACAAAGCAGTGAAATGATGAAAGAAGGCCAAGGGGGAGACTATTACCTCTCTCGCGTGAGGAGGCAGAGTTGAACGTCGAGAGCGTCGAGAGCTTGCCATCCGTAGCCAAGGTCACGGACAACTGTGGCATCAGCAGAGAGAGGTTGACAGTCTCGAGTGCCGAGAGAACCCTAGGACCCTAGTTCAACGTTGCGGGGGCAGGGGGGCGGCAGAATGTTGGGGGCTACGCTGATCCCGCAGCTGGTAAACTAGAGAAGAGAGAGGGATTTGAAAGAAAGCCTTTGATGGCTAGGACCGACGGATCATGCACTGCTTGGTCGATCTTATATGTTTGGAAATTGGCTCTCTGGCTGCTACGGGCTTCGATTTCAGATATCGTGGGACCCATGGACTAGTTGTCTGTCCTTCTCCCACTACTATACAAACAAACTCTAAACAATTTGTCTGTCATGATTATCCTAGAATATTGAACGATATATATTTTGCTTCACTGTTCATATGACAAAGAATGAAAGGTCATTATTGTCTCCGAATTTAATTTATTTTTTATGGTTAGGAATATTCTTCGTAGTAGCAAAGTGTGTGTTATTTTCATGGATATATCTTCTGGAATCGTGAAAGAGAGCTAAGTTAACGGGTCGACTAAACTAAAAGTGACCTTTAAATCTATCATTATTTTGCACAAACGACCTGTCAGAAATCAGTTGGCTATGTGGCTCTACGTTCCCGTGTGTCCATGTTGTCTCTAGCATTATACTAACAAAACTCAAGAGTGTAGTGTTGTGTATCTAGTTTATATGGGAAACAAAATATACTGCTTGTGTGAGTGTGAACTCCAAAGATAAAATGCAGTTACCCAATGGGTATTTTATAAGCACGGGCATGGGTATGAGTAAAATTTTATACCCACGTGTGGGTGCGGGTTACCTGAAGGGTGTAAATTTTTCTGGCGGGACAGGCACCGAATGGTAGTACCTAGCATGTATGTACCTGTTACTGTCTCTAGTTTCATCTTGGCGTGTCTGGTCATGACAGATGGTCCAACTGGTCATGCTCCTGCTCGGCATACTGTCCGCATATATTTTATATTTTTGTTCTTATTGTAAGGAAAATAGCCCTATGTGTCATTTATATTGTGATTTTGGTGATTGAATGACAATATAGTCACTATGACTAACAAGTTTGTTAAGTAATTTACATAGAAAATTATGTCCCAAGAATGATTCCAAAGGATAACAAAAAACCAGAGACATGGTATTGGCTGATGAGGACATCCTCCACTATTACCCGCTGGCAAAGACGCAACAAAAAGGGCAAAGTGGCCCAGTTGTAGTTGGGCGGCGACCGTGTGAGCCTCTGAATAATCCCACCTTGCTTAGCTTGGGAGGAGAAAGCCACCTTAAAAGGGAGAGGCACCATTCCCCTATCGGACTAGTCTTTTAGGGAGATTGGGCCTTTCTCCGAGTGGGTGTCCACTAAGAACTGTTGAGGTCCGGGTAACCTTAATTTATTGGGCCTCGGTCAACCCCACCTGGGCCGGATGCATCATTGCCATACTAAACCATGGAAAGAGCTTGAGTTGATTGAATAGGATGAGCCTACAGAGTTTGTACATGCCATACAATACGTCTATCAACGGCGTACAAACCAGAAGCATACGGCATGTAGAGGCCAATTAAGCAGAACAGTGAAGATTCTACACGGCGTATGATACGGCAATGTACGACGTACAAGTTTGAAGCATATGTCGTTCAAGGAATACAAGAGAAGGGCATCGGCGTATGTTCTGGTGTTACCATACGCATGAAGGGCGGATGATACGACGAAGGCATCGGCGTATGTTCTGGTGTTACTATATACATGAAGAGCGGATGATACGGCGTTCAAGGCATGATCAAGTTCAAGACAGGATCGTCAATACCATATGATGTGTGCAAAGAGCTGTTGGAAAAGAAATCCGACCGTTGGAAAAAGCACACGGCGTATGATCCGCCGATGGGGGTGAAGTGCACGGTGGAACATACGGCGTTCACAGTTTTCGTGCAGCTTTTGAGCAACGGCTAGTTGAGCCATTTGGGCTATTTATACCACCTCCATTCGGCCATTCTGAGTTGCTGGAGTCCAAAGAAGTTCATCTACTCCTACAAGACATCCAAGTCACCATTTATGCTACATAGATCATCTATATTGAGTGAGAGAGCTAGGATAGGCCTAGTGAGAGAGTTGGCAAGGCATTGAGCCTTGTGCTTGGTTCTAGAGTGAACCAACACTTGTAATCTCGGTGTGCCGGCCCCTTGGAGTCTTGGTGACTCGTCGGCAAGTCTTCGACCCTCCGGCTTGGTGTGGAGCGGCGACGACGACGTTGTGCGGGGGACGAGAAGACCCCCTTCCTTGGTGAAGAAGCTCCGTAGTGGAGGCGGCGTCAAGATCTCCAGGAGAGTAGGTTGATGAGAGGTAGGTCTTGGTGACTTGCTTATCATCCCTCTTAGGGAGCTTTTATGGCGAGCTCAAAGCGTTGACCGGGAGCAAGGCTTGGCGACCGGGAGCACATCCTTTGTGGAGCTCCAACATGGAGTAGGCATTAGCCGATCCACGGGATAAATCTTTGCATCCTTCTAACCCTCTTAAGCTTCCGCATTTCATACTTGCAACTTGTGTGTCTTTACCTTTCTAGAGTAGTATCTTGATATGATTGACTCTAGGTTGCAAAACTCTTTGGGTAGGTGCAAACATTAGAAGATAACATTAGTTGCACATCTAGATAGCATGTCTTAGTTTATATTTGTGCAATTAGAGGCAAGTGGTAGGTTAAGTTTTTAGAAAGCCTAATTCACCTCCTCCTCCTCCTCCTAGGCTCACGAGCATCGATTCCTTTCACTTATACCACCAGGTTGCTGCATGCAAATACGTCATGGACATGTGTCTATACAATTTGAGATAAAGTAGTTAGGTTGGCGCGCCATAGGCGTCTCTACCAAAGACATTGATCTGAAATTATGATAAAATACAGATTTATTATCTCAAATGTGAAACTATGCTAAATATGTTTTATACTATCCATAAATACAGTTGCAAACAATAGAAAAAAATCACCATCGAATATTTATTTTAAATATATCACGGGGCCCACATAAATAGTATATTGCACACGTTGATATTTTTCTAAAATATGCTGTGGGTCCCACATAAGAAGTCCATGGGCCACATGGGTCCGACATAAAACTGTACGAGGGTCCCACACAACCAGTAACGTGGGGCCCATAAACAGTAACACAACCCCACCTAACCCGTGTGGTCCCACTTGGACCCCACCTAAACATTACGTGGGTCCCACGTGCGGTCAGGATGCATGAAAAGAGTCCAAATCTGGGAGGTTTAGTAGAGTTTATAGATAGATTATAGTGGTATTTAACTTTATATATATATTTCTCATTCGATATCTTCGTTTCTGTGCTCATTGTTCCCTGACGCTCAGTGTCTCCTCTGCCTGTACCAGATCACCCTCAACAACGCACGGGGTATTATTCCGCTAGCAGAGTTATTGATGCGGGGGCATGTGGGTTGCATTAGGGCACGCCCATCAGATAGTCGGCCAACGGCCATCATGTTTTAGGCTGGAGTTTTATTTTTATTAAATAGGGTGCTATGTCACCATTTTTGATGATGTGGCAACAAATAAATGAGGAGAGAGGTGAAAGGGGTTTTATCTAGATAAAACTATGTGTGCACTCTTACCAACATACATTGTGTCTTCCATATGTGTCTACCAAACAACAAAAATGAAATAGTGCATTGTACGAGGCATTTCATTCTTTAATTAAATGCTCTTATGCTTATGTGGCAATTTTAAAAACATCAAAATGAAACTTTCTATTGGGATTAGCCTTAGTGCCATCTCAGTCAAACAGTCCGACGTGTACACGATTAAATGAAGGGAGAGAACGGTACCGCTCGTTCGTCTACTGTACGAGCTCGTGCTCTGAGGCTGAGCCATCACCCTGCCGGGCATTGTGCGATCCGCTGCGAGTTATCACATCTCTGCACTACTTTTTCTGTGTGCATGGCGATGGGTCCATCTGAGCTAGATGCTTGAGGATGAGATCATTATTTTGATATACTAGGGCCCTGTTTAGTGCGATCCGCTGCGAGTTATCACATCTCTGCACTACTTTTTCTGTGTGCATGGCGATGGGTCCATCTGAGCTAGATGCTTGAGGATGAGATCATTATTTTGATATACTAGGGCCCTGTTTAGTTCCCACCTCAAACTTTACTATTCATCAAAGAGAATCTTACACGCATGGAGTATTAAACGTGTGTTAATGACAAAACCCATTCCATAACCCCCCGGTAACTTTGCGAGACGAATCTAATGAGCCTAATTTGGCCATGATTAGACAACGTCGTGCTACAGTAAACAATCTCTAATGACGAATTAATTAGGCTTAATAGATTCGTCTCGCGATTTCCCGTCCATCCGTGTAATTAGTTTTATAATTAGATCATGTTTAGTCCTCCTAATCTTAGGTTTAGAATTGCTACAGTAAAGTTCGCAAACTTTTTTCCCGAACTAAACAGGCCCTTAGTTTGTGAATTTGTTCAGAGTCATCTAGATATGCTAGTTTACATTTGGTTTTTACTCAAAGTTTCTCTCTTATGCAGTACATCCCATATGTGGGAGACAGCAAGAGAGCCATGGACGAATACACCTCTGAGA